>CM070663.1:7855268-8455268 GCA_036346575.1 Dendrocalamus sinicus
GAATAGTTTTACACTCTGCAGAGGTTGTACAACTTTACCCACAAGAGATAAGTTATCCTAAAAGTCAACACGCTTCCTTTGGCATGAGACCCGGATAAAATATCACAAAGCCTTTACCTTACTCTAATCTAGCTAGATACCACCACTGAGGTTTCACCGCAGTAGGCTAACCGCCCAACCGAAGCCCTCTTGCGCCATATGAGTACAGTAAATCCCTGTCCCTCACTGTGAATAACCAGTCCATCCCTGGCACCCACTTTCCACTGGTGGCATCTAAACTAGACTATCATAAGTTAGTCAGCTAGGTCGTACCCATATAGACTTGTGGTTGTGTGATTAATGCTCAGTCTGGACAAGCACAAGCGTCGGTCCTTAGTTGACTAGGGTGGAACATACACTTAACAAGATCTCGTGCTTCCTGCACCAACCCAAACCAACCATCCACCCTAATCTAAACCAATTTCCACATTTTATTTTATTTTTAAAAGAACAGTGGCAACTCCAATTACCACTACATTTATAAACACAAGGGTATTTCCATAAATCATAATTTCCCATTTTCAAGATTATCCAAAGTATTAGATAGCATGACTAAGCATTATACTACCAGTCTATTATTCACAAATGATTATAATAATCTCATTATTGAGACAAAGGAAATTCTAGGGTTACAAAGGTACATGGCATTCAATCTCAATGGAGGGTATAACAAAGTTGGATTAGCTATCACCTTAAGATTTTAACTAATGCTTTATGTAAATAGCAATGCACATAATTTAAAATATTTAAAACCTTTCAAAATCATGGGTTCAAGATGATCAAAGGAGACTTGCCTTCTTGCAGATTCTCTGGGTCTTCTTGCTGTTGGGTGGAGTGATCGTCGACAACGTTGGAATCTACGCGAGAAAAGACGAAGCAAACAAAGCAAATAAATACAAACAAAATTCAAATAAAATCCAAAAATTGAAAAGATGCCATAATTGGATATGTTATGATTTTAGATGAATTTAGGAGAAAGAATCAACGGATTCGGAGTTCGTATGAAGGAGAACGAATATCTGGAAGATCGGTTGAGAAAAGAAATTACTGAGACAATATTTGGATTTTATGGAGATTTTGGAAGATTTGAATTTAAATTTTGGAAGTGCACAGAAAATTTGGAATGGAACTGAGGCTTTGAAATTAAACTAGGTATTGGAATTTGAATTTTAAATTTTGAAATATCAAATAAATTTCAAATATTTGAAAGGATGGAAGAAATGGATAGTTTGGAATTTTTGATGAATTTAGAAATTTGAATGGGCTCAAACGAAGTTAAAATGAGGGAGAACGGGCTCCGAGAAATTTAAAAAAAAAAGAGAAAATGGAAAATGGGAATTTCTGGAATTATTTTTCTAAAGGAAAATCTGCATTTATGACGTCAGCAAGAATTTGATTTTCGGCCGAATTATTTTCTTACGGGAAATTCGGGTTAATGACGCCAGCATGACGTCAGCCCGCGGGGAACCCACTGTCAGGTGGGCCCGGTCCATGGACCGAGTCCACGGGCTCATGGGAAGGCTGAGGTGGCGGGGTGGTGCTGACCAGGTGAGGAGCCCCGAGGTGGACGGGGGCGTGGCGCCACGTCGGCTGCCACGCAGCGCGCCGGTCGGCGTGGCCGACCGGCCGAGGAGATGCTCGGGGTGGCGGGCTCGCGCGGACGGCTGCAGTGCGGTTGCCTGCCGCGCGAGGGCAGCAACGAGAGAGGGAATGAGGGGATCACGTGGAGGGTGTGGCTGTTACCGAGGGCGGCCGGGAGGTGGTCGGCGACGAGGAAGGCGGCGGCTCGGGGCTCCGGCGGCGGAGGGCTCGGCCGGGGCTGACGGGCTTCGCGGCGACGGGGAAGGTGATGGCGACGTTGGCCGGGCACGAGGGGGCGCGAGTGGCCGGCATGAACTAGGATTTTCATATAAAACCAAAATATCTTTTTATTTAATAATAATTTTAGGTTTTACTTAAAATACTTTTCAAATCTAGCTTTTTCAAAACCAAAAATTCAGGGCAAATCTAAATAAAACTCAAATCTTTAAAATAATTAATTTGAAATTACATTTTTCCAGAAAGCAAATTTTGGGATGTGACAGAGCTCACCTGTAAATTCAATTGTCGGGCGTGAGCTCTAGTAATTGGTCCTTGAATGTCAAGTGGAGAAGTGTTGTGTGTATCCGAAGAAATGATGTCCTCATCTGATGAGACCGCTCTAGAGTTGGAGTTGAGGAGGAGTAAGAGGCAGAGGTTGAAAAGACACTTAGCGATGACTATGTCACCTATGTCATGGATGATGAACCACGAACCCTTTTAGAGGCATACACATCACTAGATGTGGATTACTAGAAGGAGGCAATCTGTAGTGAGATAGATTCCATCATAGCTAATGGAATATGGGAGATTACAGATCTTTCATATGGATGTAAGCCAGTGGGCTGCAAATGTATCTTTAAAAGGAAGCGTAGACCAGATGGTACTATAGAAAAGTACAAGATCCGTTTAGCGGCTAAAGGTTTCACACAAAAGAAAGGAGAAGACTACTTTGATGCATACTCTCCTGTGGCTCGTTTACCCACAATTCGGGTACTTTTAGCACTAGCTGCCGCATACAAACTTCAAGTACATCAAATGGATGTAAAGACCACTTTTCTAAATGGAGAGTTGGATGAGGAGATTTGTATGCAACAACCCAATGGTTTTGTGGTTGAAGGGCAATAAAAGAAAGTATGTAGATTGATTAAATCCTTGTATGGTCTAAATCAAGCTCCCAAGCAATGGCAAGAGAAATTTGATAGTACTATAATCTTGGTCGGCTTTGTGTAAATGAAGCCGATAAATGTGTCTACTATCAATTTAGTGGGAGTGAAGGTGTCATTCTCTATTTATACGTATATGACATATTACTTTTTGGGACCAACATGGATGTAATCAATAGAACAAAATCTTTTCTCTCCCAGAATTTTGATATGAAAGATCTGGGTGAAGCTGATGTTATTTTAAACATCAAGTTGATAAAGGGTGAGAATGGGATTATTCTTTCACAATCCCATTATGTGGACAAGATCCTAACCAGATATGGATTTATGGACTGTAAGCCAGTGGCTACCCCCTATGATCCAAATGTTAAGCTACATAAAAACACTAGACATAAAAAAGACTAGCTTAAATATTCTCAAATAATTGGATCCTTAATGTATCTAACCAGTGCAACGAGACCTGACATCTCATATGCTATAAGCAGATTAAGTCGTTATACGTCTAATCCAGGAGATGATCATTGGATAGCACTAGAGAGGGTACCTAGGTACTTAAAGGGGACCACACAAATTTGGGAATACATTATTTTGGCCATCTGGCAGTCTTAGAAGGATTTAGTGATTCTAACTAGATCAGTGACTCAGATGACATGAAGGCTAAGAGTGTCTATGTATTCACTCTAGCAGGTGGGGCTGTTTTATGGAAGTCTTCAAAACAGACTATCCTTACACGGTCCACCATGGAGGCTGAGTTGGTAACACTTATTCAGTGGCTATAGGGGCAGAATGGATTAGAGAACTCCCTTCTGACTTACCTATGCTGGAAAAGGCAATTCTAGTAATATTAACCTGTTGTGATAACCAAACCATACTGGTTAAGGCGAAGAGTAGGAAGGACAATATGAAGTCGTCAAAATATATAAAAATGCGACTTAAATCAATAAGGCATGTTAGAGAAATGGGTGTTATTTCTATAGAATACATCCAGTCTAAAAGGAACTAGGCAGATCCTTTCACCAAAGGATTGGTGCGGAAGGCCATCCTTGTAGCGTCAAAGGGAATAGGGCTCATACCCATGTAAAGGCTCACATTGGTGGTAATCTATCCTAGAAGATTAGAGATCCCACGAACTAGGTTCTAGAACAACAAACTATATGGGATTAGAGAGCACACCTAATGGGTTCCATTAGCTGTAGTGCTCTTTCTGTATGGGAGGTTGAGCAATAGCTCTTAATGAATTTGATACCTATATGGCATTGGGAATCATCCTACAGGATTTCCTAAAGAATTCACCTACTTGAGTATGATCGTGAGTTCGCGATCAAAGAAAGGTAAGGGTATGCTTTCTTAAGTGCTCATGAGCTAGATATAGGGACATGACCGGAATGTCCCAACCCGAGAGGGAAAGAGCAAGATGCCCTGTATAGAATGCAACTTGAGTGAAAGTTCTCACACCAAGGCATTGGATCAAGGCGCACTCCTCCTTTGTCTATGCAGAGTCATAGTCCTTGTTGCTAGGCTTTGGGTTCAAACCCGCAAGATACCTATCGTTGAATAGCTATATATTAAACAAGACTTATGTACATCTTTTTATCAAATTGATAAATTGGTGGGGACTACTGGACTCCTAAGGGCATTTGGGTATTTCCCAATTTGAAAAAGGAATAGAGAGAGAGAGGTGGTCCACCTATCGGTGGGACAAAGGAAGAGATAAGGCTGAGGCCTTGTCTCGAGTGCACCTGGGAGAGCTCAGCTTGACCACTTTTATGGGATGGCAATGGCACTGGAGGTGCACCCGGCCCGAGTGTCATGGTGCTGGCCATTGGCTGCAGCCCGCTGACCGCCTCCTCGCTCCCCTATATAACATGGCCTCCCTCACGTCTTTTTGGTACCGAAATTTATGAGTTTCCATAGTAGTTAATCTCCTCCTCCTCCCTGTTGGTGCTGCGGCTCCGTCATGTTCTTCACCAGCGCTAGCGGCTGTGTGGTCCCCTTTTGTCCCCTTTGGCATTTCCCGTGAAATTCATTGTACCTTATCTCTTTGAGATTTGGTAGTGAGGGATTTGGAGATTTTTGCCCTAGAAGGCTAAATCTGGACGGCTTTGGCTCACGTTGAGGGAGAGGTGTTTTTGCTTGGTGTTGTGTGGTGCTCTTGGTCGGAGCACATCAATTGGTCTTGTGCGGCATCTTCCTGGTACCTCGGCTTCGCTCTTCTGTGTGTCCCATTTTGTGAAGATTGGGCATTGTATCTTCCATCAACCTTGCCTAGAATTTGCGGCACGATGAGGTAATTGTTTTTCTAGGACAGCGCTATTCACATGCCTTGCCCTGTTCTTCTGGTGGCTTCGATTGCCATCTGCACTGTGAGTATTTTGGTGCGGCTTTCAATGTTTTGCATTACCTTTAATGTGTACTATGATAGTTGATTTTGTTATGGAAGACATTGAATGCAATGGATGAAGGCTCAAGTTTTAATTGCTCGGTGATGAATTGATATTAACACTGAATTTATATTTGACTCTGAGTATAGACTGATCTTGAGCTATTAGATTACTTGCAATTTTCATATTCTGAATAGTTATATCATCCTGTGATACTTGCTGTTCTCTATAGCATCTATTTTGTTCACTGTGAGCACAATTCAGTCTCTGTATTCCTATCTGTTTCGATTATTTAGCTTCAATCTATTATTTCCATTACTATTATTGAATGGTAGATTGATGATGATGCTTCCTTGATAGACAGCAAGGTAGACTTGGTGGTTTAATATCTGTTTAGGACAGCAAGTATTTGTAGTAGGCTCAAGATCTGATATATTATTGTCATATATATTTGATTACACATTAAAATCAGTGCTGAGATGACCAAGATTAAATCTTGTGCAACTAGCCTTTTGAGAGCAATAAAGTTAATTCTAAATCTTAGCATTATGCTGATTGTGATCATACACAGGTGTATATGTTGGACTAAGCATTCGGCTAGAATGACTTAAAGTTTATACGTGTGTATTTGTTATCTAAGTCATTAGAATGCTGCTATAATCATGCTTGTATGTATGTTAATTATGCATTTATGCTAGGATTAATCTTAAATATTTGCTAAAACAACATTATTTGCAACATTTCTAACGACAGTAAAAAAGAGCTCAGGCTTTTACACATGACGCCTAGTGACATCGCCATCTGCCCTGCATGTTCTCCAACTTCCAAAAAGTGCCTAGTGACATCTCCTTCTGACTGCATGCCTCGCAGTTTGCCTTCCCAAAAACAAGCTCCACTACACAACTATACAACTACAAGCTAGGCTTTTTACCAGTCTACTTTTTTCTAGAACCAAAAGGTACTGCCTACCACACCTACTCAAACCTTCAGACGCTGCTGCTAGCGCTACCGCCACCACGCTCATCCCTTTTGCTAGCTATCTCAAAATGCATGCATGTCAAGTCATATTCATCTTTTCTCCAACATGTATGGTACGTGCTGCTACTCTCGCTCGGGCCACAGCGAGCCAAGGAGCCAGGATGCTGGTTTGCTGTCTCCCATCTTGATCAAATAATAGAACGGGAAAGTTCCCGCCATCATTTCTCCAAGATCCGGGGGTCCATACCCTCCTGTAGCAGCAGAGCATGTAAGTCGCAAAAGGCTACTTGCCTGCCGAGAGGTCCCTCCCTTTCTTTCGGAGGTGCTGACCAGCTGCGAGGTAGGCTTTGGTGTGCCCAGTGGCAGAACCATGATTTAGCTACGCCCGAGTTGAATTCTAACAATCTAAAACTAACGCTAATTTGTACCCATACCACGATATAACAACAGTATATCATAATTGGCTAATTGCATTACTGATATGAAACTTGAGTTCAATACTAACCAAGTAAACATAAAGCATAATAAAAAAACATGGCACAATATTAAAATATATAAAATGTAACATGACAGAGATACAATTTGAGTACCTAAATTACGAAGATTTGCTCTATCCTATCATGTCATTTCTTCATTGATAGTTGGACATGAACCAGAACTTGTAAAGACAACATATGAGAGTAAATCAAACATGTGTATGAATAAATACGAACAACATGAAGTTTACATTTATAAGAAGCTAACTTACCACTAGCACGAGATAATTGTTTCTTACGTGACCTCATCCCTTGAAAACGCTCTAAAATCTTTTCATCATTAATGTTTGCAAATATGTCTCGTTCAATATAGCATACCATAGTATGATTCATCCACTCATCATTCATCTTATTCCGTAAATCAGTCTTAATAATCTTCATAGCCGAAAAGGCTCTTTCTACGGTTGCTGTTGCCACTGGTAAAATCAAAGACAATTCAATGAGATGATATACCAATGGAAAAACTGTGTGTCTATCAGTCTGAACCATCTTCACAGCAATATTTCCTAAGTCAGCACAATTTGCAAAATCTAGATCACCTCTCACATCAGCAATAAATGTACCAAGCTGATCCTTAAGAACTACACAATCATATTCGGAGAAGTCATCACTATACATCCTTGCAAGTTCAATTAATTTGTCTTCATCAAAGTTGGTAAAAGAATTCTTTGGATCAAGACAAGCAATGCACATCAATAACTGGGTCGATCTTTCAGTAAAGCGATTATTCATCTCAACAATAATTTGGTCATGCACCACAATAAATATATCATGATGAAAATTGTCATAGTAAGTTACCATTTGGCCACCACGACCCCTTGAACGGCCCTTAACTGGCATTGTATCATTCGTATTTGGCTAATAACTTCTAGTTTCCTACAACGAAAACTCAAATGTTTTTTTAAGACATAAAACACTAATATTTTTTTCAAGAGCTATAATACAAGAACAACTAGGATCAATCAATCACATTTCACATTTCAAGAGCTATAATCCAATTTGGACATATACTAGTTGGAAAAATTAATCTGGACTGATGTCGGGACCCTGGATTTCCAAACCCGGACCCTCTGTGTATTACAGCACTAGTCCCAGATCAAAACTAGTGCACACAGTTAAACAGAAATGATTCATAACCAACAACGTCTTATTACAATATTAAAGAGTACTGACCGAAAGGTCTCATTGTTACAAATGAGGTTTCAAGACCTCGCACACACGAAACACAACGGAAGCAAAAATAAATTCAGCGGAGACCCATCAATACGCCACAGGCAATTGACTGGGGAAGCGCGACCTAGTACTCCGGAAATCCTTTGTCGAAGCCACCCGAGAAGTAGTCGTAGTCTCCCTCTTGAGCTTCGTATTCCTCTGAGTATTATTTTTGAGTGCAGCATGTGAGTACATAAAGTACTCCGCAAGTCTTGGAAAAAATGCAATAGATGCAAGGCTTAACAAAGGAGGGTTATATGGTTCTTTTGCACAAAGTAATATTTTATTTCAAATACCATTAAGTAATTTCGAATGCATCATTTTGACCAATTAATTGTTTTAACTGAAACTAATAAGCATTTCATAGTGAAGGTTCTATCCAACAACACTAGTTAACCAACTTTAACCGATAAAGTTTGAAACTGCGGGTTGCATCCACCCTCTCTGGCTTTGACCGCCAGGATACCCTTCCGAGAGTTCCCTCCACTCTCGGAGTACAAAACTTTGCTTTTAAAATGAAAACCAAGGGTCTACCATGTGAATGCATTCCTTGCCCGCCCTTGACCGTGGGCACGGCTATTCAAATAGTTTGACACTCTGCAGAGATTGTACAACTTTACTATAACATCCTGAAAATTTTAAATTTGAAAATATGAATTTCTTGAATTATTTTATAATATATTTTGTTGGAATTTGGCATTTTATGGTATTTTTTTGAATTTGAATGAGGTTCCAAAATTTAAGAATTCCTAAAAGACAAAGTCAGATATTAATGATACCCTAAAAAGAAAGGTGCAAATAATAGAAAGATAATATTTCAAGCACGAATCTGAAAAGATGATCCAGTCTAGGAAAAGAGAAACCAGAATTAAAATATAAAAATCTCATTTTAAAAATCATGACATAAATAGCAATAAAAAGTGAGTGAATAAAATACAAACATATAAATGTGTATATGTATATGTATATGTATGTGTATGTGTATGTGAGTGCATATACAAATTGTGCAAGAAAGAGCCTGTTAAAAATAGCAAATAAAAATAAGCAAGAATTAATTAAGCCAGCCAAAATAACAATATAAGGAATTATACATAAATATATACATATATGTAAAATTAATATGCAAATAAATATATAAATAAAATAAATGTATATGTGCATACACAAAAATAGAAATATATATATACTATATATATGTGTGTATATACTTGTATATACATATGTATATATATATATATATAAACATTAACTAAAAAATAAATAATAATATAAAAATAAAAATGGGGGGATGAAGCCAGGCCGGCCGAAGCGGCCCGGCCCAGCTCCACCGCGCCCCCTGCCCGCAATTCTTTCCCTTCCTCTGCCCGCTGGACCCGCAGACCGCGCCTCCTTCTTCCTCCTTTTCCCCTTTGTCTTCTTCCCCGTACGCGCCCAGACCCCCTTTTTCTTCTCCCCTTCGCTCGGTCAAAAGCCGTGCCTGCGTCAGCGCACGTGCCGACAGCCGCCCCGTGCGCGCCGAGCCCACGTCGCGCCGACCCGCTCCCATCACTTCGCAGCTCTGGCGCCATGCCCTGCCACCCTCGGCGCAAACTCCGTTGGCTTCTGCCGCCCTCGCGCCCAACCCCGCACGTCGCCGCTCCTTTTACCGGCTATAAAATCTTCGGCCGAAGCCCCTAACCGCACCACCTCACCTCCCTTAACCCTCCCTCGCACGTAATTGGTTCCTTGTGCCCGATTCCTCGCCGGTGCGCCTCATCGTCTCCAAGTCCGGCCGCCAGGGAATCCGCCAAGCCGCGCCACCACACTTCAATTCCTTGCTCGCACACGCTCCTCGAGACGCCTTGAGCATGTTCCCGCCCTCCACCGAACTCGCCGACCCGTCTCCGGTGCCGGCGACGTGAGCACACTCGCGCCGCCGCCGGTCCGCGCCGCCAGCTCACCATGCTTCCTCCCCGGCTCGGCCAAGCACCCAGTAAGCATCCCCGGAACCCCCTCTTGCTCCCGCTTAACCCGGCTTCCCTTCTTCTCCTCCTCCGACGTCGTCGCCCCGAACCCGCCTCACCGCCGGCCACCCGCGCCGTCGCCCGTCTACCTCGCCACCGCTCTGGCCAATTGGCCGCCACCCTTAGCTCCCCGTCCCCTACGCGACTCATTTCACGGGTCATCGCTCCCTCCTCGGCCACCATCCGCCGCCGGCGACCTCAACACCGAGCACCGGCCATCTCCTCTGTTCTGACCCTGCCCCAACCCTAGCTTTTCTATTTTTCTGCACCTCCTTGGTCAGCCCAGGCATTGTGCCCACTTGGCTACCCGAGCACGCTTAACAATTAGCTTTCCCCCAAGGTGTTGAGTTCAAATCCGGCCGGTAGCACTCTTTTCCCCATATTTTTGTTGTACTTTTTGTAGCTCATTTTAATTAATAAAAATCAAGATAAATTTAGAGATAATCCAGAAAAGCTAATAAATATAATAAGGTCATAAAACCAGATCAATTAATATTTAAATGTGGATTAGTTATTATGTTTGAATAATTAATACTATTCGAATAATTAACTAAAAGACTAAATACTAATTAAAGACTTTGACAAAGAAAAACAACTTATGGTAAATGACCAAATAAAGATTGCCATTAATTAAAATTAAGGTATATGCTCAATATTTAAAATGCCGCCATTAAATAAAACTTAGCAGTAGAGCTAATTACAAAGTAATATTGAAATATGTCCGTATAACAAGCTCTAATGGATAAATAAATTTAAATTAAAACTAAAAATAAAAGCTAAGCCTAATAGTAGCTAAAGAATAAGAAAGATAGAAATAGTGCCGTCAATTAAATCTTAACGCTAGCTTTAATATGTATTTATATGGAGAATAATTGTACATATACAACAAGCTGGGACCCGTATAAATAAACCTTAATTCAAATTAAACTCAGCCTAGCGATAAATGGAGGTACATAAAATATCATACCACAAAAGGTTATAAACATTGGCTATAAGTTTAACTCGGTAAACTAAGATTTGCAACCATCACTCATATATGTATACCATATGCCCTGAAAAGTAACACTCGGCAAAATAATACCCAGTTAGATCTGTATCCCAACTCATAGGTCCATCTTAATTCATGGAACTTTCTTGATAAATACAAAAATAATAAAAAGAGAGATTACTAATAAAAAGATTAAGTTATCGTATTTTACCACCGGCTTTGCCTCAAATCACCCAATAACTCATAATAATACAAAAATTGAGTTTATTCGGATTTATTTGGGTCTCTTGAGTTATTTGCTTCTATTTGGATTCAGTCGTTTGTCACGTAATTAGAAACTGGAGTCCTGAAGATTCTATGGAGCAAGCGAGAACGAGATCAAAGAAGATCAGGAATTAAAGATCATTGCACGAGACAACTTTGTATGAGCTCAAGACCGCGGTAAACCGCGCCAGGCGAGTCAATACTTTGATCATGTTGCACCTACATTTCTACAAATTACTTTGGTTTAAATTATCAAATTGCATGCTGTTATTTTATATGCAAATACATGATTAATTCAAGATTCTAGTTATACGCCCATTATTCAATTTGATTAATATTACATCTCCTTTGAAATATTTGAATGTGTGAACCTTGTCGCCCTAGCAAAATTATAATAGTAACCTTTCAAAAATAAGTCCCTAATTATACGACATGCTTAATACTGCATAGATACTCGGGGGCGCTGAAATGCCCCAAGCATCACTTTTAATCATGAGAAAATTTGGTTGGGCAGTCATGGTGGTAATGACTGGTATATGTCAGATATGATTATTTTATACTCCCAAAAACCTCAAAATGCTTATCTATCTAGGCGGACAGTACGGGGGTATGGTGCAGGGGTGCACACGAGTGTGGTTTGTGGAAGAACCGCCCAGATACCACTAAGGACTGAATCTTGTCATGACCTCCTATGTAAAACAGTACAACCACAAGTCTGTAAAGTACAACTTGGCTTAGTAGATTTACCGGACCCTGAAAGTCATCCTTCTAGGAGGAGGTGTGGGGTAGTGCAAGCGGCTGTCTAGGTGACGGCTTGAATGGGACACTTGCAGAGGGTGAAGTTCTGCTATGGCGGGCTAGCAGGACGAGCGCCTACTAGACGCTCGAAGGAGAACATCCCGCACAACGTATGGGACCCACCGCAAGTGGGAGCGACCCATAGGGTGAAATGATGGAAGGGGCGAGGTACTTTGAAAAGTCACTGTGATGGTCTGCTCAACCACATGACTAAGGAATCGTGTGGGGCAACGAGTTGATTATCTCTTGTGGTGAAAGTGTACAAACTCTGCAGAGTCATTTGAATAGCCGTGCCCACGGTCAAGGGCAGACATAGGAACTTAACCAGATATAGTTCTATTTCAAAAACTTTGTGGGTGGTATTGGAAAAGTGAAGGGCTGCAGATGGTCCTGGTTTGAATTGTCCTGGGTGTCGTCCCAGTGGTAAGTTAAGCGTTTATAACGCTGAAAAATATGCATATGGTGCAGATGTCATATATGGTAAACAAAAAATCTGTATCACTATTAATGATATTGCATTCTTTTCACACATTATGATTTAGTTCAAACTACTAAGTCTCAGGAGATTTCTATGTATCATATTTCGAATGCAATTTATGGCAAATAAAATAACCCGAGCCTTCCTTTGATAAGCCATGCATATTATCTATTTGTATTCTGTGTGTTGGCTCGCGGAGCACGGTGGTTTGTGCTCACACTCGCTCTCATAACAAATCCAGAATCAGGAATCAAATCACCACGCTTCAGCAAATACTTTTGATCATGATGAAGAAGAAGATGAAGTCGTCAAGGGCTAGGTCGCGAACCTCCAGTTGGCTGCCTGTGGGCATGTCCTAAAGGTCTACCTGTGTACTTCATTCCGCTGCTGCAATTTATTGATTTCGGCCTAATCGGCCCATGAGTAAGGCTACTATTTTATTTATTTATGCTTCCGCATGATATGTAATTTGATGTCCATTACTGTAACTGTGTGCACTATCTACTGATCAAGAGAATAGTGCAGCTAAACATAGTAGATAAACACAGTAGATTCCGGATTATAAAATCTGGATCTGACATTTACCCCCAAGAGATAAATTACCTTAATAGTCACCACGCTTCCTTTGGCATGAGACACAGATAAAATATCACAAAGCCTTTACCTCACTCTAGTCTAGCTAGGCACCACCCGCTGTGGTTTCACCGCAGAAGGGTTCCATCCACCCAGTCCGAAGCCCCCTCTTGCGCCATATGAGTACAGTAAATCCCTGTCCCTCACTGTGAATAACCAGTAAATCCCTGGCACCCATTTTCCACTGGTGGCACCTAAACTAGGCTATCATAAGTTAATCAGCTAGGTCGTACCCATATAGACTCGGGGTTGTACGGTAATGCTCAGTCTGGACAATCACAAGCGTCAGTCCTTAATCGACTAGGGTGGAACATACACTTTACAAGATCTCATGCTTTCCGCACCAATCCCAACCAACCATCCACCCCAGTCTAAACCAACTTTCTCATTTTATTTTATTTCTAAAAGAACAGTGGCAGCACCAGTCACCACTTATTTCTAAATACAATTATCAGTTGAATGACATATGATTTCCCATTTCAAGATTACAAAAGAATTAAATAGCGTGACTAAGCATTATACTACCGTCTAATATTACCAAAGGATTATGTAATTCTTATTATTGAGACAAAGGTAATACTAGGGTTACAAGGGTACATGGCATTCAAGATCAATTAAGGGCATAACAAGGTTGGATTTAACTAATGCCTTAATACCAGAATTAGAGTTCTAATTAAATAGCGATGCACATAAATTTAAAATAATTAAAAACATTTATCAAACATGGGTTCAAAATGATCAAAGGAGACTTGCCTTGCTGCATGCTCTCTGGGTCTTCTTGCTGCGGAGTGGAGAGATCTTCGACAACGGTGGAATCTACGCGCGAAAAGTCGAAGCAAATAAAATAAATAAATACAAATAAAATCACAAAAGAATATAATATATATATATATATATATACTGGAAGGAAGTTTATGATTTCACACGAATTTAGGAGAAAGATTCAGCGGATTTGGGGTTCACACGAGGGAGAACGAATATCTGGAAGATCGGTTGGGAAAAGAAATTACTGAGACAATATTTGGACCAAGAAAAATATAATGGATTTTATGGAGATTTTGCAAGATTTGAATTTAAATTTTGAAAGTGCACAGAAAATTTGGAATGGAACTGAGGCTTTGAAATTAAACTAGGTATTAGAATTTGAAATTTAAATTTTGAAATATCAAATAAATTTCAAATATTTGAAAGGATTGAAGAAATAGATAGTTTGGAATTTTTTATGAATTTAGAAATTTGAATGGGCTCAAACGGAGTTAAAATGAAGGAGAACGGGCTCCGGGAAGTTTAAATTTAGAGAAAAAGAAAAACTGGATTTTTGGGAATTATTTTCCTAAAGAAAATCTGAATTATTGCGTCAGCAGGGAATTTAATTTTGGCTGGATTATTTTTCCAACTGGAAATATGGATTTATTACGTCAGCAGGCGTCAGCCCTGGGTGGGCCGACATTGACAAGCGGGCCCGGTCCATGTGGACCGAGTCCACGGGCTCATGGGCGAGGCTGAGGTGGCACGGGGGTGGAAGTGGCACTGACGGGGCTGGAGGGGACAAGGTGGCCGAGGACATGGCGCCACGTCGGCTGCCACGCAGGTGCGCCCGAGCTGACGTGGCCGGCCGGCGAGGGAGGTGCTCGGGGCAGCCACGGCGACGGCGCTCCGGCGGGCGGCGGCCGGCGGCGAGGGCGGCAACAAGAAGAGGAGACTGAGGGGGACTCGGGGGTGGGCGCGAGGTTTACCGAGGGCGGCGGAGACGGGTCAGCGGCGAGAAGGGGCGGCGGCGGCTCGGGTTTAATGGCGCGGCGGAGCTCCGGCGGCGCTCGCACTCGGAGGAGGGGCGGACGGTGTTCGCCGTGGCACGGGGAAGCGGAGGGTGGTGGCGGTGGGGCTTGAGGCGGGCTGAGGCAATGGCGATTGCTCGCCGGAGTTGAAGGCGGCGGCGGCGAGTGCGCACGGCGCAGGGGCTCTCGGGTGGCGGAGAGGAAGAATGGAGGGCGGCAGGAGGAGGAGTGGGAGGATGCGAAGTCGGGAGGCGGTTTTGTAGGGACGAGAGGAAGGGAGCGACGCAAATTTCTCGCCGGTGATGGCGCGGGGCGGCGGGATTGGCGGGGATATAGGGGGAAAGCGGCGCGAGGTGGGGAATTCGGGCATAGGGATGGCGGGGTCGGGTCGGGGGAGAAGAGAGAGGGAGCAGGGAAGGGAATCTGGGCGAGTGGGGAGGCGGCGAAATGGCGGCGGTGATGGCGCGGCCGTGCGGGAGGACGAAGAAGGGGGCGGGGAGGAAGAAGGGGCAGGCTGACAGGTGGGGTCGGGGAGGAAGTGAGAGAGGAAGGGGAAGGGAGTCGCGGGTGGCGCGGTTGGGGATCGGACGGTCGAGATGGAAGGGCGGGGCGGACGGGTGGATGGGCCGGCGCGTGGGGTAATCGGCCATCTGGGCCGTACGCGTGGCAAGCGGGGAGGAGGGGGAGGCGGGATCGGATGGGCGACGTGGCCGGCATCTGGCCGTCCACGTGGCGGCCAGAGGGGAGGGGAGGGGATTAAATTTTATTTTTTCTGATTTTAGATTTTCAGAAAAGCCTCAAAAAAATACCAAATAACTTCCAAAAATTCCAAAAAAATACCCAAAAGTTCCTGGAGACATTCTGGACTCAATAAAAATACTTCCAACTAATGTTGGTATTTAATTTTCATACTTGAAATACTTTTTAATTTTAAACATACATTTTTAAACTCCAGAAAATCCAGGAAACCAGATAAGAGCCAAATAAATCCATATAATTATTTTGAACTAGGATTTTTATAGAAAATCAAAATATTATTTTATTTAATAATATTTTTAGGTTTAGTTTTTTTTCTAAAATACTTTTCAATTCCAGCTTTTTTCAAAAAAAAAAATTCAGGGCAAATCCAATAAAACTCAAATACTTTAAAATAATTAATTTGAAATTAATTTTTTTTCAGAAAGCGAATTTTTGGGATGTTACAACTGACTGGACATGCATCACATTTCACTGATTTCAGTATTTCACAAATCACAAATCACATTTTATCAATATCATTTTTTACCGAGCCAGGAGGAGCCGTCGAGCCGAGGAGGGGCGCTGAGACGGGTCGGCAGGTAGGGCGGCACCAAGACGGGTCGGGAGGCGGGCGGGAGATGGCGGAGGTGACGAGGCGGCGCTGGCGACGAGCGGTTGCGGGGCGGCGCTGGATTGGCGACTCAGCGCAGATCTGAGACGGTGCAGCTGCGGAGGCGACGAGCGGTTGCGGTGCGCCAGTGCGGTGCGGGGTGGCACCGAGACGGGTCGGGAGGCAGGGCGGCGGCGCCGGGAGGCGGGGAGACGGCGAAGGTGATGAGGCAGCACTGGCGACGAGCAGTTGCACGGAGGCGCTGGATCGGTGGCTCGACGCAGATCTGAGACGGCGGAGGCGACGAGGCGGTGCTGGAGCGGCGTAGATCTGAGACGGCGGAGCAGCAAAGGTGACGAGTGGTTGCGGTGCGCCGGTGCGGTGCGGTGTGGTGCGGCGGCGCTGGATCGGTGCCCGACTTCTTGTCTTCTGCTGCCGGCGAGTGGCGACGAGACGTTAGGGTTTGTGCTTTGAGCGATCGGCGCGCGGCAGCGCGTGAAGGCTTAGGCCACACAGAGATAGTGGTGGGAATGGTGGGCCGCGTGAAGACGGTGGGTCGCGCGGAGACTGCTGGGTCGCTGGCTTAGTGGTTCAATTCTGAAATGTATATGGACTACCTGGGGTGAATACAAGTAATAATACCCCAGGCTGGGCTGAAAATACCTGGGCCATTTTTTCACGCCCCGAGCTAGAGCCTACCTTGCCAGGGGCCCAAATCCGCCACTGGGTGTGCCAGCGAGTGAAGATGTGAGGATGCCCCTCCGATCATTCATGCTCTGCCTTCGCCTGACCGGTCCCCAAAGAAGGAAGCCAATAATGGGAGTGTCAGGGCGTAACTTCATTAATTAAAAGGATTTGTACTGCCCCACTGTCCCGGAGGCAGGGATGTTTTTTGGTAATCTATCGATTCTCAAGTAATCTGCATATATATGGGCCATTCTGAAAAGTCAACAATGTTATACGAGTTAATATTTCTTTTAGTTTATAGCCTTGTGACCTTCTTTTCAGTACTGTTACAGTGGACACTGAACCGAGCACCGAATGAATGATGTGTAAGATTTTTTTTCTTACAGTGAACATCATGGCACTACTACAAAAAGGGTCATTATAGACGGTTTGAAACTATCATCACAGACAGTTTTCTAAACCGCCTGTATTTATGTGTCAGTGATAATTGGAGGTTATCACAGACGGTTTGTGAACCGTCTGTGATAAAGACAACACATATGGTTTGTAACTAGAACCGTCTGTGAAGAAAACTATTATAGACTACTCGAACCAAAAACCGTCTGTGATACTCACACATTACAGACAGTTCTAGTTACAACCGCCTGTGATTGGCGAGTATCACAAACAGTTGGTATATAGAACCGTCTGTGATAATCCATTATATACCTAAAGTTCTTTCTGTTTTTTGGCTAGCCTCAATAAATAATGTTACCTATGCACTTTGAAAACAAGCAAATACAGTGGCAAATACAACAGCACATTCCATTTCCATTAAGATTAGAATCCACTATTACAGCATAGCAAGATAACGAACCCAACTCTTTAACATGGCAAGAATATATAAGATGGCGGCTGGATATCACCGGCAATGGAGAGGCGGCGGTAGTGCCACCTTTGTGGCACGACGGTGAGACTGCACAAGACACTCTTACGACACTTACGACAAGAGTGTGTTGTGCAGTCGACCGTGGTGTCACAACGGAGGTGCTAGCTCACGGCGGTAATCGGCGTCATCGAGGAACAAGCTGGATGCAGCTCGCGATGTAATTGACATCTACCATCAAGGAAGAGAGGGGAGGGCATCGGATGGCGGCCGGATATCACCGGCAATGGAGAGGCGCGGTAGCGCCACCTTTGTGGCATGACGGTGAGACTGCATAAGACACTCTTATGACACTTACGACAAGAGTATGTTGTGTAGTTGACTGTGGTGTCACAACGGAGGTGCTAGCTCACGGTAGTAGTCGGTGTCATCGAGAGGAGGATGCAGGAAGTGGATGAACTCACGCGTGACTGCCGGTGGAAAGGTAGAGAGGGAGTTAATAAGGGCCGATCGGTATGAGGAACCGGTGCTTGCCATTCGATGTGGAGAGAATGGACGGGTGAGATCGAAATCTTGGAGGATACACCACGGATCGGTGACATGTCATTATCAGAGACGGTTTGTTATACGAATCGTCTGTGATTATGCACATATCACAGAAGGTTTGGTATATGAACCATCTGTGATAAGGCACATATCATAGACAATTTGTTATACGAACCATCTATAATATTAATATCAGAGACTATTTGGTATACAAATCGTCTGTGATAACGCTTAAATATGCGCGCCCTAATGCAGCTATTGTGGTTACAGACCAAACAGAGAGAGAAGTATGGTAGTGGAGAGTTAGGTGAGCAATGCTTAGCCTTCTCCTCGTGGCCTGTATCGCGTACATATATCCACACGGGGAGTGTTTTTACAATATTGCCCTTAGCCTTCTGGCTTCAGAGCCATCCATCCTGGGGCCGAAGCTATCGGCGGCTGAAGGTGTTCTGCACCTCCTCGGGTGCGACGCCGGGGCTAGAGGCATACTTTTCCCTCAGAGGTGAGCCGAAAGCGGATACATGGCCGAGGTGGCTCAGTGAGTGGACGCGCTATCTGACGGTTCCCAGCGGGCAGGCACACGCGGCGGGATGGGGTTGGTGTGGCGTGTGCTGCCAGCAGTCGCACGACCGCGGTCATGCACTCCTTCCCAAGGGGATGGGACGCGTGGCGGGATGCCGTTGGCGCATCATGTGCTATCAGGCGGCCTGCGACCGCACGTCCTCAACTGCTAGCGGTTGCGCTTCCTGATCGTGGGGAGTCGAACCGCTGGGCTCCCGCCGCCCGCCGGTTGCCTTTTCGATCGTGGGGTAGGTGAGGTGGCCTTATGAAGCCTTGTCCCCGGTCTATGATCGTTCTTCCTGTTTGCTCGTTTGTCCACCTGCCGCTGCTTAGCTCCCCTTTCTTTTCGTTTACTGGTGCGATCCCCCTCCGCCTCTTTTCGCTTGGCCTTGCTTTTTGGAGGAAAATGGCTTGTCGTGAAGATCCCGCTCGCCGGCTCAGCGGCAGTGCCTTGTCTAGCCAGCGCGGCTTGATGTCGCCACCGGCGGAGTACCCTCTGGTGGTTCGCAAGGCATCGCATACCAACAAGTGGTGGGAGGCCATGGAGAACTCGGGAGGCCGCTGCTCCCGTGTGCTAGGGCGAAGTCTTGCTACGGAGGAGATGATCCAGACTCTCCATTAGGAGAAGAAGCTGGAGGATCCTGCAGGAGCTCGCCTGCTTGCCCATGGCGAGACGGAGTCGCACCCGGAGGAGTCGGAGGCGATTGTCTTTGTTGTGTTTTTTGAGGCCGGGCTTCAGATGCCCGCAACGCTCTTCATCGGCGAGGTCCTGCGGGCTTATGGGCTGGAGATGGCGCAGCTGACCCCAAACACGATAGTTCGCCTGGCTGTTTATGCTTGGGCGACACGAACGGAAGGTGTCTGTCCCAGCTCAAACCTATTCGCCCTGCCAGCTGCCAGCTGAAGAAGGTCGAAGGGGGGCGCTGTCGAACTTCGGCAATGTAAACTTTATGCTGAGGTCGCATTGCGTGAAGCACTTCCCATCGCTGGCGACGAGAGGGAAGTGGGAGTCCGGCTGGATGCGACGGTGGTTCTACTAGCGCGTCACGAGCACCAGCGGTCTTCGATGCCGAGGACAGCCAATATCTTTCAATAGCTATCCGAGGGTGTGGCTGAAAGCCGACGATGAGCAGAAGGCGTGGAGGCTCGCCGGTGTCGCCCTTTGGTTCAACATGCGTGACCTCGCTGAGGAGTTTACTATGTACAGGGTGTCGTCGCTCTCTGGCCGGTGGAAGCACGAGCGAGGTCGCACCCGGCGGGATGGCGTCCACACAACAGTATCTTCCCTTCCGAAACCCTCCGGTCCTCGTAAGTCCTTCGGCCATGGGCTGCGTACATGTACATATGCTTGTAGCTTTTGTGAGCAAAGTCTCGCTTTGCATGCAGTGCTCTCACTGGAGGATGCAGAGCGCACGGTGATCGCATTCCTTGGGCCGTACACGAGCAAGGAGCATGACCTGCACGTAGCTGCTATCGCCCTTGCTAAGCTGGGGTGGATAAATCGGATGTGCAAAGCCCTGGGCCTCCCTGTGCCAGCCCGCACTGTGCTGGCACCATGGCGATGGCAAGGTGGGCACACCTCCCCGTCGGCGCAGGGCTCGGTTGTCGAGACCCGAATTTGCAAATCCGGACTCTCTGTGTATACTGCACTAGTCCAGGATCACGCTAGTGCACACAGTCAAACATAGAGGTAAACATTACCACAATCACGATATTAAATAAAGGAAACTCAAATTATCAATCAATATCCAAACGTGAGACCTTATGGTCAAGCTTACAATCTCAATAGCCATAGGGGCTTAACAAAACTTAGCAGCGGAAAATCCAAAATAAACGTAGTGGCTAATCGACATGCCCACGGGCAATCGAGGGGGAGCGAAGCCTCAGAACGTGTAGTCGTCGAAGTACTCGCTTCCTGGAACCTCCTGCTGGTAGCACTCCTCATCCTCAACTGAGCAACATAGGCGTAAAGCCGTGAGTACATTGGTACTCAGCAAGCCGTTTGTAACAAATGAATGCAATATAATATGCAAGGCTTACCAATGGATGGCTGAAAGGTTAATTTGCATAAAACAGCATTTAAAAATACAATAAATAGATTGAAGGCACATTTGAAGTAAAACAGTAATAAATAATTATCAAAGGAATTGAAGTAACCACTTATGAATCTCCCATCCATAAGCTAAACTAACCACTTATGGATCTCCCATCCACAAGTTAAACCAACGAAGGAATTAACCATCCACCGTCCAAAACTTTTTAGAAATAACTATACTCGTGTGAAATCACCGAGCATTGTCCATGACCGAGGACGCGCTATTCGAATAGTTTTACACTCGCAGAGGTTGCACAATCAGTACCCACACGATGTGATAATCCTCACGTTAAAGATAATCACAACAAGGCCTTTACAATGTTCAATTCCAACCCAATCCCGCCCGCTAGGGTTTCATCACACCCCCTTGCGCCCGTGGAATGTATACGACACCCATCGACATCCCAATGGCGGAACTGCATTGAAACATCACAAATTACTCGGCCAGTCTGTCCCATACCTGGACATGTGGTTTGCACTGTAAGACTCAGATCAATGGCGCACAAAGTTAAGTCCTTAAGTGTTCTCGGCGAGACTACCACATCCCTCGAAGTGCTCCAACACTTCCCCTTTTATCGCACGATCATTCGCCCGAGTGAAAACCAATTTTGTATAACCACCGCCAATGACGCACCAACGTCACGGCACAAATTTTATAACAGTGGCACCAACCACAATTCAATATCTCATTAGGTCAAATTAATTAATCACATATGATGATGAAACCTTTCGCAAAAATAAGCAAGGCTAAGCATTCTAATCGTACCAACCCAATGTGACAAATAACATAGCATCACTAATTAAATTCCCAACCTAAGGTGACAATGGCCTCAAGGTATTCCAAAGTATCAAGGGGGAAATAAACAATTGGGACGATAACTACCAATACGAGGGTTTGAATAAAAAAATAGCAATGCAAGATAATTTGAAACAAAATAATTAAATAGTAGATTGCAAACTGGGTTCAACATGATCAAAGGACACGACTTGCCTTGGCTTTGCTCAGTTGACGGCTCTTGATCTTCAAATCTGACGGCGGCTCCCTCGAACGCGTGATCTAACGAGAGAGAAAACGAAACAAAGAGACAAAATAAATTCAAATAAAATTCAAATGAACTCCAAGAATTCTCAAACCTGAACCAAAAGGTAGAGCTCAATTTTAGATGAATTTAGGAAAAAGAATCGGGTCAATCGGAGCTAGGACGGAGGAGAACGGGGCTCTGGAAATTCTTGTTTTAGGAAAAAGGCTGAAATTCGGAAATTGCACTGTGCTGTGGACCGGGTGCACGAGAGAACGGGTCTACGGTGGGCTCGGTGCACGGAACAGTGCGGCTGACCGACCGGCTTTGGCGCAAGCGCTAGGGTGACGTGGCGCACACACGTGGCGACGCGTGTGCACGGTTGGCGACGTGCTCGGCCGATCGGGCGCCGACGCGTGGCGATCGGCTCACGGGTCACTTTCGCTGTCGGCGGGACCCACATGGCGGTGGCACGCGCGCAGTGGAACGAGTCCACGGAAGGCGGCGGCGGGTTAGATCGGACGGCTGCGGTGCGAGGGCGTGGACGCATCCGGGCCGCCGCCCCAGATCCGAACAGGCGGCGGGATCAAGCGGCTCGGGCGGGACGGCGGAGGATCGCCGACGCAGCGTGGCGGCACGCTGCGCGGGCGCCGCGCGGACGCGGCGCTGGCGCGGCGCGGGCGGCAGACGGCAGCGGGCTGGGCGGCGCGGTGTCCGGCAGCGGCGGCGCGGCTGGGTCGGCGGTGGCTCGGCGGCGGCGGGCTCACCGGCGACAGCAGACGGCGGAGCACGGTGTCGCGACGGGCGGCGCGGACGGCGACGGCAAGGCGGCGGCGGCGCGCACGGCGTGGAAGGCGGGCGTGCGGGACGGCGACGGCGGTACATAAACCGAGGCGCAGCGCGCGCAAATGCACGCCAACCGAGGCGGCTCGATCGATCCCGGCCGGCGAGTCGACGCGGTTTGGGACACGCAGACGGCCGGATCGCGCGAGATCGGACGGTCGCGATGCATGCGGCGGCGGCGCGGTTAGGGTTAGGTTAGCGGCGCCGACAGTGGGCCCCACCGCCGGTGGCACGACGCAGGCGAAGCGGCCGATCGGCCGCGCCGAGGCAGCGAACGGATGGCGACCCGTGTCGCTCATCCAATGGAGGAAGGCGGCGCGACGCGGCGCAGATGTACGCCGCGTGGCGCGCGCGGATGCGGGCGGCGGGTGGCTGGACCGGGCCGGTTCGGTGGGTTTCGGCCCACCGGCCGGTTCAAGGATTTTCTTTTTCTTTTCTTTTTCCAGAAATTCAAATAATTTTTTTGAGCTCTAGAAAATAGCAAATAAATCCGAAAAAATCCCAGAAAATTCCAGAGAAATCCTTGAGACTCAAGGAACTCAAATAAAATATTTTTGGCAAATATTAATATTTAATTTAATCATATTAAATCTTTTTTATTTATGAAAATTCCAATTAAGCTTTAATTAATTTTAGGAAATTTCAAATGGTGAATTTTATTTTAAAAGCTTCAAAAAGACTCTGAAAACCAGGATGTTACATCGGTCCGACGCCGCCATATATAGCCCACTGGCCGCATCCCCGGCGGGTACTGTCAAGACCGAGGGCATGCCTGGCACTGGGTCCGAGCACGCTGCCTTCGGTGAGGAGCACACTGCACCCAGCGAGGGAGCTTTGGGCGGCGTTGAGATGGGTCATGGTACCGACTCCCTAGCGGATGAGGCCTCGTCGCCTACGCCAACCGCCGAGGACTCACTACCTGCGCCAATCGTTATGACCACAGGAGTGGCCGAGGAGACGTCGCCCAAGTCTCCGAGGGCGAAGCGCCCTTGGATACTGCCATCCCCCATTGAGAAAGCGGTTCAACATGGCGGGTGCTGTCGCCAGGTGCTCGGGGTCCGACAGGGAAGCCTTCCAAACCGAGGAAGAAGTTGTCACTCCCCAGGCGGATGAAGCCCCCGTGGCCCAGATGGAAGTTGGGCGGACACCCCATCGTGCCTTGGTGGAGGGTGTCGAAGGTAGGTGTAACTCCTTTCCCCCCCGCGACTTCACGAATCTCTCTCCGATTTGCTCGCTCATTCCGTCGGCAACATCAGGCGAGACAAGGTCTCCCGGACGTAGCCAAGGATCGAGCATCGGAGATGGTCGCGACATCCCTGGGCTTCTTGGCCAGGACGTGGTATCGACACCTGGTGCAGTCGGAGCCTCTATCGCAGAGGCTCGACGGTCAGTTATTTCCGACTTTATTCCCCGGTCGGAGATGCTTCGGGTCTTTCACAAGGTCGCGGAGTGCACCGACTCCAACGTGGATCAGCAGGCGCTATCGGGGTGCAGGGTCGATGATAAGAACATGTGCCCTATGGATACAACTATATTTGCTATGCTTGTTGTTCCAATTATAAGAGCTCCTATGCATCACTTACATTATCAGGTGAGCTCATTTCAAGGAGGTTTTACTTTGTTTAATAAAGAACTTACGATATTACATAATGAGAGTTTGTTGCATTTGTTATCATGTACCGAGATTTATGATCAAGATCCTGCAATACGTGAGGATACACATATGTTAAAACCGAGGACAGTTTTCTGTGAAGAAGGGAATGATGATGTGACCATGCCACCAACACATACGACCCTAGCGTCCAATATCAAGATTGAATTAAAGGTGAATTCGTTACTTCAGCTTCAAAATATTTTAAATGAGAATATGATGCTACCTAATGATGAAAAAATATTTTTTTATAGCACCATATCACTTTGGCACCAATTCAAGCAAGAGTTCAAGTTGGACATGTTTTGGAATCCAATTCGGCCTACAGATCAATTCGGATTCAGCCTGACAGGCCCAACTTCAAATGTGCATAACATTCACATGCAAAGTCCGTTTGAGGTCCATGAGTACTTGTTGGAAAGATTTTTTGTCCTCTTTCCAATGGATCTTGTAACACCTCTAGATTCCTTCTGTATGCACCGCAATCATCAAAAGAGTCCGCGTTGCGTTCGTATTGGAATCGGATTTCGACTGCTGCGATGGTGTCAACTTTAAACGGATGTAACTTTCTCATACGGATTCTGTTTGGGACGTTCTTGGACTTCATGGAAAGCTTATCAAGTCTACATTCAGATGAATCTGGTCTCATCTCTAAATTATATCGGAGCCGGTCGCAATCATCAAAAGAGTCTACATTGGTTTCTGAGTCCGAGTCAAAAAGGTGCTGCGCCACCTCCACTTGGGCCTTTGGGCCTTGTAACCCTAGGGGCGTGACCCTTGGCCGCTACCCCTGGTCATCTCTCTATAAAGGAGCCACCGCCTCCCTTTGCTAGGACTTGGATTTCATTAAATTTAGGTTTAGCTCTTGTGAAAACTTTTGTTATTTAGTTGTGTCGGACGACCACCTGTCAAGACAGCCTTCGGAATCTCACCTTTTGAACTCAATAGAAATATTCGCAATTTTCAGATTGCTTGTTATCTTGTTCTTGCGTATTCTTCGATTGCATGCAGGAATAGACCTTCGTGGTCAGGTCAACCGCGTTTTTGGCACGGTTGATAACAACTTGGAGTGTGGTTCAGCGATTGCTAAGGCGCAAGCGACATCGTTCGGTTGTAGTCAGTTCGCAAGGGTCACCTCCACCAAAATCGAAGTTATGATCCTATCGGAAGATCGGGACCCCATCGCCTCATCAGCCGAACTCCTAGCGAGCTCGCTGGAGGCCTCGGAGATAAGGTAAGTGCTTACGTTCCTGAACCATGCCGCTATCTAGGGCTCATTGACAAGCTCTCGTTTGCATGCCCTTATCCTCGGCCAAGCCATGGAGGAGGCTCGCATCCACGAGCGGAGGGTGCTGGAAAATCAGCTCCGGGTTGCCGATGAAGCTCACGCCGTCAAGGATGAGCGCATCCGGCTTCTGGAGGTGGAAAGCACAAGGGCGGTCTCCGACGCACAAGCCCTTGCTGCGGAGGCACATCGCGCAGCGGCGGAGGTGCGGCGTGTCTTGACGGAGGCCCAATGTGCAGCAACAGTGGAGTATGATGGCTTGCTTCAGCAGATTGCAGTGCTGAAGGGGGAGAGGGCCCAACTCGCCGCATCCCTTGACGAGAGGAATCGGACACTGGGAGATGCGTTGGTGGCGGCATGGGGTGCGATAGAGTCCTTGGAGAGGGCCCTCACGGACATCATCGTCGACATGCCAGACCTAACATTCGGTCCTGAGGACCTGGCGCAGATGCTCGCACGAATGGAAGAGGGCTCGGAGCTTACCCTCCCCGGCACTAGGGCCTTTGGCGACCATTGCGGCTTCGTGGGCGCTTTCATTGCCTTGGCCATGCTGCACAACCACGGGTGTCCGCACGTTGTCGGGTTGGCCAATCCCCGACTGGAGTTGCCAGCCGGAGCCGGGGCAATGTCAAGCGCCATTGACGATGTCCGCCCCGCCATCCGGGCCTTCTACAAGCAGATTTGGGGCTACATTGGGGAGCCCGCGGCCAAGGTGGCACTACGTTGGACGCTGCATGGCGAGGGGAACCTCGGCCAATTCCTTGACGAGGTTCCTCGGCACGATGAAGGTGGCGTCGCCGTCCCTGGGCACGACGCGGGTCCACAGGCGTGACGTCGGGGCTCGGTGTGTAGGTGTGCGTCGCTATGTATTCGTTTTTCGTAAGCGGGCACCCTGTGGCCTCCCGCCCCTTTATATGAATGAAATGGTAATGCCCCAAAGCCTGATAGGGGCTGAGTAGTATTTTTGGACCGCTTGATTCGATGGCATCGTCAGCGTTTGGCAAGGGTGGTGGCGCGAGCCGCACCTAGTCGGCAAGAGCGCCGAGCGCTCCGTCCCCGCCCTTCGAGTGGTGGCGGCGAGCTGGCACCTAGTCGGCGAGACACGCGGCGCCCGTCCCATACCCTTCGAGTGGTGGCGGCGAGCTGGAGCCTGGTCGGCGAGACACGCGAGCGCCCGCCCCTACCCCAAGTGGTGGCATTGAGTGGCGCCAGTCGGGCGAGACGCGTGACTTTGTATGTGGCATTTACCTCAGTGGAGTGCGCACTAAGACTAGCCTTTGCTGCGTCTCATTTATACTCCATGGAGTATGCGTGGAGGCAAGCCTCTGCTACGTCTTGTTTATACTCCGTGGAGTGCGCGCGGAGGCAAGCCTCTGCTACGCCTTATTATGCTCCGAAGAGCGCGTGGGAACATCAACCACGTCTTATTTATACTCCAGAGAGTACGCCTAGGGATAATACCCACGCGTGCACGGGAACATCTGCGTCTTGTTTATACTCTGTAGAGTGCGCAGGGACAACATCCGCGTTTTGTTCATACTCCGTAGAGTGCGTGGGAACAACATCCATGCCTTATTTATACTCCGTAGAGTGCGTGGGAACAGCATCCATGCCTTATTTATACTCCGTAGCGTGCATGCAGGGGCGTCCCCCTGTGCGTCTTATTTATGCTACGTAGAGTGCGCACGGAGGCGGACCTCGACGCTGTGTCTTATTTATACTCCGTAGAGTGCGCACGGAGGCGGACCTCGACGGTCCGTCTTATTTATACTCTGTAGAGTGGGCACGGAGGTGGATCTCGATGCTGCGTCTTACTTATACTCTATAGAGTGCGCACGGAGGCGGACCTCGACGATGCGTCTTACTTATTCTTCGTATAGTGCGCACGGAGGCGGACCTCAATGCTGCTTCTTACTTATACTCCGTAGAGTGCGCAGGGAGGCGAACCTCAATGCTACGTCTTTGAGAGACCATGTGGAGGTCATTCCGTGTGTGTGATGAGTAATTGACATCGGTTTAGGAAAGTCGAGTTTGGCTTGTGTGGTCGGACCATGTCGTTGCGCGGTGCAATCGGTTTCGGTTGGACTTGGTCAAACTTGGTCAAAATGATTAGGATGCATATTCTGTGATTTGACAGGTTTGGGCTGTTTCATGCTTAATGTGGTTTATTTATGCCATTTATGCTTTCATGTTTCGAGCGGTGCTATTTGATGTGTTTCTTGTCTGTGATGGCTGCACGACGTCGAGACGGAGTCGTGGTGAGACACGAGGTGACCGGACTAGACACAGGCGGTGTCGAGGTCAGAACGGTCGGATGTGTCGAAGACGGTGGAGATTCGATGTGGTTGCGAGTCGTGGATGACAAGGAGCACGGAAGCTTCCCAGAAGGTGCAGGAGGGGCATTTCGGTAAAAGCGCAAAGCTGCACAGGTGGAGGTGGTTCCGTTCAGGTTTAGCGGGTGTAACGGGTTGGAGACCCGTTAGCCAAGGGCTATAAATAGGTGTTGGTGGCTGCATGGATTCCAAGGGCTTTGGGAGAGAGTTAGGGTTTGCTAGAGTCAAAAGAAGCTTTGAGAGTTTGTTTTGGCTTTAAGCTTTGGTGGTTGGGAGTTGGTAGGAGAGGTAGAGGTGTGTTGGAGGTGTGTCTCCTCTCTGTCGTCTACATCGTAGTCTCCTCTCTGTGTGTTCCTCATGTGAATTAGAGGTTGAGAGGGGGAGAAGAGGTGTTGAGAAACTATGTAATCATTCCTCTGAATGTACATGCGTATGGGGACGTCTCTATGATCTTCAATATCAATATGAGATGACTTGGTTGAGTTTGATTGAGTCCCAGGCTCTTTGTTTGTTTTCCCTTCGATGCTTTCTTGGCTTGATTCTTGACTTTTTGTGTTTTGAGTTGATTCTTGCTGTGGAGTGGTAAAATGGGTTGCTGTATGATGGAATTGCATTTCTAGACTCTTTAGTCATCTAGTTCCAAGAGCAATTTGATCGATTTGCAAGAATCTCAGTTTCAGCCTCCTCTGTTCATGCTTCTCCCTGTTCTTGATTCCTAGGGTTTGAGGTAGTTTATGATTCCCTCCATGAGATTGGATGAAACTTGGTATCTTAAGTCATGAGGCTATTATGTAGCTATCCTCAAAGTTTCATGACCAGAGAATCAAGGTTTAGTTGGGAATTTGAAGTTTAGGGCTGCACTCTGAATATTTTCAGTTTTTACCCCAAATCTTGATTTCTTGTTGTTGAGTTGGTTTCTTTTAGTCTCCTAGGCTTCTGCGGCTATTTGAAGTGTTGTCTCTCAGTTCTGGGCAAAGAAAACTAGAGACAAACTTAAATTTGCCTTGCAGTTGGAAGTTTGCTTTTTCTTTGAAATTTCCTCTCTGCTGTCAGCCCTGAAAAACCGAGGAGCGGTCTGACCGGTGGCCTTATGGCAGTCAGACCGGTTGGCTAAGTGCGGTCTGACCAGTGTACGCTGAGCGGTCTGACCGGCCGTCATGAGGCGTTCTGACCGGCCTTCAATGAGCGGTCTGACCGGTGGCTGGGAGGCGGTCTGACCGCCCAGACCATTGCGGTCAGACCGGCCTCTGGCTCCTTTGCTGCTGATTTGTTTTAGCTCTTTGTCTCTGCAGTGTATCTTGTTTTATTTGCTGTTGTCTTGCTTTCCCCAGTTGGTTTCAAGTTGTAGTGATCTTTTGAGCTCCATTTCATAGCATTCATAGCTATTGAAAGGAGTTTCGCTTGAGGGGTCATTTTTAGAAGTCGACATTCACCCCCCTCTGTCGCCATTTCGGTCCAACAGTCTTACTTATACTCCGTAGAGTGCGCACGGCGGCAGACCCCGATGCTGCGTCTTATTTATACTCCGTAGAGTACGCACGGAGGCGGACCTCGATGCTACGTCTTATTTATACTCCGTAGAGTGCGCACGGAGGCGGACCTCCGCACGTCTGTGCGCAGGATGAGAGCTTGGCAGACAATCGGCTTTATTAATCTCCCGTTTGCGCGGGCGAGCGACTTACAACAGGCCAAGTGCTGAGCTTGCTACAGGCTTCCCTTTTGTCCTAAACATAGTACCAGCGCAACCTGTCTGCATTCCATGTGTGGCGAAGCATCTGCCCTTCCAGCGTCGCGAGGCGATAAGCTCCCCACTGCAGAGCTACCGCGACGATGTATGGGCCTTCCCACTTGGATTCCAGCTTGCTGACCGTCCCCGCATGGAGTGCCAGTCTGAGGATGACATCTCCAGGCTGGAATTCTCGCGAGTGCGTAGAGAGATCACGCATGCGTGCCATTTGACACGCGTACTTTGCGACATGCTAGGTTGTGCTTACTCGCTCTCCATCGAGGAGGTCTAGGGACAATTGACGCTCTTCCTCTGGTGCCTGGACGAGGACCCTTCACGAGCCAACTTTGCTCTCTTCGGGCGTCACTGCCCCGTCGCCGAAGAGGAGCTTGAATGGCGTGAATCCCGTCGGGCGTGTCACCGTTGTGCGGAGGGACCAGAGGATGTTGTGGAGCTCGTCCGGCCATTTGCCCTTTGGCGACCCGATAAGGCGCTTCTTAACTCCGGCAGAGATAACGCCGTTCGCTCATTCGACTGCTCCATTAGACTACGGGTGCCCGACTGAAGCGAACCGGAGTGTGATGCCCATGCCATCACAGAACTCCTTGAACGGGGCGGAGTCGAACTACAGGCCGTTGTCAACGGTGAGCTCTCTAGGCACTCAGAAGCGACACATGATATTCTGCTAAAGAAAGCGCTGCATGGCCGTGGAGGTTATCTTAGCTAGGGCGACAGCCTCTGGCCACTTGGAGAAATACTCCAAGGCGACTACCGCGAACCGAAGGTCTCCTGGTGCCCGGGGAAGTGGCCCGACGACGTCGATGCCCCCTGCGTGCCGCCACGCGGAGGGATAGGTCAGAAGCTCGTCGGGGGTCTACGGATGACCCGCCCCATCCATTGGCAGCCTTGGCATCGGTGCACAAGGTCTTGTTCGTCGGCGCTGGTGATTGGCCAGTAAAAACCATGCATGAATGCCTTGCCGACTAGTGACCTCAGCGCAATGTGAGAACCGCAGAGCCCCGCATGGATCTCCGCGAGCAGTTGCTTTCCTTCTTCGTGTGAGAGGCACCACAGAAGTGGTGCACAGACCCCTTTTTTTTATAGAGTACTCCATCAAGCACCTGGAAGGATCTGGCATGATGCTGCAGGCGCTGGAGCTTGACGAGGTCGTCTGGCTCCGCGATGCCCTGCAAGAAACTGTAGATGGGCTCTCGCCAGTCACCCTGCTGGGTAATCTAGTGGGGAGCTGTTGGCTAGCGGCCATTGCCAGGATGTCAGCTTGTTCGTTATCCGCCCGAGGGATGGCCTTGACCGTGACACCCAAGAAATGTCGCTCCTTCACTCTTACAGTTGCCAGGTACTTGGCCAATAAGGGATCCTTGGCCTGATATGACTTGTCCATGTGGCCCGCCACTAGGCGTGAGTCAGTGCGGACGAGAACTTACCGCGCCAAGAGCCTTAAGCTTCATGAGGCCGAAAAGTAGCGCCTCGTACTCGGCTGTATTATTGGTGGTGGGAAATCCAAGACGCACCGAGTATAGCAGGCGGTGCCCCTCTGGCACAGTAACCACTGCGCCCACGCCCGCGCCAGAAATGTCGCAAGCTCCGTTAGTGCTGAGCGTCCACACCGGGTCCTTTGGCTGCTGGGTGTGCTGAGCCGGCGGGGTCCACTCCACGATGACTTGGGACTTAATCGTTGTTCGCAAAGCATACGTTAGGGAGAACGGCACGAGTTCGGCCGCCCACTTGCCAATGCGCCCTGTGGACTCCTTATTGTGCAGCATTTCCGCCAGGGGAAATGAGGATGGCACTGTGATTGGGTGGGCCAGGAAATAGTGTCGGAGCTTCCTCGAGGCCATGACCAGCATGTATGCCAACTTCTCGAGCTCTGTGTACCGCATCTTGGAGCCCTGAAGGGCTTCAGAGACAGTATACGGGGCGTTGAAGGGCGCCCTCTTCAAGGACAAGGACGGTGCTGACTGCTGTTGTTGAAGCGGCGAGGTAGAGCAGGAGTGTAGCCTCTGGCGTCAGAGCGACCAAAGTGGGGAGGCTTGCGAGATGTCTCTTGAGGTCATCAAAGGCCTTCGCACAGTCGTCATCCCAATGAAACCCATCGCAGCCACGAAGGCTCTTGAAGAATGGCAGGCCCCGCTCTGTTGCCCTGAACAGGAAGCAGCTCAACGCGGCCATGCGACCAGCAAGCCTCTGGACCTCCCTTGTCGTCTTGGGTGGCTCCATGGCGAGGATCGTGTCGACTTTGTTCGGGTTCGCCTGGATGTCGTACCCAGACACAAGGAAGCCCAAGAGCTTGCTTGCTTGTACACTGAAGACACACTTGTTCGGGTTGAGCTTGATGCCCGCCTTCCTGAGGTTGTCAAAGGTATCTTGGAGATCCTGGCTATGGGAGGCGAGTTGTCTGGTTTTGACAACCACGTCATCGACGTAAGCCTCCACGTTCCTCCCAAGTTGAGAGGCCAATGCCTGCGCGATGAGGCGGGTGAAGGTTGCGCCCGCATTCTTCAAACCGAAGGGCATCCTGACGAAGCAGTACGTCCCAATCGGTGTGATGAAGCTGGTCTTATCTTTGTCGTCCTTGGCCATGTAGATCTGATGGTAGCCAGAGTAGGCATCCAAGAAGCTCATGAGCTCACACCCCGCTGTGGCATCGACCAGTTGATCTATGCGCGGCAAAGGGTAGTCGTCCTTCGGGCACGCCTTGTTGAGGGCGGTGAAGTTGATGCACATACGCCAGGCACCACTGGCCTTTTTCACTAACACCGGGTTGGCAAGCCAACCTGGGTGTTGGACCTCGTGGATGACTCTGGCCTGGAGAAGCTTCGCTATCTCCACCTTAGCCGCTTGCTGCCAGTCAATGGACATACGCCGGAGCCTCTACTTGACCAACTTGGCATCGGGGTGGACCGCTAGGTTGTGCTCGATGAGGCCACGGTCGACACCCTTAATGTCCTCTGGGGACCATGCGAAGACATCCGCGTCGCTTTGGAGAACCCGGAGCAAGTCTTACTCCACCTCCGTGGGAAGGCCCTCACCTATGGACACGAATTGATCTTCGGCTTTGAGAGGCATCCTCTTGACACCGCCCTTTGCCTGGGCCTTGGGAGTCTACCTCGGAGCAGATGGCGTGTCCGCCTTTAACTTGCCGTGAGGGCGTGCACCTTGCGGTGCGGGCTCCTAGCGCTAGCCTCCACGCGACGGGTGAGATCCTGGTCACCGAAGATGGTGATGACACCTCGCGGGCCCGGGAGCTTCATGCACAAGAAGCCGTGGTGCGGGACCACCCCGAAGGAGTTAATGATGGGGCGCCCTAGTATAGCATTGTACGGGTGCCAGATGTCCACGACGTCGAAAGTAACGTCCTTGCTCGTGGCATTATCGCCCTGGCAAAAGGAGACTCGGAAACATACCTGGCCCAATGACTTCAGCGGCTGGCCCCCGAAACCTTGAAGCGGTGTCAGCGGTGGTGCCAAGCGACTCCGGGGGACCCCCATGCGGTCGAGGGCCTCCGCAAACAGAATGTTCGCGGAGCTGCCCCCGACGACGAGGGCATGCCTAACGTCGCAGCCTGCAATGTCAGCCTGGATGACTAGGGGGTCTTAGTAGGGAAACTCCACGCCTTGGGCGTCGGCCGGCGTGAAGGCGATTTCGTGGTGTGTCATTCCCGGAGGTAGTTGCGTCGAGGAGGCCCCTAGCGAGGAGCCTCCGGAGATGATGCTGATGACACGGTGCTAGGTCCCCTCTGGGCCCCTAGCTCGCAGAGGGCTCTCTTGCGGCTGCTGCACGTGGGCCACGGTGGGGGGCGGCGTTTCCGAGGCCCGAGTCCTAGCGGTCACCTGCCGCAGTGCCGTGACTACGGTGCATGCTTGCGTGAAGTGGTCACCATAGCCATGCACTTTGCACCACATGCCGTAGTCCTGAATTTCTTGCTCCGCGCGCGGTCTTTCGTCACGGTCCCTCACACACCCCCATCCCCGGCCTCCCCAACCCCTCCCACAAAAGGCGGGAGTGGAGTCTCGGGGAATGTCCTCTATGCTGAGTACATGGTGGGCCTTGTTGGGTCTGCGTTGGCTACGCTTGGGCTTGTGCCTATGACTTGACAAACTCCCATGGTGCTCGGCACCGCTGTGCTCAAGGGCGCCTCCCATGGGCCCTTGCTTGCGCTTGCCTTTCGGGGAGTCGCCCCCTGCCCGTGGGCTTCCTTTTTGCGACGACCCCTCCACTTGCATGGAATCGGAGTCATCGCCCTTGCACTGGCGCGTGTCCTCCTCCGCCAGCGCGTACTCCTCCATCTTGTTGAAGAGGTTCACAACTGTCTTGATTGGCTTACGGGCGTTATGCGCGGCCAGCGGCCCCGGGCGGAGGCCTTGTGTTGCTGCATTGATGATGGTTGTCTCGTTGACATCCTCGGCTTGGCAGTGGACCTTCGTGAAGCGCTTGAAGTATTCCCGGAGCTTCTCCGAGTGTTTTTGTTTGACGGCGAAGAGTTGATCCGCGTCGAAACGTTCGACGTAGTTCCCCTGGAAGTTGTTGTAGAGGCGGTCAAGGATCTGCTCTCATGCATAGATGGAGTTCGGCTCTATGGTAAAAAACCAAGAGAGCGCCACTCCCAATAACGCGAGGGGGAGCCCCTTCGCCTTTGTGGTGTCGTCTCTACCTGCCGCTTCGATGGCGGTCTCGTACACGTGCACGAACTCCTGAGGGTATGTGTTGCCTTTGTACGGCTTGATGGCGCTGGGGAACTTGAAGTCCTCCGGCCATGCCGACTGCTGTAGGCCCGCAAAGAGTGGCGACTCCGGGTCCACGCGTCGTAGCGGGACGCTGCTAGACGTGGGGGCCTCACAGCTGTCTGCCCGCTCGACCACCGGCGGGATCTGCTGGCTTCGAGTCTCCTGCATATGTCGCATGGCTCCGCAGAGGTCCGCTAGCTCTCGTTGGAGCGTGTCGATGGCCGTCCGCAGAGCGCTCCCCACTGTTGCCATGGCCGGGGCTATCGGCGCGCCTGGTCACTCCGTCGGGACGGCGGTGACCACGGCCTACGCTCCCAAGCTTCCTGGCGCGCTGGTATGGTGGACTTTGGAGTCGGTGACGAGGCCGACGTGGCTGGCAGAGCCGCTCGCCGCTGCCACACCGGGTGTAGGGACGATGGCCGTGCTGACATGGGCATCAGCGTTACCGCCCCAACTACCCGGTTGGTGCTGCCGGTGCCTGCCATTATGCCAGCGGTGGGGTCGAACGTCGCGTCGGCGTTGGGGGTGACCGTCGCGGCGTGAGTGTCGCCGCTCATAGCTGCAGCGCCGGTGCTGATGCCCGCGCCTGCATTCGCCGACGCCAAAGCTCTAGTGTTGACGTGCGTCGCCACCACGGTCCTCTTCGCCGATGATGAAGCTTTTTTCGGTGTCATCCTTCAGATCCTGAGGCTTGCTCTTGTCGTCCCCACGGACGGCACCAGCTGTCGTGGTTACAGACCAAACAGAGAGAAGTATGGCAGTGGAGAGTTAGGTGAGCAATACTTAGCCTTCTCCCTGTGGTCTGTATCGCGTACATATATCCACACGGGGAGTGTTTTTACAATATTGCACACAAGCATGCCGTATCAACAGACTTCATGCATGCCGTATGATCAATGACACTTGAATGCCTTCTCCTACTTTTGCAGGTAGTAATTCATCATATCAACAAGGGATTCTGCTTATCATCAGTTTTCATGCAGTGCAGGATATCAATTTAATTTGTCGTGTGAAACAGAAAAGTATAGGTTCTACCTGCTACTGCTTATACAACTTTCTACATCAGCTACGTCTCAAACTGTACAGTGCACAGATACAAACTGATGCTATGAATGATATATATATATATATATATATATATATATATATATATATATATATATATATATATATATATATATATATATATATATATAAATAAATAATGAGGGCACCAGAGTGTCTAGGTACCAAGCCTACCTACCTTTGGATTGCTTTTAGATGTGTGCTAGTGTGATTGAGACTTTCCATCCAAGATTAAGAATTTCCATCTATGATCCTATATATATATATATATATATATATATATATATATCCAAACTCAAAAAATTATCAATCATACACGTGTATCGGATGTTGGTGCCTAGGCACCATGGTGCCTTATGTAATTTTCATATATATATATATATATATATATATATATATATATATATATATATATATATATATATATATATATATATATATATATATATATATATATATATATATATATATATATATATATATATATATATATATATATATATATATATATATATATATATATAGTTAGATATTATGGACGATATAGTTACAGATATTAACAATAACAAATAAGGTTCCAAATTAACTCCATTCCCCAAACAACAGAAATCGATCCATACATATGTACATGACCTAATTGATTACTCCAAATAACCAATAATGGGAGTGTCAGGGCGGAACTCACTTAATTAAAGGATGTACTTCTTCTAGTCACCTTTATTCTGCAGCCTAGGCGTGCTCTCTTTCATTGTTCTACTCATGCATGTATGTACACACATACATCACACTCGCTCAGTACCTCCCTTTATCACTCGCTGAGTATCTCCCTTTGTTCTTTTTCAGATATCCATGCACACAGAACACACGAATATATACAGCATACATTGCACAATTAAAGAAGAAGACTAATTTCATTTTTGAAAAAAGGCACAGATCATAAGACTTGCCCTCACACACAAGCATGCTCCCTGTCCCCGAACAACTTACACCAGCACTAGCTACCACTTACTACATGCGTGAATACAAACGCAATACCAAACACCCATGCAAATTAATGACAAACAAATTCTTTTGGGATATTTCATGCATGTCCTTCTCATCACATATTCTTTAGCTGTATGCCTACTTAATATAGCAAATGGAAGGTCTCTATCTTTCTTTTTACTCAAAGCTTCTTCTGCCTAACTCCATCCTTTTGCTAGCTAGCTGTAATATCTCAGAATGCATGCATGCGTGGTGCTTGCTGCCTGCAGCGCTAGCTGTGCCGTCTCTTGTCACATTCATCCTATCTCCAGCTTTGATCGAATTAGAAGAGGTGATGCAACACCAAAAAGTGTAACATACAAATTTTAGGTAGCTTAATATATTGTAGCAGTGAGCTTGGATGTATCTTACTTTGATATCCAACACGCTAAGCGCACGCACAATATGAAGAAAAAAATGCATGTATCCACGTACGCACTGAACTCAAGTTTTATTTATTAATTGGATCATATATATTGGAGTTGATCAAAGATGACTCCCTGATCACGTGCTCAATCTGGTGGACACATTCACGTTCAAGGTGGAAGACGAAGACCGCTTGAAAGTTTTTGGCTCGCAGCTTTCCTGATTCTGCTCTTGTTATTTCTCCTCGCAAAGGGCCATACAGATACACAAAGGATCCACTCATACGCTCACGACGGCGGACATTTCCGATCTGACCGGTCGCGGCACGAACTTGCTCACTGTGGCAGACACAGCATACCACCTAGAGCACTCAAATAAAAAACTAATCAAGATTATTTCTAACAATAGATAGATAAACATGAACACAGCACTACAGGCCACGCTTGTACTCGACTCCACTGCTCGGCAGCCACTCGCTCCCCTTGATGAATTGATCCACCGTATACTTCACAGCTTCACCAGCATCCTGGATGACGTGGAACCCGGGCCACTTCACGCGCCCGCTCACCTTTGCCCCGGGGCCCGTGTTCATGTACTCACCGTACGAGACTGTACGCGAAGTCTCCTCGACGTGTTCGCCTTTCCTCCACGGCACCCACCCTTCAGAATGCACGATTTTGTCGAGGAAACTCTGCATGAACACCACATGAGAATGGTTCTTCCACGGCCGCCCCAGGTAAGTGTCCACGCCGTTGAGATCTTCGCGTGTCGTCACATTGCAGTTCTGGAAGGAGAAACCGGAGGCATGGTCGGGACCGTTGCGGCCTTGGGCGGTGATGACGTTGTACGCTGTGGGATCTGGGCGGCGCGCGAAGAGGAAGCAGTTCTGGAACACCGCCTTGGCATTACCGGTCACGAAGTCCACCGTTCCGGAGATCTCGCAGTCCCGGTAGAACTGGACGTTGCTCTCGGCGAAGAGCGTGTCCTGATATCCCAGCAGCTCGCAGCGGTAGAGGATAGAGCGTTTGGACTTTGACAGGAGAGCCACTGCTTGATTGGCCTTCGGGCCCGCCGTGTTCTCTATGGTCAGGTCTCGCGCCATGAAGTCGTGGCCTTTCACGCCTGCACTCAAAAGCTTAAGCTCGAGAGACAGAAGGAAATTAACATGCAAATTAGTTAAGCCAAGAACACTTACTGACGGTGGCCGAGAGAGCCGTGGAGTACCCGCTTATATTACTCCGGCTGCCGGAGATAATGGTCTGACCGATTCCATCGCCGAGCAGCATAACGTTCCTCTTCGATATCTCCACGTTCTCCTTGTATGTACCCCTCTTAATGTATATTACATACTTCTTGTTCCGGCTCTTCCGTGGCGCTCCTGCCACGGCCGCGCTAACGGTGGTGTGGTTACCGCTGCCGTCTTTCGCCACAACGGTATCGACTGGCACGCCGCCCACAGTCAGGCCGAGGAGCTGCCGGTCTCTGGGTCGCACCCAGAGAGGCATGCCGGCGTGCGCCGTGGCTTTGGCTGAGCCACTGACGAGGGAAGAGAAGGCAGTTATCAGAACCAGCGTAAGCATGATGTGTCCAGCCATTGCCTGAGCCATTGACGAAGGAAACAGCGTAAGCATGTGGCTCTTGGAGATGGAGTTGTGCTCATATATATATTGTTACAACTTTGATCACGAGAAAATGCACACATCACAAATAAACTGAGAGAACATGGAAGAAAATTTTGAATTTCTCTATTCTCTTACTTGCTCCCCATTTTTTCCTTGCTTTTCTTACAAAACAGGGTACAAGTCTCCTCAATGAATAGGCTAATAATCTCCTACTTACATACATAGTCGGACTTTAAGTTGGACACAACTTCAACTTGAGTTACATACGGAGACAGACTCCACTACGTCTTGGACTCGAAGTCAAGATTATTTCTAACAATCTCTCCCTTAATCTTGATTTGACATACTCTAGTTTTAGTCACAATGCATTATGAACTACCAGCCACACCTCCAAATGAAGCGTTCTACATTCAAGCTACATGTAGTAACTCAACTCAACTGGTACGGGTCCACCATATGTAAAGCTTCTAAAACATTGAGGCAGTTGCACTCAACTATGACTTACTAAACTCATACTTGACACAGAACGGTGACACATCTCCTTGATGTCCCTAACTCAACTCTTTATGAGAGCATTGTTGATTCATCATCGCTGAGCGCTTCAGCAACAAACGCTTTCTTCATCTTCGGCTTGTGGCATTCTGAAAGAAAGTGCCTATAATCGTTACAACTACAACACCTCACTTTTGCCTTATCAAACTTCCAATTCTGACGGCCTTGGCCACCAGTCCTGGAAGTGTTCTTGCCTTCACGCTTCGATGATCGGATCTCCCACTCAGCGTGGGTCAACAATACCTGTCTGTCGCCTTTGTTGCTATTGTCGTGGATGCGTTCCTCATACACTTTAAGACGACCGATGACCTCCTCTATAGTCATTGTCGTTAGGTGTCCAAATTGCTCTATGACTGAAGTAATTGGAAGAAACTGTGAGGGAACAGCACGAAGGAATTTCTTCACTACATACAACTCTTCCACCTTCTCACCAAGGGCGAATCTTATTGGCGATGACCATCAACCAGATGGCGAAGTCATTAATCGACTCCATTTCCTTCATACGCACTACCTCGAACTCGGTCTTGAGAGTTTGTACTTTTGCTTCCTTCACACGATTATCACCAAGATGCATCGTCTTCAATGCCTCCCACATGACACTACAAGAGATGTGTCATTTATTGACATTTCATTTCTGTCATAATATATGAAATTCATGTCACAATTCAAGATTTGTGACATACAGTTGACGAAAATCCAAATGTCAAAAAACACGCGTCACGAATTTATTCTGTGACATCAGTATATTTCATGTCACAAATCTATGACATCGACTTTCAGTGTCACAGAGGTTTATGACATTGGTTTATTGTCACAGGTCCTTGTGCCATGCCATGTAGGTAGATGACGTGGTGCTGAGTTGGCAGGTCAAAAAATGTCATAAAATTGAAATACGGCCTGTTAAGGCCCATGTGGTTGGCAGACTTATAACAGGCCAAAAACATTGTTTGGCCTGCTTTTTTATACATCGCAGCCCACTTGTTTTGTAGTTTTCGGCCCATTTATCTTTCTGAAATTTTATTTTCAGCCCATTTTTTCATTCTCAATTAGCCCACGCAAATATTTTTTCCAACCCATTTTTTCTGTGAACCCGCACAAATTTTTTTGGCCCAACAGCATAACAGGCCATGCAACCAGTTTTTTTTGCCAGCCCAAGGCAAATTTTGCTGGGCTAGCCCACAACATGTTTCTCTTTTTGTCTGGGCTAGCCCATACCATATTTGCAGCCCACACACAGATCATATACAGAAACAAAAAAACATATTTCAACAACATATGGAAATATCATCCAGCAGCTGCAATATCTTCAGATCATCAAATTCAAATCAACAGATTAACAGATCAACATATCCAGCAGTAGCAACATTACAATATCCAAAAACATTACAGCTGCAACACATCAACTTCAGATCATTACATCCATCAAATATCACCAAATTCAGATTACCAGATTCAATATCATTACAGCCAGTTTCAGATTACCAAATCATACCAAAAAGCTCAAGTCAATCACCAAAAAATCATCCAGAGCCTCAGTCACAAGTCCAGTGTGTCCATACCAAACTGACAGCGAAGGCGATCATCTCATCAAGTTAGGGAACTTACTGCTGGTCATTAGTTGGTGGTGCATAATTACCACCAAACATGGTACGAAGGAAGCCTTGGATCTCACTGCCTTGCTTCTTCAGTTTCTCAGTTTCTTCCTCCTGCTTCCTTCTTGCATCCTTCTCTTCCTCTACTTGCTTCTGCAGATCATACAACTTTGCTCGAAGTTCTGCTGATCCTTCCTTCTCAGCAGTAAGTTCACTCTCAAGCTCATGTACACGGTTCTTCATTGCAGCAGCTTCAGCACTTCTCTTCAACGCTGCGGAGTGGATGCCAACATTCCGAAGGAAAGTTGTTCTCGGTAGAACTTGAGCTACAGCTTGTGCAGGAGTCTTTGGATCTTGACATTCTTGTGGTGGTTCAGCAGCGATGGCCTCCATTTCGGCCTGGCAATAGGAAAAAAACATTTCAGATTTCTTGTATGCCAACTGTTGTAGCTATAGATAAGCAGAGCAATGCTAAGATCCCAACATGTCAAAGCGATACATGTAAGCATATAACTAGAGTAGGCTATGCCAATTCAGGAATAAGCAACAGAGATGAAAAACACTAGAGTAGGCTGCAAAGAACAATGTTTTCCATGCAGAACAGAATGCCTAGTCAAAGCACATGGCCAGATTAAATATAGAAGTAGTCTATGTATCAATTTGACTGAAACAGTCTAGATGAAATAAAGGGCTCACACTTATAATCTGACTGAAACTAAAATTATCACTTTATTATTACCAAGTTTAATTGCTAAAAGTTTGGTTCATCAATTGCCTATCAACCAATTCAATAGTTCTAGCTTACAAGGACCACCTAATTTGAATGCACAGGCACTTGATACTAGCATAAAACTGCGAAAGATCGCACTACTTCAGTGGAACTGTTTTCTTTTCAGATCAGAACATGTAGCAGTATATGACTTGTTCAAGAACCCAGAACAAGAGAGGAATTACACTAATCAGCAATGCTTTATATATACTCACAATAGCATTTTTTGCATCCTCACTATAACCTGTCTTGCTGCTGCAATGGGTCTCCTTGAAAAGATCAATCGCAGTTGGTGGTGCATCCTTATATTTAGTTTGCTTCTGAAATTACATGCAAACATCAATTTCAAAAAGTGAAATAGAGAAGCTGAAGCTGCACATATGTAGTACTAAAAAAGAGAAACAAAGAAACTGAAACTACACAAATAAGAGAAACTGAAACTGAACTTCTGTGCACTTAACCCCATTATGACTAAATAAACATTTAGGAATATATTTCAGCCAAGTTTCCAGGTCAGACACTGAACATTATAAAGTAAATGAATTATGAATCCACATTGTAATCAGCAAGTATAGAAACAACAGCAGAAACTTGCACCACAGCTTACACTAGCCAGCCCATAGCAGCAAAATTGGTTGTTGCATAGCATCAAACTGATTGAGGTCCAGGAATTCAGAAATAACAGGAATAAGAACATGCCAAGCAAAAAAAGAATGAAACAAAGTAAGTTAGTCAGCGTGATCACTGCACTTTTTAGTCTGCATTGCAGCCATCTTTGCATGCACACAAGATCTTGTCAGATCAACAGATTTGCTTATCGGTCAACATTTTATTCATTCACCCATATCAGCCCATATGTTTAGTTGAAGTACCACAAAAGTAAGTAGTAATCACCATGAGACAGCATTGGACAAGGACAAAAATACAAAATGTAGCGTAAAACAACTTCAGTGTTCAGAAGCGAATCGAAAGCACACGGAAACAGTAAGCAAAGTTGCACTAGCATTGATTATGTATCTTACCGCGACATAGCACTAGGCAATGTAGCACCGAGACCCTGTCTTTTGCTGCAACCGAACAAGCTCATGGCTATCTTTGTTTTTCAGACATTTGTCCTATAGGAAGGCAAACATTAGCCGGACAGATGATTCATTTTCTTTAAGGCAACAATTGTGAGAGATTTAGTAAGGATACCTTGTGCTTTGCGGTAGACCACATCTCCACGAGTTGTTTCCACTCCATGTCACTTATAGTGCCTAATGGTGAAGTTGTTCTCACTTGGTTTGCTGGAATGCCATTGAAGTATTGCTTCTTCAGCTTGTATCTCATCTGTCGTTGTCCTTTTTTGAGCAAATCAGAACATGCATTTTTCACCGCCTCACTGGTTGTGTCAATGTTGAATTGACTCTGGACAAGAGCATGAACATATGGTTAGAAGGTGTTGATTTATGCTGTACAAAGAATGGACAAGAGCATGAACATAGAAGGTGCTGATTTATGCTGTACAAAGAAAGCACTGGACTACAAGTAAACACTCTAGTTATTAGCAGCCACGCCTCACAGATGCAATTTTGTTTTATCTCAAAATGAGAAATAGAGAAGATATGGTTTGGTTCCATTGTTTAACAACCTCAGGGCAGCGCATTATTTTTTATGAACAGAAGCATTGTAAAAATACTAATAGAAAGTGACATGGAAAATATTGTATATAAGATTGTCCAGGTACAAACTACAGTCACGATCATATTAGAAACTTCGCTACACTACGAATATTAGAAACTTCTACACCACAGAACAAACCACAAGTATTGTTTACTTAGGATTATGTATTGGTGTCATCATTTGCATGATATAACACTACAAGAGATTCAGTGCATCGATCATATTTACTAGTCCTAAGACGTGGACAGCAACCCAAGATTGGTGTACACTATATACGATCTAATTTTAATCCCCAGAAAAAAGCAATTATGTCAATCTTTTGATAAATATAGCTGACTAGGATATTTTGGTTCAGAATCTGTCAAAACATTTGACTATATGACACTATCACTGCCCCACAACATGGATTTCTGTGCCAAAAAAATTGCAACCAATCTATGACATTATTTTAGGCACATCAATTATTGGCATCACACAGGAGAGTCAACCTCAGTTTTCAGTAGGATAGCAGAACTACAAAGATCACATACACAATAAATCTTTCTGCATAGAACAACACAGGTTGGTTACTTACAGTTACTTTTTCCTCATAGTCCTTAACAATAGCAGAAGCCTGTTTGTCCTTGTAATGCTTCCAGTGGGTGAAGATTGGGATATGGTTCCGTATAATAATACCAGCCTCTGATGCTAGTTTTGCAGCTTGCAAAGGTACCTCGCGCGCGAGTTTCTGAGCGATGTTCACCTGGATCTTGTCGCTTAGCCCTCTAGAAATCATATCCAAATGTCTGCCTACGTGTTATTTGCTGATACATCGACCTATCGTGGAATTCAGAAATCAATTAGTGGAGATCATAGACCCATTAATGCAAATATGTAAATCACTAATTGAGGGTACAATCACTTGCCTTCATTAGATAGCTGGTTCTGGTCGTTGGATTGAGTATGAGCATTGTCAGCAGTCAACGCAACTTCTGTGGAACCATCTTGTGGGTCTGCTGTTGGAACATGGCAAACTTCATGGTCTGAAGATAATTCCCTTGTCCTCTGCCTAGTCATTCTTGCTGGTTGGTCTTGCTCCTGAAGTGCCATCACTCTCTTTGTTGCTCTTGATCCTCCGACAGGAATGTTGACAATCTCTGGCAAACTCTTGCTAATTTCAGGCTCCAAATCCAGCATCGCCTCCTACATGATACAAGAGATTAGAACCAAGCAAATAATTCTGCATAATTAACACGAATGAGTAATCATCATGGAACATTGCATATACCTCATCAACTACTCCTTGTTCAACGTCATCCTCATCTCCAGGTTGATACAGTGAGCCAGAATATTCACGATCAGCAACCTTGGTCTTTGTTCTTGTGGCATTCATAATTGTAGTTAGCGGTCCTAATCCAAGTGCGCGGAGCTGCCGATTGTTTAGCATAATGTTACGCATCTGCAACCTCTCATATTCAGTTGTTGGCACTTCTATACTCACCAGAAAAAAAACCACGCATCAGATGAAGTACTGAAATTGGTCAAATAATTTGTGACTGCAATGAAAGCAAAAATAATGCAGCCCCACTACATGAAAAGGATAACAGCAGTAATGAAAAAATTCTGCAAGAGGGGGCAGTGGTGCATTACCCACTAGTTCTCGACGCCTGGTTGAGAGCGGGTTCGCCCCCTTTCGACCAGGAGCCATCTTCACGCGGAGGAGGGCGTCCGGCGTCCGACGGAGGTAGCGGCGGAGGAAGGCTTGAGGGCATCCGGCGTCCGGCGGAGGTAGCGGCGGAGGAGGGCGTCTGGCGTCCGGCGGAGGTGGCGGCGGAGGAGGGCGTCCGACGGAGGTAGCGGCGGAGGAAGGCTTGAGGGCGTCCGACGTCCGGCGGAGGTAGCGGCGGAGGAGGGCGTCCGGCGTCCGGGCCTCTTTCGCAGCCGAGTGGTTCGGCTAGGGTTCGACGAGAGCTGTGGATGAGCAGCGGCGGCTGAGGGGGAATTGATTTGGATCGGCTAGGGTTTTGATGGGAGCGGTGGAGTGAATAGGTCTTGGGCCATCTGAATTTACTGAAGTGCCCTTCGTTTGGCTGAGTAAGTGAATAGAATATGCGTGGATAAAGATGACATTTTCTCCTAAAATTACTGGTGCACGCGGGCTAGTTGGCGCCTGGCGCACATCACCAAATTTTGTTCCGCGCCCAGTGCATGTGTTATAGATTTGTTATAGATTTTTAGTATTTGTCTTTGTGTCTTGATAGACTTCTATAAAAGCCCTCAGAACTTTTTTTCTTTTAAAAAAATGCTCTTGGACCTTATTTTGATCACAATGAGCCATCGTCATACGATGATTGATGTACTGATGATCAATATACGGTCTGGATATGTTGGGGGACATACTGGAATGGGCCCTAGGTGAAAGTCGTTCTATATAATAGTAGGTGTACAATAATGTCATCCTCCTCGCTTCATATAGATCATAGTCGTACATAAATCATTTAAGTAGTGCTAAAAATGTGCCATCATCCTCCTTCGCCTATCTTTTTCCTCCTCTCTCTTTCTCTTTTACTGGCGTTCTCTCCGAGGCCACGACTAGCTCCTAGTACAGCAACGGCTGCTAGTACAACATCGAAGATGGCCACAGCGCGAGTTCAGAGAGGAGAGGGAGTCGGCAAAGACGGGGACATACTTGACCTTGTGGTGATCGTGGCCTCCTCGATCCTGCCCACGATGTCAGGAGCTTCTGCAGGCTGACCGTCCACACAGAGATGGCAGAGATAATGATTACAGCCTAAATAGGGGTGGCATGCCTAATACCTGTTTATTTGGTGCGGCAAACATTAGACATATACCAAATGGGCCCTAGGTGAAAGTCATTCTATATAATAGCACTAACACTCGAATTACAATAATGTCATCTTCATCGCTTCGTATAGATCATAGTCGTACATAGTCGAAAAGAGAGAGGACGGGGACGTGGTTGACCTTGTGTTGATCGTGGCCTCCTCGATCTTGCTCATGATGCATGTCAGGAGCTTTTGCCAGCTAATCGTCCACACAGAAATGGCAGAAATAATGTCGTCCTCCTAGCTTCGTATAGATCATAGTCGTACATATATAATCGGCTACCACCTTATGGTGACCGATCTATTGCTGATCAATATATATGTCCTTGCTATTCTAGATAATGGACAGACATGGTGAAAAGATTTAAAAATAAGTTCTTGAAATGGTTTGATAGGGATAAAACAATTAAAAAAATTGGAAAAGTAGCAAAAAAACAACAATTAAGAAAAAATGCTCCTTTTCATCTTCCCACTCTATATAAGCACGAAGTCGCCGTCGGCCCCTTTTCATCTTCCCACTCTTCGGCTCTTCCTCATCCAGAGCGGCGACGCGAGGAGACGGCGATCATGGCGGGTCGGCGGGGAGCCCATTGCAAGAAGTTGGCCCAAGCGCGTGCTCAGGTCCGTGACGACTACGGCAAGTTCTCCCCCGGATTTAAGATCCTTGTAACGAAGCGCGCCCCTCCGTCGTCAGCAAGTGCTTCGTATATGTCCTTGTGCATGATTCCTCAGACAGCAGCAGGTATAATCCTTAGAAGAAGAATATGACAATCATGAGTTTTCAGTCCTTGAAGGTTGCATCCATCAGCAGTAACACATGTTGCTAAGTTGGAAGCGTATCCATCTCGAAATTTTACACTTTTCAAAAAATCACAAAAATCAGCCTTCTGTGTTTTAGTCATTGTGTAGGGGGCATGAGGAACACTATATGAATTTCCATCACGGATCAAGTGTAAATGCTTCCTAATGCCCATATCCTCCAAATCGAGCCTAGAATTTATACTGTCCTTTGACTTCCCAGCCATGCCTAGAAATGTACCAAGGATGTACTCACATATATTTTTCTCAATGTGCATCACATCAAAATTATGCCGCAGCTTCAAACTTGACCAATACGGCAAATCCCACAAACACGACCTTCGTTTCCAACATTGGCCCTCTTCGTCCCGCTTTCTTTTTTTGCTTTCAGGATGCTTTCCTGGTCTGACATCCTTGACTCTCTCTAGTTGTTCCATCAGCTCATCCGTGGTAAATTCCTCTGGCTTCTCACGGTTTTCAACATTACCATCAAACACCTTCCTCCTCCTCCATGGATGGTCCCTAGCAAGGAAACGCCGATGGCCAATATAACATATCTTATTCCTTATCCTTTTGGAGCAAGGGTTTTTGTCACAATGCACACAAGCATAATAACCTCTTGTGACTCTACCTGACAATGTGCTCAAAGCAGGATAATCATGAATGCACCATATTACAGCAGCATGTAGATCAAACTTCTTCTCACTAAATGCATCAAGAGCAGGGACACCTTTCCAAAGCTCTAGCAACTCCTCAACAAGTGGCTCCAAGAAGACATCAATATCCTTTCCTGGGCATTCTCGACCAGGGATAAGTAGGCCCATGATGAAGTTGGATTGCTCCACACATTCCCACGGAGGGAAGTTGTACGGGATAAGAAACACTGGCCACATGCTATATGAGGAGCTCATTTTGCCAAATGGATTGAAACCATCAGTAGCAAGGCCAAGTCTGATGTTCCTTGCATCTTCTGCAAACCACCCATACTTTCTGTCAAAGTCTTTCCATGCCTCACCATCAGCTGGATGGCTGAGCTCATTCTCCACCTGTTTCCTCTTCAACTTGTGCCATTGCGCCTCCTCTGCCATTTTTTTGGAAGAAAAGATTCTCTTCAGCCTAGGAATCAACGAAAAATGTCGCAAAACCTTCTCAGGAATCTTTTTTCTTCCATCATTATCTTTCCATCTTGATGCACCACAAACTGGACAAACATCACTTCCTTCGAACTTTTTCAAACAAAACACAATTATTCAGGCACACATGGATTGAATTGTATCCAAGCCCCAATGCACGAATAAGTCTCTTGGCTTCCTGGTATGTTGCAGGAATAGAGCACTTTGGGAATGCCGATGATAACAACTTCAGTAGTGTCGTGAATGCAACATTGGAAATTCGGTAAAATGACTTGATATGAAGTAACTTCACTACAAAACTAAATCTTGTACAATTTGCACCAGGGTAGAGTTCCTGCTTCATCTCTTCTAATAGGATTGCAAACATAGATTTTTTCCCTTTACCTTCCTCTTCAGCTATGTACAACTCCTCTACCATAACACGAATTCCATCATCAGGGTCATCTTCTTCATCCACATTCATATCAAAATCCTCAGGATGACTAGTATGCTCATCAAGATGTTCCTCATTTTCATGTGGTACAACCTCCAATGGTTCTCCATGGTGTATCCATCTAGTGTAAGTGCTAGCCATCCCATGAATATACAAGTGATCCTCCACCTGTCCTTTAGGTTTGCGAACCCAATTCAAACACCGACGACATGGACACAACATCTCTTCATCATCATTGAGTCTCTCAGAAACAAAGGTCATGAACTCATTCACCCCATCCATGTGTTCCTTGCTGAACATCCTACTATTGATCCAAGATCTGTCCATCTGCACCAAATCATGAGATACACTTGCTCAAAATAAATTACATCGGATATTTTAAAAAAGTTATCTAACATGTGACATGCCATTATCTATATGCAATCTGTACATAGTAGTTGAGGATTACTTGTATAGCGGGTGATCGTGGAAAAAATAGCACACCCGCATGACTTAACGATCGAACGACCGCTGAGAGAAGCAAAAGGGGAGGTCAAGAAGCACAAGGGAGGATCTAGAAGCACTAGACGGGTTGAGACAGCAAGGGGGAGAAAACGATCGCTGACTCGCTAAATCGCGCAACACAAGCAACACTACGGCACAAAACGATTAACCTAACAAGAACAACTGACAGGGATATTAACAGGCTAACACGACTAACACAACCGAAATCACAATCACAAAACTCACTGACCAACAAAGATAACATACTGAAATTACTACTAACAGAACACATTGCACATATGGCAAAATCACATGAGCATATATAACAATAACAGAACAGGGCAGCAATATCATCCCCAATTATCTCATGCACACATCACAGATCACAAGTTAACATTCACATATCACAAGTTAACATTCGCAGTGCAATAGAAATTAACAATCACTGACAGTAATTCAGAAGAACAGCAAGTAGAGAAAGGAAGAAGGATGGAAGCATTAACCGAGGAAGGAGGAGCAACAGACGGCGCAGAGGATAAGGTTGAAGCGTCGGTGGCTGTGCTGCAGTGGAGTCGAGCCGAGGAGGGAGGTGTCGTCGGACTCGGTGGAGAAGAGGTCGCCGGGCAGCCCGGCGCTTGGTGGAGGTCGCCGGTGCTATGGTGGCGGAGATCGGAGCGATCGGTGGCCATCGGCGATGATGCAGCGGAAGGTGTAGTAGACGAGGCGATGTGGTGGGTGGTCGTCGGTGTTGGAGCAGAGAAGGGGAGAGCAAGCGGTGGCGCCAAGAAGAGAAGGTGCGGCGGGTGAGGAGCGGCGATGGAAGATGGTGGAGAAGGAGGGGGGCGCTGCGGCTAAGGTGAGGTGGACGAGCGGTTGGCCGTGGAGATTGTAGAGGTGGCCAGAAAGAGGCAAGGGGGTGGCGAGTAGGGGGGCGCGGAGGTGGTAAGGAAGAAGAGCAAGGTGGCGGCGCCGGAATAGGAGAAGGGGGAAGGGGGAGATGGCGCGGTGGCGAGCTGGAAGTGGGGTGCGGGGCGGCGGAAGGAGAACCGAGAAGGGGGAGAGTGGTGGCCGATGGAGCTCGGGATAAAGGCGGCGGAAGGGAGTGAGCAGTAGGGAGGAGGCGCTATGGAGGGTGAGGAGCAGTGCGGGTTGCCGGTGGAAGGAGGCGGAGGGAGGCGCACCGGCGAGCTGAGGTCCGTCAGCCAGCCCATCAATGGCCTGTTTCGGCCAGTCCATCAACAAGGTTGGAAAAAAAGAAAAAATGGCCCATTTCAAAAATAAAAAGAAAGATCAGTGGGCTTTATATGACGGGAAAAAAGAAAAAAATATATGGGCCCACTGACCACGTGGCACCGTACGCCAACATGGAAAATAATGTTTAAAAAATGCAACAAAAGTTTTTTGTGACACACAAGTTTTGTCATAGATTTATGACATTGCAAATTACCCACTATGACACAACAAATCTTGTCACTAGAGCGAATTGGATATGCACCATGACATTTTTTGTGACATGCATAATATTTTTGTCACTGAGTCAAAATGCCTCAAAACAAATGTCATAAACTGGATGATTTAATGACATCTAGACCTGTTGTCATGCCAGAAATGTCAAAAAATGACACATCTCTTGTAGTGTGACTTTGGCCATCTCCTTTTCGGTCAGTAGGAAGAGTGTCTTCTCTGAGATGCCCTGATAGATGGCCACCAATGCCATCTGATCCTTGCGCACATCGACATTGCCGTTCTTGACAGCGTCCCACACTCCTTGAACCTTCATATACACCTTCATCTTGATTGCCCATGCTACATAATTGCTCGTTGTGAGCATTAGATAATGCAGCAAGACAGCGGAACTCTCCTTCGCCATCATATTGGATGATGCTTCATCACCGGTGACACCATTTCCCGGAGAACGCGACATAATCTTGAGAATGGATCAAGAACTCAAGCTACTTTGATGTGCCTCTTGAACTGAGGGAACGAAGAAAAAAACTGCACTATTTTTCTCCTTTTTTTTCTTGGTGACTTTTTGCTCCTTGTCTCTGCGCTCTCTGTTGCCGTGATTCACTCTGGCCTTGAGACAACTTTTATTTTGCATTTCCTGTGTGCGACTCGAAGACGAAAATGAAAACACTTCGGCTCTGGGTTGTGTGTCACACAGAACGAGGTGACCTGCTGTCTGTGACTCTGTGTTGGTCTCCAGTTTCAATGCCCACTTTTCCTTTTTTCGTTTGCTTTGTGTAAGACAAAACGAAAGAGCGGACTTGGCTTCTTACATGCGTGGAACGAGGTAGAGAGCAAATACGTGATGTGCTTTCTTGTTGTTTCAGGGATGTGCTTCTCTCTGTGCTAGCACAAGAAAAGACTTTCTCTCTCCTACTGCGCTTCTGTCCTGTGTGTTCTGTTCTTGGTGCACAAATGGCGCTCAGTTGAGATTCTTGTAGATAGTATCTGGTATGTTAACTTTTTTCCTTGTCACGTGCTGGAGTACGTGCTACATCGGGACGCACTGGGTCTTCACCTCAGGAGCGCTGCACGAGCGGAGGAGACGTCGTGCGCTGCTACTACTTCGATCTACTCTAGATTTTTTCCACGCTTTTTGATGAGGCAATGGGGTCCTGATCTTCCGATAGGATTATAACTTCGATTTGGAGGAGAACGACTTTGATGATGCAGGCTTCTAACTGGTCATGATCAGAACACTAAGCAATCGCTAAACCACACTCCAAGTCATTATCAACTGTGCCAAGAACGCAGTTGACCTGACCACGAAGGTCTATTCTTGCATGTAGCCGAAGAACATGCAAGAACAAGATAAATAGCAATATGAAATTACAAATATTTATATTGAGTTCAAAAGGTGGGATTCCGTAGAGGTTCGTTACAGTTGGTCTAGTCGAAGCGAAGAACAAGAGTCTTCACAATAGAAAAACTAAGCAAACGAAATCCAAGAAAACTAGAAGGGTGCGGCCTCTTTAAATAGGGTAGGGAAAACCACACAAAACAAAAAAAATAAGTTGTGGTACTATTCATGATACTATTCATGTGAATAGTATGGCCGTGAACAGTACGGGCCTAGAGAGGGGGCGCCTTTCCCTTGGACCCAAGCATTACAAGGCCCAATTAGGCCCCAACAGGTGATACAACAAGTTCTTTTGATGATTATGGTGTGTACAGAAGGAATTTGGAGGTGAAGCTAGATCCATTGGAAAGAGGATGAGAAAAGCTTTCCAACAAGTACTCGTGAAATTCAAACGGACTCCGTATGTGAAAGTTATGCACATTTGAAGTTGGGCTGTCAAGCTGAATCCGAATTGATCTGGATGCCGAATTGGATTCCAAAATGTGTCCAACTTGAACTCTTGCTTGAATTGGCGCAAAAGTGATGTGGTGCTACAAGAATATATATTTTCATCATTAGGTAGCATCATATTCTCATTTAAAATATGTTGGAGATGAAAAAACAATTTCACCTTTAGTTCAATCTTGATATTATGCGCTATGGTCATATGTGTTTGTGGCGTGGTCACATCACATTTGCTTGTGATTTTCCATTGGACTGAGTGCTCTACACAGGAGCATCGCATGAGATGAGCAACGTGCACCTCAGGAGCGCTGCACGAGACGAGCGCGAAACGGAATCGCCGAGACGATTTTTTCAGCGATTCAGTTCTCACCTAAGCTCTGATACCACTTGTTACCACTTTGATCTAGGAGAAAATGCACACATCACAAATAAACTACGAGAACACAGAAGAAATTTATGAATTTCTCTATTCTCTTACTTGCTCCCCCTTTTCCCTTGCTTTTCTTACAAAACTGGCTACAAGCCTCCTCAATATATAGGCTAATAATGTCCTACTTGAATACATATTCGGACTTCAAGTTAGACACAATTTCAACTTGAGGTACATACGGAGATGGATTCTACTACGTCTTGAACTCGAAGTCAAGATTATTTCTAACATATATACAAGCCATAATGGGTGATGGCATGGGCGCATGGCTAATGCTAGTAGATACGGGCAATGGCATGGGCGCATGGCATGCACCTGTATGCATGTATACTTTGGTCGATAATGGATGGATCGACCGGAGTATGTACGTGCGTACAGGCGATCAGGAGAAGCAGTAGGAGGAAGAGACCACTTGCGTCACCACCTTCCTAACCGTCCACATGGCCAGCTGGCTATTCACTAGCTCAATTGTTGGTCAAAATAACAGCTTAACTGCATCGAGCAAGTTTTCTTCAAATCATAGTTTACTCCTGTCATCGATACAAACATCAGAAAACAAACTTATAAGCACCCCGGTAGGATGTCGAGACCACCGAGGATATAGAGGGACACAAGGAGAATGGTCAAGTTTATTCAATATGAATGTCTAGGAGTACAAATGGCTGCCTCCTCTCCCATTACAAGAGGTCTTATTTATAAGGGAAGGGAGGCGAGTGAAGTTACAAATTTGTCCTTAGGACCTAACTTACTCCGAGGAGTATCTACATCATTTGCCCCTCGCAGGCCCACCACATCCAGTACTCCACAGTTTGATCATGGCTGGCTTCGGACCACGTTCGGGGTTGATGCGTGGATGGCTTCAGACTCCATCCATGGTTGGCCACGGACTTCCTCTGGGGTTAGCCCTGAACCAACTACGGGGTCAGCCCCGAACCCCTCCAGGGTTGGTCTTGCATAACTCGGCTTTGTCTATGGTTGACCCTAGACCTCACCCAGGGTTGGCCTCGAACCCCTCCAGGGTTGGTCTTGCATACCTCAGTCGGGGTAATTCCTGGACCCCTCTGGGGTTAGCCTTGCATATATACCTCGATCGAGGTTGGCATCATACCCCACTAGGGTTGGTCTTGCAGACCTTGCCGGGGTTGACTTGTGGACTTGACTTGGGGTAGACCTTCCAACGGGTGCCGTAGTTCTGTGGTGGTCACGGGCTCGAGCTAGAGTAGGGACCCTCCGCCAACAGTAGCCCCTCATCGATCCGGATGGTTGTCCATTGTTCGTTCGGGCTGTGCACAGCTTGGCTGAGTTGACAAAACATCAAGATATCTTAATGTTGGAGCAGACCCTGGTTGGTAGTTCACGCGGATGTCGGCTTCGGCTTAGTGTACCCTAGCTCCTCAATCACTCCCCTTCACTCATATCTTCCTCCACATGGCTCCACTTTGAATCTTTTCTACCCTATCCACATCTCCTTCAGCTTCTCCCCAACCACTGCTCGGGACCCCCTGGGGGCCCTCGCCTTGCGCCACCCAGGACCACCCAGGGGCCTCGCCTCACGCCACTTTGGACCACCCAGGTATCCTTGCCTTGCGCTGCCCGAGATCGCCTGGGGTTCTCGCCTCACATTGCTCGGACCATCTAGCGGCCTTGCCTTCAAGCACCCGGGATTGCCTCGGGGAACTACACCACACGACGCCCAGGGACCTCTACTCATGCCAACTAGGACCGCCCAGGGGCCTTACCTTCATGTTGCCCTAGACCACCTGGTTGTCCTCACCTCACACTGCCTAGGACCACCGAGGGGCCTCCTCTCTCACTGCCTAGGACCTCTCAGGAGCCTTACCTTCATGCCGCCCGGGGGCCTTACCAAGCGCCGCTCAGGACTGCTTGGTGCTCTTATCGAGGACTTTACACTTCAACACCCAGAACCCCGCATCATAACCACAAAGAAGGCCACAATGCTTGCTAGCTCTTTCGGCAAGAAGGTGGAACCACCACCTCTCGGATGGACATCGTGGGGGAGGAGACCCTAGAGAAGGTCGTTAGGCTCTCTCATCACTTGGGCCCCTCCAACATGAAGAGGGGCCTCCTGGAACAACTAGAGAAGGTGGGCAAGATCGAGAGCGCCGACTTGGTCATCTTTCCCAAGCCTGACAAGGTCTGTCCCAACCTGGGTCCTAGGATGCTCATCGTCTTCATCACCTAGTTCGAGGTGGGGACACGTGTTAGACCCAAAAACAACACCTACGAATCCTCTATATCAATCGCACTAGTGTAGGAAAAGCTAGTCCATACAATTGTACCAGGGATATATATCATGTATAATGATAAACTTTATTAAATAAAAGAGTACGGGCCTTATGGCCAAATTTTACATCTCCACAGCCCATAGGCCAAATATAAAGTAAACAACAGTGGAAGATAGTAAATAATGTGAAGAAACCCCCAAAAGCCTGCCCATAGACAAATGACAGATGCAGCCTACTCTTCCTAATCGTTACTATAGTTGAAGTGGTCCTCTGAGCAAGAACATTAAGCAAGGGTAAGCACAAAAATATATATACAATGCAAGTTACACGAAAAAAGGCATTATTAATGTAAGGGCAACAAGTGAAGGTATATAGTGTTATTTGAGTGTAAAGCCCAATTTAAATAAACATATTAAATTGATGTGAAATTAATTAATTTAATACAATAAGTAAAAATAGTAATTTAAATAAATAAATAAATACCATTAGTGTAGGTGCAACCTAACACTAACATAAACACAGGTATCCAACCCGGACCATCTTTCTCCAAAACGATTCCAACAAGTTCATTTAAATCAGTTTTTGAAAAGCAAAGTCTAATCCATGAAAAACTTTACTCGACATGCCCATGACCATGGGCACGGCTATCTAGGATAGTTTATATACTCTATAAAGGTGGTATAACTTTACCCACAAGATATGATTAACTCATAATGTCGGTAACTACATACTTCCGAAGGTGTACGACTGAGAAAATCATAATAAGGTCTTTACAATGCAAAACCATCAATCTGGTCATGTCTTCACTAAGGTTTCACCATAACATAGAATTCACTAAGTTGGGGCCCTCTCTTGTACCGTGTGAGACTTCACGTAGCCTACGCCACGCTCACATTCAAGCTATAGTGAGACTTAGGTTGGGACTCACAAATTAGTTAGCCAGGATTGTCTCATACCAGCTTTGTAGTAGTACTTCACAAACCAGTCCTTAATTAATTGTCTTAGACATACTTTTCACATACCCCTTGTGCCAAGCACTCACGTTGAGCCACCGAGCAACAACATGTGCCAGCAAGCACCCACCACCCACCACCTAACCATCTGCCTAAGCCTAAATTAGGTTTTTATTTTTCTTTGTCAAATATTTCATAGTCCTTGACTTAGCAAAGTCAAGAATACATTTCAAAACTCATCATTTTATGTGAAAACTTTATCCCAAGCCTTAAATTATCTGTAAGCAGGTTTAAGTATTTCTACAAATTGTTCTAGCTAATAATAGTATACTAACTAGAGTTTTATTCAAAGGTGACAAGGTATTATGTTGAACAATGTCAAATGTGGTCATAACAAATAGGCATTAAATAATTATTTAAAACTAAAAATTAAATACATTGAATAAACATAAGCATATAGAATAATTTAAAACAACATAATTTTATTTGCAAACTAGGATCAACATGATCATGGTTTGTAACTTGCCTTAATCCATGGATTAGTGAGAGTCGTCGAAGTAGAACTCCTTGGAAACATTATAGTCTACATGTGAAAATAACCAAACAAACTAAATACATTCAAATAAACACAAAATTTCACAAGAAAGTCAGAAATGGGTATGTTAGACCATATGGATGGTCGTGAATAAAGAAATGATGAATACTTGACATTTGGTTTGCTTTGGAATTTGCGTTTGTGAAAGTTTCGGTCGACATAGTTATAGGATTTCACTCTGAGTAGTTTCAGTTAGTTCCAAGTGGTTTTGCTTAGTTTTGAGTGGTTTTGATGCTCTCAAGTGGTTTTGCTTGGTTTCAAGTGGTTTTGATGCTTTCGAGTGGTTTTGATACTTTCAAATGGTTTTGCTCGGTTCCGAGTGGTTTTGTTGCTTTAGAGTGGTTTTGCTCAGGTTCGAGTGGTTTCCATCACTTTCGAGTGGTTTCCATCACTTTCGAGTGGTTTTGCTCAGGTCTGAGTGGTTTCTGTCACTTTTGAGTGGTTTTGCTTAGGTCTGAGTGGTTTCAGTTGGCTTTGAGTGGATTTGGTCTTCTCCGAGTGGTTTGATCAACTCCGAGTACTTTCGGACTAGTCCGAGTGACTTGGATAAACCTCCGAGTTGTGTCCAGCCAGTCTGATTGGATACAAGTGGCATTTGATAGATTTCAAGTAAATAGTGGAGTATCGGACGGCTTGTGAGTGTTGTTGGAGCATCGAACGACATTCGAGTGGCTTCGAAAGATCAAACGGCTAAACGACCACTGTACTCTAAGCACAACACATTTTTGACCACAGCATGATTCGACCACATCGCTATGAGCACAGCTGAATGGCTTTACAACCACGACAGACTTCAACCATGATCGACTGCAACTATGTTTGGCTTCGATCACGTCTGAGTTCGACCACACCAGACTTTGACCATGTTCAACTACGACCACGTCCAACTTTGACCACGTTCAACTATGACCATGTTCGACTTTGACCACATCCAGCTTCGACTACGTATGACTTGGACTACGGTAAGTCCATCACAACAAAATGACCTTACCTGGTTGATGATCGTAAGCTACAAGGGACCAGTCGTAAGCTATAGAAAATCGGTCGTGAGCTATAGAGAACCAGTCGTAAGCCTTAGCGAATCGGTCGAAAGTTGTAAGATCATTTGCTATAGGTACTTGTTCGTGGTCGTAGCTACAGGATCCTTTTCATGGTCACAAATCTTACTTGTTAGAAGTCGTAACTATTACTGATAGGTAGTGTAGCTTGTACTGATCGATAGTCATAAATCTTTCTGGTCGGCCGTCTTGGATTTTGTTAGCGGTACTCTTAGTCTTAGGATCGATGGTTGTAGACTTTGCGGTCGATGGTCGTAGACTTTGTAAGCGATAGCCATAATCTTTGCAGTTGATGGTTGTAGACTTCGCAGACTATTGTCATACTCGTATACCACGTAATTAGTAGTCGAAGGCTTTACGATCAGTTGCTATAGGCTTCATGGTTAGCACTCGGAGACTTCATTGTTGGTACAAGTACTTTACTTCTTTTGATCTTCGAGTGCTTCGAGTACTAATGCTGGGCCAGTGGTTTGACTGGCGGGCCCATGGTGATCAAGTGGTTGTGGTACTCAGTGGTTGGAAGGGCTCGGTACTCGATGGTCGGAGATCGGTAGTCGTGGGTGTTGCGATCGGTTGTCTGAGACTTGTGGTATGTGCTCGATACTTGGATGTCAGAAGGACCTGGTACTTGATGGTTTTGTTCTCAATAGCGATGGGTGTTTTTCCAAAGTGTTTTGAATGGGGCGATGCTAATTTCTGAGTACTTGTGGTTTTCCAGTACTTGTTGTGATAGCAGTCGTAACTTGTTGTCCGAGGATGAGTTTCAAAAAGTGATGGTTTTAGCGGTCATAATCGGTAGTCCAAGAATGTTTTCTGGATAGCAATGAGGTGATTGGCCGTGGTTGACCTGGTTGATGATTATGGATGGTTAAAGGTGTGTTTTGAGTGTGTGTGTGTGTGTGTGTGCGCTGATAACGGTCAAGTTGGGAAGAACTTGTGCCGAAAAAACGTTTCTTTGGTCTTTTGCATGTGCAGGTGAGCATGGAGACGATCACGGTTGGTGATGAGGAAGACCAGGACTAGGATAAAGAAATATGAGATCTAGACGGTTGAGGATGTCCTACGAGGTGGTCGGGCTAATGCTGAAGCACGTGGAGATCAATGGTGGTGGTTCGAGATGGAGCTACAGGAGGTGTGATCCTGGAAGATTCATCGCGTGTTGAGTTAGGAGTTATGGGTGGAGTCCATAACTTGAAAGAGATAAGAGTTTGAATAAAACTCGTGTTAGAAAAGGCATAGTGGCTTGTGTGGCATAGTAGCTAGGTTGGTGTGGTGGCACTGAGGTGGCGCGTTGTGTGGCACCATGTGGCTACCGCGTTGGTCCGTGCACTGATGTGGCATTACTGGCGTTGAGTGGCACACTGAGCCATGGCTTGTTAGTGCTCTGATGAGTGTAGCATGTGAGTTCATAAAGTACTCCACAAGTCTTGAGAAAATGCAATTATATGCAGGGCTTAACAAAGGAAGGTTAATATGGTTATTTAGTACAAATCAGCATTTTTAAGTTCAATTACCCACAAGAGGTTACATTGCCTAGGTAACACATCTCCTCTCCCCCCTGTCTTGCCTATTTGGTGGTCTGATTTAGTGATGGGTAAAACCACTGTCACCCGTGCATGAGTGTTTAGGGGAATTTTAAATGGGGAATTTGGGTTCAAGAGTTTAAGATTGGGGAGGGATGGGGCGCGAACTTTGATCTTGTCACCTCCTTTTCTTGGTAATCTTGGGATCTAGTGGGGGTAGATACAGTGATGGCCAGGGATGCATGGCGGCTCATGGGTCCAATAGGTGGAGGAGTGACTGGTGCGATGTATGTTGTGATGCCTTGTAAATTTGCATAAATTACATATGTCTGTTGTGCTTTGAAATTACTTTTATTTGAGTGTGATCTTCTAAGGAATTTTTATTCTCATATGGTTCTAGTTGGAATGTAAAATCCCAAATGTAGGAACTATAGAATTTAAAAAATTCTTTTTATTGCTTTTCGGTGTTAATTGGATTTTCCTTATTTGTCGATTTGGTGTTTCGTTCTTTTGTTTGCCAATGATTCAAATAGCAAAACTAAAAATCCAAGATGAAGTACTTGTGGTTTTTGAGTACTCGTTGCGATAGCTCTCATAACTTGTTGTTTGAGGCTAAGTTTTGGAAAGCGATGGTTTTAGTGGTCGTAATCTGTACTCCGAGAATGTTTTCTGGAAAGCGATGAGGTGATTGGCCGTGGTTGACCAGGTTGATGATTATGGATGGTCAAAGGTGTGTTTTGACTATTTGTGTGCTGATGATGGTCAAGTTGGGAAGAACTTGTGCCAGGAAAATGCTTCTTTGGTCTTTGCTTGTGCAGGTGAGCATGGAGATGATCACGGTTGGTGATGAGGAAGACCAGGACTAGGATAGAGAGATCTAAGGTCCAGACGATTGAGGATGTCATGCGAGGTGGTTGGGCTAATGCTGAAGCATGTGGAGATCAATGGTGGTGGTTCGAGATGGAGCTACGGGAGGTGTGATCATAGAGGCTTCGTCGCGTGTTGAGTTAGGAGTTATGGGTGGATTCCATAACTTGAAAGAGATAGAGTTTGAATAAAACCTATGTTAGAAAAGGATTTTGGGTCCCTTGATTTGAGGAACAAATAAGATTTTCTATTCGTGTTTGAGTCGAATATGGTTTAGGACACTAGCATGTAAAAGCTGAGATTTGTGGCGATTTTGGGAGAAGCTTTTGGGGAGGCATTTGTATGCTAGGGGTTTTGGGGTGCTTGCAAGGCACTTTGTAATTCCATGAAGAATCAACAGTAAAGAAGATCTTGGATCAATATGATTTGTGATTTCCAGTGCTCTGGTGAGGCATACGATTGTGAGTCAAGCGCTGCTATGAGTGCTCGTTCGAAGCAATCGTATTCATCATCGACCGTGTAGAGATTTGAAAAGCAGAGGCAATCATTCACCCCCTCTGATTGCACCATATGATCCTACAAGTGGTATCAGAGCAAGGTTGCAATGGCATCAAATCAAGATCGATTCTCTGGTAAGCTACCGTTCTTTGATGGTACAGGTTATCTCTACTGCAAAACTCATATGGAAGTTTTTCTACAAATGCAAGGTAATGCTATTTGGCAAAATGTTTAATTTTCGTTTGAAGTACCTTCTATCATTACCATTGAAAATACTAGTGATGTAGATGCTAATGCTAAGGCTAGAAATATTTTGTTACTAAGTATAAACAAGTTTGTTAGAATTGTGTGACATCCCAAAATTTGGATATTCAAAAATATGGCATGTTAAAAACTTTTCTTGCATTTTGCTAGCATTCGAATTTCTCCTGAATGTCTAATTGAGATTTTCTGAGTTTTGCGCTATAAAAATTAGCAATAAAAGATAATCCCAAGTGCAAATAATGATCATATAAATATTGAAAGTTATGGAAAAAAAATCTAATGTATGGAATTATAAATTTTAAACTAATTTTTAAATTACATTTAAATTCAAAACCAAAATTTGAAATTCCAAATATTTGCATCTAAAAAAATCTAATGTAGGGAATTACAAATTTTAAGCTGAGAAGCAAACATTTGCATCTAAATAATTGAATCGGAAATCCCAAATTTTGAATTTTAAAATTATGGAAAACTCCAAAATCAATGAATCCTAATGAAAATATAAAATTTAAACTAAAAATCAGAAATTCAAAACCCTACGTGAGCCTTTCTTTTTCCCTTTTTCCTTCCCTTTCTTTTCCCCTTCACTTCCATGTGCGCCCAGCCCCTTTTCTCTCTCCCCTCTCTCTTTTTCCTCTTTCTGCCACGTGGCCGAGCGTCCTACCTCCTCCCTTCTCTCTTTTTCCTCTTTTCTTTTCCTCCCCGCCTTCCTCCCTTTTTCCGTCTCCTGCTCCTTCTCTCGCTTCCCCGTGGCGCCCATGCGCGCGTTGCCAGAGCTTGCCCCATCTCATCGCGCAAGCTGCCGAACCACTCCCGTCACGTCCCCTCCGCATGCACAACTACCCACAGCTCAGCTGCCATTGCCCACAGCTATGCCCCCGTGCGTCGCCATTGCCCACGGTTTCTTCCACCGCTCAGAGCTCCACAGTGCTCTCCCATCCCATGGAATCAAAGTCCCCGCGCCCATAACTCGCCGGCGACACCATCTTCTCCAGCGCCGGCCGAAGTGGTAGCCACCAATTGGAGCTGCGCCGAGCCAATTCCCTCCTACCCGAGCACCCTTGGAGCACCGCGATGCCATCCACTACGTCGCTAGGGCCTCCCACCACTTGTACCTTGCCGGTGATGTGCATCTCCCCGCGCCACCGCAGGCCATCGTCGCCAGCTCATCTAGGCCCCTTTCCTACTTGGCCAACCTCATGGTAAGCCTTCACTTGATCCCCTACTGCTCATGCACTCGCCAATCCTCCCTCTTCTCCACGATGGCGTCGCTGCCCTGTTCTTCCCTAGCTCCGGCCAATCGAAGCCGCCGCCGAGCCCTCTACACCCTACCACTGGTCATGATGGCACCTTCTGTGGCTTGCTCATCTCCTCCTTGACCCATTTTGGTAATCCCCCTAGCCCCTCCGGCAAACCCTCGTCGGCGGCAGGCCTGGCACCAAGCGCTGGCCGTTTCCTTTGTTTCGGGCTCCCGGCCACCCATTATCTATTCTTATTTTGCTGTGCCTTCTCTGTCAGCCTAGGGATCACACCCATTTGGCTAGACCAAGTGCGCGTTAACGCTCACAGTCCTCAGGTCCCGGGTTTGATTCCCCTCCTTGCACACTTTTGATTTCTTTTTGGGGCATTCCAATTAGAAAATATTTATGAAATAAATAACGGAAGTAAAGATAAGTGATATGGGTTCAAATAAAATTTATGTGTACATAAAAATATAAAATTACTGGTTAGAGACCCATGCATTGCAACGGAGTCATAAAAATATTGAGACAGAACTTACTGCCTATCCAACTTCACACATCAAACATTGGAGAGCAAGCGATAGAGAGAGAAGGGTGGCCAGAATGCGCGAGGAGATAGGGAAAGTGGAGGGGGTGGGCGGTTGTATCCTGAGAGAGAGAGGAGGAGAGAGACAAATGGTCCAGATCAAATCGGATGGCTGAGAAGAGAGGAGGGAGAATGGACCAACCACCAACTCACACTTTTATAATAGTAAATATATGTATGTAAACAATTAAGTGATCAAGGAAAAGTAGAAAATTAATTCATGAAAGCTAATAGATATTGATTAGGATGTAAATAAAATTATTTAAGATTTAACATTGGATTAATTATCATATATGAATAATTGTGCCTTCATTATTTATTTTAAATCTACTTATTAGTTAAGGCATTAATAAAGGTGGCTTTGGTTAAATGTCTAAATTTAATAAAGATCACCCTTAATTATAACTAAAATATATGCCCTAACATTTAACATGCCGTCATTAAATAAATCTTAGTGGTAGATTTCTTTACTATATAAAAGAAGGAGTTGGTGGTTGGTACGGCCTCTCCCACCCCTTCTCGACAAAAACAAACACTGGCTGACGTGTGGCCCCACCCTCCTCCCTAAACACGTGCGGCTGCCTCCCTGGCCCCCGCCCGTGCGGCTGCCTCCCTAGCACCCCGCCCCGAGTCTTGCGGCTGCCTCCTGGCCCCCTCCCCCCGCCGAATCTTCCGCCGACGCCTCCCTCCCACCCCGCGCCGCCGCCGCCTCCTCCTCCTCCCCCGCGCCGCCGCCTCCTCGCCCGCTCCCACCCCGCGCCGCCTCCTCCTCCTCCTCCCCACCTCGCCCCGCCGCCTCCTCCCCTCCCTCCCACCCGCGCCGCCGCTACCCCGCTCCGCCCTCGCCTCCTCCCCTCCCTCCGCCGTCGCGCCGCCCTCTCCTCCTCCCCATCCCGCGCTGCCGCCACCTCCTCCTCCCCCCACTCCTCCGCTCCGCCGCCGCCTCCTCCCCGGCTCCACCACTCCACCCTCGCCTCCTCCCCTCCCTCCTCACGCAACCGCCGCACCTGCACGCGCCTCCCTCCTCGCGCAACCGTCCCCCCCCCCCACACCTCTTCCCGTAACCTCTCCTCGCATTGACCACATCGCATCAACCATCATCTCCGGAGTCATGGCCAGGTGAGAAACCACTCCTCAGCATGTAGTTATCTCGACCATAGGTTGCTTAATTGGGATGTCTCCCTGCTAATGCTTGGCAGAGCAAATAAGGTATGCTGGTGTCTTATCATCTTATGTGTGGTTACATTTAGCCTTGTTGGATTTAATTTTTGCATTGATGGCATTCGTTAATAACATCTTTAAGAGAGGCCGTTGCCTTGGTTAACTCTATTAGCATTATTAAATATGCAACAAAATTGAAGTGGGAAAGTTTGTTGTGCTGCTGATTTACACTGACATATAATGTTGACTCTCCTTGTTCTCTAATCTAATATGGGAACTTCGAACCCTTAGTCTTTGTGCTGTGGGGAATATTTGTCAGGTATGACTTGCATTCAGCGGCTCAAGATACAATGGGGCTGCATGACAATGTGGTTGCCTGCATTGAGTTCTCCCAGAAGACTGGTAAGGAACAGTACATAGCCTTATGTTTGATGATTTGTTGTCTGATTTCCTGGATGTTTTCCCTGGAGCATCTTATAACTCTACAAAACAGTGCCTACGTGTCCTTATTTACTGAACATGAAATATTACTATGAACCTGACCTTTTAGTACCCAATTTGAACTGCAGCATTGGGGAGGAAGGTTAGGTTAGTTCAAGATTATACTATTATAGTTTTGTAGTTGTAAACTACAGTATAACTGATTGACATCAAATATCTGTTTATTGGGTATTGATAATTAGAAACAACAGCCTTTGCTTCTTAAATTTTAATTATGTAATTCACATCAAAACATGCATTTACTATTAGTTTGTGTTCCGTGCTTTTCAGGTCAAGTTGTCACTACTAGTCTTGACAAGAAGCTACTGTTCTGGGATTCACACGCAAGAAGTGTAAGCCCTAACAGCAGTATAACCTTTAGTTCAGATGTGGCATCACTTTCAGTTTGCGACATGCATATATTAGCCGCAGTTGAGAGAGATGTTTACTTCTATGACTTGAGGAATCTAACAGAACCGGTTAAAGCAAAAGATTCTCCTGTGGAGTATCATATAAGATGCATGCACGCTTCCCCAGAATGGAATGGTATGTTTTCTACTATCCTTTAGGAATAGCCTTACTGCTCCTTTTCTTCATAGTTCATACTACCGAAGGCTTGTAGTTCTGCCTTTGTAGAACAATTTTTCCTAGACAAGATGGCAACTTCCATGATAATAATAGCTGTCAATAAACATCCTGTAAAACTTTGTTGTTCCACGGTAAAACGTTGTCTAGATCCTTTTTGTTACTATTTCCAGAAAATACCGGTACAATTTTTTCTTAGAAATGAAACTATTGAAGGTCATATAATGATAATTAGTTATATCTTTTCAAGGTGGGATTCTGTAAGGAATCGTTATTTGGGTTTGATTCCTTTGGTTTACTTTAAATAGTTCCAAAGTAATTGCCTGTTGAGTACGCTTTTAGTGAACACTTGAGAATATGAGTAATAGCTCTGTGCTGATCTGAAATAGCTGTTTTGGAATCACAGGTATACAGTTTTTATGATTGATTGATTGAGTATTCTTTTTCCCAGGTTATGCCGCCGGATCTGTGGATGGCGCTGTTGCATTGAAGTATTTTGATTGTGGAACAGATGGTGATATGGGGTTAGTTCTGGTACCTTTTTTTTTCTGCTCTTTATATTTCTTTTTGCAGTTATTTTCTCCATTGTTAACTATATATGATCGAAGTCAAATAATTTTTTAAAAAATGATGGACAGAATGCTAAATTGTGATGAAAAAAACCACTTGTCCATTTTTTATTTGAATGGAGATTATGTGTAAATTGTAATCGACATTTTAAACCTCTTTTCTCATATTTCTTCTCCTATTAACTTTTGCAAGTATCTATTTGCGTTCACTTAAAACTTATTTAAATTCAAACCAACAAGGGTAATAACTTTCTTTTGCACAAAATGTCTATCATGTTATGTGAAATCTCTACCAAAGTAGATGACTGACTTTGAACCAAAATTGGTGATACAGGAATCAACTTAGGCATTTTTAAAGTAGAGGGACCAAGCTGAGTCCTAGAACAAACTGGAGGTACCCAAAGTACCAATTATCTTTTCTAATTCATTGAGTTATTTGTGTTTTTGCAGATATGTTTTCCGATGTCATCCAAAATTCAGGGATGGCAGATCCAGTCTGGTTCCCATAAATAGCATCGCGATTCATCCGTTGTATGTTTTGTAATTTTATGCATGTTGGGATGTTCCTACTATGATGTTTCTCAAAGTGAAGCTAAATATATATGCTTCTGATTGGCAGCAAGAGAACTTTTGTTACCGGAGATAATGAAGGATATGCCATTGCCTGGGATGCTCAATCAAAAAAGAAGCTGTTATGTGGTTCTATACCTCCCTCCAAGAACCGATTTCGGAGTCCTCCCATCCGATCTTCCTCGTGCGTCCATAATCATTACCCCCGTCCTTAAAAATTCATAGCAACGCACGAGCATTTAACTATTTGTTTTCTATTTTGTAGAGTGTGCTTGCTTTCTCTTTCCTTGATAAGCTAGAGATGAAGATAAGTCTTCCAAAAGGATGGTGTAACAGTTTTATTTTAAAATTCCCGTTAATGTTTATGGCATGATGTCCTATTTATCAATTAGTTTGTTATTCTCCAAGACGATCTGACAATTATTTATATTTTAAGAATACTGTGGAAAAATATTTTTTACTCTCATTTTTGTACATATTGTTGTATGCTATACTTATTCTATCATGCTTCACTAATATGATGCTTGATTTATTTACGAGTATGAACATGTATGTTTTGCTTGATACATAATGCCGTAAGATAAAATTGATATTTATTATTCTGTTTGAGATCATATTTGATAGTATGCATCACTTTTATTTAGTTTTCCGTTGCAACGCACGGGCACCTTACTAGTAATTAAAAAAAGAGCAATATTGAAATATGACATGTATATCAGGATCTGCCGGATAAATAAATTTAAATTAAAAATAAAGTTAAGCCTAATAATAAGTAAAGTATAGACAAAATAATAATGGTGCCATTAATTAAATCCTAACATTAGATTTAATAAATAATAATGTTGAGCATGATTGAATATAGCAAGCTAGGACCCAAACAAATGGATCCTAATTCAAATTAAATTATGCCTAGTAATAACTAAGGTTACATAAAATATAGTACCACAAAATACTATAAACACGGACTATAAGATTAATTCGGTAAGCTAAAAATTGTATACATCGCTTAAATATAGCATATGCCCTAAATATTAACACTCAACAAAATAATGCTCAGCTAAACTCGTACACAGATTCATAGGTCTAACCTGACTAATGGAATTTCCTTGATAAATACAAAATAATAAAAGAAGCCATTAATAAAAGGATCGAGTCATCATGATCCACCATCAGCTATGCCTAGCCATCCTCGAGTCCTAAACGGGAATATTCTCATGAATATTCCTTCACTATAAGCCTTCCTTGTCACCCGTCACGGCGGATTCCCCCTTAGCCATTTATCACTTCGCTCCAACCCCTCTGACTTCATCCATACTCCACGCCCAACTAACCTTGCCTCAAATCACCCATTAACTCACAATAAAGCTAAATTGAGTTTATTTGGATTTATTTGGGCTTTTTGAGTTATTTGTATTTATTTGGATTGGATTGTTTAGCGCATAATTAGAAATTGGGGTCCTGAAGAATCAAGGGATCATGTGAGATCAAAAGTGAAGTGAAGATAAAGACCGAAAGCTTAAGCCCATCGAATGATAAAGCATTGAGTGAGCTTAAGACCACAGTAAATTGCACAAGGTGAGTCAATACTTTGATCATATTGAACCTACATTTTCTGCAAATTACCTTTGTTTAAATTATCAAATTGCATGCTGTTATTTTATATGCAAATATATGTTTGATTTAAGATTCTAGTTATATGCCATTGTTCAACTTGATTAGTATTACACCTCTTTTTGAAATATTTGATTATGTGAGCCTTATCACCTTAGTGAAAATTATAATAGTTAGCTTTCGAAAATAAGTCCTTAATTTCACACCATGCTTAGCACTGCTTAAATACTCGGGGGCACCAGAATGCCCCAAGCATCACTTTTAATCATGAGAAACTAATTTGGGAAGTCATGGTGGAAATGACTGGTATATTTGATATGATTATTTTATGCTCCCAAAAACCTTAACTTGCTTAAATATCTAGGCGGATGGTATGTGGTGCAGTGGAAGCACGGTGTGTGTGGAATGTGGTAGAACCGCCCAGATACCACTAAGGACTGAATCTTGTCATGACCTCCTATGTAAAACAGTACAACCACAAGTCTGCAAATTGCAACTTAGCTAAGTAAATCTATCAAAACCCCCGGACTCATCTCACCAGTAGTGGAAAGGAGTGGATATTGCAAGGCCAAGGGGGCCTAAAGGGACACCGAGTAGAGGGTGAAGTTTCCAGCTGTGCTAGCGTTGTGGGGAGTGGAGCCCGAATGTGCTAGTAGACGTGGCTACATCCCGTGCAACGTTTGGGACCCACCGCAAGTGGGAGTAGCCCATAGAGTGAGATGACAAAAGGGGCCAGATATATTGAAAAGTTATTGTGAAGGTCTACTCAACCACATGACTAAGGAATCATGTGGAGCAACGAGTGGATTGTCTCTTGTGGTGAAAGTGTACAAACTCTACAGAGTCAAAACTATTCGAATAGCTGTGCCCACAGTCAAGGGCGGACATGGGAACTTAACTAGATATAGTTCTATTTCAAAAACTTTGTGTGTGGAACTGAAAAGTGGTGGGCAATGTGAAGCCCTGATTTGTGTTGCCCTGGGTGTCACCCCAGTGATAATGTAAGTGGTTATAATGCTCAAAGGTTAGCATATGGTTCAGAAGCCATGTAACAGTCGTTGGAATCTGAATCATTATTATTATTGTATTCTTTCACACATTATGTTTTAGTTTAAATTGCTAAGTCTCATGAAATTTCTATGTATCATATTTTAAATGCAATTTATGGCAAATAAAATAACCCGAGTCTCTCCTTTGATAAGCCATGCATGTTATCTAATTGCATCCTGTGTATTGGCTTGCGAAGCACGGTGGTTTGTGCTCACCCTCGCTCTCACAATTAATCCAGAATCAGGAGTCAGATCGCTACACTTCGGCAATACACCAGATCATGATGGAAAAGAAGACGAAGAGGTCAAGAGCTAAGTCGCGAACCCCCAGTTGGCTGCCTGTGGGCACGTCCTAAGGGTCCCACCTGTGTGCTTCATTTCTGCTTGTCGAGACCCGAATATGCAAATCCGGACTCTCCTGTGTATTCTGCACCAGTCCAGGATCACGCTAGTGCATACAGTATAAACAAAGATGAAATATCGAACATATCACGATTTACTAAGAAAAGACTCAAATATTATTAATAATCATCAGAGTACGACCTTATGGCCAAGCTTACAATAGACTAGCCCGAAGGGCTTAACAAAACTAGCAATAAATCAAAAGAAAGCGCAGCAGCCAATCGACACGCCCACAGGCTATCAAGTGGAGAACGAAGCCTAATCCACGAAGACGTCAAAGTTCTCTCCTTCTGGAACCTCCTGCTGGTGATACTCCTCCTCCTCAACTGAGCAACAGGGGCATAAAGCCGTGAGTACATTAGTACTCAGCAAGCCATTTGTAACAAATGAATGCAATATAATATGCAAGGCTTACCAATGGAAGGCTAAAAGGTTAATTTGCATAAAACGGCATTTGAAAATACAATAAATAGATTGAAGGCACATTTGAAGTAAAACAATAATAAATAATAATCAAAGGAATTGAAGTAACCACTTATGGATCTCCCATCCATAAGCTAAATCAACCACTTATGGACCTCCCAACCAACAGTGAATTAACCATCCACTGTCCAAAACTTTTAGAAATAACTATACCTCGTGTGAAATCACCGAGCATTCGAATAGTTTTACACTCTGCAGAGGTTGTACAACTTTACCCACAAGACATGATCATCCCATATTGCCACCGGATTACACACTTCCTTAGGTGTGCGGCGAGGAGATCATGACAAGGCCTTTACAATGTTCAATCTCAACCCAGTTCCGCCTCGCTAAGGTTTCGCCTCACACCCCCTCTTGCGCCAATATGGATCCATGGCTACGGCCAAACCACACTCATCCCAATGACGGAACCGAAATTGAAACATCACAAATTAATTAGCCAGGTCCATCCCATACTGGACATGTGGTTGTACGGTAAGGCTCAGATCAATGGCGCACAAAGTTAAGTCCTTAAGAATTACCCAGGCGAAGCATCCACATCCCAATGTGCAACCTGCACCCCCTTTACTGCACGATCATTCGCCCGAGTGAAAACTAATTTTGTATAACCAACACCAATGACACACCAATGTCATGGCACACAAATTTTATAACTGTGGCTACAACCATGATTCAATATCTCATTAAGTCAAAATTAATTATTTGATCACATGTGATGATAACCCAACGTACTAGTAATAAGCATGGCTAAGCAAATTAAACGCGCAGCCCATGTGACAACTAATATTGCATCACTAAGTAATTTCCCATCCTATGGTGACAATAGAATCATGGTATTCAAATTATCAAGGAGAAAATAATCAATTAGGTCATTAACTACCAATACAAAGGTTTTATAATAAAATAGCAATACATGATAATTTAAAACAAAATAATACATAATAGATTTGAAAACTGGGTTCAACATGATCAAAGGACACGACTTGCCTTGGCCTTGCTCAGCTGAGGGCTCTTGATCTTCAAATCCAACTTCCGCTCCCTCGAACACGTGATCTAACGAGAGAGAAAGCGAATCGAAAAGACAAAATAAAATCAAATAAAATTCAAATGAACTCCAAAAACTTTCAAACCTGAACCAAACGGTAGAGCTCAATTTTAGATGAATTTAGGAAAAAGAATCGGGTCAATCGGAGCTAGGACGAAGGAGAACGAGCCATCTAAAATTTGCTGGGGCGAGAAAATGCTAGAAATTCACAGATGTTACTGTTCATCCAAGAACAGTACTTTTGGCGAGAAGGCTAGCGCTGGCGAGAGGAGGCATGGGAGATGAATATAACTAGCAAAATGGGTTGTTAGGGACCTAAGGCACATATAGGAAGCGACGGCACGCCAAACGGAGACCGTTGACGGCACGGGCGGCTACAACGACATGGGTAGGAGAGAGGAATAAAACCCGGGCATGGAACATGGAGAGGTAGGGTGAGCACGGGCTAGAACGCGGCTTGGCGAAGCTAGGAAAATTATCGGCTCGGCCAGAAACCCACCGGAGACGACGCAAACGGCGTTTGAACGACATCGGGAAGGAAAAAGGAAAAACTTAATATCTTGGTTCTCGGTGAACGAAATCTAAAACCACTTGGAGGGTAGCTACCTGGGATGGTTTGGCACAAAGTGACGCGAACGGATTGGTGAAAACATCACCGGGTAGATGGGGGACACGAGATGCCATTGACGGCCATGGCGAGGTTCGGAGGCGAAAATTTGTGGAGGCTTTTTGGGGAAAAGGGAGGAAGCACGGCGTAGAACGCGACGAGGCAAGTCTAAGAAAAATTACGGCAAGGGCTAAAGCTTACCGGAGGCGACGAATCGACGTCGGGAAGCGCTCTTGACCTAGATTGGGGAAAACTCGATTCCGGGAGATTGGCTGCACCAAAACCAAATTAACTTGGCTAGAAGGTAGATGGGACATGATGGCACAATGTGACGCGAAAGGATCACGGAGAAACTCACCGAATAGCTCGAGACATGACGAGCAAATTCGGGACCGGAGGGGCTCGGTGCCGACGGCGTCCTGGGCTTTGAGGGGACTTGGCACGGCTTGGGATGGGTTTAGAGAAGCCAAGGGGTCGTATTTATAGGCTTGAAAGAGGTAGAAACCGACTCCAATTCGTGAATTTCGGTTTAGAGTCCGTTTCAGAAAATTGGAGATAAAAGGCAAACGGATGAACGAAACGGAAAGAGACTAGTTGGGATGGATTCCTTGCGTGATTTGTCACAACTTTCCTTTTGGGAAGACATTGAGATAAGGTCCGGATTGGAAGTTATGAAGAGAGAGAGGAAAACGGAAAGAACTGTACACAGAGCAGAGGGATCGATCGGGTGCGCCGGGAAGAAGACTGATGAACAGTACCACGTGGTACTGTTCATTCTCTCTCTCCTAATTTTGTTTTTTTTTAGAAATTTCAAATTGAGCTCAAACAAACTCCGAAAAATCTCCGAAAATACAGAAAAATTCCTTGTGACACAAGTAACACAAATAAAATACTTTTGGCAAATATTAATGTTTAATTTAATCATATTAAATCCTTTTAATTTAATAAAATTCCAATTAAGCTTTAATTAATTTCAAAAAATTCAAATGGTGAATTTTATTTTAAAAGTTTCAAAAAGGTTCTGAAAATCAGGATGTTACACTGCTGCTGCAATTTAGTGATTTCAGCCTAATCGGCCCATGGGTAAGTCTACTATTATATTTATCCTTCTGCATGATATGTAATTTGATATTCAGTAATGTATCTGTGAGCACTATCTACTGATCTAGTGCGGTGGAATCACAGAGGATTCCGGATTGTAAAATCTGGGTCCTACAAATTGCTCCTCTTAAATTTATAAATAAAATTTGGTCTACTCTAGCTGATTATCATGAAGGATCAAAGTCTGTTAAGGGTGTGCATCAAAATCAATTAAAAAAGGAGTACTCTAAATTCGAGATGAAACTTGGAGAATCGGTAGATTTGTTTTTTGATCAGTTCAATAAGATCGTTAGCAACTTGCAGTTTATTGTGTCATTTATACTGATTCTAACAATGCTCAACAGATCTTGAATTCTCTGGATGTCTATTTGGAATATTTTAGTCACTACCATCAACCATTCTATTAATACTCTTACTTTGAATGATGTTTATTCCAAGATAAAAACACATGAGATTGATGTTTTTGCCAGGATAAACAAGTTGAATTCTCTGGGTTTAGTGACTAACCAAGCTGACGACTCCTCTAGTTCCTCTATTGTTTCTCTTCTGCATTATGCTCTATTTTAGATGAACAATTAGAGAAATTCCCTGAAGAGGAACTTGTACTTCTCTTCGATCGGGTGACCAAGGCAATTACTAATATTAGATTAAAGTGGAGAGGAGGTCCTGTAAGATGCTATGAGTGTGGTGAGCCCAAACGCATTAAGTTTAATTGTCCTAGATTGAAGAACAAGGTAGTCCATGATGACAAGGCTCCAATTCGTCAACTTCAGTTTAGAACTGCATCTCGTAAGAAGCACAACTATCACAAAGTGGTCAACAAGGTACTCTCAACACTTGAGGAAATTGATTTCAGTGATGTCGAATCTGTAAGTGATGAGGACAATGGAAAGAAGGTCAAGGAGGTAGATTTCACAGGAATGTGCTTTATGGCAAAGAGTGAGGATTTCGACAATGAAGATCTCTACAGTGATCCAGATGAGGTAAAACCTTCTTACTCTGATTTATCTCATGTTGTGCTTAGATTGACAGAGGAGTTGAAGAAATACTAAAGGAAAAATAAAAAACCATGATCTTGTTATTGAAAATTTAAATTCTACAATCAATAGACTTAGAGCTTAAATTCGTAAAGATGAATCTTGTAAATTTTGTCAAGTTTTACATTCTGAGTTGGAGTCTACAAGAAAAATTAATGCATCTACCTTGGTTCAATTTGATGAATTAAAATTGGCACTTGTGATGAAAAGTTAAAACTTACAAGAGATGAAATAGAAAAGCTTAAGTCTAATTCCTATGTTTAATCTAAAACTTACACTAAGTGTGACCTGCTTCAGGCTAGACTTAATTCAGTACAGGAGTCAATTCAACAAATGCTTTATCATGAGACTCTCTGCTGCTCTAACTGTCCGAAGCTTAATATTGAGATAGAAGCACTAACTAGACAACTTAATGATTTTGCTAAAAAGGAGAAATTAGCTCAGTCGAGTGCTTCTAAGAAAATTTCGAATGATTCAATAAACTGCTCATCATGTTCCTCACTAACTAACAAAATTGAGTACCTTAAGAATACTTTAGAGAGGTTTTTGTTTGGCAAGAAGAATTTGAACATGATTCTAGACAAATCAAGAACTAGTGTAAAAATCAAGGTCTAGGATTTAATTTTGTTGAGCATGCTAGAAATAATTCTCGTAAAGTAACCAAGGTACTCGAAGTTGGGAAATTTGAAGTAGAATCAGAACCAAAACAAATTGTTTTCAGATCTACTAGTTTTGCAAAAGAAAACTCCACCAAACCGAGTGCGGTTAAGACAACCGATATGACCACTCCTCAAGTCAAGTATCAATGCACTTATTGTTGAAAAAATGGTCATTTGATTCAATTCTATTTTATAAAAGCAAAATATAAAAGAAAGACAGGATAGAAAAGCATTTCCAACTAGTCGCTTCCTCTTGTCGAGTCAGTATTGATGGATTAGATGCTCGACTAGCTTGTTCTCATGGACAAACTAGAGTGGTTGAACAAGATTTCGGACAAAGCGGTACTCATGGTTAGACTAGAGTGGTCAAACGAGATTTCTGACAAGTGGTACTCGTGGTTGGACTAGCTTCACAATAGACCTCCGACTAGTGTTTTCTGCTTGCTCAGACCAGTTAATGGCCAGGCCCATGCTATGTAGTCAGACAAATCATTTTTGACTAGTAATGGCCATGCGATTCAACCGATCGACTGTTAGACGGTCCCTTCTGAGAATGTTAGACCGTTCCGTGGTCGAGCCTGCTGTTCAATGATCGATTGGTTGAAACATGTCAAATGCTAATGCTTTACTTAAATCTTTATCAGTGCATACTTTTGCTCCTGTTCATCGAGTCCAAACCAGTGCGAATTCTGGAAAGATCAGAGAAAGTGTTGAGGAATAAAACTTTAAATTATGTCAAGGTGCTCTGGTCGCAGCAGACCGAGAGGGAGGCTACATGGGAATTGGAATCTCGCATGCGGGAACAATATCCAGAGTTATTCACATCAGGTGTGTGTTTTATGATCAAGTTCAATTGTAATTAATCCTTAGTGAGGGTATGTTTAGAATTCGGGGTCGAATTCTGTTTTAAGGGGGGTAGAATGTAATACCCCAAAAGCCTTTCGGGAAATAATTGTTTAATTGGAGAGGGGGGACCTTAAACAAAAGAATAGAAATCTTTTGCATTGGTTCCGTTCCTTATCTTAGTAGTATTGTTATGAGAGCGATGGTGATCATAATCCAGTTTTGCTTAAACGAATTTGTTGCTTATTGTTATTCATATCAATTGATTATGCTTGTTGGAACCTTTGATTTACTCAATAAACAAAGGAGGTTCTGCCAAAATTTTGTAAGATGAATATTAGTTTCTTTATTAGGTTATTAGTTTGGTAGCATTCCAAGTCATTGATTGGCTGGGGTGTTACATTAGTACTGGATACCTAAATCTTTATTGACTAACTGTAGTACTAAGATACTAGTGACTGTTCGTGCTCTATAGGCTCATTGCAAGAGGAAGGAGAACATCTGGTTCACCGAATCCGGCTGTTCTCACCACATGACTAGAGACTCATGTTGGTTCTCCTCCCTCACTCGTGCCCCTGGTGATGAAATGATCACTTTTGGGGACAATTCTCAAGGACGAGTCCTTGCTAAAGGCACCGTGCACATCAAAGACAAGTTTATCTTAACGGATGTCACTCTCATCAGTAAGTTGAGCTACAATTTGCTTTCAGTTTCACAATTGGTAGATGATAACCTTGAGGTGAATTTTAAAAAGCACTCTTGCGGTATCTTAGACTCATCTGGTGATCTACTTTGCAAAATAAATCGAGTTGGTCGCTTGTTCAAGGGTGATTTTTCGTATTCAGCATCCTGTAATCTTAGATGCCTAATCTCATCAAACTTTAAGGATTTGTTCTTCTGGCACTATAGATTAGGTCACATTGGTTTGGATCATCTAGCTCAGCTCGGTAATATGAATTTGGTTAGAGGAATGCCTAGTCTTAAGATTGAAAAGTCGATGGATCTAGTTTGTCCACTGTGTCGTCATGGTAATATGACCGCGTCATCACATCCCCCTCTCACACAGGTAAACACTAATTCCCTGGGTCAATTATTGCACATGGCCACTGTAGGTCCTTCTAGAGTGCATTCTACGGGAGGTAAATGGTATGTTCTTGTTATTGTTAATGATTACTCTAGATACTCCTAGATGCATTTTTTAGCCTCTAGGGATGAAGCTTTCGGTCACTTTCGAGAGCTAGCTCTTAGTCGAGCTATTGAATTTCCAAGAGCACTTAGAGTAGTTAGAAGTGATAATGAAACAGAATTCAAGAATTCATCATTTGCTTCATTTTGTACCGAAAAGGGGGTAGACCATCAATTCTCATCAGCTTGGGTACCACAATAGAAAGTTGTGGTCAAACGCAAGAATAGAACACTCGTCGAGATGGCTAGGACAATGCTAAATGAACATTCTACTCCTAGAAAATATTGGGCTGAAGCCATTTCAGTTGCTTGCTATATTTCAAATAAGTCTTCCTATGAGCTTCGATTTGGTCGGACTTCTAGTGCTTCTCATCTGAGGGTATTTGGATGTCGATGCTTCATACTTAAACTTAGCAATCTTGACAAATTTGAAACTAGATCCTCAGATGCCATCTTTCTAGGTATGCAGATCACACTCAAGGTTATCGTGTATTCAACTCATAATCTAACAAAACTGTTGAGACCTATGAGGTCACTTTTGATGAGCCTAGTCCTAGTACTAGACCCGACAATGCAGGTATATAGGCCTCTAACGCACTCGACGACAGCTTCTATGACTCTGATGATGACTATAGGGAGTTCTCAAGCCCTCTATGACCACTCCTACAACTACATGTGCTATGACCACTCCTACGACTACATGTGCTACGACCACTCCTATGACTACATGTGCTACGACCACTCCTATGACTACATGTGCTACGACCACTCCTACAACTATAGGCACTACGATCGCTCCTATGACTATAGGTGCTACGACCACTCCTACGACTACAGGCGCTACGACCACTCCTACAACTACAGGTGCTATGACCGCTCCTACGACTATAGCTGCTACGACTACACCAACAATGACCGCTGCTACGACTACCCCAACGACCACATCTACGGCCACTTTGCAAGTCCCTTTGCACATTTAACAACATCATCCCCTAGAACAAATAATCAGTGAGTTATATAAGAGAATTCTTCGTGGCAGGTATAACTCCAATGCTTCATACGCTCATCCGGCTTTTGTCTCCTCTTTTGAAACCCATGATGTAAGTCACGCTTTTATGTTATGAGTCTTGGATTAATGCCATGCATGAGGAATTAGAAAACTATGAGCGTAAGTCTGGACTTTAGTTTCACCTCCTCTTGGTCACAATATTATTGGAACTAAATGGGTCTTTAAAAACAAAGTGAGGATAGTGTTGTTGTTTGAAATAAGGCTAGACTTGTGGCTCAAGAATTCACCCAGGTAGAAGGTCTTGACTTTGGTGAAACTTTTGCTCCAGTTGCTCGATTAGAAGCCATTAGAATTTTGTTAGCATTTGCTGCATCAAAGGGCTTTAGGCTTTATCAAATAGCTTTAAAAAGTGCTTTTCCTAATGGCTACGTTGAGGAGGAAGTTTAATTTATGTGAGACAACCACCTGCAGGAACCTAAGTTTCTTGATCATGTCTATAAATTGTTCAAAGCCTTATATGGCCTAAAACAAGCACCTAGAGCATGGTGTGATAGGTTTAAGTCATACATGCTAAAGCATGATTTCCAAATGGGCAAGGTAGATCAAACTTTATTTACTCTCAAGTATGGCAATAATCTTTTACTCATTCAGATTTATGTAGATGATATCATCTTTGGTGGTTTCTCTCATGCTTTTGTTTTCAAGCTTTCGATATTATGAGTAGGGAATTTGAGATGAGCACGATGGGAGAGCTCACATTCTTCCTAGACTTTTAGATCAAACAATCAAAGTTGGGTACTTTTGTTCATCAAACTAAGTACACCAAGAATCTACTTCGTCGTTTTGACATGGGATCAGTTAAACCAATTTCCACTCCCATGGGGTCTATGGCTGTGTTAGATCCATATGAAAATGGTGAGTCGGTTGATCAAAAGGAATATAGAAGCATAATTGTCTCTCTCTTATACCTCCCCGCTACAAAGCCAGACATACACTTCCCTGTGTGTTTGTGTGCTCACTTTCAAGCTTCCCCACGAGTTTCCCATCGTCAAGTGGTCAAATGTATTTTCAAGTATCTTCAATCAACTTTGGAATTTTGCTTATGGTACTCTTCATCCTTAGGTCTTACTCTTAGAGCTTATTCCGATGTGGACTTTGGGGGCTGTTACATTGATAGGAAAAGTACTTCGAGCACGTATCACTTTTTAGGCACATCCCCTATTTCATGGGCTTCTAGGAAACAAGTGTCAGTTGCACTTTCCACTACTGAGGTTGAATACGTAGCAGCTGCTTCCTGTTATTCTCAATTGCTTTGGATGATAGCTACTCTTAAGGATTTTGGCTTAGAATTGGACAGTGTTCCACTTTTCTATGATAACACTAGTGCAATTAGTATTGCTAAAAATCTTGTGCAACATTCAAGAACCAAACACAGTGATTTTCGCTACCATTTTCTTAAAGATCATGTGGAAAAGGGAGATGTTGTCTTGCACTTCATTGATTCTGATTACCAAGTTGCTGATATTTTCACCGAACCGCTTGATCCATCTCATTTTGCTCCTTTGCAAAGTGAATTAGGTGTATTGCATCCTATGAGATTATTTTGAGGGGGAGCTTGGTATTTAAAACTTTGGAAGCTTTATTTATTATACTTATCAAATAAGTTATCAAGTCCAAGCCATTGAAATCATTTGAATTATAGAGGTTTCTTTGTCATATTTACTCAAGTGTTGTTAGTTGTGGTCATGACTAGTGCTAATTAAAACTGCTATACTTGAACTAAAATATGACATGGCAGAAGACTTTGACTAGCACAGCTATAGCTAGCACCTTGTGATGTTCATCTAAAAGGATTAGCTTGATTGTGAGTCTTCTTTTGAATCTTGGCAATGAGGCCAGCAAGTTTCATATTGCAAGAAGTATGCTTCAAGCATGCCTCCATTATAACCAAAAAAACTTCAAAGCATGTTATCAAGAAAAGAAGTATGCTTGAAGCATACCACATGCCTAAGACTTGAGTGTAGTAGCAATAGGTTGCTACATAAGACTGCTAACTCAGTCAGATTTAAAGTTTGCTTCACTTTTTAGGCTCTGACTTTTGGATGTGATATCTCATTGTGCTCTTTATAATTGCTCTAGCCATTGTTGTGATGCCTATCATCGATATAAATCGCTTAATCATGGTGAAAAAACTGGTTTTGACATTGCTATATGATCTAGGGAGCTCTACCAAAAAATGGCTTGGTTAATTTATTAAATCAAGACAAACTAACTTGGATAATCTACAAAGCTTCTGGGTGTTAACTCTCTTAGCTTTATTCTCATTTTGGAGCCCTTGATGATTTCATTGCCAAAGGGGGAGAAAAGTAGAAGGAAGGGGGAGAAATTAGATCAATTAGATCTTGCTTTGGTCTCTGTGCTTTGGTCAGTTCTGTTTGCACAATTCTGTGTGCACAATTCTCTCGCAAACTCTTTTGAGTGTTTTCCGAGGAGTTGTCAATGTATTCATCAAGGGCGAGATTGTTAGATTATGTCGATGGTCGTGAATAAAGAAATGATGAGTAATTGACATTTGGTTTGCTTTGGAATTTGCATTGGTGAAAGTTTTGGTTGATCACAGTTATAGGATTTCACTTCGAGTAGTTTCAGTCAGTTCCAAGTGGTTTTGATGCTTTCGAGTGGTTTTGCTTGGCTTTGAGTGGTTTTGATGCTTTTGAGTGGTTTTGCTCGGTTTCAAGTGGTTTTGATGCTTCTGAGTGGTTTTGCTCAGGTCCAAGTGCTTTCCATCGCTTTCAAGTGGTTTTGCTCAGGTCCGAGTGCTTTATGTCACTTTCGAGTGGTTTTGCTCTGGTCCGATTGGTTTCAGTTGGCTCTGAGTGGATTTAGTCATCTCTGAGTGGTTTGATCAGCTTCAAGTACTTTCGGACCAGTCTGAGTGACTTGGATCAGCCATCGAGTTGTGTCTGACCAGTCTGATTTGATCCAAGTGGCATTGGATGGCTTTCAAGTAAACAGTGGAGTATCGGACGGCTTTTGAGTGCCGTTGGACCATCAAACAACATTCGAGTGGCTTTGGAAGATTGCACGGCTGAACAACCACTGTACTTCAACCACGGTACATTTTTGACCACGGCATGATTCGACCACAGCGCTATGATCACAGCTGAATGGCTTTACAAGCATGACGGACTTCGACCATGATCGACTACAACTACATCTGGCTTCGACCATGTGCGAGTTCGACCATGCCAGACTTCAACCACATTCATCTACGACCATGTCCAACTTTGACTACATTCGACTACGACCATGTTCACTTCGACCACGTCTAGCTTTGACTAAGTATGACTTCGACCATGGCAATTCAACCACGGTAAGTCGATCATAACAAAATGACCTTACTTTGTTGATGATCAAAAGCTACAGGGAGCCGGTCATAAGCTACAGGAAACCAGTTATGAGCTACAGAGAACTGGTCATAAGCCACAGGGAACTGGTCGAAGGTTATAAGATCATTTGCTACAAGTACTTGTTCATGGTCATAGCTACAATATCATTTTCATGGTTGCAAATCTTACTAGTTAGAAGTCGTAACTTTTACTGATAGGTAGTCGTAGCTTGTACTGATCGGTAGTCATAAATCTTTCTGGTCGGTGGTCTTGGATTTTGTGAGTGGTACTCGTAGTCATTGGGATCGATGGTCGTAGACTTTGTCATCGACAGTCCTAGACTTTGCGGTCGATGGTCGTAGTCTTTGTAAGTGATAGTCGTAGTCTTTGCAATTGATGGTCGTAGACTTCACAAACTGTTGTCATACTCGTAGACCACGCGATTTGTAGTCAGAAGCTTTGTGATCGGTTACTATAGGCTTCACGGTTAGTACTTGGAGACTTCATTGTTGATACAAGTACTTTAATTCTTGTGATCTTTGAGTGCTTCGAGTACTCATGCTGGGCGAGTGGGTTGACTGATAGGTCCATGGTGATCAAGTGGTCGTGGTACTCAGTGGTTGGAAGGGCTTGGTACTCGATGGTCGGTGACCAGTAGTCATGGGTGTTGTGATCGGTTGTCTGAGACTTATGGTATGTGCTCGGTACTCGGTAGTTGGAAGGACTTGGTACTCGACGGTTTTGTTCTCAGTAGCGATGGGTGTTCTTCCTAAGTGTTTTGAATGGAGCGATGCTAATTTCTGAGTACTTGTGGTTTTCGAGTACTCGTAGTAATAGCGGTCGTAAGTTGTTGTTTGAGGCTGAGTTTCGAAAAGCGATGGTTTTAACCATCATAATCAGTAGTTTGAGAATGTTTTCTAGATAGCGATGATGAGATTGGTCGTGGTTGACCTAGTTGATGGTTATGGATGGTTAAAGGTGTGTTTTGAGTGTATGTGTGCTGATGACGGTCATGTTGGGAAGAACTTGTGCTGAGAAAATATTTCTTTGGTTTTTGCATGTATAGGTGAGCATGGAGATGATCACGGTGGGTGATGAGGAAGACAGGGACTAGGATAGAGAGATCTGAGGTCCAGACGGTTGAGGATGTGATGTGAGGTGGTTGGGCTAATGCAGAAGCACGTGGAGATCAATGGTGTGATCCTAGAGGCTTCATCGCGTGTTGAGTTAGGAGTTATGGGTGGATTCCATAACTTGAAAGAGATAAGAGTTTGAATAAAACCCGTGTTAGAAAAGGCATAGTGGCTTGTGTGGCATAGTGGCTAGGTTGGCATGGTGGCACTGAGGTGGTGTGCTGCGTGGCACTGAGGTGGTGTGCTGTGTGGCACCATGTGGCTGCCACATCGATGCGTGCACTGATGTGGCACGACCGGCGGTGAGTGGCACACGGAGCCATGGCTTGTTAGTGCTTTAGTGAGTGTAGCATGTGAGTTCATAAAGTACTCCGCAAGTCTTGGGAAAATGCTATTATATGCAGGGCTTAACAAAGGACGTTAATATGGTTTTTTAGCACAAAGCAACATTTTTAAGTTCAATTACCCACAAGAGGGCACATTGCCCACCCTTGACTATGGGCACGGCTATTCAAATAGTTTTGCACTCTACTGAGATTATATAGCTTTACTCACAAGAGATAGGCCATATTAATAGCCAACATGCTTCCTTAGGCAAGAGACACTACTGCGGAAAAGGTCATACTAGATGCTTCATCATAGACGGTTCTATAAAATCCGTCAGTATTAAGCTGCAGCATAGTTATCTCAGACGATTTTACAAATATAACTGTCTATGTGGAAACCTATGGTAAGAATTATCTATGATGACCTACTTATCACAGACGGTTTTTTACACAAATATTCTATGATACATCATAGATGATTCGTAATAAAAACTGTCTATGATTTATAAACTATCACAGACGTTTTGTACCACAAAATCATCCGTGATATGTTATACCATCACTGATGGTTTTTTGTATTAGCCATCTCTGATTTGTCTTATATCACAAACAGTTACTTTTAAAACTATTTGTGATAATAATCTTTTATATATAAAAAATTAGGGCGAAAATCTAACTCACTACTCTTGCATGCAACTACATATCCTTTCTTCTCTCGACTCCCTCTCCTAATACCATCCGTCGTCATTGCCACAGCATGTGTTATCCATCGCTGCTGCCCTACCTTAGGTAATACATCTCCTCTCCCCCTTGTCTCGCCTATTTGGTGGTTCGATTTGTTGATGGGTAAAACCATCGTCACCAGTGTGTGAGTGTTAGGGGAATTTTGGTTCAAGAGTTTGAGATTGGGGAGGGATGGGGCATGAACTTCGATCCTATCACCTTCTTTTCTTCTATCACCTTCTTTTCTTGGTAATCTTGGGATCTTGTGGGGCAGATGCGGTGATGGCCGGGGACGCATGGTGGCTCATGTATCCAATAGGTGGAGGAGTGACCTGTGCGATGTACTGTGATACCTTGTGAATTTGCATAAAGTACATATGTCTGTTGCACTATGAAATTACTTTTATCTGAGCGAGATCTTCTAAGGAATTTTTATTCTAATATGGTTCTAGCTAGAATGTAAAACCCCTAATGTAAGAACTGTGAAAATGAAAATGAAAAAATGTACATATGTAGGATTTTCCTTGTTTATCAATTTGGTTTTTTTGTTTTTCATTTTGCCAATGATTCAAATAGCAAATCTAAAAATCCAAGATCAAGGATCAAAGTAAATGGTAAAAAGAAATTGTTTTGAACAAAAGGAAATATACATCTTGGAAGTGTCAACATCCCGATATTCGAAGGAAACAACATCGATAATGACTTGGAAGTCTCAACCCACACAAGGACAAAGACTCTAATCCCTGCTTTGCTTTTATTCTCACCTCACCCTATAATAGACCCGCTAATCAAGTCTTTGTCAAGTAGACACGATGGCTAGGAACAAGACAACTATCCCTAGTGGAAGCAAGAAAACAAGACCAATAGTTTCTGCTCGCCATAGTCCTTACCATCCATGCAAGCTATCACCTAACCCTACTCCACAAGGATTGTTGAGCAAAAGCCATCGCAATGAAGGCCATCAACTTGGAAAATGACCAATGAGCAAGGTCACATGTTTTCTCTATGAAAGACAAGACCAATGCCCCAAAGATTGCTCTCTGAACCTGTTGCTGACCAAGGCAGCCGAGATACAATGAATAAATCTCCAAGCCACCATAGGACTCGTCATGCCCAGACAACATTAATGAACAACAAAGCATCTAGAAGAACAAGCATCCTACTATAAAAGTGAAGACAAGTAGGACCTTTCCGAAAGAATAAGGTTGCAGATTTTATTCGACTACTCCAAGGAAAGGATGTGATGTTAAGGAAAACCCTAGAACTTACTACAAGCCAGTTAGCCCCACCTCCTTCTTTCTATTCTCTCCATTTGAATCTCAGGGACAACATTCTCTTTAAGAGGTGTAGACCTGTAACATCCCAAATTTAGGAATCGTGAAAATGAAAAAAAATCTTTGCATTGCCTTTTTGGTGTTAATTAGATTTTCCATGTTTGTTGATTTGGTTTTTTGTTTTTTGTTTTGCCAATGATTCAAATAGCAAATCTAAAAATCCAAGATCAAGGATCAAAGCAGATGGTAAAAAAATGTTGTGAACAAAAATAAATATGTGTATATAATTAAAACTCAAATCAGAAGAATGAAGTTTGAATTCAACTCACACAAAATCAAAAAGTGCATGAAATATAAATCAAATTAAATCCAAAATCAAATAATAGAAAAAATGGTTAAGAGTAGCATGAGAATGTATGGTGGAAATCAACTCAAAGATTCCCAAACATAATCACGACAATGGAAATAGAAATTGAAGCATGTTTTAGAATTAATGAAATCAAATAAGTGCAATTAAATTCAAAAAGAAAAGTTCTCAGATTTTTCTAGAAAAATTCAAAAAGTATAAAATTATATAAAATTTACACATCCTTATGCATAGCACCAGGGACCTCCATAAAAATTTTTAGAAATTTTAGAGCAGGTTTGACTATAATTTCAAAAAGAAATTTAGGCCAACCGATTCAATCAAATATGATCCAAATTTCAAAGTTTCGCATAAAAATTCAAAACACCAAGTTGTCCTTGGGCATGGTTGTCGGGACCCGGAGCAGCAACTTCGAACCCCTCTGTGTAAATCGCACTATCCCAGGAAAAGCTAGTGCACACAAGTTTAACAGTGATACATATCATGCATGATAACCAAACTTTATTATAAGCAAAAGTACGGGCCTTATGGCCAAGTTTACAATAAGGTGGCTTCATGGCCAAACATAAATGTAAATAGCGGAAGATAAATAAAAGGAGCAGCCCATCCTGCCTGCCCACAGGCGAATGACTGTAAGACGTGGCCTATTCATCGCAATCCTCAACAAAGTCGACGTCGTCGTCCTCTGGCAACAGAGTTTAAGCAAGGTGAGCACATAAAGTACTCCACAAGTTACACCAGGAGATATAACTGATTTGATGCATGCATAAGGGGTTACAAAGGAAGGCATATTATGGTTTATTTGCATAAAAAGCATTATTGGAGTAAATACGGTAAAGTAAGTGCAAAAGCTGAATTTGATACAATATGTAAAACATTCTTTTAACTAAAATAATAACGTTAGTGCAGGCAACAAACTAACACTAACCTATCCATGGGTATCCCACCCGGACCATCTTTTCAAAAGATTCACAATTTCCATAAACCAAATTTTATTAAAACCAAAGTCTAATCCGTGAAAAACCATACTAAGCATGTCCATAACCGCAGACACGGCTATCTAGGATAGTTTGTTACTCTGTAGTGGTGTACAACTTTACCCACAAGACATGTTCTCTCATTTTGCCACGTGATTTACACACTGCCTTAGGTGTGCGGCTGAGAGTTCATGACAAGGCTGTTCCAATGTTCCATTACCAAATTAGTTACGCCGCTACTATGGTTTCACCACAACATGAATCCACATGTTGGAGCCCCCTCTTGTGCCATGTGAGACTTCTCATGGCCTACGCCACGCCCACATTCAGCCTATAGCGAAAACTAAAATGGAACTTCACAAATTACTTAGCCAGGTCTGTCCCATACCAGACTTGTGGTAGTACGGTGTGACTTTGTATTAGTAGTTCACAGACCGGTCCTTAATTTGACTTAGGCCTACCCGCATACCCCTTGTTCCTGGCAGTCAACATCGAGTCAACAAACTACGACGCATTCTTTGGCAGTCAACAGATTTTATAATTTTATTTTACCAAATTTTCATAGACTTTCTTGACTCACCAAAGTCAAGAATAGATTTTATAAACCATCATTTTGTGTGAAACCATTCTTCCCACCTAAATTATTCTAGGCATGGCTAAGCAATTCTATAAAATGTTCTAGTTAATACTAATGTACCAAATTGGTTTTCATCTATGGTGACAAGGTATGTTCGTTCAATATCAAGATTGGCCATACACAAAGGTAATTGGGTGTAACTAAAGTTTTAAGCACATTTGAACTAATTTGAATAAAAATACGCATACATATAAATTTAAAAACAACATAAATAATTTAAATTACTGGGATCAACATGGTCAAAGGTGTAACTTGCCTTGCTCGAAGTCTTGCTATGATTCGTCGAAGAAATACTCTCCGGATTCGTCGTAATCTACATGTGAAGAACCAAAAGAAATTCAAATAAAATTCAAAAACTCAAAAAGAGTCCAGAGGGCCCAGTTGTCATTTGAGTGTATGACGTGTGGGGCCCGGTTGTCATTGAGAGAGACAAAAATAACCAAGGCTAACCGAAAATGCATTGCCTAGGATTTGAACCCACAACCTCACACATGCATGCATTAACTTGACTCCCCTAGCCAAGTGAGCTCTTCATCTTTCATGACAAGGAAGCATCAATAAAACAAGGAGGAAAATGATTAGAGAGGAAAATCACAGAGGAGACACACGGGGGCGCGCGGCCGGCAACCTCGCCGGCGGCGGAGGCGGGCGAGCAGCGGCGCGGGGTAGTAGGGCGGCGGCACCGGGGCGGCGGGGGGGTGGCGGCGGCGGCGGGAGATGGTGGCGGCGGGGAGAGGAGGCGGCGCGGCCAAAGGAGAGGGGAGGCGGCGGTGAAAGAAGGTGAAAGGAAGAAAGAAGAGCGGCATTCGGGAATTTATAGGAAGAGAGAGGAGAGGAAGGGGCCGGCGGTTTTGAGAGCGAATTAAAGGTGAAAACGGTCGGTGGATCAGTGGGGGTGATTAGGGCATTCGTTTCCATGCTTTAATCGGGAGTTAAGAGGAGGAAACGGACGGCAATCAAAGCTTTATTTCGGCTCTAATGGTGGAGGAGAGAGAGAGTGGGAGGAGGAAGAAGGAGAGGTTGAAGAAACATATGACATGTGGGGTCCATGCGTCGGTGAGAGAGAGGGGAAGTGAAGGGGTACGGGCCGTCGGATTTGTGACACGTGGCAAGTGAATGATTCATGGCTTTTGGATGGACATGAAGGGGTAAGTGACTTTGTATGGCTAGGATTAAATCGTGGAGAGAGATGGATTCAATTTGAGAGCGACACATGGCAAGCTAGGATTAATTTGATTTTTATTTTGGGATTAAATTTTAGAAAATACTAGAAACTTTATAAACACTTAGAAAATAATAATTAATGTCTAAAAATTCTAGAAAATTCATAGAATATTTCTGGAGCTCTTTTAGACTTAGGAAAAATATTTTTAATTTCATATTTTCATTTAATTATTTTATAAAATACTTTTTAACCATTAAAATTGATTTTTAATTCCAAAAAATTCTCAAAAATTAATTAAAAATTAGGGAAGGTTAGGAAAAATAAAATAAACTCTTTTTGACTTTAATAAAATATTTTAAATTTATTTTATTGCTTTAGATTTTGAAATAAAATCCAGATAACTCCAAATAAGACCCAGAAAATGAATAAAATGCAAATAAAATTTTTGGGATGTTACAAACCTACCCCCCTTAAAGAAATCTCGCCCTCGAGATTTGAACTAGCTAGCAAAGAGATGGGGATGGTTGGCTTTCAGATCTTCTTCTCGCTCCCAAGTTGCTTCATCTTCGGTGTGGTTGCTCCATTGAACTCTGCAGAATCTTATGGTCTTTCTTCTGGTCTGACGCTCGGTTGTCTCAAGAATCTTGATCGGTTGCTCTTGATAGGTGAGATCCTCTTGAAGATCAAGGGTTTCCAGGTCTGCCTGCTATGCGGGCACTCTGAGACATTTCTTCAGCTGAGAGACGTGAAAGACGTTGTGCACACCTGACATGCTTGGCGGCAAATCCAACTGGTATGCAACTTCTCCTTTGCAGCTTGTGATCTTGAATGGCCCAACAAATCTTGGCGCAAGCTTTCCCCTGGCTTGGAATCTTCTGACTCCTTTGAGCGGAGATACCCTGAGATACACGTAGTCCCCAACTTCACAAGTCAGGTCTCGACGACGATTATCGGCATAACTTTTCTACCTGGATTGAGCTATCTTCAATCTGTCTTTGATCTTCCTCACTTTTTCTTCAGCATCTTGAAGTAGGGTTGGTCTCGCATCTTGCAATTGTCCATACTGTTCCCAATGCAAAGGCGTTCTGCACTTCCTGCCATACAGGGCTTCAAAAGGTGCCATCTGTAAGCTGGCCTGATAACTGTTGTTGTATGAGAACTTAGCATAGGGCAATGAACGATCCCAACTATTTCCAAAATCCAGAGCACAGGCTCTCAACATATCTTCTAACACTTGATTTACTCGCTCTGTCTGGCCATCTGTTTGGGGATGATAAGCCGTACTGAAATTAAGCTTACTCCCTAACTCTTCATGAAGTTTCTGCCAAAACTTGGAAGTGAACTGACTACCTCTGTCCGATACTATCTTTTTCGGAACTCCATGCAAGCACACAATTCTAGCCATGTAGATCTCAGCTAACTTACTTCCCAAGTAAGTAGTCTTGACTGGTATGAAATGAGCTACTTTGGTCAACCTGTCAATTACCACCCAGATAGAGTCATAGCCAGATTGAGTTCTAGGGAGTCCGGTTATGAAGTCCATACCAATCTCTTCCCACTTCCAATCTGGTATTGGTAAGGGTTGCAAAAGTCCTGCAGGTTTCTGATGCTCTGCCTTGACCTTCTGGCAGGTGTCACATGCTTCAACAAACTCTACAATTTCCCTTTTCATACTGACCCACCAGTATCTTTCCCTAAGGTCCTGGTACATCTTAGTACGACCTTGGTGAATTGAGTATGGAGTTTCATGGGCTTCTTGCAGAATCACTTTCTTGATCTCTTGATTATTAGGCACACAAATGCGATTTTCAAACCAGACAGTCCCATTCTCATCTTCACTGAATCCTGGCGCTTTGCCTCTTCTCATATTTTTCCTGATTTCTTGAATATCTTCATCCACCTTTTGGGCTTCCTTGATTTGATCAGGTAAAGTAGGTTGAATCTCTAAGGCTGAGAGAAAACCTTGATTCACCGGTTTTATACTTAAACGGGAGGTTCCTTCCTGAAGTCGGATCTGATCTTCTTTTGACAACACACTGTTTGCATAAGACTTTCTGCTTAGCGCATCTGCCACGACATTTGCTTTGCCGGGATGATAATGAATTCCAATATTATAATCCTTGATCAACTCTAACCATCTGCGTTGCCTTAGGTTAAGTTCTGCTTGAGTGAAAATATATTTCAAACTCTTGTGATCCATGTATACTTCACAACGATTACCGATGAGATAATGACGCCAGATCTTCAAAGCATGCACTACGGCTGCTAGTTCCAAGTCATGAGTAGGATAATTGCACTCATATGGTCTTAGCTGGCGTGATGCATAGGCTATCACTCTGCCTTCTTGCATAAGAACACATCCCAAACCTTGACGGGAGGCATCACAGAAAACTTCAAAATCCTTATGCACATCCGGAAGGATAAGCACTGGGGCTGAAACTAGCTTATTCTTGAGAGTCTGGAAACTCTGCTCACAGGCTTTCGTCCATTCAAACTTCTTTTCTTTCTTCAGAAGCTGAGTCATACACTTGGCTAACTCGGAAAATCCCGCTATGAAGCGGCGATAGTAACCAGCAAGTCCAAGGAAGCTTCTGACTTCTGTTACTACTTGCACTTTGGAGGGATCCACTGCAATTCCTTCGGCTGACACAATATGACCAAGAAAAACAACCTCCTTTAGCCAAAATTCACATTTACTGAATTTGGCATAAAGATGATGCTCTCTAAGCTTTCCAAGGGTTATCCGAAGATGATTCTCATGTTCTTCTTCATTCTTGGAGTAGATAAGAATGTCATCTATGAAGATTACAACAAACTTATCCAAATACTCCATGAATACGCTATTCATCATGCTCATGAAGTACGCAGGTGCATTCGTTAGCCCAAAGGACATGACAGTGAACTCATACTATCCAGAACGGGTAGAATGCAGTCTTGGGGATGTCTTCCGCACGGATCTTCAACTGGTGATATCCTGATCTCAAATCGATCTTGGAGAAAACACTGGCTCCCTTCAGCTGGTCGAACAGATCATCGATCCTGGGCAATGGGTACTTGTTCTTGATGGTAACCTCATTAAGCGCTCTGTAATCTACACACATTCTCATGCTTCCATCCTTTTTCTTGACAAACAAAACAGGTGCACCCCAAGGTGAAGAACTTGGACGAATATACCCTTTATCCTCCAATTCTTGAATCTGTTTCTTCAACTCGGCTAACTCATTAGCTGGCATACGATACGATCTCTTAGAAATTGGGGCCATGCCGGGGACTAGGTCAATCACAAACTCGATTTCCCTATCTGGTGGCATCCCTGGTAAATCCTCCGGAAATACATCTGGGTATTCCCGTACTACGGGCACTTCTTCTTGCACTTGAAGATGAGTGAGAACACATTCTCCTTCTGCAGGGGTTTCAGGGGAAAAGTTTACTTCTATCCCTTGTTCATTGGTGAGGGTTATGGACCAGGTAGCACAATTAATCTGACCATTGTTCTTGGCTGACCAGTTCATACCAAGGATTACATCCAATCCCTAAGATTCCAACACTATTAGGTCTGCTAGGGACAGAACTTCCTTTATGAGCAACTCTACTCTCAGACACAAGGTCCTTGCTCTCATTTCCTCTCCAGGGGAGAGAACTATCATGGGTGTATTAAGAGAAACCATACCCAACCCATTCTTAACCACAAAATCCAAGGAAATAAAAGAATGGGAAGCTCCGAAATAAAAAAAACTGTAGCTGGTACTGAGTTTACAAGGAACATACCCAGTGCAGCCTGAGCTTCTTCGGTGATGATGTGGTTCACACGTCCCTTAACATAGTTTTCTGGCTTCTTGAACTGTTGACCTTGACTCTGACTTCCCGAAGCATTTGTATTAGCTGCTACTTGGAGCTTCTTGGGGCAAGACTTGGCATAATGCCCTGTTTCCTTGCAATAGAAACAAGTCACTCCGTAAGATGTAACAGTACTCTTCTGAGCTTGACCACCGGTAGGATGAACAGAAACTGCCTGAGGTTTGGGGTGGTTGACTTGGAAAGTTGGCCGGTTAGCTGCTGGCCTAAAGTTGCTTGACTGAGGCTTGAAGCTACTGGAGTGCGGCTTGAACTGCCCAACATGAGGTGGGGTACTACGGGGCTTGGGAAAACCTCCAGGGTTAGCCTTTTGCGTAGCCATTCTCCTCTTCCCTTTTTCCATCTCAACAAACCTGCCCTCCTGGCAAATGGCCTTGCTAACCAGTTGATGAAAATCTGCATACTCACTTCATATCAACTGAACAGAAATATTGTTATTCAGGCCCTCCAAAAACCTTTCTTGCTTGGCTTCATCGATAGCCACATCTTCTGGTGTGTAACGCGCCAATTCATTAAACTTTTGCAGGTACTCATTCACCGTGCTGCTTCCTTGTCGCAGAGCTCTGAACTCCTTCTTCTTTAGGGTAATGGTACCAGATGGAATATGAGCCTTGCGGAAACTCTGAACAAACTCATTCCACGAAATGGCCTGAGGGTTGGCATGAGAAGCAATCAAGGTATCCCACCACTCGGATGCAGGTCCATTTAACTGATGAGAAGCAAACAAGACTCTTTCTCGATCAGTGCATTGCAGAATATCCAATTTGTTGCCAATCGCGCGAAGCCAATCGTCAGCATCCATTGGCTCGGTGCTGCTTGAGAAGGTCGGAGGCCTTATCCTCAAAAATTCTGACATCTGGTTTTGAAGAGCTTGAGCTGGTGGCTGAGGAGCATGCTGAGCAGGGTTGTTGATAGCTTGAGCTAACAGTTGAATCAACTGATTTTGATTTGCCATCATTTGAGCCCAGTTGGGTCTAGCTGCTGGTGGAGGCAGAGGGATGGGGACATACTGACTACCTTGCGCTCCGGTGTTGTTGGCGTTGTCATTGACATTCCTCCTTGTGTTCACCATCTGCCAGATTCTTTTAGATTTAGAGGAAAGAAAGAGAAAAGACTAGGAGGAGGTCTATGTAACATTCCCACCACAAAGCAAGAAGCACAACAAAATTCAAGGAACAACCAACCATATTATTTTATTAAATATAACCTTGAGGCTGTTGACAAAGGAATAACAGCTCACAAGTATCGTTCTACACTTTAAACTTAAACTATGGTTTCTATGGGTTGGTGTTACTACTAGTAAAAGGCTGGATTTTAATCTTCTTTGGGGGTGGTCCTGTAACAGAAGAACCCTCATCTTCCATGCGGTACTTGGCTAATTCTTCTTCTGCTGCGCGGAGCCGCAGCGTCGTGACACTCAACTCATTCAAGGTGACTTGGTACACATAGTCCAAAGACTTGGTGTACTGCACCTGCTGAACGAGCCAAGGGTTACTCTCGAATTCCGTCGAGGAGAAGAAGCTGCTGGAGCTGGCAGGGTACTTGCTGGGGTAGTATCGAAATGTGGTGTGTTGAAGCTCATGAGCGTAGATGTCTCTCATCTGCCGAATTGCTTCACGAGCTGCATCTTGGACTCTGTTGAAGAAGGTGTCCTGAGGTAAAGGAGCATCAAAAGTGTGAGATGCTTCTTCATCTCCCAGGTTGGCGTAGATCAGCATTTCCACTCTCCAACGTTCTTGATCTCCATAGGTTCCCAAATATCCCTGGTACATGGGGCGTGTCGTAACACCCAACTCTTGAAGACGATCCCAAAGGCAGTCGGCTAGGTGTCCAGCTAGGATTCCATGGGTGACTTTGGTAGGACGTTCAGCCATCTACAATTTTGAAAAAGAAAAGGAGTTAGTTACCAATTGTGCATATTTATATTTTAAAAAGAATAGACAAGTGAAGGAGAATGAAGGAGGTAAGATGTAGAAGAATTCTAAAAATATTCCTATTATTACTTTTTTTAAAATAAATCCTTAAGGTTGTCCATTCTATTCTACCTACGGTCACGTCTTAGGGTCAACATGCTCAGATACCATCTCTGTCGGGACCCAGAGCAGCAACTCCGAACCCCTCTGTGTAAATCGCACTATCCTAGGAAAAGCTAGTGCACACAGGTTTAACTGTGATACATATCATGCATGATAACCAAACTTTATTATAAGCAAAAGTACGGGCCTTATGGCCAAGTTTACAATAAGGTGGCTTCATGGCCAAACATAAAAGTAAATAGCGGAAGATAAATAAAAGGAGCAGCCCATCTGCACCCCACAAAGCGAATGAGCGTAAGACGTGGCCTATTCATCGCAATCCTCAACAAAGTGACGTCGTCGTCCTCTGGCAACAGAGTTTAAGCAAGGTGAGCACATAAAGTACTCCACAAGTTACACCAGGAGATATAACATATTTGATGCATGCATAAGGGGTTACAAAGGAAGGCATATTATGGTTTATTTGCATAGAAAGCATTATTGGAGTAAATACGGTAAAGTAAGTGCAAAAGCTGAATTTGATACAATATGTAAAACATTCTTTTAACTAAAATAATAACGTTAGTGCAGGCAACAACCTAACACTAACCTATCCACGGGTATCCCACCCGGACCATCTTTTCAAAAGATTCACAATTTCCATAAACCAAATTTTATTAAAATCAAAGTCTAATCTGTGAAAAACCATACTAAGCATGTCCATAACCGCGGACACGGCTGTCCAGGATAGTTTGTTACTCTGTAGAGGTGTACAACTTTACCCACAAGACATGTTCTCTCGTTTTGCCACGCGATTTACACACTGCCTTAGGTGTGCGGCTGAGAGTTCATGACAAGGCTGTTCCAATGTTGCATTACCAAATTAGTTATGCCGCCACTAAGGTTTTACCACAACATGAATCCACATGTTGGAGCCCCCTCTTGTGCCATGTGAGACTTCTCATGGCCTATGCCACGCTCACATTCAGCCTATAGCGAAAACTAAAATGGAACTTCACAAATTACTTAGCCAGGTCTGTCCCATACCAGACTTGTGGTAGTACGGTGTGACTTTGTATTAGTAGTTCACAGACCGGTCCTTAATTTCAGTTAGGCCTACCCGCATACCCCTTGTGCCTAGCAGTCAACATCGAGTCAACAAACTACGACGCATGCCAGCAAGCACCCACCACCATACCAATGCCTAAGTCTAGAACAGATTTTATAATTTTATTTTACCAAACTTTCATAGACTTTCTTGACTCACCAAAGTCAAGAATAGATTTTATAAACCATCATTTTGTGTTAAACCATTCTTCCCACCTAAATTATTCTAGGCATGGCTAAGCAATTCTATAAAATGTTCTAGTTAATACTAATGTACCAACTAGGTTTTCATCTATGGTGACAAGGTATGTTTGTTCAATATTAAGATTGGCCATACACAAAGGTAATTGGGTGTAACTAAAGTTTTAACCACATTTGAACTAATTTGAATAAAAATACGCATGCATATAAATTTAAAAACAACATAAATAATTTAAATTACTGGGATCAACATGGTCAAAGGTATAACTTGCCTTGCTCGAAGTCTTGATGCGATTCGTCGAAGAAATACTCTCCGGATTCCTCGTAATCAACAAGTGAAGAACCAAAAGAAATTCAAAAAAATTCAAACAAAATTCAAAAAAAAGAGTCCAGAGGGGCCCGGTTGTCATTTGAGTGTATGACATGTGGGGCCCGGTTGTCATTGAGAGAGACAAAAATAACCAAGGCTAACCGAAAATGCATTGCCTAGGATTTGAACCCACAACCTCACACATGCATGCATTAACTTGACTCCCCTAGCCAAGTGAGCTCTTGATCTTTCATGACAAGGAAGCATCAACAAAACAAGGAGGAAAATGATTAGAGAGGAAAATCACAGAGGAGACACACGGGGCGCGCGGCGGTGACCGGCGGCGGCGGCGGGCGAGGCGGCGGCGGGGGTAGTAGGGGCGGCGGCGCACCTTCTCACGGCAGCGGCGGGGCTCGGGGTGGCCGGCGGCAGCGGGAGATGGTGGCGGCAGCGGGGAGGTGCGGGGCGGCGGCCAAAGGAGAGGGGGAGGGCGGCGGTGAAAGAAGGCTGAAAGGAAGAAAGAAGAGCCGGCATTCGAGAATTTATAGGAAGAGAGAGGAGAGGAAGGGGCCGGCGGTTTTGAGAGCGAATTAAAGGTGAAAACGGTCGGTGGATCAGTGGGGGTGATTAGGGCATTCGTTTCCATGCTTTAATCGGGAGTTAAGAGGAGGAAACGGACGGCAATCAAAGCTTTATTTCGGCTCTAATGGTGGAGGAGAGAGAGAGTGGGAGGAGGAAGAAGGAGAGGTTGAAGAAACATATGACATGTGGGGTCCATGCGTCGGTGAGAGAGAGGGGAAGTGAAGGGGTACGGGCCGTCGGATTTGCGACACGTGGCAAGTGAATGATTCATGGCTTTTGGATGGACATGAAGGGGTAAGTGACTTTGTATTGCTAGGATTAAATCGTGGAGAGAGATGGATACAATCTGACAGCGACACGTGGCAAGCTAAGATTAATTTGATTTTTATTTTCGGATTAAATTTTAGAAAATACTAGAAACTTTATAAATACTTAGAAAATAATAATTAATGTCTAAAAATTCCAGAAAATTCATAGAATATTTCTGGAGCTCTTTTAGACTTAGGAAAAATATTTTTAATTTCAGATTTTCATTTAAAAATTTTATAAAATACTTTTTAACCTTTAAAATTTATTTTTAATTCCAGAAAATTCTCAAAAATTAATTAAAAATTAGGGAAGGTTAGGAAAAATAAAATAAAATCTTTTTGGCTTTAATAAAATATTTTTAATTTATTTTCTTGCTTTAGATTTTGAAATAAAAACCAGATAACTCCAAATAAGACCTAGAAAATCAATAAAATGCAAATAAATTTTTTGGGATGTTACAATGGTGCAGCTAAGCTCCATATCTTACCCTCTTGGACATGGCCCATTTGGCCCACGACCTGGTCGGGAACACGTCACAATGGCCAACGAGGCAAAGCGCGCCGGGATGTGCCCGGGCCACACCCGCGCTGTGCCCGACATGGCCACTCCCCACACCACTCCTTTACTCTGCCCATGCTAGCCCACCTATGCCAATCTCTGCCTATGCTCACCCCTAGAATCCCTGCTTGACACCAAGCTTGGACGAGCTACACTATTACCGCCGCATGCCCCTAGTGCTCGGCCACCGCCTATGCCAAGATACACCATGAATCCCACTGAGCCCCTACGATGTCCTGTCCACTGTAATGCCTGAAGTGCTGCATGCCACAGTCATCCCATGAATCCCGCTACCCGTTGTCCTCTTCTCCGTGGCCGATGCGCCATGCTCCTAGTGCCATGCCCGACCTGGCTACTATATAAACCACATGAAACACATTGAGCTCCCCCACAACACTCCTAATTCATCCCCAATAACTCCTCTCAAGTGCCTGTGCTCCAAAATAGCCGTGGTGCCTTCTCCTTCTGCAGCTCTAGCAAGAACGTCGCCGTACCAAGCCGAAGCCATTCATCTCCATTAGTGAGTCAAACCCAAATTAGTTGGAACTTGAGCTTCCTCATGGATTCATGACCTTATTCCCCTCCTCCATTTCAACTCCACTTGGGCAAAGTGCCACCACCATGGATGCCCTCCTGTGCTGCCTTCGACCGATACCGCCAACCCGCCTCGACCTCCCTCCGACTCCACCAGCTGCCATAGTACGATCACTGAGATCCCCTCTAGCTCAAGCTCCTTCCCTTTTCTTCTTCCTCCCACTCCAGCCACCATTGGCCTACTTCTCTCACGCCTTCGGCTGCCAGGCTCCTTGCCATGCCCACCTCTCTTGCTCCCTCACCTCACCAGCATCTCATTTTTCCGGTTGCCACCTCCCCCAGCCAACCCCCGCCAGCGATGCTGTCATCTTCTAGCGCCACCCGTACTCCCCTATTTCAGCCTCCTTCCATCTATCTCCTGTAAAGACCCCCCTTCTCTCTGTGTAATGTCTAATAACATGTGGGCCCGCCCATTCTTCTTTCAATTGAGGACCACTCATTTAATTACTACTTAACTAAATTATAGTTGATATAAATCATAACTGATAGATGACAAATATCGTGAATTAACTTTTAAATTAGAAAATAAATATGTGAAATTTTAATAATCAAGATGTAGTTCAAATAAAAAAATAATGGTGAATCCTTTAGTTATGAATAAAATGAGAACAAGATTTGTTTATAAAATTTAAAATAAAGCTTTCTGCAAGGTAAATATAATAGAAACTTAATCCTGATCGATTGCATAATTTAGCAAAATAATATAAGATTTGAGAGAAGACATTTAAATTAATCATTTTTTAGATTGAAGTATACTCTATATAAAAAGAACATATAAAATATAATTAGATTAAAGAATAAACTTTGCTATGAAACTAGAATGGAAGTGTATGCCAATTAAAAATATTAGAGATTTAATCTTGATTAATTACGTGCCAAAAAAATTTAATCCTTAGGTATGAATAGCTAATGAAAGGTTAATCCATGTAATAATAGTCATAATATATGTGAGAGACCATGTGGTTGTGACCCCATGTGTGTGATGAGTAATTGACATTGGTTTAGGAGAGTTGAGTTTGGTTTGAGTGGTTCAGACCATGTCGTTGCGCGGTGCAATCAGTTTCGGTCGGACTTGGTCAAACCTAGTCAGAGTGGTTAGATGCATATTATGATGATTTGACAGGTTTAGGCTCGTTTCATGCTTAATGCATTCACTAATGCTACTTATGCTTTCATGTATCGAGCGGTGCTATTTGATGTGCTTCTTGTCTGTGATGGCTGCAGGACGTTGAGGTAGAGTCGTGGTGAGACATGAGGTGACTAGACTAGACACAGGCGGTGTCGAGGTCAGAATGGTCGGATGTGTCGAAGATGACGGAGATTCGATGTGGTTGCGAGTCGTGGATGACAAGGAGCGCGGAAGCTTCCCAGAAGGTGCAGAAGGGGCGTTTCGGGAAAAAAATGCAAGGCTGCACAAGCGGGAGACGGTTCCGTTCGGGTCTAGCGGGGCGTAACGGGGTGGAGACCCGTTAGCTAAGGGCTATAAATAGATGTGAGGGGCTGTATGCCCTCTTAATGGCTTTTGGGAGAGAGTTAGGGTTTGCTAGTCAAAAGAGCCTTTGGAGAGGTCTTTTGCTTTGAGGCTTTAGTTGTTGGAGAGTTGGTAGAGGTAGAGTTTTTGTCTCCATCGTAGCATCTCCTCCCTGTGTGTGTTCTTCCAAGAAACATGTAGAGCTCTTGAGGGTTTCTTGAGTTGGGGAGAGGGAGAGGATGGATTGAGAGTCTTGTAATCATTCCTCTTGTTCTAATGTCCTTGCGTATGGGGACTCCTCTATAATCGTTTGGTTGGGAATGAAATTTCTGAAGTTTTCTCTCGTGCAGCCTCTTTGTTCTTCGATCCTCTCTTTGCCTGATTCTTGAGTTTTTGAGTTTTTGCTCGTTTCTTGCTAGGGAGTGCCAAAATGGGTTGCTCTGTGATGGGATGATGCCTCAAGGTCATTTGATCGACTTTTCCCAAGAGCAAATCAAGTTTAATCTCTGTTCTTGCACTTTGGCCTCCCCTATTCAACTTTCTCATTTCTAGGGTTTGAGGTGGTTTTTGTTTCCCTTCATGAGATGGCATGAAACTTGGTTTCTAGAGTCCCAAGGCTATTAAGTAGCTATCCTCAAAGTTTCATGGCCAAAGGATCAAAGATTGGGGAGTAATTTGGTTTTTGGTTTTGGCTTGTACTTTTTCCAGTTCTTGAGTAGTTTCTGGAATTCATGAGCTTGTGTTGATTTTCTGTGTTGTTTGGAGCCTCTTTGTTGTTTAGTTTAAGCCTTTGGTGTCTTAAGCCAAAAAGGAAAGGAGCATTTCTACCAATTTTTGATTTTGGCAAAAATCTGAAAAATCAGGGTTTTTCAGTTTCTGCTCGGGTCCCTGCTGCACAAATTCAGGTATAAGCGGTCTGACCGGCCGCACCCTTGCAGTCTGACCGCTCGTGCCAATGCAGTCTGACCGGCGTGAGGGGAGCGGTCAGACCGGCGGCACACCTGCGGTCTGACCGCCCGAGGCACTGCGGTCAGACGGCCTCTCCAGTTTTGCAGTTCTGTTGCTTTTAGGATTTTAGGGTTTGCCTTCCCGGCTTTCCTCTTTATGACTTGTTTGCCTCCTTCTCTGATCTCCTTGTTTTTCTGTGAGTTCTTAACTTTGCACATGATCTTCTTTTCATAGCACATAATTGCTATTGGAAAGAATGTGGTTGTGAGAACTCTACTTTGTTGATTGAGGTTATCTCGAGTTCTTGATGCCCTCTGCATAGCTCTGTAGCTACTGGAGAGAAAGCTCTTTCGTGGATATTTTAAGGGGGACAATTTTTAATAGTCGACATTCACCACCCCTCTGTCGCCATTTCGGTCCAACAATATGTATTTCAAGAATCATGAACCCTTTTTAAACAGTGGATAATGCCTAAGGAAAGTAATTTGAATAGTAAGTTAATAATACTTAACTATAACAAGATTGAGATTTAAATTGAAGTTTACCTTGCTCGTGAATCCTTTATCCTAAATGCAAACATTACTAAAAGCCACATAAAATGACATCATTTCATGCAAAGAACTTTGTTAATTAGAGAATTTTAATAAAAAACAATCTTGCTGAATTAATAATCATCCTATCATTATCTTTGGATTTAAAATCACTAATGGTAATTAATAATAATTAATGTACCAACAATTCAAGGCTCAAACCCTCCAGTTATCTCTGTCTCCCTCTTTCCACAAACATTACCCGGTATTTCGGTGATCTCTCCCAATTGTCGGTATATCTACTATGACTCTTGGAACTTCCTTAATAAATAATAAAACAATAAAAGAAGCTATCAAATCAAAGATCAAGCTGTGGTACTCTTCAATCGGCTATTCCTAGCCCTCTTTGATTCCAAAGTGGAATATTCCTGAGAATATTCATTCACCATTAATCTACTCTTGTTTTCCTTCCCGACAAAACTTCTCCACCATCCCTCGTCTGCTAACCTTATCTCACATCACCAAACTCAACCCTAATAAAACTTAATTAAATTCTATTTAGATCTATTTGGACCTTTTGCAGTCCTTTGGATTTATTTGGTTGTTAATCGTTTACCGTGTAATTAGAAGTCGAAGTCCCAAAGCAGCAACAACTTGAGCAAGATCAAGATTCGGATAAAGATGAAGACTAATAGCGTCAAGATCATTGACTGAGAAGGTTTTGAATAAGATCAAGATCATGGTAATTTGAGAAAAGCAAGCACCCCCTTTGACCATGTTTACCCTACTATTTCAATTGCTGTATATTGTTTGTGAAAATCAATTATTGCATGTGTGTGTGTTCCATTAAAATTACTATACTGTGGAAAATGGTAGTAACGACTGCTTGTATGCATTATACCTCCTTGCAAAATTGATATCCTCACTATTGTAACCTTTAGGACATGGTTTAGATAATAACTAATGTCAAATTGGGTATATTACATTGATATGTGGTCCAGATTCTTAGCCACGCGATAGCTTTCACTAAGGTTGATATTTTAGAAAAAATTGTGCGTGGATGGATGATTTCAAATTGTTGGTCCAGAGGAGGAACCTCTATTAATTTGATATAAAATAAAATGAAAAACCTAGTTTTCAAACATCTGCAAGTTATATGATAAATTATCAAATGTGAGGAGGAACCTCGCATGTATATAGGGGGAGAGATTCTCACTCAAGTCAATTAAGGACCTAATGTTGTATGCTGTTGTTGTACATCTAAGTCACACTGTATGACCACATGTGCTATTATGGGCCCTGGCTTTAGCTAATTAAAATTGTTTAGCTCCAGCCTTGCATTATTGTGGGCACAGAAGAAGTAAGGGTATTTTGAGTGAAAGTCTACTTGTAGGGGCTTGATAGGAACGGGGTCCCGATCTTCCAACAGGTTCTGGATATGTTCGATTTGGTGGAGGCGCGACATAAATCGATCCGGCTTCTGAACGACACGTTCCGAACCCCGCAATCGCAGCACCACGTCTCCTCAGGTTATCAACCATGCGCGGCCCGGTTGACCTCGCCAAGAAGGCTAATCCTCGCCTGCGAATCGAAGAACACAAGTAAGAACAAGGAAGAACACAACTGATTTGCGGATTTATTGATGTAGCACTCGAAAGTTGGGGTCTCACAAACCGATGAACGGCGAAACTGTTCAAAGACAGAATTAATCTAAGCAAAACCCAAAAACCCTAATGGTGGGGGTGGCGGCTGGATATAAAGGAGTGAGGGTGTGCAAAACCCCTGGACGCGCCCCTAATGGGCTCCAACACGATACAAAGCCGATCGGCCCAAAAGACGGTGATGCAGCACCCTGACAGATTCTGAATGCCCACTTGTTTCGACGATTCCCATTGACTCAGAAGGAATTTTGATATGGGACCAAATCCATTTGAAAGTTCGTCTTCTCAGCTTTCCATACATATGTAGAACGTCCAAAACGGAGCCCGGATGCGATCTGGGCGTCCATTTTAGTGCGGCCTGGTCCTGGACTCCGAGTTGAATTCGAAGTCGGTTTGAGTTGGACCTCCAACATGATTCGGCCGCCCTTGCTGGACTTGTGCACCTCGTAGCCCTTCTCCAAGTACTTCCAGGTCCTCTCCATGGTTCCTAATCATAATTAAATCATTAGGTAGCAATCGATTCTCAAATAGACTAAAAGAAGTACTTAGGAACGAGCTCACCTGTAAATTCAATTGTCGGGCGCGAGCTCTAGTGATTGGTCCTTGAATGTCAAGTGGAGGAGTGTTGTGTGTATCTGAATAAGTGATGTCCTCATCAGGGCTCCCACACCATGGTGATGGGAACAAAGCCTACTAATGCAACAGTGAATGCTCACTTAGGGGACAAACTCCCTATGTGAGGGTTTGTCATTCAACTCACTTGGGGTGCCCAAGTGAGGGTTTGTCCATTTATTGGGCGGGTGCAAGGTTAGGACTAGGTAACCTAAAGGCTATATGATAATCACTTTCGTCACACACCAAAGGAAGCATGTAGTTACCGACAGTATATTTGATTATCTCATGTGGGTAAATATGTACAACCTCTACAAAGTATTAAAAACTATTTAAATAGCCATGCTCGTGGTCATGAGCATGCTTGGATGGGTGTAATATTCCTTTTCAAAACTATTTCACTAAAATGCAATGGGGTGGCATGTACGCATATTCCGTGTGCCATACCCATGGGAAGGAATTGTGCGATGTTCACAGCCGAGGGAGGCTACGAATGGATTTGATTTATGGTTATTAAATTTATATTAATATTATTTCATTACATATTAAATAATGTTTACAAATTCTATTGCAAATTATTATTTATTGATATTGCAAATAAGATTTACTTCATGCTGAAAATAACTTAGTATAGAGTCTCATCCTTTGATAGCCTTACATCTATGCACAATTTTATGAATACTACAAGTCTGGCTAAGTACACAATGTACTCAACCTTGCTTAAATTATTGTTGATCAAAGAATGAAGAAGGATACGTGCCTAACGATGCATACGAAATTTGATGATGGGTTTTACTAGGGCCTAATCCCCAGTTCGTTGCTTGTGGGGTACGGGTGTATACCACTGGATGCTTTTGCTATTTACTTATCTTTCGCTGTAATTTACTCTTGACTCTGGTGTTTATTTGGCTAGTTGGCCCTATGTTGTAAATCTTACTATGCATCATTTAAATATATTCACCCCTTTGATGTAAATTAAATGTATGCGATGTGTATGGATGTGATCCTAATGTTGTGAGTGTGTGTACTAGCTACTGATCATAGGACTAGTACAGAACACATATGGTGATTTAGGGTGTTCCGTGCCTAGGGTCCCTACATGGAATGTGGAAATTGTACTTATATTTCAATGGACTGAATGACTTAGTGGATCAAGTCTAATATGTTGTGAGATACTTGTGTTTACATACTCATATTGAACTATGAAGATGATAATTTAAGAATTTATTGAGAGGCATAGTTGAGTCAGCTTTGTCTCTATAGGTCAGTGATTTAGGAGGTATGATTGACTTGACTTTGTCCCTATAGTTCAATATTTAGGAGACATGGTTGATATTAGCTTGTTCCTATTATCCATAGGATTTTGTTACTTTTGTTTCCATTGTTCATTGAAAACAGAGGTAATTTTCATTTAAAAATGTTGCATACTATTTCAATTAAATTTGTAAGTTAATTAGTTAGGTTGTACACATTTAGACTTGTGGTTGTATGATAGTGCTTAGTTTAGACAATCACAAGTGTCGGTCCTTAATTGACTAGGGCAGTATTTTCACCATACAAGTTCTTGTGCTAAATCCGCACCAACTCAAATCTTACCATCTGCCCAAACCAAAATAATTTTTACCATTTCATTTTACTTCCAAAATAGCAACAATACCTATTGCCACAAAGTTACTAAAATAAAATTAAAGGCATAAGATAATAAATTTTCCATCCCTGGGGTTATAATGACCGAATAGCTTCTCTAAGTAGTTACTACCATTCTAAATTATCAAATAACACTATAGTCTCAATGCTAAGACAAGAAAAGCCTAGGGCAATAATGATACAAGAATTTCAACATCAAATGAGGGCATAACAATTATTGGATTATCTATTATCCTTAAGACGAAAGTTATCATTTTATGTAACACAACAATGCATTTCACTTTGAAATAATAAATTGATTTTGATAAACAAAGGTTTAAAATGATCAAAGGAGACTTGCCTTCATTGATGTCGATGAAAAAACTTGCTGCTGGTCGGGAATTCCTTCGACAACATCCGATTCTATGCGCAAAACAAGGAACATAAATAAATAAATACAAATAAAATTACAAAAATATAAAATATATACTTGAATTTAGATTATTATTTTAAATTATTTTAGAAACTTGAATTACTAGATTCAGAGTTCAGGCGATCACTACTACAGAAAGCCTAATATTAGACGCCAAATCATAGATGGTTTTGTGAAACCGTCTGTGATCTGTGATGTACACTATCATAGACGATTTTAATTTGGAGGCCGTCTGTGGTGTTTGTGGCGGGAAAAAGGAGTATCACAGACGGTTCTTACCGCTGAACCGTCTGTGATAATGGAATATCACAGATGATTTTTATTATAAAATCGTCTGTGATATTTCAGATTATCATTGACGGTTTTTAAATATAAACCGTCTGTGATATGCCAGTATCACAGATGGTTTTCATTATAAAACCGTCTGTGATATTCCAGATTTTCACAAACGGTTTTTAAATATAAACCGTCTGTGATATGCCAGCATCATAGACCGTTTTTATTATAAAATTGTCTGTGATAATCAGTCACCCATAATTGGCGTATACCCAGGATTTTGATCTCGCCGTCCATTCTCTCCACATCGAATGGCAGGCACCAGTTCCTCCCACTGCTCGGCCCTTATTAATAGCTCCCCATCTACCTTTCCATCGGTACTAGTCACGCCTCACGCGTGAGTTCATCAACTAGCTAGCTTCCTGCATCTCCCCTCCGCAGTGAGCTAGCGCCTCCGTTGTGGTACGGCGGGAGGCTAGACAACACACTCTTGCCTTAAGTGTCGTAAGTGTGTCTTGTTTAGCATCACCGTCGTGCCATGAAGGGTTCGTTAGCTTGTTATCCTGTAATAGATCTGAATATGTTGTTGTGCTTGCCTCTGTATTTGCTTGTTCCTTGACGATGCCGACTATTACCATGAGCTAGCGCCTCCGTTGTGGCATGGCGGGAGGTTAGAAAACACACTCTTGACGTAAGTGTCGTAAGTGTGTCTTGTTTAACCTCACCATCGTGCCACGAAGGGTTCATTAGCTTGTTATCTTGTAATAGATCTGAATGTGTTGTTGTGCTTGCGTCTGTATTTGCTTGTTTTCAAAGGGCATGGGTAACATTATTTAATTTCTTGAGGGTAGACAACAAACAGAAAAAATTGAAGTTATTGAGTGAACTATCACAGACGGTTTGTGTTATAAACCGTCTGTGAAGGACTATCACAGACGGTTCTATATACGAACCATCTGTGATACGGACCAATCACAGACGATTGGTATTACGAACCGTCTCTGATATTATGGACATCAGAGACGGTTCGTGTTAATAACTGTCTGTGATAATGTAGGACTATCACAGACGGTTCTATATATGAACCATCTGTGATACACACCAATCATAGACGGTTGGTATTACGAACCGTCTGTGATATTGTGGACATCACAGACGATTCGTATTAATAACCGTCTGTGATAATTCACAGACGGTTATTAACATGAACCGTCTATGATATATTGGTTTTCACAGACCGTTTGTGGTTGGAACCATCTGTGATAATCTACCTTATTAATTACTAGGCGTACTTGCTCGATGTCAACAAAGATCTGTCTTCATTGCGTTGCATCGGTGGAGCAAGGCGGCTGGCTTTAGGGAGTTCGGGGTGAAAACATATCGCTGTCTTCTTAGTGATCTGATCAGAGGTTAGTACTCAATTACTTTTAATAACTAGCTATATACGTGGCTAGCTAGCTATATACCTACGTAATATATATAGATGCATGTCATGTACGTGTAAGAATATATGGCTAGTCTGATTTGCTATGTAGTAGCGGTAATAATCATTTTCGACACCAATTTGTTACTTGTGTAGCATAGATGGATCGAAGCTGGATGTACATTGAGAACCGTGTGAGTGAAGAGTACATTAATGGCGTGTCTGCTTTTAGAAGAGCGGCCGAGCTGGATATGTTGAAGAAGGGGATGAAATATATGTACTGTCCATGCATTGATTGTGATAATCTCAAGATCTTCAGCAACTCAGCGTAGATTGAAGCTCACTTGATTCGAAGGGGTTTCAAAAAAGGGTACAAATGTTGGACCAGTCACGGTGAAGAGTAGAGTACACAAGAAGGTAGTTATGACATAGTCGAGGGAGACAACGATATGCCAGCTGTGGACTGTTCTTTCAATCATGAGGATAGGTCGCAGGATGACAATCTGGATCAGATGTTACGTGATGCAGAAGGGAACTATAGTGAGAGAGAGTTTGGTAAATTCGAAGGTTTCATGGAGGACTTGGAGAAACCTTTGTTCGAGGGCTGCAAGCCGCAATACACGAGGTTATCATCAGTTCTAGAACTACTGAAATTGAAGGAAAGCAATGGTTGGTCCGATAAGAGTTTCACGACATTGTTAGGTCTCCTAGCGGACATGCTTCCAAATGGAAATGTGTTGCCGAGAACCACCTACCAAGCCAAGAAGATTCTTTGTCCATTAGGAATGGAAGCAGAAAGAATACATACATGTCCGAATGATTGTATCTTGTACCGTAAAGAGTATGCTAGCTTACATGTTTGTCCGGTGTGCAAAGCATCCCGATACAAGCGTAAAAATGACTCTGATGATGGGAAGGGCATCGAGGTGAAGCAAGGACCTCCTGCTAAGGTGTTATGGTATCTTCCTGTAACCCCCCGTTTGAAGCGTTTATTTGCAAACCGCAAGGATGCAAGATTGATGCGTTGGCACTAGGAGCAGCGTAAGAAAGACGAAAAGATAAGATATGTTGTTGATTCTGCCCAGTGGAGGAACATCGATAGAATGATTGTAGATTTCGGTGTGGAACCGAGGAATATATCATTTGGGTTGAGTACAGATGGAATGAATCCTTCTGACAACATGAGCAGCCGACATAGCACCTGGCCTGTGACTCTATGCATGTACAACCTTCCTCCTTGGCTGTGTATGAAGTGGAAGTATATTTTGATGTCACAACTTATCCAAGGGCCGAAGCAACCTGGCAACGATATTGATGTGTTCCTAGCACCATTTGGTGGAAGATCTTGCAATACTGTGGAACGAAGGGGTACATGTATGGGATGCGGACAAACGAGAGAACTTCACTCTACGCGCCATGTTGTTCTGCACCATTAATGATTTTCCTACCCTCGGTAACCTGTCAGGGTTGAGTACAAAAGGGGCAAAGCGTGTCCGCACTGCTTAGATTATACAGAGAGTATGTGGTTGAACAACTCGCGCAAAACTGTGTACATGCGTTACCATAGGTTCCTTCCAAGGTATCACCCATACCGCAAGATGAAGAAACAATTTGATGGAAAAAGAGGATGACTCGTACCAAGACCTTTTAGCAGGAAAGAGGTGTATGATATGGTCAAGAATATAAATGTTGTGCTTGGGAAGGGACGTAAATTGAGGAAGAACATGTGGAAAAAGAGGTCAATATTTTGGGACTTGCCTTATTGGGAGCATTTAGAAGTTCGCAATTGCATCGATGTCATGCACATAGAGAAGAATGTATGTGACAGTTTGATTGATTTCTTACTGAACATTCCTGATAAACAAAGGATGGTGTTAACGCAAGGCGTGACATGGTCGCTATGAACATTAGGACAGAGTTAGCACCAATAGAGACTGATAAAGGCTGGACATACCTTCCCCCAGCTTGCTACACTCTGTCTAAGTCCGAGAGAACAGAACTGTGCTAGTCCTTACATGGTGTGAAAGTTCCATCCTGTCACTCCACCAGCATAAGAAACTTGTTTCCATGGAACATTTGAAACTAATTGGCATGAAGTCTCACGACTGTCATGTGCTAATGACACAAATGCTACCTGTTGTGGTTACAGACCAAACAGAGAGAGAGATGGTAGTGGAGAGTGGGAAGAGTGGAGTGAGTGTTCCCCCCCTCTCCCTCTCCATACCTTGGGTATATATATTCATATGGGAAATGCTTTTACAATCGTGCCCTTACAACTGTATATTCCCCTTAGGGGTATTTAGGTCATTACAGGTGTTCTATTCTGGTCTTTGTATCCTTCTAACAGGCCTGCCGGGTTTAGGTGGGGGCCACCCCTACAACAGGAGCCTCTCATGGTGAAGGGCTTCACGGGGCCGAAGCCATGTTGCCGAGTCCTTTGGCCCCCTCCGTCCCTGCGGCCTGTGAACTTCTTGCCTTTCGTGGGATATGAGCTAGGCGAGCGGAGCCGGCGCCCAGGTCGAGGTAGAGGCGCGCGCGCGCTCCGTCCCTCACCCTCCGAACGGGTGGCAGCGGAGCTGGCGCCTAAGTCGAAGTAGAGGCGCGCGCGCGCTCCGTCCCTCACCCTCCGAACGGGTGGCAGCGGAGCTGGCGCCTAAGTCGAAGTAGAGGCGCGCGCTCGCCCTCACTCCTCCGAATGGGTGGCGGCGAGCTGGCGCCTAAGTCGAGTAGGCGCGCGCGCCGTCCCTCACCCTCACCCTCCGAGCGGGTGGCAGCAGCGCGCGCGGCGCCCTCAGTCGGGTGGCGGTCGAGCGCGCGCGCCGTCCCTCACCCTCGAATGGGTGGCGCGCGAGCTGGCGCCTAAGTCGGTGAGGCGCGCGCGCCCGCCCTCACCCCGAGCGTGTGGCGCGGAGCGCGCGGTAGAGGCGCGCGCCCTCACCCTTCGAACGGGTGGCAGCGGGGCTGGCGCCTAAGTCGAAGTAGAGGCGCGCGCGCTCCGTCCCTCACCTTCGAACGGGTGGCAGCGGGGCTGGCGCCTAAGTCGAAGTAGAGGCGCGCGCGCTCCGTCCCTCACCCTTCGAACGGGTGGCAGCGGGGCTGGCGCCTAAGCGCCTAAGTCGGCGCGCGCGCGCTCCACCCCCGCACCCTCCCGGATGGGTGGCGCGCGGAGCTGGCACGTCCGAAAGTGGCAGCGGGCCGGCGCCTAAGAGGCGCGCGCTCCGTCCCGCACCCTCCGGATGGGTGGCAGCGGAGCTGGCGCCTAAGTCGAGCAGAGGCGCGCGCTCCGCCCCGCACCCTCGGATGGGTGGCAGCGAGCTGGCGAGCTGGCGCCTGCAAGTCGGATGGGAGGCGCGCGCGCGCATCCCTCACCCTCCGCATGGGTGGCGGCGAGCTGGCGCCTAAGTCGAGGTAGAGCGCGCGCGCGCCTCCCTCCCCTCACCTCCGAGCGGGTGGCGCGCGAGCTGGCGCCTAAGTCGGCGTGGCGCGCGCGCGTGGCGCGCCGTCCCTCACCCTCGAGCGGGTGGCGCGGGCTGGCGCCTAAGTCGGTAGAGGCGCGCGCGCTCCGTCCCTCACCCTCCGAATGGGTGGCAGCGGAGCTGGCGCCTAAGTCGAAGTAGAGGCGCGCGCGCTCCGTCCCGCACCCTCCGGATGGGTGGCAGCGGAGCTGGCGCCTAAGTCGAGGTAGAGGCGCGCGCGCTCCGTCCCTCACCCTCCGAACGGGTGGCAGCGGAGCTGGCGCCTAAGTCGAAGCAGAGGCGCGCGCGCTCCGTCCCTCACCCTCCGAACGGGTGGCAGCGGAGCTGGCGCCTAAGTCGAGGTAGAGGCGCGCGCGCTCCGTCCCTCACCCTCCGAACGGGTGGCAGCGGTAGTGCGCTTTTAATAGCAGCTTGAATTGTGCCGACGCCGACTTGTCAGGGGGGGCAGACTGGCATGGCATGCAGTTGTCCTCCCCGTAGGTGGGGCACGCGGCGGCATGCGATTGGCGCGTCGTGGGATGTGAGCGGTCGTGTACCGCGGCCGTTCGCCTCTTTCCTAGGGAAGTGGGGCGCGTGCCGACAACGCGTTGGTTCTGCGTCCTGTCCGGCCACCTACCAGGCGCGCTCCTCAAGGCCCCGACGGTTCGTTCCACGTCGCGGGTAGCCGGAACGCTATGGGTTTGGCCTGCCCCTGACGCCTCAATGGGGAGCGAGCGGTCTTTATAAGGCGCCGTAGTTTGTAGGTACTGTTCCTCTCGGCTGCTTCTTCGCCCTGCTTTCTTCCGTGCCAATCGATAGCGTTAACTGCTTTCCTCCTTAGCGTTGCCCGATTGTCGAGAGCCATGGCTGGCCAGGACGACCCTCCCCGCCATCTCGGCGATGCCAGGCTGGCCGGAGGAGGGTCCTCATCCTCCTAGGGAGTATGCATTGGTGCCTCGGGAGGTTCGCGTGCCAACGTGTGGTGGGGCGCGAGCGCACTCGGGAGGTCGGTGCTCCGTGTGTTGGGAAGAGTCGCGTGACCGAGGACACGATGCGGCGGCCCAGTGCGGGAGAGGAAGATCGAGCTGCGTGGCGGGCTCGACTTCCTCGTCGCGACGAGACGAGCGAAGCCCGAGCATTGGAGGCGATTGTGTTTGTCGCCTTCTTTGGCGCCGGCCTCCGCATGCCCTCCGTCTCGCTCGTGGGTGAAGTCCTGCGGGCTTATGGGTTGGAGCTAGCCCGATTGGCCACGCGATAGTGCGATCGGGTGTCTATGAGTGGGTGATGCGGTCCGAAGGGCACCGGCCCAGCGCGAGCCTGTTTGCCATCCTGCACGACGCCCGATGCCATCCCAGAAAAATTGGCGATGCGGTATCTAACTTCGGCAGCGTCGACTTCGCGCTGCGGGCGTCGTGCGCGGCATTGTTCCCCGTGCCGCCCGGCTGGGAGAAATGGGAGTCTGGTTGGACTCGACAGTGGTTTTACCACATCGCGACTGACCAGAGCGGCCTGCAATGCCAAGGTGGGCGATCGCATTCAATACCGCCGAGTCTGAAGGCGGAGATTGGGGACGCAGGTAGGCTCGAGAGCCTTGTCAGCGTCGCCCGCCGGATGAGCATGCGTGACCTGGTTGAAGAGTTCACCATGTACGGGGCGGCGCCACTTTCGTCTCGGTGGAAGCTTCTTTGGAAAGGGTGGCCTTCGCGAGGCGGGCCGCCCGTCGATATCCGTCTCGCTTCGCCGCTTTGCCTTGTAAGTGATCCAGGGCGAGCTGCGCCCCATCTTGTGTGCTTGTTGTGCGCTGATTGACTTATTGTTTCCACAGTAGTGGCGGGTTAGGGGCCGCGAGCGGCGGGTGTGGCGCTTCTCGGTCGTACACGGCTGGAGGAGCACGAGCTCACGAAGGCCAAGTTGGGGCGGATAAACCGCACGTGCGAGGCTTTGGGCATCGCGGTACCGCGCGTGTGATGCCGGAGGAGGCTGCGCGGTGCTCGAGGCCGGCGGCGGCGGCGGCGGCGGGGCCTCTTCGCGGCGCGCTCGCTCTGTAGCCGCCTCGTCCATCTTCCGGCCCTGGCGCTCCAGAGCTGGGCGCTCGGCCGGCGAGGATCCGCTCGGCGGTTCGGACCGTGCTGCGTCGCGGTTCGGTGGTGGTGACGTCGCCGGTGGGGGCACCGCATCTGGTGGTGCGCGCCGCCCGCAACCGTTACGGAGGCGCGCCTGGGCTGATGAAGATGGGGGGCGCGGCGGCGACGGCGACCGCCCGGCGCCATCGAGTCGCTGTGGCGCCACCGCCAAGCGTCCTCGAGTCGACCCTCCTTTAAAGGTCGATGCAAAGACTGCCGGTCCGTGCTTGGGCTTGCGGCGTCGCGCGGTTGGAGCCCTCGCCGCGTCTGCGAGGTGCGCTCCCCCAGCGACGATTGGCCAAGGGCGAGCTCGATGTTACCAGCAGGTGAGGAAGGTGGGCGCAATTCCTTTTCCTCGCGCGACTTCGCGAAACTTTCCCCGATTTGATCGCTCATTCCCTGGACGTCAGGCGAGACAAGGTCTCCCGGGCAGGGCGAAGGATCGAGCAACGGGAGAGCTCACGAAGCCGCGGACGCCGCTCGAGGTGCGCCACCCGCGCCTAGTGTCGATGAAGTAGGCGAAGTCTCCACGGCCCCCGCCGCTGCGGGGCTGGAGCCTGTGGTGTCCGACTTCCTCCCGCGCCCGGAGATTCTCTGCGTCCTTGCCGCGGCGGCGGAGCGTGCCAGTGGTGGCCTTGACCGACGGATGCTGTCGGCGCACGAAGTGGACGTTCTGGCACTTTCACTGCGGGCGTCGGAGATAAGGGTGAGTAGGCCCTGATGTTTTGCCGAAGCGACGTTGGGCCGCTGCTGACTTTTTAGCATTGTGCGACGATAATGATCGGCGAGGCCACGGAGAGGCCCACACTCGAGAACGGCGGCGGAGGAGGTCGGGCCGCGCGCCGAAGGTGCTCTCATGGCGAAGGACGCGAGCTCCGCACCTTGGGGATGCGGTGGAGGCGCGCGACTCGAGGCCACGGAAGCCAAGGGCGCGGCTGCGGAGGCCGCGCCTCCTTCTTGCAGCAGTCGCCGCTTGGAGAAGGAGAACACCACCGGTGGCGGGGCTCTTGCCGCGAAGACGCGGGCTCGAATAGTGCATCCGCATCGGCATGGGGCGCCATGGGGCTTTGAACCAGGCCCTTCGTGATCTCGAGTGTCGGCGTGCGAGGCGACTCACGGACCGGAGGACTTGGCGGAGACCCTTGAGCTGTCGGGAAGGGCGGGCGTTGCTCTTCGTGGTGCGAAGACCTTGGCGAGCACCGTGGCTACCTCGGCGCGTGCCTTGCCCCGGTATGCTCCACACCGCGGGTGCAAGCACGTTCATGGTGGGGACCCTCGGCTGGACCTTCCCGACCAACGAGAGCGTTGCGAGCGCCATTCGCTCCATCGAGCCCGATCTTCAAAACTTCCATCAGCGGTTCTAGGGTCGCGTCGGGAGGATGCAGCCGGGTTGCGAGTACAGACGAGCGCTGCGCGGGAAAGCGACTTCTCCGTGGCTCGAGGAAGTCTCCGAGGGCGTGATGATGGCGCGGCCCTCCGCACCGAGCAAAGGCTAGGCGGCTAGTGATCGCTTGTGTATTCATGGCAGCTATATTTTTATGCTAAAGCGAGGTGCCACTTGTTTGTCCGTGAACCGTGCTTTGTGCGGTTAAAGTGAGCGGAGGCGAGCCTCGGCGCTTCTACCTCGCTGCCCTTGTTTTATAGTCAGAAGACTCGCGCGTGCGGAGCGAGGCTCGGCGCCACGTCTTGTTTAGAGTCCGATCGGCGCGTGCGAGCTAGGCTCGGCCTTCGACTTTCTTTATAGTCGCGCAGACTTCGCGCGTGCGGAGCGGGCTCGGCGCTTCGTCTTATTTAGAGTCCGTGAGCGCGCGTGCGGAGCTAGGCTCGGCGCCACGACTTTCTTTATAGTCGCGAGACTCGCGGCGTGCGGGCGAGGCTCGGCGCCACGTCTTATTTAGAGTCCGTGGATCGGCGCGTGCGCGAGCTAGCCTCGACGCCTTCGACTTTCTTTATACTCCGCGAGTGCGCGTGGGCGCCCCCACGTCTTATTTAGAGTCCGTGGATGGCGTCGCGAGCTAGGCTCGGCGCTACGACTTTCTTTATACTCGCGAGTCGCGCGTGCGGAGCTTGGCTCGGCGCTACATCTTATTTAGAGTCCGTGGGTCGCGGCGTGCGAGCTAGGCTCAACGCTACGACTTTCTTTATACTCCGCGAGTCGCGCGTGCGGGCGAGGCTCGGCGTTATGTCTTATTTAGAGTCCGTGGGTGGCGCGTGCGAGCTAGGCTCGACGCTACGACTTTCTTTATACTCGCAGAGTCGCGTGCGGAGCGAGGCTCGGCGCTACGTCTTATTTAGAGTCCGTGGATCGGCGCGCGCGAGCTAGGCTCGGCCTTCGACTTTCTTTATACTCGCAGAGTCGCGCGTGCGGGCGAGGCTCGGCGCCACGTCTTACTTAGAGTCCGTGGGTGGGTTGGTGTGCCTTGGGACAGCGGTACGGTTGTGGGAATGGCTGATTTTATTGAATTCCCGTTTGCGCGGGCTAGCATTACACAACAAAGGGCTGTTGCCGCTATAGCTGCTGCCCTGCCCCTAGGCGTAGTACCGCCGCAATCTGTCCGCGTTCCACGTATGGCGAAGGGTTTGTCCGTCGAGCGTGGCCAGGCGGTGCGCCCCTTTCGGTAGCGCTTCCATGACGATGTATGGTCCTTCCCACTTGGAATCCAGTTTGCCCGTGGTCTCCGCATGGGCGCCACTCTAAGGGCGAGTCCCCGGCGAATGTTCGCGGATACGGAGCGGTCCAGCGTGACGCACCGCTTGCCTTGCGCGCATTTGCCGGCGTCTGGGTTGCGCTCGCCCGTGCCTCGTCGAGGAGGTCCAAGGACACAGCGCGCTCGTCGTCGGGCGCCCGAACGAGGACTCTTCGGGAACCAGCCTTGATTTCTTCGGGCGTCACGGCTTCGTCGCCGTAGAGGAGCTTGAAGGGCGTGAACCCCGTCGGGCGTGTTACCGTGGTGCGGAGGGACCAGAGGACGCTGTGAAGCTCGCCCGGCCATGTACCTTTGGCATCCCGGCGAGTCGCTTTGACGGCGGCAGATATGGCACCATTTGCCCTTTCGACCGCTCCGTTGGACTGGGGATGTCCCACCGAAGCGAACCGAAGCGCAATGCCCATGTCGCCGCAAAATTCCTTGAACACGGTGGCGTCGAATTGTAGACCGTTGTCGACGGTGAGCTCCCGAGGCACGCCGAAGCGGCAGATGATGTTACGCGGAGAAGCGTCGTATGGCCAGCGAAGTTATTTTGGCCAGAGCGACCGCCTCCGGCCATCTGGAAAAATATTCTAGCGCAACCACTACGAACCGCAAGTCCCCTGGGGCCCGGGGAAGCGGTCCCACTATGTCGATGCCCCAACGTGCCAGCGGCCATATTGGGGGAATAGGGTTGAGGCTCGACGGGGGCCTGCGGATGATGCGCCCCATCCACTGGCATCCCTGACACCGACGCACGAGGTCCTGGGCGTCGGCAATGGCTGTTGGCCAGTAAAAACCCTGCCGGAACGCCTTGCCGACCAATGACCTTGCTGCCAGGTGAGATCCACATGCTCCCGCGTGGATTTCCTCGAGAAGCTTCCGGCCTTCTTCCGTGGAGAGGCAACGCAGGAGCGGTGCGCACACCCCCTTCTTGTAAAGTGTTTCTTCGAACACCTGAAAGGACCTGGCGCGGTGCTGAAGACGCCGGAGCTCGACCGGATCGTCTGGCTCGGCGACGCCTTGCAGGAAATTGAAGATGGGCTCCCGCCAGTCGCCCCGCGGGATGATGTGATGTACGAGGGCCGCGTCCCGAGTGTCTTCAGGCGATGGCTGCTGCGGCGATGCCGTAAATGCCCGCCGGCGGTAGCTGTTGGTGGCGCCGCCGCGAAGCGTCGGCACGCTCGTTCTCCGCACGCGGAATGGCCCTGACGGTGATTCCCAGGAAATGCCTTTCCCTTGCTCGGACGGCCGCAAGGTATTTGGCCAGGTCCGGGTCCTTGGCTTGATACGACTTGTCGACGTGTCCTGCCAGCAAGCGCGAGTCCGTACGGACAAGCACCCGTCGTGCTCCGACCGCCTTCAGCTTTGTCAGACCGAAGAGCAGCGCCTCATACTCGGCTGAATTGTTGGTAGCCGGGAAAGCGAGGCGGGCCGAGTACAACAGGCGCTGGCCTTCGGGCGTGACAATCACCGGCCCACGCCCGCGCCCGCTACGCCGTAAGCTCCATCGATGGTGAGCGTCCAGACCGGGTCATCGTGATTCTGGGCGGGCTGTCCCTGCGGAGCCGGAGTCCATTCCGCGAGGAAATCGGCGAGGACTTGCAATTTGATTGCTATCCGGGAGGCGTGTGTCAAGGAGAATGGGGCGAGTTCCGCAGCCCACTTCCCGATGCGGCCTGTAGACTCCTTGTTATGTAGCATTTCTGCCAGGGGAAAAGAGGAAGGGACTGTAATCGGATGGGCCAAAAAGTAGTGCCGGAGCTTCCTAGAGGCCATAACCAACGCGTAGGCGAGCTTCTCCAGCTCCGTGTATCTCGTCTTAGCGCCTTGGAGGGCGGAGGCGAAGTAGGCGGGTTCTTTGGGCGGCGCCTTCCTCGGGACCGGGGCGGCATCGATGCGGTGGTCGACGCAGCTAGGTAGAGCAACAAGGAGCCTCTGGTGCTGGGGCAGCAGTGGGAGACTTGCAGTGCTTCTTGAGGTTATTGAAGGCCTCCGCTGTCGTTGTCCCATCGAAATCCATCACATCCGCGGAGTGTCTTGAAAAATGGCAAACCCCGCTCCGCCGCCCTAGACAAGAAGCGGCTTAGGGCTGCCATGCGGCCCGCTAGCCTCTGGACCTCCCTCGCCATCTTGGGTGGCTCCATACCCAAGATGGCGTCGACTTTATCCGGGTTCGCCTGTATGCCCCGTCCGGATACGAGGAAGCCGAGAAGCTTGCCCGCCTGTACGCCGAATACACATTTGTCGGGGTTGAGCTTGATGCCGGCCTTCCTTAAATTGTCGAAGGTCTCTTGGAGGTCCTGGCCGTGTAGGGCGAGCTATCGGGTCTTGACCACCACGTCGTCGACGTAGGCCTCCACGTTCGCCCGTTTGGGCGGCTAAAGCGAAGCGCGACAAAGCGGGTGAGCGTGGCGCCGCATTCTTCAAGCCGAAGGGCATTCGGCGAAGCGAAGGTCCCGATCGGTGTGATGAAATTGGTCTTCTCCTCATCATCCTCCGCCATGTAGATCGATGGTAGCGGAATAGGCATCCAAGAAGCTCATGAGTTCGCACCCCGCTGTGGCATCAACCAATTGATCGATGCGCGGCAAGGGGTAATTATCCTTAGGGCACGCCTTGTTGAGCGCCGTGAAGTCGATGCACATACGCCAGGCCCCGCTGGCCTTCTTGACCAGCACCGGGTTGGCGAGCCAGTCCGGGTGATGGACCTCGCGGATGACCCCCGGCCGGAGAAGCGCGATCTACGCCTTGGCCGCTGGCGGCGATCCAGGGACATGCGGCGGAGTTTTTGCTTGACTGGCTTGGCGTCGGGGCGGACCGCCAGGCGGTGCTCGATTACCGCACGATCGACGCCCTTTATATCCTCCGGGGACCACGCGAAGATGTCGGCGTTGCTCTGAAGTACTTGAAGCGAGTCCCTCGATCTGCAGGTGAGCCCCTCGCCGATGGACACAAAGCGCCTCCGTCCAAGTGGTACTTTCTTGACTCCGCCTCGGTCGGGCTTGGCGTCCATCTGGAGCGGAAGGTGTGTCCGGGACGCGGTGAAAGGGCGTGCACCGAGCGACCCGGCTCGGATCGCCGACTTCAGCGTGCTGGCGAGTCTGTCGCGAAGATGGTGATAACGCCTTCGCGCTGGGACCTTCATGCATAGGAAGGCGTGGTGTGAAACCGCCTCGAAGGCGTTGATGGCGGGTCGGCCCAAAATGACGTTGTAGGCGTGCGGAGCATCTACAACATCGAAGACGATATACTCGCTTCGGGTGTTGCCGCCTTGGCGGAATGTCACGGGAAGCGACATCTGCCCTAAGGCCTCTAGCGGTTGACCTCCGATGCCTTGAAGCGGGGCTTCGGACCGTTGCAGGCGACCTCGAGGTATCTTCATGCGGTTGAAGGCTTCGAGGAATAAAATGTTCGCAGCACTTCCCCCATCGATGAGGACGCGGCGAACATCGTATCCTGCGATGCGGGCCTGGACGACTAAGGGGTCTTGATGAGGAAACTCCACTCCCATGGCATCTGTCAGAGTGAAGGTGATGCGCAGGAACGCGTCGTGGCGTGATCATTCGAGGATCTTCGGTGCGGAGCCCCCGGTGATGACGTTGACGGCGTGGTGCCGCTTGCTGGCCTCGGAGAGGGGCCGGAGAGGCGAGGCGCGAGACTTTGCCGTCGCTTGCCGCAGCTCGGCAACCGCGGCGCACGTCCTTGTGCAATGATCGCCGCACCCGTGCACCTCGCACCACCTGGGTCCTGGGTACTCTTGCTCCGTGCGGGGTTGCTCGTCACAGCCGGATTCGTGTTGCTTGTGCGAGGTGGGTGCGGGGGCACGGCAAGCCTTCAACGGCCTGCGGTGGTGCCGTTGGGGCTTGCGCGGGGCGTCGCGGTTACTCGCCCTTTCAGGTGCGGACTTCCGCGCGATCTTCGGCCCGGCCTGATGACTCCGCGCTTCCTGCGCGTCTTGGGTGGCTCCGCGAAGGCGCCCCAGGTCCGCTGCAGGTCCGTTGGCGTGTTGGGTCATCGCGATTCCCGCGGCGGGGTAGATCGTCGCCGTCGCAGCTCCAGTGGCGGGATCGGTCGTCGCCGTTGCGGCTCCAGTGGCGGGGTCGGTCGTCGCCGTTGCGGCTCCAGTGGCGGGGTCGGTCGTCGCCGTTGCGGCTCGATGGCGGGTCGTCGTCGCGTTGCGGCTCGATGGCGAGTCGGCCGTCGTCGCTGCGAGGATGCCGACGCGCGCGTCCTCCGCCGCCGACGCCCGATCTTTGCGACGCGCGCTCGCCCGACCGCCTTCTTTTGCTTCACCGGCGTTGCTGAAGCTTTTTGGTGCCATCTTCAACTTTCGGGCTTGTCTTCGTCCTCCCCACGAATGGCGCCAAGCTGTTGTGGTTCTGAGACCAAGAGAGAGAGATGGTAGTGGAGAGTGGGAAGAGTGGAGTGAGTGTTCCCCCCTCTCCCTCTCCATACCTTGGGTATATATATTCATATGGGAAATGCTTTTACAATCGTGCCCTTACAACTGTATATTCCCCTTAGGGGTATTTAGGTCATTACAGGTGTTCTATTCTGGTCTTTGTATCCTTCTAACAGGCCTGCCGGGTTTAGGTGGGGGCCACCCCTACAACACTACCTATTGCAATTAGAAGTATTTTGCCGAACAAGGTTCGAGTGATAATCATAAGGCTATGTTATTTCTTTAACACAATTGCTCAGAAGGTCATTGATCCCGATTGACTAGATGCTCTGCAAACCGAGGTGGTAACAACTCTATGTCATCTAGAGATGTATTTCCCTCCATCATTTTTTGATATCACGGTCCATCTCATTGTCCACCTTGTAAAAGAGATAAAAATATGCGGCCCCGTGTTTCTACGTTATATGTACCCTTTTGAGAGGTACATGGGAATTCCCAAGTCCTATGTACGCAATCGATCTCGACCGGAGGGTAGCATCATCGAAGGTTATATAACAGAAGAGGTCATTGAATTCTGCATCGGCTACATGGCTCAGGTCGAGCCGATAGGTGTACCTCTATCTCGTCATGAGGGGAGGCTAGATGGTATCGAGACTATCGGAAGGAAAACAATAACTGGATTAAAATACGTATGCTCAAGCCCATTTCACGGTTTTACAACACATGACTGAAGTGACCCTATATATTGAAGAGCACAAGCATATGCTACGTCAAGAGAATGCAGGTCAGTTAGAAGTTTGGATCACGAGACAACACAACCGTCAGTTCAACGAATGGTTGAAGGCGCAATTGACTAGGAGGTCGTCAAGTGAAACACTACAATGATTGGCAAAAGGGCCAAAATTTACAATTGTGACATGGCAATGATACGACATTAATGGCTTCAGATTTTATACAACAGATCAGGATAGAAAGAGCACAGTGCAGAACTCAGGTGTCCGCATAGATGCCTATGATGCGCACGTCAGTACTGCAGGCCCAAGCTCGTACTACGGGCTTGTAGAGGAGATTTGGGAGCTTACTACGTAATTTTCAAGATTCCTCTATTTCGGTGCCGTTGGGTCCAACTCCCACGGGGTGTAAAGGTCGACAAGTACGGCGTCACTACCGTGGACCTTGAATGTGTAGGATACAAAGACGAACCATTAGTACTCGCGAGGCAAATTGTTCAAGTATTTTATGTAACTGACCCGGCAAATAAGAAGCGCCATGTAGTTCTTCAGGGAAAAAGAAGGATTGTCGGAGTTGAGAATGTTGTGGATGAGGAAGAGTACAATCAATTTGATGATTTGCTTCCATTCGGAGACGGCATTAGGCTCGAGGAAGAACAAGGTGATGAAGCAAGCTATATGCGTGTCGATCATCGTGAAGGGCTTTATTTAAAATGAAATAGCCAAGTGTAATAAATGTAACTATATATATTCCATTGTAATTGTAAAATGACTCAGGAACTAAGAAATAGTTATATTAATGGTTATGCTTGCATTTTTCATAAATGTAACTATATTCCATTGTACACAGGAACTAAGAAATAGTTATATTTATGATTATGCTTGTGTTTTGCATAAATGTAACTACATTCCATTGTAATTGTAAAATGACTCAGGAACTAACAACTAGGTGTAGTGAACTATCACAGGCGGTTTATCGAAAGAAACCGTCCGTGATAGTTATATCACAGACGGTTTTATTTATAGAACCGTCTGTGATATTTGATTATCATAGACGGTTCTTCTAAGGAACCGTCTGTGATAGTTTCCCTATAAATAGCCGCACCTTGGTCTGCAGAGTTAGCACTCATGCATACTCTCCAGCACACCTGCTAGGTTTTGCTCCCTCCCGCCGCCGTTCCCACCCGCCGCCGCTCGCTCCCTCCCGACGCTGCTCCCTCCCGACGCCGCTTGCTCCCTCCCGACGCGCTCCCTCCACCGCCGCTCCGACGCCGCTCCCTCCCGACGCTGCTCCCTCGCACCGCCGCTCCCTCCCGATGCCGGTCCGACGCCGCTCCCTCCCACCGCCGGTCCGACGGTACTAATATATGCTTCACATGTTAGCTTTATGATATATATGCTTCGCATGTTAGCTTTTTGATATATGCTTTATTAGTACTTTATGATATATGCTTCACATGTTAGCTTTATGATATATGCTTCACATGTGTAGGATCAGATATGGCAACAGAGGGGGGTGAATGGTGCCTCTTTAAAAACTTGCCCCCGAGTATCCACCAGAAAGACACTCTTCTCCAATAGCTACAAAGCTATGAAGAAAGCACATGCTCTCTGGAGATTCATACTGGACTACTATGAGAAGGACACAAGGAAGAACAAATCAAAAGCAGAAAATCAACAGCATAGAACACTAAGACCTGCTCAGTCTGCAGGGGCTGGTCAGACCACATTGAAGCCGCCGGTCTGACCGCTCGGCCCTAGCCGGTCTGACCACCCGAGGCCGGTCTGACTACCGTTGATCGGCCGGTCGGACCGCTAGGGTTAGCGGCCTAACCGCCGGTAGCTGTCCGGTCTGATCGAGTCCCAAAATTGCGAAAACAGACAGAACCCAAGGAGCAGCCGACTGAATCTCTGTGCACAGTAAAAACTGAAAATGCAGATTTCCAGGAAAATTGATGAAAAGAAGATGTTCTCCTCATACCACAAGCTCAAGAACTTGTTCCAAATAGCAAAGAGACCTCAAGAAACAAATTAATTCGTTCCAAAAGCAAGGAATCAAGATTTATGCTAAAATCTGAAAATTGAGTAGATAGAGATGGTAATTTTCAGATTTCTCATGGCTAATCCATCCTTTGCTTAAGAACTTTTGCAAATAGATTAGCAATGAACTCAGGACTTTCCAACCCAAATCTCATGCCAACTTATGAAGGGAATCAAGAGAACCAACCCTCCCCTGACATGAAACCCTAGTTTTTGCACAAGCAGAGGAAATTTGGCGAGGGCTTGAGAGATTACAGAAACCAATGAATCCTTAACTTGCTCTTGAAAATGAAATGATCAAAGGGCCTTGAGTATTTTCCCTTCACAAAGAAATCAAGAGCAATCAAGAGCCAACCATTGGAGCAAGGATTCAACTCAAGAACACAAAATAACAGAGGCAACAACTGAGAGCAAAAAACGAAAAAGACATCAGAGAAGCACATGAAAGCCAATCACAATCCTTTTTCATTGATATTGAGGAAGAGAGATGAATGATTACACAGGGATTACAACCATCTCCTCTCAAACTGAGAACACAAAAACTCAAGAACTCGTCTCTGCTCCTCTTTGCTCACCAAGACAAGAAGAGAGACAGAGCAACATACTCTCCTGCTCTCTCCAACCAACTCTCAACAAATAAAGGAAAAGAGACTCAAAAGCAAAACAAACACTCAAAAGCCCCCTCAACTCCTCTCACAAGCCATGCTACATGCAGGAGACACTCCTCCTTTACATAGCCTCCCACTAATGGGTTTGCATCTCTCTTTACCCGCTAAGCCCAACAAACCAGCGCTTTATCCACTAACTCGAACTGCATCCGCTTCCGCGAGCCTAAGTCAATTTTACCGAATTTCCCCTCACGCTCCTTCCGGGAAGCTTCCTCATTTCTTGCCGTCCAAGCCTCGCAACCACCTCGAGTCCTCGCCGTCTTCGGCACATCCCGACCGCTCTGACCTTAGCACCACCTGCGCCAAGTCCGGTCATCCCGTGCCTCGCCATGACTCCGCCTCGATGTCCTGCAGCCATCACAGACAAGAAACATATCACATAGCACTGCTCGAGACACAGATAACATTACATTGCATTAGAGGTAAATGCTCACACACCAAATAGCCCAACGACCGGTCAAAAAGAAAACAGGCATCCTACACATGTTCGACCACGTTCGACCAGGTCCGACCTCAGTCGATTGCACCACGCATTGACTTGGCTCGAACCACTCAAACCAAACTCAGACTTTCCTAACACAGATGTCAATTACTCATCACACACAAGGGGTCACAACCACATGGTCTCTCAATCTCCCCCTTGATGAGTATATTGACAAACACAAAAAAGCATAAAGTTGAGTTTGTTTGAAAATGAAAAGAGAGTCATACATGGTCTAAAGGAGAAGCAAGGAAAATGCAAGACCACGTAGACAAAGGAGCAAAAACAGAAAGTGCAAGTTTTCCTCAAAAGCTCCCAAATTTTCCCTTGAAATGACTTTTTCTCCAGTTTCTCCCCCTTTTGGCAATAAAATCGTCAATATGTAAGTGTTGTGGTTACAGACCAAACAGAGAGAGATGTGGTAGTGGAGAGTTGGGAGAGTGTGTTGAGTAATGGCCTTGAGCTTCCCCATGGCCTGTATTCCACATATATATACATAGGGAGTGCTTTTACAATTATGCCCTTACATCTGAGTATTCCCTTGAGGGCACTTATGTCATTACACATGGCCTATTCCGGGCCTTATAACCTTCTAACAGGCCTGCTGGGTTTAGGTGGGGGCCACCCCTACAACAGGAGCCTCTCATGGTGAAGGGCTTCACAGGGCCGAAGCCATGTTGCAGAGTCCTTTGGCCCCCTCCGTCCCTGCGGCCTGTGAACTTCCCCAAACTTGCGGAGCTTTGATGTGCAGCGGGGTTTGAGGCCGTAGCCGAAGCCGATGCCTGGATTGCAGCTGAGGTGGACATGCGAGCGTTCCATCTCGAGCTGGCGGTTAGTCGGAGTAGACGCGCGCGCGCTCCATCCCCTACCCTTCGAACAGGTGGCAGCGGAGCTGGCGCCTAGCCAAAGTAGACGCGCGCGCGCTCCGTCCCCTACCCTTTGAACGGGTGGCAGTGGAGCTGACGCCTTGTCGAAGTAGACGCGCGCGCGCTCCGCCTTCAGCCGAAGTAGACGCGCGCGCGCTCCGTCCCCTACCCTTCGAACGGGTGGCAGCGGAGCTGGCGCCTAGTCGAAGTAAGTCGGGGGCGTTGCACCGGCGTAGGTAAGCGTAGCGGGCCCCTGAGCCGCCGCATATGCATTAAGTGATAGCGGACGCGCTGCGACACTCCTTCTTCTGGCCGTCCACGTGGCGAAGCGTGCTTGGCGCGGTGCGGGCCTTAAGGCATCGTGACCATTTAATGTGACGACGGACTTCCGGCGGTTGGACTTCCGCCTGTTGGACTCCTGCCGATTGGACTTCCGCCGGTTGGCTCCCCTGCTGATGGGGTATATATATGGCGCTGGTGCGGCGTTCCTGCATGTCTTTTGATAGAAGCTGCTCCCCTAAAATGGGCCCCTTCCGTGCATCAACATTCCGTAGCGACGCTGAGCGTCTTGAGGAATGTTGATGTACAGACGGAGGTCCATTTTTCTCGGGAGCTTGGTTAGCGTGTGCTACGAGTGACCAATCGCGCTTCCTGCCTTCGTGCTGCGTTGCTGCATATGACGGCAAGGTTTTGCCCTATTCTTCTTAACAGACCTACCTACAGTCGGTGTTCCAGATGGAGCCCGTCCGCATCACTTTTGAAAAATGCTGATGCACTGTAGGTGGCCTGTTAAGGAGAACGAGTCAAACTTTGTGGGACATGACCCTCGCTTTTGCCGTGTGTGGGAGGTGCCACCGAGCGAGGTCGTGCGCGCGGGTCCGTTTCTCGAAGTCCCGGTCTAGGCCGAAGCCGCGGTCAGTGTAACATCTTGATTTTCAGAGCCTTTTTCAAGCTTTTAAAATAAAATTCACCATTTGGAATTTTCATTAATTAAAAAGATTTAATATAATTAAATTAAACATTAATATTTGTTAAAAGTATTTTATTTGTGTTCCTTGTGTCACAAGGAATTTTTCTGTATTTTCTGGGATTTTTCGGAGTTTGTTTGAGCTCAATTTGAAATTTCCAAAAAAAAAAGAAAGAGGAGAGAGAATGAACAGTACCCGCACGGTACTTTTCATCATCAACCTCCAGCGCGTTCGATCAGTTCTCTGTACGTTTCCTTCCGTTTTCCTCTCTCTTCATAACTTCCAATCCGGACCTTATCTCAATATCTTCCCAAAAGGAAAGTTGTGCCAAATCACGCAAGGAATCCATCCCAACTAGTCTCTTTCCGTTTCGTTCATCCGTTTGCCTTTTATCTCCAATTTTCTGAAACGGACTCTAAACCAAAATCCATGAATTGGAGTCGGTTTCTACCTCTTCCAAGCCTATAAATACGACCCCTTGGCTCCTCTAAACCCATCCCAAGCTGTGCCAAGTCCCCTCAAAGCCCAGGACGCCGTCGGCACCAAGCCCCTCCGGTCCCGAATTTGCTCGTCGTGTCTCGAGCTATTCGGTGAGTTTCTCCGTGATCCTTTCACATCACATTGTGCCATCATATCCCATCTACCTTCTAGCCAAGTTAATTTGATTTTGGTGCAGTCAATATCCCGGAATCGAGTCTTCCCCAATCTAGGTCAAGAGTGCTTCCCGACGTCGATTCGTCGCCTCCGGTAAGCTTTAGCCCTTGCCGTAATTTTTCTTAGACTTGTCTCGTCGCGTTCTACGCCGTGCTCACTTCCGTTTCCCCGAAAAGCCTCCACAAATTTTCGCCTCTAAACCTCGCCATGGCCGCCAATGGCATCTCGTGTCCCCCATCTATCTAGTGGTGTTTTCACCAATCCGTTCACGTCATATCGTGCCAAACCATCCCAGGTAGCTACCCTCCAAGTGGTTTTAGATTTCATTCACCGAGCACCAAGATATTAAGTTTTTCCTTTTTTCCTTCCCGACGTCGTTCAAACGTCGATTGCGCCGTCTCCGGTGGGTTTCTAACCGAGCCGACAATTTTCCTAGCTTCGCCAAGCCGCGTTCTAGCCCGCGCTCACCCTACTTCTCCACTTCCATGCCCGGATTTTATTCCTTTCTCCTACCCATGTCGTTGTAGCCGCTCGTGCCGTCACCGTGCTCCGTTTGGCGTGCCGTCGCTTCCTATATGTGCCTTAGGTCCCTAACACCCCCATTTTGCTAGTTGGATTCACCTCCCATGCCTCCTCTCGCCAGCGCTAGCCTCCTTTCCAAAAATTGCTCTCGGGTGAACAGTAACATATGTGAATTTGCAGCATTTTCTCGCCCCGGCAAACTTTAGATCGCTCGTTCTCCGATTCTTCTTCCTAAATTCATATAAAATTGGGCTCCATCTTTTGGTTCTGGTTTTGCAGTTTTTGGAGTTTATTTGGGTTTTATTTGAATTTGTTTTTGTGTTTCGTCTCGTTTTCTCTCTCGTTAGATCACGCTTTCGAAGGAGCTGAAGCCGGATCCGAAGATCAAGAATTTCTAACTGAGCAAGGCCAAGGTAAGTCATGTCCTTTGATCATGTTGAACCCAGTTTGCAATCTATTATTTAATTATTATTTTTTAAATTATCTTGCATCGCTATTTTTATTCAAACCCTTGTATTTGTAGTTATCGTCCCACTTGGTTATTTCCCTCCTTGATATTTTGGAATACCTTGATGCCATTGTCACCTTAGGTTGGGAATTTAATTAGTGGTGCTATGTTATTTGTCACATTGGGTTGGTACGATTAGAATGCTTAGCCTTGCTTATTTTGCGAAAGGGTTCATCATCGCATGTGGTTAATTAATCTTGACTTAATGATATACTTGAATGTGGTGGTTAACCACGCTTATAAAACTTGTTGCCATGACATGGGTAGTGTCATTGGTGTTGGTTATACAAAATTGGTTTTCACTTGGGCGATTGATCGTGCAGTAAAGAGGGTGCGAGAGGCACATGGGATGTGGAAGTCTCGCCCGGGTAAATTTAAGGACTTAACTTTGTGCGCCATTGATCCGAGTCTTACCGCACAACCACATGTCTAGTATGGGATAGACCTACCTGATTAACTTGCAAAGGTTTAGTTCAGATATCATCATTGGTAAGTGAGTACCGAGGGTCTTGGTTTGCTCTGATGAGGACCAGGGTTCTTGTCCTCATACGGCGCAAGAGGGCTTACGATTGTGGTGGTTAACCCTTGATGAAACCTTAGCGGGTGATGTCTAACTAGATTGGAGTGAGGTAAAGGCTTTGTGATAATTTATCTGGGTCTCATGCCTAAGGAAGCATGCTGGCTATTAAGATGACTTATCTCTTGTGGGAAAAGTTGTGCAACCTCTGCAGAGTGTAAAACTATTCGAATAGCCATGTCCTCGGTCATGGACAATGCTCGGTGATTTCACATGAGGGGTAGAGTTTTCATCAAAACCTGGTTGGGTTAAGTTGGAGAGTGAATGGTTAGTTCACTGGTGGTTCATTTCATGGATCTTGGTTCATGGTGGATTCCTTGGGTGAATGGTTAGTTCACTTGTGGTTGGTCTCAATTCCTTTGGTTACTTATTTATTATCATTTTTGAAGTTCGCTTTTCAATCTATTTATTGTATTTACTTTAAATTGTTGCTTTCTGCAAAATTAACCTTTCAGCCATCCATTGGTAAGCCTTGCATACTATATTGCATTCTTTGTTACAAACGACTTGCTGAGTACTCTATGTACTCACGGCTTTATGCCCCTGTTGCTCAGTTGAGGAGGAGGAGTATCACCAGCAGGAGGTTCCAGAAGGAGAGTACTTCGACGTCTTCACGGACTAGGCTTCGTTCTCCACTCGATAGCCTGTGGGCATGTCGATTGGCTGCTGCGCTTTCTTTTGGATTTCCGCTGCTAGTTTTTGTTAAGCCCTTCGGGCTAGTCTATTGTAAGCCTGACCATAAGGTCATACCTTTGAGATTTATTGATATTTGAGTTTTTTTCTTTATTTTAGCGTGTATATGGTTGTGATCACATCTATGTTTGACTGTGTGCACTAGCGTGATCCTGGGACTAGTGCAGTATACATAGAGAGTCCGGATTTGCATATTCGGGTCTCTACAGCCAGGTTGGTGTGGCGATCGAGAAGACGGCCTCCAACGCGCGCGTTGACCTGTTCTTATAGACAGATATGCTTGAGCTCATCTGCATCTGCTGATTGTGCCAACTGGGGCTATCATCAGGGAACGTTGATGTACTGAAGCTTATGTCTATGAGAACCCATCAGAACCTGCCGCACATCAGACGTTGCGCTCCCAAAATATGGAAAGCCCAGACGTCTGAATCCATGATGGTTTAGGTCACGAGGTTGTCGCACGGGCTTTGACACCGAAGTGGCTGCCTGCCCTTTCCCCACGGAGGCAGAGGTCATGTCGAGGCTGCCGCTGAGGTTGCTTGGCCCGCGGCGGTTTGCCGTCATACGCCGGCGCAGGGCCGAGGCGCGTGGCAAAGTATCTCAGCTAAACCGGAGACTCGCCTGTATTAAGCTGCCGAAGTCGACGCAGCAGAACTAGCGCCAAGTCGAAGGAGATGCGCGCGCGCTCCGTCCCCTACCGTTTGAACGGGTGGCAGCGGAGCTGACGCCTAGCCGAAGTAGACGCGCGCGCGCTCCATCCCCTACCCATCGAACGGGTGGCAGCGGAGCTGGCACTTAGCCGAAGTAGAGGTGTGCGCGCTCCGTCCCCTACCCTTCGAACGGGTGGCAGCGGAGCTGGCGCCTAGCCGAAGTAGATGCGCGCGCGCTCCGTCCCCTACCCTTCGAACGGGTGGCAGCGGACCTGGCGCCTAGCCGAAGTAGACGTGCGCGCGCTCTGTCCCCTACCCTTTGAACAGGTGGCAGCGGAGCTGGCGCCTAGCCGAAGTAGATGTGCGCGTGCTCGTCCCTACCCTTGAATGGGTGGCGCGAGGCGATGCCTGGTCGAAGTAGGCGCGCGCGCGCTCGTCCCCTACCCTTGGAGCGGGTGGCACCGGGCGGCACCTGGCAGAAGAGCGCGCGCTCCGTCCCCTACCCTTTGAGCGGGTGGCGGCGGGTGGCGCCTAGTCCAAGTGAGACGCGCGCTCCGTCCCCTACCCTTGGAGCGGGTGGTAGCGGGCGACGCCTAGTCAAAGTAGGCGCGCGGGCTCCGCCCCTACCCTTGGAGCGGGTGGCGGCGGGTGGCGCCTGGTCGAAATGAACACGCGGGCCCTCCGTCCCCTACCCTTGCAACGGGTGGCAGCGGAGGTGGCGCCTAGCCAAAGTAGAGGCCCGCGCGCTCCGTCCCTACCCCCGAGCGGATGGCGCGGTGGCGCCTAGCCGGCAGAGGCGTGCGCGCGCTCCGTCCCTACCCTTGAGCGGGTGGCGGCGGAGGTGGCGCCAGCCGGAAGTAGCGCGCGCGCTCGTCGCCTACCCTTGGAGCAGTGGCGGCGGGTGGCGCCTAGCCAGTAGGCGCGCGCCGTCCCCTACCCTTGAGCGGGTGGTAGCGGGCGGCGCCTGGTCGAAGTAGGCGCGCGTGCTCGTCCCTACCCTTGGAGCGGGTTGCGCGGGCTGGCGCCTGGTCGAAGAAGACGCGCGCTCCGCCCCTACCGCCGAATGGGTGGCGGCGGAGTGGACGCCAGCCAAAGTAGACGCGCGCACTCCGTCCCCTACCCTTGAGCGGGTGGCAGCGGGTGGCGCCTGGCAGTAGAGACGCGCGCGCTCCATCCCCTATTCTTGAGCGGGTGGCGCAGGCGACGCTGGCGGGCGCAGACGCGTGCGCGCTCCATCCCCTACCCTTGGAACAGGTGGCAGCGGAGCTGGCGCCTCGCCGAAGTAGATGCGGGCGCGCTCCGTCCCCTACCCTTCGAACGGGTGGCATCGGAGCTGGCGCCTAGCCGAAGTAGACGCGCGCGCTCTCCGTCCCCTACCCTTTGAACGGGTGGCAGCGTAGCTGGTGCCTAGCTGAAGTAGACGTGCGTGCGCTCCATCCCCTACCCTTTGAACGGGTGGCAGCGGAGCTGACGCCTGCCGTGGTAATGGCCATGCGCTGTAAAGGTTCCTCGAATCGCGCCGGTCCCTAGTTTGCCAGGGCTAGGGTGTCGTACCGCGCGGCGGCTTGTGACTGGTGCGCGGCGGGATGTGAACGGTTGCGCGGTGGCAGTTGCTCGCCTCTTCCCTAGGCGTGCGAGGAATGGTGCAGCGTCGAAGCTGTTGTAACCCCATGGCCCATTAATGCGCTTTTAATGGCGGCTGGAGTCGTGTCGACGCCTGGCCTCGTGTGCTTCAGCCATCTCGTGCGGGGTTGGCACGCGGCGGAGGGCCACTGGAGCGTCATGCTCTAACGGTCCCTACCGCTGTGGTCGCGGCCCTTCGTCTTCGGTTATGGGGGACTGTGCGGGGCGGGCCTTTGTATGACTGCAGTCGCGTCCGGTACGCAGACCATCGCGATGCTTCGGCATCAGGGCGAGGTGGCTTAAAATAGCACTCGTAACCGCGCCCCCGCAGCTCTGCGCCCTCTTCTTGCTTGCATCGCCTTCCATCCCTTTTTGCTTGCATCGCCTTCCATACTCCCGTATTCTCGCCGCTATCCTCCTTTCGCGGGAAGCGATGGCATCTGGTGGCAAGCGTGGTCAGGCGGCTGGTGTCTGCGGCATCCGCCGGTGGTCTTCACCACTTGAGGTGAAATACTCGCTCAACGAACGCGACCCGGCGGTGGTGGACAAATGGTGGCTGGTGGCGGAGAAGGAAGGCGCGTTCTCCAGCGAGTTGGGCCCCTCGCTCATGACCGAGAAGACAATCCAAGCGCTGCTGTGCGCAGGGAAGTTGTCCGAGCGGCAGGCGGTACAATTGCCCGCCGTCGATGAGACGGAACCGCGCCCCGAGAGATTGGAGGCGCTCGTATTCGTCGCCTTTTTTGACGCGCGTTCGCCCAAGGAGTGGAAGGATGGGACGCTATCGAGCTTCTGCAGCGTCACCTTTATTCTTCGATCATCTTGCAGCAAGCTCTTCCCTGCTAACTCCACTCGCGGGAAGTGGGAGTCTTACTGGATAAAGCGGTGGTTCTACCACCATGTGGAGAGCGGGAGCGGCCTTGAGTGCACGGGCCAGCCGATCGCGTTCAAGACCTCGCCCAGCCGGATGCTCGATGACGAGGACAGGCGGAGGGTCCGGCGGCTCGTAGGCGTGGCCGCCCGCTTCAACATGCGCGACCTCACCGAAGAGTACGTGATGTACGGCGTGGCGCCGCTCGCCCGCGACTGGCGCCTTGCCGTCGAGAAGCATCAAGATGATAATGTTTCACCGTCTATCTGCTCGCTGCTGGCACCCTCCGGTCTTCGTAAGCCTCGACCGTGTCTCCCCTTTGTTCACGCGAAATGCGTTACATGTTAACCTCACCTCCTGCTTTGCTTTAGGGATTCGCTTGGAGGATGCGGAGCAGGCCGCGCGCGTATTCCTGGGGCCGTACACCGGCAGGGAACACAAGCAGCGCGCGTCCACTACCGCCGAGGCGGGGCTGGGGCAGATAAACCGCGTGTGTGAGGCCCTGGGACTTGCTGTGCCGGACCGTCCTGATCCGGACGACGGCGCAACGAGGAGGAATGAGTCGTCTCGCAAGAGGGGCTGAGGTGGAGCACCTGCCGTGCCTGGTGCGGCAGCTGCTAGCGCCCCCGAGGGTGCGGCAGACGCGGAGTCGGATTCGGCAAAGTATGCTGACTCGGGCTTGGATGGCGCGGACGCCGGGGGCGAAGGATCTTCGGCGGGTGCCCTGGACGGTGGGCTTGCCACGAGCAGCCAGAGAGGGGAAGTCTTGTCACCCGCCGCGGTCGTCGAGACAGAAACCGTGCGGACCGGCGGTGCGGAGGTGGAACCTTCGACCGTGGCCGCTATGGTGCCGAGCGCCCTCTGTGAGGCGCCGCGGGTGCCTTCACCGGCAAGCAGCGAGCGAAACCGAGGTACTTCGAGAAAGCGCCACGGCGGAATCTTCGCTCCCCAGTGCTGCAGCCGCGGGGGCCTCGTCGGCAGCGGCTGCTAGGGCGGTGTCGTCGCCGCTTGCTCCGGCTAAGAGGCCGTGCCTGCGGCCGGAGCTCCACCGGACGACAAGGGGATTCGTCGTGGCGACAGGCATCGGGAGCTTGTGGGACTCGGATGCGCATACCGAAGTCCCCACGGCGCCCGCCCACTCTGCCTCCCAGGCCACGCCGTCCGCAGTGCAGGAACGATCGGCGTCGGCTCCGAACGCGGAGGCTTCTGTTCCTTGCGGGACCGTGCCTTCCACGGGGATTTGCGCCGCCGCTCCCCCGCCAAGGGCTAGGGGCGGGCCCCAAAGCCCTCCTTTTGCTACTGAAGGTAAGGTGACTTAGCTTACCTCGGTGTATTCTTCGTTGTGCCTTGCGGTGCTCACCTATGTCCCTGTCTGCAGCGTCGCTTATTCCGGAGGAGGAGCCCTTGGCGGAACATGGGACTGCCGTGCGCGCGGACCCAGCGGACTTCGTGCCTCCCCCGGAGACGCTGAGGGCGTGGCGCGAGGTTGTGGATGACGTGGCTGCCAACGTCGGCCAGCAAGTGCTGCAGACCTACGAGGCGGGGCGTCTCGGGGCGCCTTTGAGGTGTCGAGGGTGAGGGTAAGTATTCATGCGACGACGCCTGGGCCTGCTGCACTTGCTAAGCCTTTCCGTTCTGCAGACACTTGTGTTGGGGTGGGCCTTGCAAATGGCCTATACTCGTGCCCAAAGGGCGCTTGAGGATAGGCTACGAGCCGCCGAGGAGGAGCTACGCTGAAGCCGAGCCCGCTCGCCGGGATGCCCGCATCCGCCACGGTGGGCGAGTGCGCCGCCGGCGGCGCCGCGCCGAGGACTCGCCGCGTCGGCGCGGGAGTCGGCCGTGGAGGCTGCGCAGGAGTTTGCGGCGGAGCGGGATGGCCTTCTGCAACAGGTCGCCTCGCTAGAGAAGGAAAAAGGCGAACTCGCCCTGACTCTAGCGGAGAGTGACCGGACACTTGGCGAGGCTTCGATTGTTGCATGGGATGCCATGCAAGCGCTGGAAAGCCATCTCCAAGGGCTTGTGGCCAAAGTACCGGACCACGCCTTCGCCCTGGAGGAGCTATCGCGGACCCTTCGCTGGATCAAAGACGCTGCCGACGCTGCGCGTGGCGCCGCGACGACCTTCGGCAACCACTGTGCCTACGTGGCGTCCTGCATGGTGTGCGCGCTCCTACGGCACCGTGGCTGCATGCACATCGCCGGGCTGGAGGACCCCCAGCAGGAGATGCCCGACGGGGCTAGAGTAATGTCCGGTGCCGTCCGCGCCGTTCGTCGCGCCATCAAGCACTTCTACGAGCGGATCTGGGACTATGCTGGGGTGGCCACCACGCAAGTCGAGCTCCGGAAGTCCCTTTACGGGGAGGGGAGCCTTGGCCAATTTCGACGAGGTCCCCCGACACGACGAAGGTGACGCTGGGGCCTCCGAAGGCGCCGAGGACTCGCAGGTGCGGCGTCGAGGTGGCTAGGTGTAGGCGTGCGTTGTAATGTCCACCCCTTCTTTGTGAATAAAGCGCGCATTTGTTCTACGAACTGACTATTTGACCTGTGCCCCGCGACTTCTTTCTTTCGGGACGACGCTGCGTCGACCTTGCAACCCAATGACGCCGACGCCGCGGCAAAGGGCCGAGGAGTCACTAAACTTTTGGGCAGGCTGATCCTCTTCGGGCGAGGTCCCGACCTTAGCGCGCGTTAAAGACGAGCCCGCCGAATAATGGCTTAGAGCGGCAGACATGCTGGTGGGCCTTTGTACTTGTAAGATTTTCCCGATGTATACATTTGCTGGCAATTAGGATATGCGCTGCGCGCTGTGCGCCGGGTGGTCATGTTGTGTTGGGACAAACTTTCCACCTTCGAAGTATGCCGTTGACAGTAGTTGCGCGTAGACTGGCGTGTGCGGAGGCGGACCTCGACGCTATGACTGTTTAGAGTCCGTAGACTGGCGCGTGCGAAGGCGGGCCTCCGCACTATGACCTGTTCAAAGTCTCGTGGACTGGCGCGTGCGAAGGCGGACCTCCGCACTACGACCTGTTTAAAGTCTCGTGGATGGCGGCGCGCGGCGGACCGCACTTTACGACTGTTTAAAGTCTCCTGGACTGGTGCGTGCGAAGGCGGACCTCTGCACTACGACCTGTTTAAAGTCTCGTGGACTGGCGCGTGCGAAGGCGGACCTCGGCACTCCGACCTGTTTAAAGTCTCGTGGACTGGCGCGTGCGAAGGCGGACCTCCGCACTACGACCTGTTTAAAGTCTCGTGGACTGGCGCGTGCGAAGGCGGACCTCCGCACTACGACCTGTTTAAAGTCTCGTGGACTGGCGCGTGCAAAGGCGGACCTCGATCCCCCTACCCCAAGGTGGGGGTAGCCTCTGGTGCCCCCTGTACCCCGCGCGCTACGTCGGCGTTTCTTGAAGCTCTCGGAGTTGGTTTCCACAGTACGCCTTGCGTGCACATCCCGTGGTGTGCGAAGGCGAGCCTCGACGCGCTGGGGAGGTGCGCGATTGACAGCCACGCGAGATTCGTGCCGCGTTTACGCTTTGCCAAGCGTGCAGGGACAGTATTGGCATCTTAGTTGTACTCCGCAGGATGCATGGGATCGGCGTCCACGTCTTATTTATACTCCGGAGAGTACGCATGGGGACAAAGTCCCTGGCGTGCGCGGGGTTCACGTCTTGTTTATACTCAGTAGAGTGCGCTGGGAGAGCATCCACATCTTATTTATACTCCGTAGAGTGCGTGGGATCAACATCCACATCGTATTTATACTCTGGGAGTACACACAGGGATGAAGTCCCTGGCGTGCGCGGGGTTCGCGTCTTGTTTATACTCACTAGAGTGCGCAGGGAGAACATCCGCGTCTTATTTATACTCCGTAGAGTGCATGGGATCAACATCCACGTCGTATTTATACTCCGGGGAGTACACACAGGGACGAAGTCCCTGGCGTGCGTGGGGTTCGCGTCTTGTCTATACTCAGTAGAGTGCGCAGGGAGAACATCCGCATCTTATTTATACTCCGTAGAGTGCGTGCGGAGGCGTCCCCCCACACGTCTTTGTTTATACTCATGCCCGTGTCTTTGATGGAGAGTGCACACGCGGACGTGCATCTTCGTTTATACTCATGCCCGTGTCTTTGACGGAGAGTGCACACGCGGACGTGCGTCTTCGTTTATACTCATGCCCGTGTCTTTGACGGAGAGTGCACACGCGAACGTGCATCTTCGTTTATACTCATGCCCGTGTCTTTGACGGAGAGTGCACACGCGAACGTGCGTCTTTGTTTATACTCATACCCGTACCCCTGGCTATGGAGAGTGCACACGCGAACGTGCGTCTTTGGTTTATACTCATACCCGTACCCCTGGCTACGGAGAGTGCACACGCAAACGTGCGTCTTTGGTTTATACTCATACCCGTACCCCTGGCTACGGAGAGTGCACACGCGAACGTGCGTCTTTGGTTTATACTGCGGGAGCACGCGCGTAGGCGATGCCTCCGCGTGTTCTCGCCGTGTACTTTTGCACAATGGTAATATGTTGGCGACAAACGGAACTTTATTACATTCCCGTTTGCGTGGGTAAGCGATTACATATGACGGGAGTACTAACCATTCGTGCTCGACGCGGCCGGAGCCTCTGGTAGTTGCACTATCGGTAGGGGTTGCCGAGTCACCCCCGGATGACGCCGTGGGTCTCCGCACGGCGGTGTAGATCCTATGTGTGCCGCCGCTCGTCACGGCGGGGACATCTGGTGCCGTGCTCGATGCGTCGGGCCATGTCCTGGTCGCCACGAACGGTAATGATGGCTCGCGGCCCCGGGAGCTTCATGCATAGATAGCCGTGATGCGGTACTACCCGAAAGAGTTAAGGATTGGACGCCCTAATATGGCATTGTAAGGATATGGGAGATCGACGACGTCGAATGTAGCATCTTCGACCCTTTCATTGTCGCCCTGGGCCGAAGGAGACCTGCAGACATACTTGGCCGAGCGCCCATAGGGGTTGTCCTCCGAAGCCTTGCAACGGGACTCCCGATGGCCGAGGCGGCTTCGAGGGATCCCCATCTGGTCGAAGGCCACCGCGAACAGAATGTTCGCGGAACTGCCGCCATCAACTAGGGCACGTCCCACGTCGCATCCCGCTATAACGACTCGGACGACCAGGGGGTCGTGGTGAGGAAGCTCCACGCCTTGGGCGTCGGCGGGTGTGAACGTGACTTCGTGTTGTGCCCAGTCCGGCGGCGTCTGCGCTGGATATGCCGCCACGTGGTGTAGCCTCCGTACGTAGGCCTTCCGCTGCCGTGCCGAGGCGAACTCCACCAAGGAGCCTCTGGAGATGACATTGATGACCCTGCGGTGGGCGGCCTCCGGGGCCTGTAGCTACAGGAGGCCCCCCTGAGGCTTTGCACGTGGGCCTGGATCCGGAGAGGACCCTTGTGGGGCTGCGTCCCTTGCGCTTGGATTTCCATGGGGGCTTCGTATGGATGCTGTACGTGGGCCACCCCGGGCGGGCGTGCCTCCGGGTTCCTATCCCTGGCGACACTTTGGCGGAGCGCCGCGATGGAGACGCATGCGCGCGTGTCGTGGGTGCCCCGACCGTGGACCTCGCACCACAGCCCCTGGTGCTGGTCCTCGTAATCCCCACGGCCTCTATCATCGCGACCCCGGCCACAGCCGCGTCCTCGACCTCGGCGCCCCCGACCACCACGACCAGCGGGAGCGTTTTCTTCAGAATCGCCCTCGATATCGAAGACCTGCCGGCCTCGCCGCGACTTCTGCTGGCCGCGCTTGGGCCTACCGGATGGCTCCCTGTGCGGGGCGTCCCTGCGCTCAGGCGCGTCCGTCGACGACTCCTGCTTGCGTTTTCCCTTCGAAGAACCGTCCTTCAGTTTTCGCCGAGGTACCGGCCTGGTTGGTGTCGGAGTCGTCCTCTTGTCTTCGTCGTGCGTCCTCTTCCGCCCTGGCATATTCCTCCATCTTGTCGAAGAGCTTCATCACTGTCTTGATTGGCTTCCGTGCGTTGTACTCGGCCATCGGGCCCGAGCGAAGGCCTTGTATGGCTGCATTGACAACGGTGGTCTCGTTAACGTCTTTGACTTGACATTGTATCTTTGCGAAGTGCTTGAAGTAGTCTCGGAGCTTCTCCGAAGGCTTCTGCTTCACGGCAAAGAGCTGGTCCGCATCGACTCGCTCAACATAGTTTCCTTGAAAGTTGTTGTGAAGCGGTCTCGGAGCTGCTCCCACGTGTAGATGGAGTTTGGCTCTATGGTAAAAAACCAGGAGAGCGCCACTCCTTGCAACGCGAGGGGGAGTCCTTTCGCCTTTGTGGTGTCATCTCCGCCCGCGGCCTCGATTGCGGTTTCGTATACCCGCACGAACTCGCGGGGGTCCGTGTCGCCTTTGTACTCACCCATCATGCTCATCTCAAACTCGGTGCTCATGACATCCGAGAACTGTGAAACGAGAGCATGAGAAGAGCCGCCAAAGATGATGTCGTCCACATAAATCTGGACGAGCAGAAGGTCATTGCCATGCCTACGAATGAACAAGGCCTTATCTACCTTACCCATCTCAAAACCATGACTCAACAAGTAGGACTTAAGCCTCTCATACCAAGCTCTAGGGGCCTGCTTTAGTCCATACAAAGCTTTGGAAAGCTTGAAGACATGGTTTGGGTATTTGGGGTTCTTGAAACCTGGAGGCTGTCTAACATAGACTTCTTCCTCAATAAAACCATTGAGGAAGGCACTTTTGACATCCATCTGGTAGAGCTTGAAGCCCTTAGAAGCTGCGAAAGCAAGCAGAATTCTAATGGCCTCAAGTCTAGCTACAAGGGCAACAATCTCCTTGAAATCTAGATCCTCAACCTGGGAGAAGCCCTGAGCTACCAGTCCAGCGTTGTTTCGAATAACAACCCCATCCTCACTCTGCTTATTTTTGAACACCCACTTAGTCCCAATGACATTGTGACCTCGAGGGGGCTCAACAAGCTTCCAGACCTTGTTTCTCTCGAAATTTTCCAACTCCTCATGCATGGCATTGACCCAAGACTCATCTGAAAAGGCATGACTAACATCCTTGGGCTCAAAGGTGGCAACAAAGGCAGAATGGAGAAAGAAATGTGACATGCCAGACTTTGAGCGAGTGACGCGCTCAAAGAGGTCTCCAATAATCTGCTCGGAAGGATGGTCTTTTCTGGATATGTCGAGGAGGTCCAGGATGAGATGAAGAAGTGGCCTCTACCTCATGAGCTGACGAGGTAGGAACAGAGCCACTAACTCCAGAAGATGTGGAAGGCATGGCCTGATCTCCTCGAGGTGCGGTGGAAGAAGGCACCTCAAGAGGAGGAGAAGGAACTGGATCGGGTAGACAACCCTCATCTCCATCCTCCTCATCATCCACAAAGATGGTCTCGGACTTCTCTAAAGAACCTGAGATATCGGGCCTAGTCCCCAGACTGGCCTCGTCAAAGGTCACCTCACAGGTATCTACCATTTTGCTAGACTCGCAGTTCCAGACTCTATACGTCCGCAAAGAAGTCGAGTAACCTAGAAAGATACCATCACAAGATCGTGACTCGAACTTGTCTAGGTTCCCGGACTTCAAAATAAAGCACTTGCAACCAAACACACGAAAATAAGAGACACTGGGCTTTCGCCCATATCTCAGCTCATAAGAAGTGCGATGCAAGTGTGCCCTAAGAAAAACTCTGTTCGAAACATGGCACGTGATCGCTATAGCCTCAGCTCAAAACTTCCTCGGTGTAGAGTACTCGTCAAGCATCGTCCTGGCCATCTCGACCAAGGTACGGTTCTTCCTCTCCATGACGCCATTCTATTGTGGGACATGCGGAGAAGAGAACTAGTGCTCTACACCTGTCTCATCACAAAACCTCTTGAAGTAGGAATTCTTGAACTTTATGCCATTGTCACTGCGGATCGCTCATAAGGCACCCGGGAGCTCAACAGAAAGCCTACTGAAAAGACCTTGGAATTGTGTAAATGTCTCATCCTTCGAGGCTAAGAAAAACACCAAATAGTACCTCGAGAAGTCATCGACCACAACAAGAACATATCACTTCCCTCCTGCTGACTGCACTCGAGCTGGTCCAACTATGTCCATGTGGAGCAGCTGTCCCGGTGCATCGGTCATAGTCACTGTGACCAGAGGGTGAGAAGCGGCAACCATCTTGCCATGCCGGTGAGGAGCACAAACTAAATCTTTGACCATCTTAAGTTTCGGCAGACCACGAATGAGATCGTGGCCACTAACTAGGGTCAATGGTCAAATCCAATATGATCAAGTCTCCTATGCCAGAAGGTAAGGTCGCGGGACTCAAAAGCAACTAAACATCTGAGAGAATCACCAGAAGACGCAGAAAAATCAGCACGAAAGATCCTCCCATAACGAGAAATCCCGCAAACCAGACTACCCGAAGAATCAAGAATTTTGCAGGCATTTTTCTTAAAGCTCACCTCAAAACCGTCATCGGTAAGGTGAGAGACTGAAAGCAAATTATACTGCAGCTTCCTCACTAAGGCAACATCTTTTAAAATAAAATACTCATTAACGCGCACTGTACCTTTGGCGATGACACGCCCAGATGAAGCGTCTCCGAAGGTGATTGTCTCATCACCTGGAGCACGGGCTAGGGAGAGAACCAACGGGAGTCTCCGGTCATATGACAAGAACAACCGGAGTCTACAAGCCAAACCTCTCCCTTCCCAGCCCGGCGAACCTGAGTCAGACAAAGAGTAAAGGCTCAGTACTGGGATAAATCAACATAGATTTTGGCACCCAATACTAAGTCACACGCTGAGTAGAAGAAGTAGCCACACACGACTGACCTCTATCTACCCTACGCTCTCTATCACTCAACAAGCCAGAAGGTCTGTGCGCAGACCTGAAGCTGTTGTTGGGCTTGACTGCTACGGAGGAGCAAGTCAAAACACCAGCAACATGCTGATCACGCCGCGGGTGGCTATCTCGACGGGGGAAACGAGATCTACCCTCAGGACAGCCGATGTCACGAGCGGAGGCAAAACGAGGACGAAAATCAGAAACACTGGAAAAGCCAAGTCCTCGACTGTCGGAACCCCGAGTAACGACTCCTGGATCCTCTGTGTCAATCGCACTAGTCTAGGATCAGCTAGTGCACACAGTCACAACAAAGATAAATACCAAGCACAAATGACTGATTATATTAAATAAAAGGGTACGGCCTTATGGCCAAGTCTTACATCAACGCTCATTGGCAAAATAAATAAAGGAAATAACCGCGGAAGCAAACTGATAAGAAGCGAAGCCCAAGCCTGCCCACAGGCAAACGACAGTAAGACGCGGCCTATTCGTCCTGACCTTCACCGTAGTTGACGTCTTCCTTCTCTGTGTGGAAAAAGCAAGGTGAGTACAAACTTGTACTCCGCAAGTCACCCGGGAAAATGCAACATAATGATAAAGGCTTCAATGGAAAGCTTATAGGGTTAGTTTGCATAAAATAGCATTTAGAAATACAATAAGTAGATTGAAATTGCTGAATTTAATACAGTAAGTAAAAACATTACTTGTAGTAGAAAGTAATACCGTCAGTACCGGCTCCGACCAAACACCAACCTAACCACGGGCATCCCACCCGGACCATCTTTTCCAAAAGATCACATATGGATTCCATCCATCCACACGCTTTCACTGCACCACTCTGATGAATTCCATCCATTCACCAGATTTCAATCTCTCACGGATTCCATCCATCCGCAAGGTTTTCATCTCTCGTGGATTCCATCCATCCACAAGGTTTTCAAAAACATTTTGAAAAACAAAGTCTAGTCCATGAAAAATTTTACTCAGCTTGCCCATGACCGTGGGCACGGCTATCCAGGATAGATTATACAATCTGCAGAGGTTGTACAGCTTTACCCACAAGACACGATCATCCTTTTGTGCCACGCGAGTTACACACTTCCTTAGGTGTGCGGCAAGGAGTCGTGACAAGGCCTTTACAATGCAAAGCCTTCAACCTGGTCGAGCCAACTCTAAGGTTTCACCCCAGTAAGGAATCCACGGGCCGGGACCCCTCTTGAGCCTAGACGAGACTTCTCATGGCTTAACCACGCTCGCCCAAGTGAGACTTCATATGGCACCAACCACGCTCACTTTCAACCTACGACTCGACTCAGATTGGGACTTCACAAATTATTCAGCCAAGGCTGTCCCATACCAGCCATGTGGTAGTACGATTAGGGCTTTGCTTGAAGAGCTCTGAGGCCGGTCCTTAATCTGACTTAGGCCTAACCACATACCCCCGTGCACGACAATCAACCACTGCGGCTCCAACCAACAGGGCATGCCTACACCCACCACTCTAACCAATTGCCTAAGTCTAAACCAGTTTTATATTTGTTTCCAAAATAGTTTCATAAACCTCCTTGACTCACCAAAGTCAGGAGTACATATCATTTTATGTAAACAGGGTTCGTCATTTTATGTGAAAGATATCCCAAAACAAAATTATATGATTAAGCAGGGCTAAGCATTTGATTAAACTCTCTAGCCAACACTAATGTATTAACTAGAGTTTGATTCTAAGGTGACAAGGTATAAGGGGTTCAATAACAATGGAGGAAATAACAAATAGGCAATAACTGAATTTAAAACTGAATTGAAATACGTTGAATAGAAATACGCATGCAATATAATTTAAATCAACATATGTTGGAAATATGCCCTAGAGGCAATCATAGAGATGATGATATTTCGTTGTATCCATGATTTAATAAATGTTCCTTGAATATTGCCTTTGTATTGATTAACAAGTATGTGACTTGTTTGTGAAACTCTTTACTTGTATGGTTATTCTAAAGTTGTCCCTAGTCGAAGTTCATGTGTGGACACACGTGAATAATGGATTAGCACATGTATCGGTTGATGACCATGTTTCACAGGTCATAGACATGGAGATGTCAAACCAATAATGTGGACACATGTTTAGAACATGGGGTTGGACCGACCCAACATGAGACATAACAATTATACTTATGGTTCTCTCTCTACACAATGTGTACGCCTTGTCCTTAGACCTGAGATTGTCGCATGTACTTGAGATGTGAATCGACCTACTTAGGGGCTATCAAACGCTGCTCCGTGAATCGGGTAGTTATAAAGGTAGCTTTCGGGTTTGTCATGAAGCATCTTTGCGAGGCATGGTCATCGAGATGGGATTTGCCCTCTCTACCGAGAGAGATATCTCTGGGCCTCGAGTGATCGGATCAGAAATGCATGGCCATGCTACTTAAGGTTAAGAGTTAACCTAGTAAGGGATTCCGGATCACGAGGATCGAGAAAGAGTGGTCACTTGGAGCTAGACCAAATATCGTGAGGCAAAGGGATTGGCATGTACATAAAGTTGTGATGGTTCGTTCGATATGATCTTTATGTATGTTTAGGAGTTGGCACGTCTTGCTAGAGGCGCTACCAACTATTGACCGAGTAGGTAAACTCGTGTCATGTCTAAACATACGTGAACCCATAGGGTCACACACTTAAGGGTGAAGCCTAATTCGGATTGGATCAGGTTGGGTGGGTATTGAGTCCTAATGGGCCTCCATTCGCTGAAGCCCATTATAAGGGCGTCTATAAAAGGAGGGCTAGGCGCACGAGGGTAAAGGAGAATTTCGTGACCTCCTCAAACCACGCCGCCACCCTCCCACGCCTACAGGCGCTCGCGCGATCTAGTAATCCGGCGTGCGTCGCTTCCTCCCGTGCGTGTGGATACCTTTTGGCGGCGCTGCATCCGTAGCGTTTGGACGAACCGCAATAGAGGAGTTGTACGTGGGGCGCCACGGCGTGGGCGAGGAAGTAGTCGACTACTACTGCGACGTCTTTGCATCGGCGAGTCGACTACTCGCCCGACGTGCTGCATCAATTCCGCACCTGCGCGTCTAGTGGTAATTCCGTGATCTATAACTGCAGTGATCTTGGTTTACGGGTAGAAATTTTTTAATTTGCGCTATCGTAGCCTGCCCGTAGTCCTTCAAATTTTATTTGCAATTCTGGGATCAACATGATCAAGGAGGGTGACTTGCCTTGCTCTTCAAATTTGCACAAATCTTCGTCGAAGAAATCTCCCGAATCGTCGAAGTCTACACATGAAAATAACCCTCCAAATTCAAATAAATTCAAATTAAATTCAAATTGAACTCAAATATTTGAATTGAGGCTAGAAATGGATAGAGGGGAATTTTTGATGAATTTAGAAATTTGAATGTGCCAAATCGGAGTCAAAACGAGGGAGAACGGGCTCCAGGAAGTTTGAGAAGAGAGAAAAAGGAAAAAGGAAATTTCTTGAATTATTTTTCTAAAGGAAAAGAGTTTTATGGCGTCAGCCCTGCAATTTTTTAATTTCCCCGATTTATTTTTCAATTGAAAAGTCGGCCGAGAGGCTGACAGTGGGCCCGGGTCCACGTGGACCGAGTCCATGGACTCGGGCGGATCCGAGAGTGGCGAGGATGGCGTGGCGGCCGGCGGCCGGCGTGCGGCGGCGGCGGCGTGGCGCCCAGTGGCGCCGACGGGCGGCCACCACGCCACGTCGGCACCGAGGCAGCCGGCCGAGGAGCTCGGGCTCCGGTGTCTCGCCGGCGAAGGCGGCTCACCGCCGCCGAGGGGTGGAGGAGCGAGAGGGCGCGGAGGAATGCGGGTAAGTGCGGGCTCACCGGAGTGGCCGGGAGAAGGCCGGCGGCGAGGAAAGAGCGGCGGCGGCGCACTGGCTTCGGCGGCGACGACGCTCCGGCGGGTTTGGGTCGCGGCCGAGGGGCGGAGGGGATGGCGATGACCGCGGTGGAGCTCGGGCTGCCGTCGGGGAAGCTCGGGGAGGGCGGAGGAGGCGGCGATTCCTCGCCGGGGTTGGCGGCGGTGGCGGAGGCGAGTGAGCACGGCGCGGGCGAGCTCAGGTGGCAGAGGGGAGGAATGGAGGGTGGTGGGAGGTGGATGGAGGAGTGGGGGTGCTCGGGAGCTCGTTTTATAGGGTCGAGGGGAGGCAGGAGCGGGGGAATGCATCGCCGAAGAGGAGGAGTGGCGGCGGCGAAGCACGGGGAGAAGGTGGGCACGTGGGGTGGCGACAGGCGCGAGAGAGGCGGGGAGGTGGGGCGCGGCGCATGCGGTGCACGAAGGTGGGCGGCGTGGCCGAGGAGCGGGGGTGGCGACCGGGTCGGGCGGGGCCAGCGGTTGCGGAGGCGGGCGCGCGCGCGAGGAAGACGACCGGGGAGGAAGAAGGGGGCGGGGTGACTGACATGCGGGCCCGGGGTGGCAGCGGAGGAGGGAACGGGGAGGCGCTGACGGGTGGGACCCGCGGGCAGAGAACCGAAGGCGGAGGGGAGCGCGCCGACAGGTGGGGCCGGAGGCGCAGAGAGAGGGAGAGGAGAGAGGGCGCGGGCGGACGGTGGATGGGCGCCGCGTGGCCGAGGGCGGATCGGGCGGCCGGGAGAAGGGCAAGGCAGGGACGGCTCGGATGGCCGGGGCGCGCACGTGGCGGGCAGAGGAGTGGGGGAGGCGGGATGGAGCGGTGGGCGACGTGGCGGGGATCCGGCCGTCCACGCGGCGGCCAGTGAAGGGAGGAGGGGGAAATTGATTTTTAAATTTGATTTTTTTTCAGAAAAGCACAGAAATGCCATTAAGCCTCAGAAAAATACCAAGTAAACTCCAAAAATTCCAGAAAAATTCAGAGATCCTCCTGGAGACATTTTGGACTTAATAAAATTATTTCCAACTAATGTTGGTCTCTAATTTTCATACTTAAAATACTTTTTAATTTCAAAAATACGTTTTTAAACTCCAGAAAATTCAGGAAACCAAATAAAATCCAAATAACTCCAAATAATTAATTTGACATAGGATTTTTATAGAAAATCAAAATATCATATTATTTAATAATATTTTTAGGTTTTCCTGAAAATGCTTTTTAAATCCACCTTTTTCAAAAACAGAAATCCAGGGCAAATCCAAATTTAAAATTTAGGCACAAAAATACTTATTTTCATTTAAGTTTTATTTTAATCAATTTTTTTTAATTTTTTAATTTTTTTTAATTTTATTGTCATAAAAACCTGGGTTGTTACATCGACGCTGCCCAAACCCATCAACAGAAGTAAGCCTAGACCTCTTGTTGGTCTTAGGTGCACTCAAGGTCTGGGGTTGACCCTGAATACGCCTAAGAGCTGCAACACGGTCACTCTACGCGATCTTGGCGCGCTTGAAGCATCACTCGATCAAGTGTCCATCCTTCTGACAGAAGGTGTAATGATACTTCACCTTCTGAGAGGTAGAAGTAGCATGATGAGGCTTCACCTTCTAAGAGGCTGAAGCAACAGGGGGAATCACCTTGCTGTCAGAAATCTCTTAGACAAAGCCCGCTGACTTGAATTGAACATTCTCAGTTCTGGGCTTGACCTCGATCACACCTGCTGCTATGGGTCTAAGAATAGCAGGTGGATGCTTCCTCATATCCTCAAGAAAATCATATCCTAGACCTTGATTGAATGTGCAAATCTTGGACTGGTCTAGAATAAGATTTAGCATCTTCTTGCCTCCTACAAACCTCTCGAAAGTGTTCATAAGATACTGACACTCCCGAAAGAGAGAGGTGCAAGAAGAGCAGGGGGAAGAGGAGACAGCAGCAGGTAAGGGAGTAGAAGAAGAACCAGTAGCAGAAGAGTGAATGGCTTGTACACGCACAGCCAACTCAGAAGGGATAGTCCTACTGCTAGCCATTTGGTTCTCGTGCCTATGCGTCTCTACCTTACCTTTGGGCTTCTCCCCCACATCAGCAATCACAACACAATCAGTTGGTGGCTTCACTTGAAGGTCCTTAGTTATCTTCACATATTTTTCATTCAAAGCAATGAGTTCAAGTTTTAGTTTTTCACAACTAATGCATGGTGAGCTAACAGGGTCCTTAGTCGCATACCGAGCCAATTTGTTGTTATGATCAACCATTTCTTGGAATTGCTTAGAAACAGACTCAAGCTCAAGGGTTAATTTTGGACAATTGGTGCAAGGAACAACAGGATCAAGTAAAGAAGCATGCAATTCAGCAAATTTTATGATCTACCCTTTTTAGGTTCATTTTCAAATTGTTACAATTTTCACAAGTCTCGGGCAAATCAAGGAGCATGGTATAAAGACCTCTAAATGCGTTGTCCTTATCCTCACATGAGGTGCAAAATGTAGTCTCAACAATAGTGGATGAAATAGTGACTACACTACTCATCTCTAGTTCAGCAAGAAGACTAACATTCTCCACCTTAATCAAATCAAGCTCGGAAGACAGACTATCATGAGAGGTCCTTAATTTCTCCATGTCACCAAGCAAAGCAGAGCATGTATCACATTCGTCACAGGAGGGAGCAGACATAAGTGAAGTAAGCTCCCGTGACAATCTATCTACTTCCTTCTCCAACTCGCTACACCCAGCTCTAGATCTAGCATGGAATTTCCCTAGCTTAAAAAAAGCATTATTAAGCTGGTCGTAGGTGGGGCATACCTCGTCGGAGTCAGAATAGAGCTCGCTGTTGCTGACTTCGCTCTCAAGGGCCATGAAGCACATGACGGAGAAGTCATCGCCATCCTTGGGTTCTTGATCACCTGTCCCATCGTCGTCGCTCCATCCCTCCACCTCGCTGAGGTCGAGGTCGTCGAAGGCGGTGAGGATGCAATGGAATAGCTTCTTGGCTTTGCCAAGGTTGCGGAACTTCTTCTTGCCTTGGGCATGAGCTGGAGGCTTCTTGTTGCAGTTCTTGTCGACATAGTCATTCTTGCTCGCACCGTCGTAGTCGTTCTTACCCTTCTCCAGCTTGGGGCAATTCGCCCAAATGTGGTTGGGTCCACCACACTCGAAGCAGATGATCGGGCCACTCCTCTTTTGTCAGACCTGGATTTTTCAATCCAGAATCTCCTGTGAAACCACTGCACTATTCCCTGGATCAGTAGATAGTGCTCACAGGTACATTGCTGCATCATTTCATACATCGCATGGTCAATCACAACTAACATCAATAATACATAACAGGGGGTTTGAATTATGCCACGTCGGGCAACGAGTTTACATAAGGGGGGCCGACCAGGCCAAATGTTTACATCACAGAAGTTCACCAGCGGAAGCAAAAGTTAAGTAGAGCCAATAATCCACAAGCAGCGACTGGGGTAAATATGTGCCGTATGATTATTACCTAAGTTAAGGCAATAATTATAGGCACACTGTACCTTAGTCTAACTACTCTGGACCAAAAAGCGTAAAAGATGCCCTAAGTCTCAACGTTGTTCCCTTCCTCTGCAGCCGGGGCATCTTCATAAGCGTAGTGGTCTTGGACTCCAGAATCTGGTGTGATAATGCGAGTGTGAGCACTCCAACCCCGTGCTCCGCGAGCCAATACACAGAATGCAAATTAAGTAGTATGCAGGGCTTATCAAGAGAAGGCTGAGGTTATTTGGTTTTGCGTAGAGTGCTTTTGAATACAATTACTTATAAATCTTTAAGACCTAGCATTTTTGGAACCAAAGTATAAGTGTGTATCGAAATGCTTTATTACTAGTGATCTAGAGACCATCCACCTTTACATGGTCTCCATACCATATGCTATATCTTCAGTGTTATAGTCGCTTACATTACCACTGGGACGACGCCCAGGACAACAACACCTTTTCGGGCTTCCCACTGCCCTCCATTCCTCATCCCACCCGCCAATATTTTTGAAATAGAACTATATCTAGTTAAGTTCCCATGTTCGCCCTTGATTGTGGGCACGGCTATTCGAATAGTTTTGACTCTGCAGAGTTTATACACTTTACCCACAAGAGACAGTTTACTCGCTGCCCCACACGATTCCTTAGCCGTGTGGTTGAGCAAACCATCACAGTAACCGTTCAAAGTACCTTGCCCCTTCCATCATCTCACCCCTATGAGCTTGTCCCGCTTGCGGCAGGTCTCATAGGTTGTGTGGGGGTTCCCCTCCTATGCGTCTAGTAGCTGGCTACCCACACTACTAGCCCACCGCAGAAGAACTTCACCCTCTGCGGGTGCCCCATCCAAGCCGTCACCCAGACCGCCACTTGCACTACCTCACCTCCTCCACCTATGATGATGATTTTCAGGGTCCGGTACCGCTACTAGGCTAAGTTGTACTTTACAGACTTGTGGTTGTACTTGTTTTACAGGGGAGATCATGACAAGATTCAGTCCTTAGGGTATCTGGGCGGTTCTACCACTAACCACACTCTCGTGCACACCTGCACCATACCCCCATACCATCCGCCCAGATAATTAAGCAAGTTTGAGGTTTTTGGGAGTATAAAATAATCATATCCAACATATACCAGTCAGTACCACCATGACTGCCCAACCAACTTTTCCCATGATTAAAAATGATGCGGGGGCGCTCTCACGCCCATGAATATCTAAACAATACTAAGCATGGCATATAATTACGGACTTCTTTTCGAAAGGTTACTATTATAGTTTGTGCTAGGGCAACAATGTTCACTTGTTCATATTTCAAAGGAGGTGGAACATTAACCAAATACACAATGGGATATAACTAAATCTTGAATTAACATGTATTTGCTTATAACATAACAGCATGCAATTTAGATAATTTAAGCAAAAGTAATTTGCGGAAAACGTAGGTTCAACATGATCAAAGCATTGACTCGCCTTGGTCACATGGGGTGTTTTCTGGGTTGTCTGAAGCTTCTAGCGCTGCTGCCTCTGCCTCCTCCTCTTGAGCCTCGTAAGCTATTTTTATCGCGCGCGAACATTTGGATAAAAAGGAAAAATGCAATCAACAAACCAGTAAACATTTACCAAAAGACCCAAATAACTTCAATACCAATCTTCTAGTTTCATTTGTTTTGGTGCTATAGTAATCCCATTTTGAGTAGCTAAGTTTAATCATACTCATTTTAATATATTGCATTCTATAATTATATTTAGATGTCATGACCTAGGTTATTGATAATATCTTATAGCCTATATTGTTAACAGTTTGTTTCTACACCCTTTTGTTTTATAAGTTATTATTTTATGTGAGTATCACCCTATTACTAAACTCTTTCACTTGACAAGAAGGGTTATAATAATCACTCATGCTATACCTACATCTAAATGTTATCTTCTAACACCTGATAAATATCCCTGCTCAAAAGTCCCTAAATACCCTCAGTTGTAATTTGTAGGGATTAATACACAAGGTTAATATACAAGATGCTTGCTATTACATGTGCCATTTTAATTTACAGTCCATCATTCATTCTATTTATTTGCTAAAGATTCAAACATAGTTATTTATTATATATGCTCATATGTGCACACATGGATATCAACATTTCATGGCCCAAGCTAGCTGTTCATGCTAAAGGATTTAGTATACACCCCTACCGCACTATCTACCACTTCCCTGCACTGTCGGCTGGGTCACTTGCGCACAGTGAAATGGCAAAAAAAGAATAAATAGCCAAAAACCCATCAGGCACGGCGGAGCAGGCTCGAACTCGCGCGCTGCCTGGGTGAGTTCTTAGCACCAACGCTGCTAGCCAGGAGGACTTCTCAAATGTTGCTCACTTATACAGGGGATTATTACCTCTTAAGGTATGCAGTAGCAGAGGCCGAGGCAGAGGAGTTCGGGACTGAGGATGGGCGGCGGTGCGGTCGGCGGCGGGCTGCCGGAGGGTTGAGGGTGACGGGCAAAATGGAATGTCCTAACGCCGGGGAACCCGATGGTGGAGTCGGCAGCGGGCGGAGGTCACCGGAGTAGGGCCGGCGGCGTGCGGTGGCGGCGATCCAGGGAGGTGATTGACGCCGGCGAGCTACAGGGCCGGGGAGGCTCGGCCGACCTCTCGGTTGACATCACGACATCATGGAGAGGGTGAAGATGTTAGGAATCAAGAAGTGGTGGTGCGGTTAGGGAGATGGCGCGGCGGCCGGACTTGGGGAAGAGAGGGGATTCCGGCGAGGAGAAGGGAAGGGAGGCCGATTGCTCTGCGGAGGAGTGAAAGGGGAGTGTTGCGGTGTGGTGAAGATCTTTGCTGGGGCCTTATAAGGGGCAAATTGCGCTGGTGTCGAAGGCATCGGAAACTTGCCCATTCGATCTTTTTGGCGCGCAGCAGAGCAGGAGATGGCAGGCGGCGGAGGATCTGAGGGGAAGGATTCGGCATGATGGCAAGGGCGATGCGCGCGGTGTGGTAGAGAGGTTGAGCTGCACGCGCGAGGGGATGGCTCGGCTGAACGGGGAAGAAAAAGAGGGTGGTGCCAGCGCGGGGAGAAAAAGAGAGTGGGGCACGGTCATGGCGCGGCAAACCGATGTGCGGAGGCGGCTTGTCCAGCGGTCCGAGGCGGGGTCCTCCGGTCCGACGAGGGGAGGGAGCGCGGGCCGATTGCGGGGTGGAGTGGAGGAGCGGCGGCCCAGAGAGAGCAACGCGCAGGGGAAGAAGCACAGTGGATGGGGGTTGGCGCTGGGCTGATCCGGGCTGGCGCGGAAGAGAGGGACGGGGAGTCGGGCGCAAGCATAGGCCGGCTGGCTGGGTCGGTTCGGCCAGCTGGCCGGTCCAATTCCTTTTTCTCTCTCTTTTTTTATTTTCATTAACCACTTCTTCTACTATTACCTCCAATTGCAATTATATTTTTATCTCCCATGTACTGGTTATTTTTCCCCCAGCTACATTATTCCTATTTGCATGAATTTACTTACATACACACGGGCATATATAGTTATATATACAGTTTTTGGTTTATGTATGTAGCTATATATATATGCATATCATTGTTGGCCCCTTTTAATTTGCTTGCCACCTTACTGTTAATACTATTATCTTCAGATGTGAGGTTTTTAGGTTTAACTACTTTATCTATTTAGGGTTTTCTTTTGCTTTTCTCGAGAGACCTCAAACCAACTCAGGGAAAAATTTATTGGAAACCAACCATAAGAACCAATATACGCAGCAAGGTTTTACAATCTTACATAACTTTCAAATCCAAGAATTCAGGATGTTACATCTTTCGATCCCTCACTCTCTTGTACGCGTGGTAAAACTTCCTGGCTAGGAGGGCTAGCTGGTCCTCTGGTAGCTGCTCTAACTGATCATCAGGTACGTCACAGATAGCAGCAAGAGAAAATCCACAAATCAACTCAAAAGAGGATCCAGAAATCAGACTGGGATCGGTGACTAAGGCCATCGATTGCGACTTCGACCTATGAGAGACTATGTCAATCTCGTGAGTCTTGAGGCGTGAGTACAATGCGTCAAGAGTCAAGGTCGAGAGATCGGTGGTGTCCTTGATGGTAGTCACCTTCATCTCCCAAACACGAAAATCCAGAGTAGCGAGCATCTATCGAGCGTTGTCCGAGTCGTGGTATGTGAGATTGACCACTCGGAGGTTGCTCAGAATCTTGTGGAAACGCGTGAAACACTCATCCAAGGACTCGCCAGTGAGCATTTCAAACTTGTTGTAATCTCGCATGAACTGGTCCTATCGGACTGTCTTAATATGGGTGGTGCCCTCATGGTATGCATCGAGGGTCACCCAGATGTCGAAAGCCGACGTCAGATGAGAGATGTGATCGAACTTGCTTCTGCTCAGACCCTGAATTATGATGTTCCTCACCTTAGCGTTCGCCTCAACATCAAGCATGTTTCCAGCATTGATGTTCTCATCGGCAGAAACAACATATCGGGTCTCGACCTTCCTCCAGATAGCATAACCCTGAGCCTAGATGTAGGTCTCCATTCGACTCTTCCAGAAAGGATAATCGATGCCATCAAAAATCGGAGGCTTGGCGGAATACTTACCGTTGCCATGGCTCTAGAGATTGGTTAAGATCTACGAGGAAGAGCTAACCGGCTCTGATACCAATTGTTGGATCGGAAGCGGCAACAGAGGGGGGGTGAATGGTGCCTTCAAAAATCGCCCCAAAGTATTCACATACTTCTTCTCCAATAGCTATAAAAGCTATATATGAAGAAAAGTAAATTTGCTCACTGGAGGCAAAGCACAATTTTGCCAAAAACTGAAAAGACCAAGCTAACAAAAACAGAAAAAGTCGGACAATTGCAGCTCTTCTCAGGAAGATTCAGATTCTCAAACTATATTGGCAATACTTCTCACAAAATGAAACACAGAAAGAAAGAGATGTTCGCCAGTAAAATAAAAAGCATGCGAATGACTGAACTTTGCTCACCCGAAAACAGAAAGAAGACTGCAAACTGACTGTCAGTGCAGACTGAAAACTGAAGCTACCTGAACTGAGAGAGAGAGCAAGACAGGGAAATAATGCAGTCCAAAAACAGCTGGCCAAAACTAAATAATGCTGAAAACAGATTGATGGATTGATTGCACAGGTAGTAACTGAAATCAGCAAGCTACTGCAGATACTAGACTGAAAACAAAAGATATTGGAAGCTACAAAACTGAAAAACCAGAATGCAGCTTAACAGCCAAAGGGGGAACTGAAATCAGACTAACGAACACCACTTTATTGCTGAAAACTGAGGACAAAAGACTGAAAAGAAGCAGCTGCCGAAAAGCTGAAAACACTAAAAAATACAGCATTTGCTCTGAAAGTAGAGCTGAACTAAAATCTGCAGAAGGAGAACAGCGGGACAGACAAGTAGACTGAAAGGAAAAAGACAACGGAAGACAACCAAAAAAGACCACACAGAAAAACTGAAAGCAAAAAAAAGAAGATCAAAACCAATAGGGAAGAGACAGCCTGCCAACACAGTGATTGACTGAGAATTGCTGGCAACTAGAAGCTACAGAACTAATCCGACCAAAAGGAAAAAGAAAACAGCTAAAAGAAATAGATTGACTAACTTCACTGCTTCTCTCTTGGAACAGAGAAAGGAGAAAACAAAATCAACTCAAAAGAATTACAGGGCTCACAACCACTACGACAAATTTCTGCGTGACTTGAGATTCTTGCACCTTTTGATTATGAACCCATCTAGATTCCAACCTCTGAACAGCAAGAACCAAGAGTAAACACATCCTCTGCTTACAATGAACAGTGAACCCTAGAAAACAGAGGAAATATGCAGCAATTCAATCTTTGAAAAGAATTTGGTTATTTGCTCCTTTGCTCTCGGAAGAGAATTAGCCAAGAGACTCCAGGAAAAATTCTAGTCCAGAGCAGGGAAGATTTGCACTTGATAAACCAAAAAACACAACACCAAAGAGATGAACTCAGAGAGGAAACAAGTGCCGCGCAGAGAGCAGGGCAAAGAAACCTAAGACAGAAACTAAACACAAGACATTGCAAGAACACAGAGCAACTCACAAAATCAAAACAACTCAGACACAAGGCTTCTCAAAAGAGACAGAGACATGAATGATTATATAAGGTTCATCTTACAGCCATCTCACATCTGAGAAACACACGCAAAGAAAATACAAACACTACTACTGCCTAACACACACAAGTGGAGAGCAAATGCACTAAAACCCTCAAGTTGGCCTAGAGAGCACCTCTCTATTTATAGCCTCCACTACAGGGTCCTCATGACACTTTACCCAATAACACTCTATGCTTTATCCATTAGCTCGAACCGAATCCGCTTCCTTTTGCAGCTTCCAAAATGCCATCCCGCTGCCTTCCCGGAAGCTTCCTTCTTCCTTGCTGTACACGCCTCGCAACCACTTCGAGTCCTCGCCGTCTTCAGTACATCCCGACCGCTCCGACCTCAGCACCACCTGTGCCTAGTCCGGTCATCCCGTGCCTCGTCACGACTCCGCCTCAAAGTCCTGCAGCCATCACAGACAAGAAACACATCACATAGCACCGCTCGAGATAATGTAATCAATAAAAGCATTAAGAGTAATCTTAAGCATGAAACAGCCCAAACCTGTCGAAACAAAAGAATAAGCATCCTAATCCCATACGACCAGATTTGACCAAGTCCGACCGAAACCGATTGCACTACGCAATGACACGGCACGAACCACACAAACAAAACTCGACTTTCCTAAAACCAATGTCAATTACTCATCACACACTCGGGGACATCTCCACATGGTCTCTCAAAACCCAACTTGCTTAAATATCTGGGCGGATGATACAGAGCTGGTATGTGGTGCAGTGGAAGCATAGTGTGTGGATTGTGGTAGAACCGCTCGGATACCACTAAGGACTGAATTTTGTCATGACCTTCTGTAAATTAGAGAGTAACAGTGCAACCACAAGTCTGCAAATTGTAACTGTTGGACCGAAATGACGACAGAGGGGGGGTGAATGTCGCTTTCTAAAAATCGCCCCCTAACACGTATCTTCTTCTCTAATAGCTATGGGAGCTATGAAGGTAGAAGACCAGTGCTCTAAGACACCCAAGAGCAGGAAAACACAAATACAGAGACCAGCAAGCGAGAAAAATCAAATCGGGAAAATTTTGGCCTCAAGCGGTAGTACCTCTCCCGGAGCGGTAGTACCTCTGAGCGGTAGTACCGCTATGCCGAGCGGTAGTACCTCTTACCGTTCGGACTGTCCGAACGTCTCATCGCTCCCGATCGGAATGGTCCGAACATGAGCGGTAGTACCGCTGAGCCGAGCGGTAGTACCTCTGAGCGGTAGTACCTCTCCAGGAGCGGTAGTACCTCTCGAGAAAAACAGCAAACAGGAATTTCAGAAAATTGAGAGATTCGCAACGATTCTTGGATTCTTGGCTTGGGAAACTTTGAGGAGCGCTAGGGAACACTCCCAGAAGACTAAGCCAAAAGTCAATAACAAGAAATCCACTCCAAGAATCAAGAATTTCAGATTTGGGTAAAAATCTGAAATCTTGCAAGAACCGAGCCAAAAACCAAATAACTCCCAACCGTTGATCCTTTGGCTATGAAATTTTGAGGAAGCTAATTAATAGCCTCTGGATTCTTCATACCAAATTTCAAGCCATCTCAACAAGGGAAACAAGAACAGCACCAAAACCCTAGAAGAGCAAAACAAGAACAGAGCAACCCAAAATGCCAAAATGGGATTAAAAGAGGTTTGCTCTAGGAAACTCGATCAAATGATCTTGGGCACTATCCCAGCAAAGAGCAACCCATTTTGGGCCTTCCCAACAAGCAAGAACTCGAAAAACAAAAAGCTCGAGAAATCAACCAAAAGGAGCAACGAATAACGAGAGAGAGCACGAGCAGAGAAAATGAAACTTCAGATTTCCATTCATTGAACCAAAAGGAATACAGAGGAGTCCCGATGACACGATTACAGATAGAGGACACGATTACAAGACTCTCAACTCAATCCCTCTCCTCTCAATCCTCAAGAACACCAAGATTCTCACCACATCTTGGGAGGAAGAACACACAAGAGAGGAGACTCACATAGAACACATCGATGAAGTTACAGAGGGAGCACTACTCTGCCACTTCAACTCACACCAACTAAAGAGCTAAAGGAAACAACCTTCCCAAAGCCTCTTTTGACTAGTGTAAACCCTAATTCCCTCCAAAATGCTCAAGTGGGCATGCAGCCCCTCCTCTCCTTTTATAGCCTTGGCTGGGTCTCGACCCGTTACCTGCTAAATCCAACGGCGCCCGCTCCCGCTTGTGCAGCCTCGCGAATTTCCCGATTCGCCCCTCCTGCACCTTCCGGGAAGCTTCCGCGCTTCCTTGTCTCGCACGCCTCGCAACCACCTCGAGTCCACGTCGTCTTCGACACATCCCGACCGTTCTGACCTCAGCGCCACCTGCGCCTAGTCTGGTCCACCGTGTCTCGCCACGACTCCACTCGACGTCCTGCAGCCACACAGACAAGAAACACGTCAAATAGCACCGCTCGACACATGAAAGCGCAATTACCATCACACTTACCACAGATGAAGTCCAAACCTATCAAAGCATTAGAATATGCATCCTAAGCCCAAATGACCAAGTTTGACCAAAAGTCCGACCGAGCCCGTTGCACCACGCAACGACATGGTCCGACCACTCAAACCAAACTCGACTGACCTAAACCCCTGTCAATTACTCATCACTCTCATGGGATCACGACCACATGGTCTCTCAATCTCCCCCTTGATGAGTATATTGACAAACTCAGAAAAAGCTTTAAGAAGAGTTTGAGTTTGAAGAATCCAACATGGTCCAAAGAGTGAAATGAAGCTAATGACCATATCGACAGAAGGAACACTAGAGCAACAACTGAAAGAGCAAATTGATCTCCAAAGCTCTAAAACTGTTCCCAACAGACTTTTTCTTCTCTATTCTCCCCCTTTTGGCAATAAACGCATCAAGATGCAAAAGAGAGAATATGATATTTCAATGGATGAAATGGCTGAAGTTTGTTTATTTAAGCATTTAGAGCCATGAGAATTATCCATAATGACCAACATGTAATTCACCAAGCCATAACTCAATAAAGGCTATATAGATCATGACAACATATATATAAGCTAGCTAGAGCACATAGATGACAAACTGAATTGTAATGCAATTTTGAGAGCAAGTCAAGTCATCAATGATCAAAGTCTAACTAGAGATATCCATGGATGATGCAGGCCATGTCAATAAGCTAAGCGCAACAAGAAAGCTAATATTGAGTCCAAATAGAGTGCTATAAGCTCAAGATTGAAACATTGGTTAAGTACTTGATTCTTTTTGAAACTTAGGCAAGTTGAGCACAAATGATATATTTTCTTTTGAAATTCAAGGTTGTTGACAACCAGATTTTTGTTTTATCATGTGCTAGACCTCAAGCCTTATGCGACTACTTCAAGCGAGAAGCTTAAGAAGATAGTCTAGGTCATCCAAAACTCCCCCTAAGTTCATGCCAAGTGCAATGGCAAGCCGTCTCATAGGAGAGAATTGGTGAAGTCAGTTTTTTTGCACAAAAGAGATCTTTTTGCATTTTAACATGTTGTACTATGCATCATCAAGAGACTAAAACAGCTCAGTTTGAGGCTCAATATAGATTCAACGCTCTACTCAGCCTATTTGACATGGCATGAATCATAAAGGGATAGCTCAAGAAAGACTAATCTCGAATGCTAGCATGACAAGTTTTAATTTAAGTTGAGCAAGTTTAATTAACTTAGCATGGCACAAGCTAGTCTACACATACGAAGTCATGATAAATTTAGCAAGCTAAGCATAAGTCATGGCAAGGTGTAAAGCATTAAAGCATGTCATAACAGGATAATAATCAAGGCTCAATGCAATTTGATTACAATGCTAAATGCTGAAAATGCATAAAATCCAGCTCCCCCTCAACATGAGATGCAACTTTTAGTTCAAGTTGAGTTATGTCAAAATTAAGCTCCAGAAGCTCCCAAAAGAACTCCCCCTGAACCAAAGCAATAAAAACGAGAAGCTGGCTAAGAAGAACCAAACAGGCAGTCCTTAAAGCATAGAAAAGATATAGAGGCAACTATGGCTCAGACTGACTCTCATCTACCCCATATGACTCCAGGACAAACAGCTGACAGTAAATTACACACTAGAGAGCAAACACGTACCCTGTCTACCCGAGGGTGGCCCAACCCTCGCTAGAACCTACAAGAAGTGAGTGAGCTCAATCTAGTGAGATAAGAAACAGCTAATCCTGGAAACACAAGATAAGAGTAGGAGTCTAAGCAGCTAGATAAGAGAAACACTCTAATCCATGCTAGGAGGACTAAACCCAAGTGCACCCCAAGTGCAAAGCAACAGACATGAGACAGAAGCATAATCAAATTAGTAAAGCGAAGAAATCACAAAGCTCCCCTCACTATAGTCCATAAGGACAAACCACCCCAAGCTCTCCCGCAGAGTGAAAACCTCGAACTATCCAAAGGCTTGGTGAAGATGTCACCAACCGGTGGTCACTCTCTACAAGCTGGAGCACTATGTCACCCTTCTCTACATGGTCTCTAAGGAAGTGGAAGCGAATATCAATATGCTTGGTCGAGAGTGCTTTGCTGGGTTCTTAGCAATATTAATGAAGTGTTATCACAAAAGAGTGGAACACTGTCATGACTAACCCAAAGTCCCGCAGGTCGAAGCCATCAGAGCACTTGGCTCTGACAATTGGCTGCGACAGCGTGCTCGGCCTCTGCGATGGATCGCGCAACACCGATTGCTTCCTCGAAGACCAAGAAACGAGAAGTGCCAATGAATTGGCAAGTGCGGAAGTGCTCTTCCTATCTATCCTACAGACCAAGCAAAGTTCGCATCAGAAAAGTCTCTCAAGGAAAGACAAGAAGAGGAAGAGTACCGGATACCATAGTCAATGGTAGCTCGAAGGTACCGAAGATGCGCTTCACGCTTTGGCGGTGAGATCGTGAGAGAAGCTCGAAGCCGAGCACACGCACACACGGAGAAGTGTATGTCGGTCTCGAGGTAGTGAGGTAAAGAAGGAGCCGATCATATACGTACTCTTTCGATCAATCGGCTCGCCATCCTCATCACAGGTCAAGATAGGTTTGTAGAAGCCATGGGAGTCGACACAGGCTTACCATCACTCATGTCGAAGCGCCTCAGGAGGTCACGAGTGTACTTTCCCTGATGAAGAAATGTACCCTCCTGAGTTTGCTTGATTTGGAAGCCAAGGAAGAAAGTCAACTCGCCCATCATACTCATCTCAAACTCGGTGCTCATGACATCCAGAAGCTGTGAAACCAGAGTATGGGAAGAGCCGCCAAAGATGATGTCATCGACATAGATCTGGACGAGCAGAAGGTCATTGACATGACGGCGGATGAACAAGGTCTTGTCAACTTTACCCATCTCGAAACCATGACTCAACAGATAGGACTTAAGCCTCTCATACCAAGCTCTAGGAGCCTGCTTAAGTCCATACAAAGCTTTGGAAAGCTTGAAGACATGGTTAGGGTATTTGGGGTTTTCGAAACCAGGAGGCTGTCGTACATAGACTTCTTCCTCAATGAAGCCATTAAGGAAGGCACTCTTGACGTCCATCTGGTAAAGCTTGAAACCTTTAGAAGCTGCAAAGGCAAGCAGGATTCTAATGGCCTCAAGTCGAGCTACAGGGGCAAAGGTCTCCTCGAAATCCAGACCCTCAACCTGGGAGAACCCCTGAGCTACCAGTCTAGCCTTGTTTCGAATAACCACTCCATCCTCGCTCTGCTTGTTCTTGAACACCCACTTAGTTCCAATGACATTGTGACCTCGCGGGGGCTCGACAAGCGACCAGACCTTGTTTCTCTCGAAGTTTTCTAGTTCCTCATGCATGGCATTGACCCAAGACTCATCGGAAAGAGCATGAGAAACATCTTTGGGCTCAAAGGAGGCAATGAAAGCAGAATGAAGACAGAATTGAGATAAGCCAGATTTTGAGCGGGTAACACGCTCGAAAAGGTCTCCAATGATCTGCTCTGAAGGATGAGCATTCTGGATATGTCTAGGAGGTCCAGGGTGAGATGAAGAAGTGGCCTCTACCTCATGAGCAGAAGACGTAGGAACAGAGCCACTAGCTCCGGAGGATGCAGTAGGCAAGGGCTGATCACCTCGAGGTACCGTGGAAGAAGGCATCTCAAGGGGAGGATGAGGAGCTGGATTAGGTAAACAACCATCGTCTCCATCGTCCTCATCATCCACAAAGATGGTCTCGGACTGCTCTAAAGAACCTGAGATATCTGGCCTAGTCCCCGGACTGGCCTCGTCAAAGGTCACCTCACAGGTCTCTACCATTTTGCTAGACTCGCAGTTCCAGACCCTATAAGCCCGCGAAGAAGTCGAGTAGCCTAGAAAGATACCGTCACAGGAACGTGACTCGAACTTGTCTAGGTTCCCAGACTTCAGAATAAAGCACTTGCAACCAAACACACGAAAATGAGAGACGCTGGGCTTTCGCCCGTATCTTAGCTCATAAGAGGTGCGGTGCAAGTGTGCCCGAAGAAAAACTCGATTCGAAACATGGCACGCGGTCGCAATGGCTTCAGCCCAAAACTTCCTCGGTGTAGAGTACTCATCAAGCATCGTCCTGGCCATCTCGACTAAGGTACGGTTCTTCCTCTCCACAACGCCATTCTGCTGAGGGACGTATGGAGAAGAGAACTGGTGCTCTACACCTGTCTCACCACAGAAACTCTCAAAGTAGGAATTCTTGAACTCCGTGCCATTGTCACTGCGGATCGCTCGTAAGGCACCTGGGAGCTCTACAGAAAGCCTACTGAAAAGACCTCGGAAATGGGTAAACGTCTCATCCTTCGAGGCTAAGAAAAACACCCAAGAGAACCTCGAATAGTCATCGACCACGACAAGGACGTACCACTTCCCTCCTGCTGACTACACTCGAGCGGGTCCAACTGTGTCCATGTGGAGCAGCTGTCCTGGTGCATCGATCATCGTAACGGTGACCGGCAAATGAGAAGCGGCAACCATCTTGCCGTGCCGGCATGGAGCGCAAACAAGATCTTTGACCATCTTGAGTTTCGGCAAACCACGAATGAGATCGTGGCCGCTAACTCGGGTCAAATGGTCAAATCCGATATGACCAAGTCTCCTATGCCAGAAAGTCAAGTCGCGGGACTCAGAAGCAACTAAACACCTGAGAGGATCACCAGAAGACTCAGAAAAATCAGCACGAAAGATCCTCCCAAAACGAGAAATCCCGCAAACCAGACTACCCGAAGAATCAAGAATTTTGCAATTGTTTTTCTTGAAACTCACCTCGAAACCGTCATCGGTAAGCTGAGAAACGGAAAGCAAATTGTACTGCAGCTTACTTACCAAGGCAACATTCTTAAGAATAAAAGATGCATTAATGCGCACAATTCCTTTGGCGATGACGCGCCCAGACGAAGCGTCTCCGAAGGTGATCGTCTCATCACACGGAGCGCGGGCTAGGAGGAGAACCAACGGAGTCTCCGGTCATATGGCGAGAACAACCGAGTCTACAAGCCAAACCTTCTCCTTCCTACCCGCGAACTGAGTCAAGCAGAGTAAAGTCTCGATCTTGGGGTAAATCAAGAGTGATTTTGGCACCCAATCTTGAACAACACGTCGAGCGGATGAAGTAGTCAAGCACGATCGACCTCTATCTACCCTACGCTCTCGTGACTCAAAGAAGCGAAGGTCCACGAGTAGACTGGAGTCATTCTTTGGTCCGATCGCTATAGGGAAGCGAGTCGAGCACCGCAAAGCTGAACACGCCGTGGGTAAGCGTCTCGATGGGGAAATGAGATGTACCCTCGGGGCGGCGGAAGTCACGACCGAGCAGCACGAGGCGAAAACGTAAAACTTCGGAAAAACCAAGTCCTCGATCTTTGCCCAAACCCATCTGAAGCATCTGAAGCAAACCTAGACCTCGTGTTGGTCTTAGATGCACTCAAAGTCAGGGCTGACCACGAATACGCCTAAGAGCTGCAACACGGTCTCTGCGCGATCTGGCGCGCTGAAGCATCGGTCGATCGTATGTCCATCCCGGCGATGAAGGTGCGGTGATACCTCACCTTCCGAGAGGTAGAAGTAGCACGGGAGGCTTCGCCTTACGAGAGGCGAAGCTGCGGTGGACTCACCTTCTTTGTCGGATATCCCTTGGACAAAGCCCGCGATTTGAATTTGACCTTATCAGATCTGGGCTCGACCTCGATCACACCTCCTACTATGGGTCGGAGAATAGCAGGTGGATGCTTCCTCATATCCTCATAGAAATCATATCCTAGACCTTGATTGAACTTGCAAATCTTGGATTGGTCTAGAATAAGATTAAGCTTCTTCTTGCCGCCTACAAATCTCTCGAGAGTGTTCATAAGATACTGACACTCCCGAAAGAGAGAGGTGCAAGAAGAGCAGGGAGAAGAAGAGACAGCTGAAGGTAAGGGAGCAGAAGAAGAACCAACAGCAGAGGGAAGAATGGCTTGTGCATGCACAGCCGACTCTGAAGGGACAGTCCTACTGCTAGCCAGTTGGTTCACGTTCCTAGACGTCTCCACCTTACCCTGGGGCTTCTCCCCCTCCTCAGCAATCACATTACAAGCACAATGTGGCTTCTCTAGAAGGTCCTTAGTTAGCTTCACACATTTCTCATCCAATGCAATCAAGTCAGATTTTAGTTTGTTACAATTTTTGCATGGTGAGCTAACAGGGTCCTTAGAAGCATACTGAGCCAACTTCCTATCATGATCAACCATATCTTGAAACTGTTTGGAGACAGCTTCAAGTTCAGTAGTTAACTTAGGACAGTTTAAGCAAGAATCAATCGGCTCAAGTAAAGAAGCTTGTAGTTCAGCAATTTTATGATCTGCCCGTTTTAGGTTCATCTTTAAGTTATTGCAATTTACACAAGACTCGGGCAGATCAAGGAGCATGGCATAAGGTCCTCTAATAGCAATGTCCTCACATGAGGTGGGAGAAGTAGTCTCATCAGTAGTGAGTAGGGTAACAGCCATCCTACTCAACTCTAACTCAGCAAGCAAACTAACATTCTCCACCTTAACAGAATCAAGCTCGGAGGACACACTATCATGCGAAGTCCTTAGTTTCTCCATGTCATCCAACAGAGCACAGCAAGTATCACAATCATCACGGGAGGGAGCAGATGTAAGTGAAGTAAGCTCCCGTGATAGTCTATCTACTTCCTTCTCTAACTCGGTACACCTAGCCCTAGCTCTAGCATGAAAACCACCTAGCTTAAGGAAAGCATGATTCAGCTGGTCGTATGTGGGACATACCTCGTCCGAGTCGGAGTACAACTCGCTGTCGCTCAGCTCGCCCTCGAGGGCCATGAAGCACATGCCGGAGAAGTCGTCGCCGCCATCCTTGGGCTCTTGGTCACCCGTCCCGTCGTCGTCGCTCCATCCCTCCACCTCGCTGAGGTCGAGGTCGTCGAAGGCGGTGAGGACGCGGTGGAAGAGCTTCTTGGCCTTCCCGAAGTTGCGGAACTTCTTCTTTCCCGGCGTCTGAGCTGGAGGCTTCTTGTTACGGTTCTTGTCGGTGTAGTCGTTCTTGCCCGAACCGCCGTAGTCGTTCTTGCTTTTCTCCAGCTTGGGGCAGTTTACCCGAATGTGGTTGGGGCCACCACACTCGAAGCAAATCACGGGTCCTCCTCTCTTTCTGTCTCTCCTACCCTTGTAGGCATGGGAAAACCTTCGGGCTAGGAGGGCCGGTGATCATCCGCAAGTCGCTCTAGCGATCATCGTTATGTCACGAGAGCAGCAAGGAGAAGCCGCAAGAAGAATCGAAGAAGGCGAAAAAGAAGCGGGATCGGTGACCAAGGCCATCGATTGTGACCCGACCGACGAGACAACGTCAATCTCGTGAGTCTTGAGGCGCGAGTACAGCGCGTCAAGAGTCAGGGTCGAGAGGTCTGTCGTGTCTTTGATGGTGGTCACTTTCATCTCCCAAACACGCAGATCGAGTGCCGCAAGCATCTGACGAGCGTTGTCCGAGTCGGGGTATGTGAGACCGACCGCTCGGAGGTTGCTCAAGATCTTGTGGAACCGCGCGAAGCACTCATCTAGGGACTCACCAGCAAGCATCTCGAATTTGTTGTATTCTCGCTTGAACTAGTCCTGTCGCACCGTCTTGATCTGGGTGGTGCCCTCATGGTATGCGTCGAGGGTCACCCAGATATCGTAGGCGGACGACAGGTGAGAGATGCGATCGAATTCGCTTCTGCTCAATCCCTGGATAATGATGTTCCTTGCCTTCGCATTTGCCTCAACATCATGCATGTTACGAGCGTTGATGTTCTCATCGGCAGGAACAACAAATCGCACTTTGACCTTCCTCCACATAGCATATCCTTGGGCCTGGATGTAGGTCTCCATCCGGCTTTTCCAGAACGGATAATCGATGCCATCAAAGATCGGAGGCTTGGTCGAGTACTTGTCCGTCGCCATGGCTCTTGAGACCGGTTAAGATCTATTGATTAGAGCTAACCGGCTCTGATACCAATTGTTGGACCGAAATGGCGACAGAGGGGGGGTGAATGTCGCTTTCTAAAAATCGCCCCCTAACACGTATCTTCTTCTCTAATAGCTATGGGAGCTATGAAGGTAGAAGACCAGTGCTCACAAGACACCCCAGCAGCAGGAAAAACACAAATACAGAGACCAGCAAGCGAGAAAAATCAAATCGGGAAAATTCTGGCCTCAAGCGGTAGTACCTCTCCCGGAGCGGTAGTACCGCTATGCCGAGCGGTAGTACCTCTTACCGTTCGGACTGTCCGAACGTCTCATCGCTCCCGATCGGAATGGTCCGAACATGAGCGGTAGTACCGCTGAGCCGAGCGGTAGTACCTCTGAGCGGTAGTACCTCTCCAGGAGCGGTAGTACCTCTCGAGAAAAACAGCAAACAGGAATTTCAGAAAATTGAGAGATTCGCAACGATTCTTGGATTCTTGGCTTGGGAAACTTTGAGGAGCGCTAGGGAACACTCCCAGAAGACTAAGCCAAAAGTCAATAACAAGAAATCCACTCCAAGAATCAAGAATTTCAGATTTGGGTAAAAATCTGAAATCTTGCAAGAACCGAGCCAAAAACCAAATAACTCCCCAACCGTTGATCCTTTGGCTATGAAATTTTGAGGGAAGCTAATTAATAGCCTCTGGATTCTTCATACCAAATTTCAAGCCATCTCAACAAGGGAAACAAGAACAGCACCAAAACCCTAGAAGAGCAAAACAAGAACAGAGCAACCCAAAATGCCAAAACTGGGATTAAAAGAGGTTTGCTCTAGGGAAACTCGATCAAATGATCTTGGGGCACTATCCCAGCAAAGAGCAACCCATTTTGGGCCTTCCCAACAAGCAAGAACTCGAAAAACAAAAAGCTCAGAAATCAACCAAAAGGAGCAACGAATAACAGAGAGAGCACGAACAGAGAAAATGAAACTTCAGATTTCCATTCATTGAACCAAAAGGAATACAGAGGAGTCCCGATGACACGATTACAGATAGAGGACACGATTACAAGACTCTCAACTCAATCCCTCTCCTCTCAATCCTCAAGAACACCAAGATTCTCACCACATCTTGGGAGGAAGAACACACAAGAGAGGAGACTCACATAGAACACATCGATGAAGTTACAGAGGGAGCACTACTCTGCCACTTCAACTCACACCAACTAAAGAGCTAAAGGAAACAACCTTCCCAAAGCCTCTTTTGACTAGTGTAAACCCTAATTCCCTCCAAAATGCTCAAGTGGGCATGCAGCCCCTCCTCTCCTTTTATAGCCTTGGCTAACGGGTCTCCGCTCCGTTACCCCTGCTAAATCCAACGGCGCCCGCTCCCGCTTGTGCAGCCTCGCGAATTTCCCGATTCGCCCCTCCTGCACCTTCCGGGAAGCTTCCGCGCTTCCTTGTCTCGCACGCCTCGCAACCACCTCGAGTCCACGTCGTCTTCGACACATCCCGACCGTTCTGACCTCAGCGCCACCTGCGCCTAGTCCGGTCCACCGTGTCTCGCCACGACTCCACTCGACGTCCTGCAGCCACACAGACAAGAAACACGTCAAATAGCACCGCTCGACACATGAAAGCGCAATTACCATCACACTTACCACAGATGAAGTCCAAACCTGTCAAAGCATTAGAATATGCATCCTAAGCCCAAATGACCAAGTTTGACCAAAAGTCCGACCGAGCCCGTTGCACCACGCAACGACATGGTCCGACCACTCAAACCAAACTCGACTGACCTAAACCCCTGTCAATTACTCATCACTCTCATGGGATCACGACCACATGGTCTCTCAGTAACTTGGCTAAATAAATTAGGGAGCAAATTTGAGCTAAGAACGTGGTAAAGAAACGGTCTAGATAGGTAGGGAGCAAATCGAGTTTTACACCAACAGTTGTGCTAGCAGTTTAAGGTGAAAGAATAGAGCATGCCGCAAAATCAAAACATCATTCCTGCATTTAGAAACCAACAATAACAGCACACGAGCCGTATGGTTCCTGTTCCTCTTTATTCCCTTATATTATCAAATCCCAGAAACTATCGATTCATATTGTATCATTGATATCAACGAAGCACTAATGTTTGTTTCAGATGCATGCGGAGACAGCTACACAGGAAAGCAGAATTCTACAGAAAAGACAATTAATAAATTTAACATGCAAGGATCAATGCCCAGACCTTTTCTCTGTACATGTTCTTCCGCCGGCTAGCCGCCTCATCCATGGGCTGATAAAGGTTCGGATCCAACTCCCACGTGCTCCCATGGTTCGTCGTCTCGCTATCCGATATCGATCCCATTAGCCTCCTTCAACCCCTCGGTCGCCATCCCACCTCAAGACCTTACACCAGGGAACTCTCCAAGGGCCGAAAGTGACCTTCGCATGAACCAAAAATGGAAGCTTTCAACTTCCTAAATAGAACTCCTCATATCTCTCATTAGCAATTCCATCTCAAATCCTAATATCTACCACCAAGACCATCGTCACCTTGGTCTACGCAAAGCTATACTTTGAAGAATGTTCAAGAATAGGGGGCATAAATTTCTCGCCAAATCAGAATGCCACTTCAAATCTTCACAGCAAACTCCTCACCAAGTGTGAACCCCTTCCTCTGTGATCCCAGCAACAGCCAAAGAGGGGATCTTCGGTCCGAGAGCCAAGAACCAAAAATCGCAGCGAAAAATCTCCAAATAAGAGCCAAACCCCGAGGATTTGGTACCATAGAGCTAGCAATCCTCGCTCCAACCAATCCCATGAAGGAACGCGCGAAGGCTACGATAGCAGAAAATAAAAAATTTCTACCGCGCACACCAGGACATCATGCTAAGGAGGGATCATAGATCGTTACCACTAGACGCGCAGCGCGTGAAGAAGAGTTGGAGAAGCCGATCCAACCACGCCGCGTCGAGGTAGTAGTGAAAGTAGCCGATCGTCCGACAGATCGTCTCCTCCACGCGATCAACCACACCACGTGTCCGTCCAATCTGTAGTTTGTTGATGCCGATCAACGCGCAACGAGCAGCGCCTCCACCGGTATCCACACGTCCGGGGCTGAACGCCGATCGCGAGTGTACCGGCTCATAGCGGCTAGGGTTTGGCTCGGGAGGTGGCGGCTAGGGTTTTGCTCGTGAGGAGCGAGCGTGTGTACATCCTCAGCCCCACCTCCATATATAGACCTCCTCACTTGGGCCTCGTGGACCGAGGCCCAATAGTGTGTCTATCCGGATCTCTATCCGAATTGAGCCCACATCCGACTCACATTCGAATTAGTGTTCCAACCCGTTAAGTGTGCGACCAGCAGGTTCACGTATACTTGGTTGCGACCGAAACGCCTTTCCGGTCACCCATTAATAGCGGCCTCTAGCAAGACATATTAACCCCAAAGTATACGTAAAGATCATATCGCTGAACTCGTAATGTTCTCATGTACGAATCCCTTTGCCTCACGATATAGATTAAGCTCAAGGCGAGACCTGTGTCATCCTCTTAATAGCTCAATCACTCTCTCGATTCCGTGATGGATTATAAACTTGTGATTGACTCCTCAATCACATTGGCATGGCCATGCACTTTCATAATCCATTACATCGAGGGCCTGAGATATCTCTCCCATAAGGAGGGCAAATTCTATCTTGATCATTCACATCCCACTACATGTTTCACAGCAAACCCGAAGACTACTTTTATGACTACCCGATTCACGGAGTAGTGGTTAGTAGTCCCAAAATAGGCTACTACGCATGTTGGGAACCATGATGATCTCAAGTCTAAGGATTCTACATAAACACTACTTGAGACCAACTAATGACACATGGAATCTCTGCGGTGTCTCATGGCGGGTCTATCCAACATATGTTCACTAACACATGTCCATATTATTGATTTGGTATCACCATACCATGATCCATGAGACATGATCATCAATCAATACATATCTTGATCTTTGAATCATATTTGTTCCTCATATGATATATGATCAGGGATCATTTAGAAATAGCAACATTTAAGCATTAAGAGTCTCATGAATAAGTCACATACTCATTGATCAATAATGATAATGTCTATTTCAAGGAACAAAGTAATGCATCATAAACATAGTATGTGATATATTCAACATCTCCATGTTGCCTCTAGGGCATATCACCAACATCCCAAACACTTCACACAGAGAGATGCACAAAGAACGATCCCTTAACCAAGAAAACCCAACAAAAAACCCAATCTTTCACCCCAAAACCTCGCCAAGATCAGGTTTACATGCCACAGTCGCCACCCACAGCACATGCACCGAGTTGGGCTGCGCTCCAATTGGCAAAAGCGCAGCAATCGAGAACGAAGATAGTGGAGAGCGAGTCAGAGAGGGGAGAGAGCAATACGCAAAGGCCGTAAAAGAAGTTGCGGGAAGAGCACATGGTAGTAGCCTGTTGAAAACAAAATTTAATACTTTTCAAAAAAAACAAAATTTAATATGCAAGTTATTTTAACATATAAAAATATTCTTTACTATATGTTAAATTTGCTCATGCTTGCTTCCATGCTGGAAAAAGTTTGAACGTATTACTTTATAAATTTCTGCTACTGTTTTTCAAATAATAGTACATTTGCTTAAATGCGGACCATTGGTTATAAACAAGCGGCAACATGCCAACACGCTATCGCTACGTGGGACTCACTGGAAACCTAAAATTGCAATTTTCAAGATCTAGACCCTTAATTTCTGAGGCAATTTCAGAACATACAAAATTATAAAAAGCACACAATCAAGTACACTAGGTAATGGCTTTCAAAACAATCATACTGTTTGGACTCATTTGCTATATTAAAAAATTTCTACAAATAATATAATTAATAAAATTTTAAGAAAAATTTAGAGCGGTAAAAATTATATAAAAATTACACAAGAAAGTACACTGTGTTGAAAAGCTCCACAAAAAAATTATTATTTTTCGAGCTCATTTGTCGTATTTAAAAATTCCTATAAAGTGTATATTTAAATGATTTTTCCTGAAACTTGCTATAGTGCACCTCATGCGCTCCTTGGCCGCACAAGGTCACCTCATGCGCTCCCCGAACGCATCAGGGGCCAAATGTGGAATTACGCATGGTGGGGGCTATATCTGGCATTCGCGCGACACAAGGGCCAAAAGAGTCAAAAATTCCTTTTTTAGGCTCTAAGCAATGTCTTTTTTTGTTTTTAGATTTTTGTTTTTGACTTCTCCAAAATGAAACAAACAGAATGACTTATTAAAGCGGATTTTCCAAATGACTTTCTGCGTCTAAAACTATATATGCCGTCCGTGTCATTGTCACCATCGTCTACTGCCATCTTAAAAGTGCAGATAAAAATCATAAACCATATTTAAAAGCTATTAGCAGTAGTCTAAAAGAATAGGACCCACGTCGGACTGCCCTGGCCTCTCAAGAGGAGAGGTGGGTGACGAGCCCACAAATAGGAATTGGAATTCTCATTTGAACCGAAAATTTCTAATTAGAGATTTTTCTTACAATTGGATTTCCGAATCAAAAGGGAGGCAGTAAAGTGGGGTACTAGAGAGAGAAAATTCGGTCTATACCGCTCACGTATCGTGGACTTTTGAGTTTTCTCATGGCTTTTATTATAAACTAGTCACGTACCTGTGACGTTGTGATGGAACCGATTGAATGTATAGAGAATTGTACTATAAAAGAGTTGCTCTGATCGGTTAGAAAGTGAAAAATGGTGAGAAGTTAAGAAAATAAAATGGTTAGAGAAGAATGGACGTACAAATACCAACTCATTTTTTTTATAATAGTAATGATGGTCGTCGAGATCTACATGTGTACTTTGTGGAGCCTGCATTTCTGTCATGCCCGCGTGCACCGATCTCTACATTTACTGAACTACGACCAGTTTATATTTGCCACGGTTGATAGTTTTTGACTGTGGTAATGGTTTTTAGATAAAAATAAATAATAGTAGCTGAAAGAAGTGGTATTTAAAAAAAAGGACGAGCAGTGAGGAAAGTGAGAAATGAGTACACGAAATGGGAGCAAGAGTGGGGTGCGTGATGCGTCCGTAACCCCTTGCCTTATCTCCAGAGAGACGGGAACAAGAGAAGTGAAAAAGTCATTTCGAGAAACCAGATGTTGATATTGAAGAGGCCCCACATTCATGTTGGCCAAGTGTTCCGCTACCATACCTGCTGCTCATCAGCCTTGCAAAGCCCAGACATGTGCTTGGTAACAGTGATGTCTCGATGACACACTGGATTTCGGTTACAACGACGGGCTCTCTATGACAATGGTGAATACAAAGTAAGGTACTAAATAGTGAATAGCGGGGTAGCAGTGGATTGATGTCCATATAGCGGATAGTGGGCTCAACTCAGGCCTGTCCAAAACGGGCGATCAAGATGGAATATGGGTTAGGTTGTACTAGCTATAGGGCATGTTCTTTTTTTAGCTTATGGCTGTGACTTATGGTTGAAATTTTTGAATTTGGGCTGCTCGCGACAGAGATTACAGAGAGAGATACTCGCTTGTGATTTTGGCTAGTGCAAATATTGGGTTTTTAATGTGCACTATAATTAATTTATAGACACCATCTTAAAAAATGCTGTATTTAAAAATTAAATACTATAAAAAATTAAAAATTATTTTTAGAAGCCATCCATAAAGAACAGACCAATACGTCTAGCTAAAGCCGAGCCATGTTACAGTACTTGTGGGCTTGTTCTTTTCCTCCGAAGTTGGCGGCTTTTGCTACAATACCTAACTTTCAAACGGAGTATTTTCTCAAGACAGAATGTACAAGGTAAACGATGTACACGTTAAAAGCCCAACATCTGTAACAGCCAAAATCGCAAGTGAGTATCTCTCTCCGTAATATATACCGTAAACAACTAAAACTCAAAAATTTCAACCAAAAACTATAACCCGCAGCCGCAGCCAATCAGGCCTTGTATCCCACGAGCCGTTTGATCCCGGTCTAGAGTCGCCATGAGCATAGGCTGTACCGCTGGGCCTACATGGCCATGTAGCATGTGTTAGTAGTTGGCTCCAACACGGGATGTATCGGGCTGGGCTGCTGGCTCGCGCTTGGCCTCACCAACACGAAACACTTAGCGTACCCGTGTGGGTCTTTCGGGGTTTTGCTCGCGCATGCGCTTGGGCCACACCCCACGCGCCGAACTTCGCTGTTAACGGACAGTCGCAATAGCGGCCGCTATATCGGCCTGATAGCCGTAATAGCGATCGCAAAATTTCAGCTTGCTATTTTCCGGTACTACTTCGTTTCCGTAGCGCTGATACTTCGCTACCGCAATTGTGAGCTTAATTGTGTCCGCTACAGATGCTATTTAGTACGTTGATATGGAGTGACAAGCAAAGGAGAGACGCAATGAAAATTCGGGTAGAAGACTGAGCAATGGTAATTTTGATTTTTTTTCGGAAAAGTAAGTTTTTTAGTGTCATTTTGAACAAGTTTGTGATTCTAGTGGCGTGAATAGGCCCTATTCATAACGGATTTTGCGGATGGTTTTCTTTATTAGAATAAATACTGTAACGATTGTTAGCTTTTAGCTAAAACATTCAAGTAAAGGAAAATAAAAAAAGAAAAAAAATATATCTCCATAGATAATTTAAAGAAAAAAAGACGTATTAAGAAGTCAACGCATTCAAAACGACTTCCAGCTTTACAGAGCTAGAAGCCAAAAGCCGTTTTGAATTGGCATATTACAAAAAAAAACAAGGAAAAAAAATCTAAATTCACGAATCCTAAGTAACATAGAACCAAATAAGTCCTACCAGAAATGCACAGTAAATTTCTCTAAAAAAAAGAAATGTACAGCAAATTCTTTCCTTTGGACTCATGCAGACATTTTTAGTCCCCACAACTACAACCCTGCCGATGCTGAGCTAGCAGGCTCCTGGTCCCGCTGCTGCCATTTATGCCCTCTTACATTAGTTGCTAGTCCTTTTTTTTGGTTTGGGCTCTTTGGGATCCAAGCTTCCCAATTAGTGGGAGGATTACTGAAATGTTAGTGATTGTACTTCTACTAACTTTGTATATTTCTGAGATCTAGATTTTGTTCTTGGCTTTGCTGCGTTACTTTTTTTCTTTTCAAACTAGACTATTTTGTACTAACACCTAGAATTAGATTCGAATAGTCAGGAATGCACCATTAAAAAACTTAAATGTTCGATTGGAATCGAGATAATGGACAGTAACAAGTTTCGTATTTATTGTTTTATTTTTCAAGTAAATGTGTCATTGTTTGATTGGACGAGACAACATTTTTTTTGAAGGCTAGCTAAAACGATAATTAGAGGGAAGTAAATTATAGACATGTAGAAAAGGAAAGTTCATGTAAATTTCTGAAGAAAACATTAAACGACTTTAGTTGAAAGACAAATAAGGTTAGAACGACTTATATTTAGAGGCAGAGCGCTCCAAGTAGCTTTCAGCTTCCGGTTTTCAGAAACCACTTGGAATGCATGGATTTCTTATTTTGACTTTTTTTGTTTTTTCTCTTATTCCTTTGCATTGTCCGTGAAGATATAACAATATTTTTCATTTCGATATAACAGTGTTTTTTATTTTTTCTCATTTTTCAACATTTTTAATTGAATGATTCAGAAAAGTTAAGTGGCGCTACCGTATAATGTTAGCTAAAAATCAATAGTCATAACTGAAAACTAGAAGTTAAAGCCAATTGAAGTAGGAAAGCTAAAGCCAATCGGTTATAAAATTTCTTTCTAGCGTAGTGACTAAGGGCCTATTTAGCTGCGGCTGCGGCTTATGGCTTTTGGCTGAAATTTTTGAATTTTGATTGTTTACGGTACATATTACGGAGAGAGATACTCACTTGCGATTTTGGCTGGTACAGATGTTGGGCTTTTAACGTGTACATCATTTAACTTGTAGACTCTGTCTTGAGAAAATACTCCGTTTGAAAGTTAGGTACTGTAGCAAAAGCTAAAAAACACCAGTTTTGAAGGAAAAGAACATGCCCTAAGCCAGCCACGCATGAAAGGTTTCGCATGCAACCCGTGCAAAATAGTCCTCTTGAGACGACGCACAGAAAAAACCCCCCAAAAAGCAGAGCATTCATTTGCACTCAAACAAAGGGCGAGAACACACGGTTGAGAAAGGCAAAACAACCACGGATTATATATGTGTTGCCTCTTTGGCGCTGCTGAGGAGAGAAGAATTGCTCCCTGGTCACTGGTCAGGAATAATGTCTACTTTTATCAAGATTTTATCTAATAAGATGATTACAATAGCTAACAAATCGTACTGCCTAGTAACGCAACTTTGAGCCGGCAACATAAGCACTTCAAAGCTTCCTTGGAATCAGAAACACATCCGGCTAGACATCAAGAGACAGCTAGTTTAAGAGCAGGCAACAACAGTTCATGATATGGGGGTACAAAAGAAACAAGATTAAGGAGGTAAGAATAGAATGACCAATTGTCTAAATTTTATCTTCAATCTAGATATAAAAAAAATTAACAGTACACACCTAAAAAACTAAATCATATATGGGAAACTAGAAAGGTGCATGAATTGCATAGTCATAGCCTCATAGGCAACGCGTTATTTGTGCCTTCAATTGCTTCCCTGGGAGTCTTCAAGCCGAGGCCAGTATTCTTCCAGAAGCGGTTACCTCCTTTGCCAGTCTGCTTCCCTTTGCCAGATTTTTTTGGGCTGAAATAAAAAAATGTTAAAGATTATACATGCTGTATTTAAAGAACAGCGAGCATAAGAGGTAGAAGCAGAGTCCTCATCAAAGGAAGACCTTTGGCTGCTTCAACAAAGCCTTCTCAGTCTTCACAAAGGAAAGAGCACCATACATCAAAACTAGGAACAACTATCCAATGATTACATTCTACAATGCTGAACAGCATGCCAAAAAAGCTGCTCCAGAGTCAAATTTCAAAGCACAACAAGTGCCACACACAATTTTAATGCTAAGGCCAAAAGAAAGTCTCATACGTGATGGGATAAACACATCAACATGACCAATTAAACCTGCTATAGGCATCTAGTTATCATGGCATTGGCATAAAGCCATAGATCTACCTCCATCAATTTGGCACATTGCAAAAAAGCAATTGCAGGGCTCAAAGTACAAGACATCTCTGGTAACTAAAACAACACTGCCTTATATGCAACTTTACTTTGTAGTTGGTACTATGCAACCTACTTCACACATCTAAAGCCAATCTTGCGACCATTCCCAACCCCCAAAACCACAAAAAAAACATCAAATTTGGGTCAATGCGCAGTGAGATAATCAAGAAACCTTATCACAAAATACATAGTACGACTTCAGCAACAATCACTTAAGGGTGGAAAGCCGCAACCCAAATTACAGAATGCCATAGAATTACAAATGGACAACAGCAAGAACAATAAAACATGGAGCAACTCGTCAACCCCGTCCAAACTACTCGCTTATCACCACCCCATCCCAAACCACATAACTTCATAGATTCAGGATTCTAAACAGAGCAAGGCAACCTACAAAAACAACCAAATTTTGCACCCATTTCCTAACTCTCCATGCGAGAAGGACATAGATCCAAGGCTATCTAACACAAGATCCAAAATTTGCAACGGACAACGCATCAACATGGGTAGGAGCCTACACTACACTGGATCAGGTCAGGAGGCACGCCAATTTAACAACTGGTCCTAACGGGGCACGAGAGAGGAGGCGAAACAGAGCCCGATGGGAGGAGAGCGAGGGGGCATTACCTGCTCCGCCGTGGCTGGGAGGTGTCCAACAGCGAAGGCGGGAGGGGTTGGGGAGAGGCGGTGGCGGTAGCAGCTCAAACCAGATTAACCCTAATGTGAAGGGTGTGATTATCTTACAAGGATGGGGAGGGTTTTGGAGTTCGGTTTTGGTGTGTAATTGTGCAGATTGATCCCAACGAGTTCTCGAATTTGTGTTTCTTATATTCTCGTTTTGTAGAGAAGATTATCTTGAAAAAAGTTCAGCAAAAATCGAGAAAGCATTTTGTGCTAGTAAATGGAGTAACAGTGTAATTGGTCCATCCTTAATTTTTTATAGGGCGTTGGTAGCGCTTGGATGTATGATAGGAGTATTCCCCTGTATACTCAATATTCTTAGGCAATGTGTGTAACAATTTTGATCAATGTGTGCAATAAAATGCATCAATAACAACACAATAAGGATAAAAACTTAGGAAAATATCATCTTCTCACCAAAATTACATGAAACCAATAGCTTGATCTTAGCTACATTTTAAAAACAAATTTAGATATCCCAAACAAACAAATTTTGATGTTACAACATTACAACATTTGAAAATAGTACTGTCAACATTTGATAATAATTGATGCAATATTTTTTTACAAAGATGCAACAACTGGGATAAATTTACAACAAATTATTTCCTCACCAAAATTGTGATGAAACCATGAGTATATAATTTAGATGTGTTTTAAAACTAGTTTAAAAATCTCAAACAAACAAATTTACATCATGACAACGCTTCGTGATTGCTCATGCAACAATTAGAGACAATGCTCATAACAAATTGAAATAGTACACAAGATTTTCATAACTTTACTTATAGTTTATCACCAAACAAAATTATGATGTTACAACGCTACAATAGTCAAAAATAATAGTTGCATTCGATTATCTAGACAACCTTTTCGAAGTAACTTATTGGTTTATCAGTATTCGATTAGTTCACATAAGCGCTTGCGCTAGGACAAAAAGCCATCAGCCGTAGTCATAAGACATCAGCCATAGCCAAAAATAATGCACCACAGGTCATACAACTCATTTCCACTGCTTTTATCTCACAATGATTGTTGGTTCCAAATCTACACCCCACCCCACCTCAACCATCTTCCTCCAATGATGCTTTTTTCTATAATTGATTCCTTCATCTCTAGTGTCACTCCTATTGTCGTTGGCCACACTACCTTGCTAGCACACACAGTTAGTCGCCACGCTTGGCGGTGCATTATCTCACAAAAATTTTAAATCTACAAATTTCTTCTTAATTTTTGAAGACTATACTATCTACATTTCACAAAGACATAATTGTTCAATCAACTATTTAGGATTTGCTGATTTACAAATTAAGAGGGGGAGTGGGAGAATGAATGCAACTCATCTGAGGATGAGACATTGCCACAATGTCGGTTGCTCCCTACCTCCCTACTCTCTTGTGCCGCCTCACATAGTCAGTTCGCTCCTAACGCTGCCTGTTTGCAATTGCGTTGAGGCTTCTTCTTCCTTTTTTAAATCAACATATTTCTTCATTTTTCAAAGCTTTAAGATCTAAAATTGCGGATTTAGAATTCACCTATGGTGGTTTTGGTGTCGCCGATGGTGCTCAGCCAGCCCTGGCCCTACGCGTGTTGCCATGCTCCCTCCCCTTCGCGCTTCGGCTCTTCTTCAACCTCCTAGGCCAGGTCGCCACCGTACGTGGCCTTTGTGGTCTATAGGGTGTGGGCTCGTACCGCTGGCTGCTGCCTCCCTTGCACTTGTCACTTACCACCCACCGACCACCCTGCTTGCCACGTGCGTGCCATTGGCAGCCCCTGCTGTTGCTTGCCCGTTGACCGCTTGTCACCTATGTGTACCATGCGAGTGGCTGAGAGCCGAGCCATCGAGTGAGTCAACCCACAAAGAGAGAGAGAGAGAGAGAGAATAAAGAGGTTAGGTGGTTAGGGTTGGGGGATGATCGAATGGGCCAATATGAAGTTGGCCAACTAGAGAGGGTGCGAGATGGGGCTCACCACTCGCGTGGGCTAAGGGGAAGTTAGGGAAGTGGACGAAATTGGGGTGATGGGGTACAAATACGACGAATCTAACCTAACTAAGAGTATACATATGTATTATACATAGTATATACTAGATTTTTTATCAAAAGTTTTGGGTGTTCAATTGAACACCTTTGAACCATATACGGTCCGCTAGTGACCAGCGGCATCCCCGCCATCCACTGGCGTTGTCACCTAGGGACCCAACTATGAGCATGAATCTCCAAGTATGATAAATGGCCTACTCCAAAATAAACCTTTTTTTTTGCGAGGGGGCTCTAGGAGATACCAAACATTTAGGTCTTGTTTGGAAGGCTCATTCCTAGCTGGGACCATATGCATAGACCGAAATTTTGATCTAAAATCCTGGCCCATCCACATGGATCCAAGCTGAAAGTGAGCCTCGCAAACAAGCCCCTTAGGAGAAAATCAAGCAGACCTTCACTTAACAAATCTCAAAGAAAATAAAAGGCGGGATAATCTTGGGCAATAATTGAATGAGGGAAGCAAGCATCACCATCTGGAAAAAAATCTACAGCACCAGGTGCCGCAAAGCTTTTGTAGAACCATGTCTAGATTGATGATATGTGGTATTCATCGATCTCAAAGCAATACTTCCTCCCAAAACGAAAGGCATCCACGGACACAGACCGTCCACCATCGATGGCTGTGACCGATCTGACGCTGCGACCTGCGCCGCCATCTTTGCATTTCCGCCGCCGCTGCCAGTGCACGAACTCGGAGCAGTGGGAGAAGCCGATGGTGTGGGTGGCAAAGCTAGTGCAGCGGCAACTCGGCGACGGTGACGAAGGTCACGGCAGCGTCGAGGTGGAGCGTCGATGGCAAACGGCGGCGCAGTCTGACAGACACCGAGACAATGCAGCTCTGCGCACGAGTACTTCAACTGTGCTTATGTTTTGGAGAGGAAGAAGAATTGCTTTGAGATTGTTGAATGCCATTTGTCATCTATGTAGAAAGGGTCCTACATAAGCTTTACGGTACCTGGTGGGATAGAATTTTTTCTCATCCCCATCTAGATCGGGTTGTATGCGGGTTTTTTTTGAGGTTTTTTTAGGCCGTAGGATTATTAGTCTTGACAAGAATATAACCAATTCTTAAATTATTATTTATCTGTAAATGATATTGTTATATTATTATACTCCTTGAGTATACCCTTTATCTATAAGAGAGAGATTTCATAATATAGTCGTAAGTTCTTCTACGATAACCCTTTAGCCATAAGTTTATCTATGACAACCCTTTAGTCGTAAATTTTTCTACAATAACTCTTTAATCGTAAGTTCTTCTACGACCACTCCGTAGTCGCAAGCTCTTCTACGATCTCCTTGGCTGTAAATTTTTTCACGACCACTTCACGATTGTAAGTCCTTCTATGACCATCCCTTGGTTGTAAGCATCTCCTACGACCATGACATAGTCGTAAATTCTCCCACTATCACTTCATAGTCGTTAGTCCCTACAATCACTTCATAATCGTAAGTTCTACTCCCATGGTATAGTCATAAGTTATCCTGCGACCACCTTGAGGTTGTAGATTCTCCTACGACTAAGCCAAATTTCGACTGTCCTGTCTACGACAACCTATTGCATCGTGGGCCTGTCTGACAAGGCGGTTAGCATGTGTGCATTTATTCTCTAGAATAACTGCACATAACTTCTCTCTGACAATAACCTGCAGTGGTTCATTCAAAATAAAAAAGGTAGAAGCTGCTCAGAAATGATGTTCTCTTGTCCCCTGCACGACGAGCAGGATACCACGTTTATCTGACAATAACTCCCATCGGATGGTTATCATTCGAAACATTAAGGTGCCTCTTGGCATGGAACAACTACCACTGTTTCACAAGCTATATAAAGGTTGATGTCAGGGAGAAGAGGGGCTGAGTTTCAACAGACCCGAGGAAGAATAGAAGTAGAGCAAGTCTTCTGCCATCTCTCTTTCTTCAGGGAGAATGCTTGAACCTATATAAAAATCCCTGTATCTCTGTGCGATCATTGCCAGGTTTTCAAGAGTTCCCCTGAATCCAAATAATCATATGTAATATCGATACTAAAATATTGAGAGTTGGCATTGTCCGTGGGGATCTTCTTCAAACTCTAAAATATCGAGAGTTGGCATCGTCCATGGGGATCTTCTTCAAACTCTAGTAATTTCTCGTCAGTAAGTTCTTTTCTTTCTAATGTCCTCATGGTAAGAGAGTGGAACAAGGAGAATTGGTTCGACCTTGCATGACCTTCGTAATTGCCGAGTTTTCCAATAGAAACTTGAGAATTACTATTCTGGCAAAGGACCACTTCCCACATTCGATGAGGCAAGACAAATGAGTGATCGAAACCACTCAGACGAGGATGAGATGATGCCATTTCAAGATCTGAAGCACACTATTGAGCACATCTATGGAGGATCTTCGGCATACGACTCAAAGTGACTATATAAAGTTGTCGAACGAGAGCTAAACTCTATCGATTCTCCCCTTATCAATAATCTTCCTAAGTGGTCGGAAGTCACTATCTCCTTCGAGAAGAGTGATTGTCTGATTCCTTTGACTCAACCAGATCGGTTTTCAATCGTAGTCGAACCCACCATCAGCAATTATCGAGTAAATCAAGTGTTGATTGGCTGTGGTAGTTCTTTAAATATTTTATTTGTGAATACTTTGGATGAGAGCAAGCCCCTCGGACCAGAATAAAGCATATACGATACTCATTCCATGGGATCGTACCAGGGTCTTTGTGCAACTTCAAAACAGAGAAAATCTTTTTTTTATGTGGTCGATTTCAACATGGCATATAACACCATGCTCAGGTGACCAGCTCTAGCATGTTTTTTGATTTTTGCTCACTATGCATATCAATGTCTTAAGATATCAGGTCCCAAAGGAGTAATCACAATATGCTGTGATAAAAATATGGTGTTTTCATGTGACCACAAGTCCCTCGAGATGGTCAGGCAGTTGCCAACTCAAGAAGCAAGCAAAACGTAGCTTTCGACCAAGCACTCAAAGCCTAAAGCTGCACCAAAGCCAAATAAATAAGTCAAGAAAGTTCCTCTGAATCCATAGGAGCCTTCAAAGACCGTTCGCATTGGGGTTACTTCTGACCCCGCATAGGAAGACACCCTCATGACCTTCCTCTGGGCAAACGCAGATGTATTCGCAGCAGCCATCCGACATGCCAAGGTCCCAAAGGAGATGATCAAGTACTATCTAGCTGTACGGCCTAACAAGAAACTTGTAAAACAAAAATTACGGAGATTTGCGCCTGATCGATGGGAAGCTATTAGGTTAGAATTGGACAAGCTACTAAAAGCAGGCTTTATTAGAGAAGTCAATTACTCAGAGTGGTTAGCTAACCTGGTAATGGTTAAGAAGTCTACTGGTAAGTGATTGTGTGTATGGACTACACTGATCTTAATAAAGCTTGTCGAAAAGATGATTTCCCTCTTCCTCATATTGATCAATTAGTTGATTCTGCCGCTGTTGTGAAGTATTAAGTTTTCTAGATGCATACTCCGGCGAGGAGGCCAGGCGGCAACGCAAAGCGGCCGGCATCGAGGTGAGGTCAAGGCGATGGCGCTGTGGGGAAAGAGAGGTGAAATTGAAGCATGCACGAGCTTTGGTAGGTGCGGTGGAAGCTTACCCTGGAGCTGGCCGAACGGGAGGAGGGCTGAGGCGAGCCGGCGGCGGAGGCCATGGGCGGCGCAAGCATGCGCACTGCGCGGTGAGGTACAGACCACGGGAGGCTTGGGGAAGGCCGGGGATAGGCTGGCGGCGCTCCAGAGATGGTGTGGGAGGATGGAATTGTGTTTTGGCGGCGAGATTCGGCGGGGAGCCCGGTGGCCGGCGGTGGGGAAGAAGAGCAGGGCTGGCGGCGGGGAAGCTCGGATTCCGGATTGCACGGAGGTGGAGGCGGCTTGGGGTGTGGGGAGCTCACGGTGGTCCTTGGCGGCTCTTATAGGCGCGCGAGCGAGGCCGGCCTCGGAACCTTGCCGTGCGTCAGTAGGCGGTGAAGCAGACAATTGCAGGCGGCGATATGACCGGTGAGACAGCGGCAGCAGAGCAGGGAGATTGCGGGGTATCCGGGCATGATGATGGCGCCGCGCGTGATGGCCGGGCGGAGCGGGGCCGTGTTGGCCGGCTTTTCCGAAGCAGCGAGCAGCAGGGGGGTCCGGGCGCGCGTGCGGTGAGAAGAAGAGGGAGGGAGAGGGGCGCTGGCATTCAGGCCCGCTGGCCAGAGGGAGAGAAGGCGGAAGAGGGGTGGAGCTGGGCTGGGCCGTTGCGGCGGCTTGGCTTCATCCTTCTTTTTTTATTTTCTTCTTCCTTTTCTATTGTTTTTGGCTTATGCATTTGGGTGTGTAATATTTTTGTTTTGTTCCTTCCCTTGTACTAATTAAGCTGTAGGTGCGCATTTTATTATGTACATATTTATACATACATGTATACATATATATATATATATATATATATATATATATATATATATATATATATATATATATATATATATATATATATATATATATATATATATATATATATATATATATATATATATATTCAAAGTTGGCATTTTAATTGTTTGCTTCCTTATTATTCTTGCCATTATTTTTCGAAGTGAGGGTCTTATGTTTAAACCAAAATTTTCTCCCTTCCCTTTTATGGATCATCTTTTCAGATTTGCTTTTTAATTCTTGATTTTCTATTATTTAAACATGTTTGTTTCCTTCTTGATCCTTTTAACTCTTTGGAACTTCAACCAAATTTTCAGAAGAATATCATAAACTCCAAATCCAAATAAAACAATTAGCAAAATAATTTAAAAACTTCACACTCTTCAGATTTAAATTTTCATGATGTTACAAATCTACCCCCCTTAAAAAGAATCTCGACCCTGAGATTTCGGTAGAACAGAAAGAAAGGAGGTGAGATTATTTTGGTTAGCAATGGGTTTCTAGGTGTTGCTCGACGTATAGTTCTTTAGCTTCACAGAGAGATGAAAATCTGCACCATAAGGGTTAGCACTTGGGGAAGTCAAAAGGGAAGAGGGAAACCTTGTTCTTCTGGATGGGTCATAGACTTCCAATTACTTGCTCTTTGACATTGTTGTCGTCACCTCACCGTAAATGGAGTAGTTGCATCGCCTATTGAACATATGGTTGTAGATTTCCATATGGATAGGTAGGTAGCAATGGTATGTGCCCTAGGGGTAGACGGTCTGAGGGATGCCGATACGAGGATGGATGTATTTATATGGTGGTCTTTTGTCCTTATCACTATAAGACTTCTGGTCTTTATCTTCACTTTGCTCTTGATCTCGCTTGATCCCTTGACTCTTCAGAGCTCGACTTTCTAAATTACGTGCTAGATGACTGAATACAAATAAAGGCAAATAACTCAAAAGATCCAAATAAAATCCAAATAAACTCGATTTAGCTTTATTACGAGTTAATGGGTGGTTCGAGTGACTTGAGGCAGGGTCGATGGCAGAATACGATGACTCAATCTTTTTATTAATAGCCTCTTTTATTATTTTTCTATTTATCAAGAAAGTTCCATGAATTGGGTTAGACTTACGGACAGACACATGTGTTTAGTTCATTAAATTAATCTTTAGAGCCTGTATTCCTGGCAATCTAGGCTGTGGTATTTTATGGGATTCTATTTACTAATTATTTAAATTGTACTCCTAATGATTAGTTTAATAATTTAGTAACGCACGGGAGTATTTAATTATCTCATTGATGTCTAATAGGAATTTTAGTATATTCTTATTTGCTACTCATCTGCTACTATTGGTCATAGTATTACATGTTTCTTGGGAATGTTTACTGGTGAGATTATCTCAATGTCCGATGACCTAGGGCTACTATACCTTAGCATCTATATACTAACATGACTTTCATTTGGTTATACCTTAGGACCAACTGTCATTGTTATTTTATCCTTTGCATTAGCATCTTGCCTGTTTTAGTTAAACTTCTATTTACATAGGACCGAGCTCGCTATACCCTAATTTTATTCCTACTAAATTCATCGTTAAGATTTATTTATTGGTGACGTGCTAATGGCGAGGATTTTATTAGGACCTTCTAATTTAAATGTTTATGGGCATATCTATTGTTTAATTAATTTTATGAAGAGCCCTAATTTAATTAAACCTACCATTAAGATTTATTTTATGCCTGCGTGACAAATGTTATGGCATATATTTATTTATAATTAAGGATAATCTTTTAACTTAAAGCTTTGTTTTTATTGCTTTAACATAACATCCATTGCATTTTCTTAAATTTTAACTTGAATATATTTTTAATTAGGTTCCTTATTAAATTTGGACTTTAAACAAAACCACATTTTATTAATGCCTCCAATTGATAATTAGACCTAAAATAAATATTTAAGCTACATTAGTTGCTCATATAATAAATAATCAAACATCAAATCTTAAGAATCCTTATTTTATACCCTAATTAAATTTATTAGCTTTTCTAAATTATTCTCAGATTTTCCATGATTTTTCTTACTTAAAATGGGCTACAAAAGTTAAAACAAAAATGGGGAAAAGGATGCGGCTAGCTGAGTTCGAACCAGTACGAAGGGGGTGCTCTGTGCTTTACATGCGCTCGGGTAGCCAAGTGGGCTGATGGCCTGAACTAATTGCGAAGTGGCAGGGAATTAGATGACGTTATCATGCAGCTGGGCAAAGCAGACGAAGAAGGCCGGCGCTCGGTGTTGTTGTCGCCGCCAGTGGACGTCAGAAGGGGAGGCGCTGGTGAGCGGAAAAATGGGTTGTGGGAAGGTGAGGGAGTCCAGGGGAGGTGGCACGCTGGTCGGGGTGGCGGCGAGGTGGGAAGCCGACGGCGCGGGCGGCAGGCGGGGAGATGGACTCGGGGCGGCGGCGAGGTGGGAAGCCAACGGCGCGGGCGGCAGGCGGGGAGGAGGAGGGAAACCGAAGCCCGTACGAGCATTGGGGGGTTCAGGGGAGGCTTACCCATGAGCTAGCCGAGCGAAAGGTGTGCCGAGGGGAGCTGGCGGCGAAGGCCGGTGATGGCGCGGGAAGGGCTCACGCGGAGGGGTCACTCCGGTGAGGGAGGGCGTCGGCCGACCGTCGGGGAGGCTTCGGGCCGTCGAGATGTCGCTTTCCGTGCGCGGAATCGAAGAATGGTTGCCTGAGGGAGAGGTGGCGCTGGCGGCGGCGATTTCAGCCGGCGACGGGGGAGATGGCCGGTGCGGCGAGCGCGGAGCGGCGTTTTCCAATTATACCATGGGGGAAGTAGCTGGGAGGTGGGGGCACCATATGACGCGGACGCTTTTGCACGGGATGCACTGGGCTGGCCGGGACCGCACGGGAGCACGGCGGTGGCCGGCGCGCAAGGAGGCAACGGGGAAAGGGAGGAGGCGCAGGGAGAAATGGGAGGCGGGGAAGCTTCTTATAGCCGTGGGGGATGCACTGTGGCGTAGCTGTTGCCGGCGACTGGTGTACAGGGCGACGGGACGGCAGCATGGCCGGGCGACGTGCGCGCATGGCGATGGCGATGGAGGCGACTGGAGTTGGTGCGCAGGGCATGGGCGCAGGCGACGTGCGTGACGCAGGTGCAGGGACGTGACGCGGTGGAGGTGACGGGCGACGTACTGGCGTAGGCATGGCGACGTGGGTGACGAGAGTAGGGGAAGAAGGCCGTGCGTGATAGAAGAAAAGAAGAAGACAGTGGCGCTCGGGCCCGTGCGCAGTGGAAGAAAGGGGAAGGGGAGAGAAGAGAGAGGTCGGTGGCGTTGGGCCCACTGACAAGGGAGATATGAGGAGGAGGGGGAGAAAAGAAAAAGGGGAGGAGGAAAATAGAAAAAAACAAAGAACAAGGAAATTGTTATAGCTCGTTTTTGATTTTTAGACTTTTAATTTAAATTTTTGGTTTCACATTTATGATCACTGATTTTTAAATTTTTGCATAATATTTGAATTTTAAGTTTTTTTAAAAAATTTAACTAGTTAGATGCGAGTTTTAACACTCCTTTAGCCATTGTTTTTCTTTTACCTAGGTAACTTGGAATTCAAATTTCTATTTGTATTATTTAACACTTAACCGCTAATTTGTGTGTAGATCCTTGGATTTCCTATTTCTCTTATTATCACCATCATTGTTTGTAAATTTGGATATTATTTCTCCATATTACTTTGCATGTCACCCAAAACTCAGAAGATTGCAAATAATATTCAAAATAAGTTTGAATGCCAGCAAAACGCAAGATAAAGTTTTAAAACTCCCATATTTCTGAAGACCCGAATTTTAGGATGTTACAATTCAGATCTGGACTTCTCCTAGAGAGTTGTAGAGGACATCGTTATCTTTCCGTGAAGTGCTAGAACGCATCATTCGGACCCTTGTAGCAGAAGTTATGATTTTTTTCTAGTAAGACTGTTCTACAGATCGGGAGATTTCTGTCAGGTTTTGGTAGATTGGATTGGGCGATTAGAAAACGGGAGAAACAGAGGATCTCAATATTATGAAAGTTGTAGATAATTGCCTTAGCTTTCCAGGAAGGTCAAGAAATCATGATTCAGACACTCGGGCTGAAAGTTATGGCAATTTTAGTGCTCTGTCCAGAGAACCTGACGTGAAATTGATGTTTTAGAAAATTGGATGGTGCGGGTAGAAGATGGCCGATTCAGGGAGGCTCGCCAACTAGGTTTAGTTAGATAATTTAATTATATTTCTAGAAAGTCCAAGAACACCCAATTCGGACTCTTGTACCAATTGATATGAATTTTTGAAGTTGACTGTCCACAAAGGGGGCAGGTTGACCTGTAGGATTTGGGGATCTGGAACCAAGTTAAATGTTTTTGTTAGTTTGTGAGTGTTTTATTTAGTCTAAGTTCCACTACTGTTATCTTATCAAATATTATAATTATTATTCAGGTGGAGGACGGATCCCAAGGGCAGCACCTTCTGCACGTCCCTCGTTTTCTCGCGGTTATGGCAAGTATAATGATGGTTTAAAATTTGATAGTGTGGAACATCGATGTTTGATCTATATTATGAGTAAATGTGTTCATGGTGGTGGTAAGGATGTATTGGTATTGTTTATGGTTGATTGCGAATTATAGTGTTCATGAGTATTTCTGGTGCATAGATATTGTGGATGCAAGTTTTATTTCATTGAGACATTCACGCATATGCATCATGTTGATTTATTGAAGACTTGGTCACGAGATGACCAAGCGCTGAGGTCCCCGTCATGTTGATGACGGGCTAAAGGTCCCCATACTTATGGAGTATGGGCAATTAGTCCCTATACCAGATGGTACAGGCATGGGTGTGCATCGACGGATGCACACTTTGCATTATCGATAAAATGCAAAAGAGAAAGAGATAAAGAGATTTTTGATCATCTTGCATAGCATGGCTTATTTATATGGTTGATGGATGAATGTGTGAAGTGATGTTCATGAATGTTTTTGTTACTATCTATTATATTTGCTGAGTCGTTGGACTCACTCTTGTGTGTTGTTTTTTTAGGTACCGTTATGAGATCAGCATGCATGGGGAAAGGGAAGGAATAAACTCGTTGCACTTGCACATTCCACCCATAATGGAAATAAAGGAAGGAAAATTAAATATAAGACGCAAGGACTATCTAAGAACCATTTGATTATTATCCTTGGATTTTAATTGTAATATGAGTTTAGAAAATTTATGATGCTCATGTTCTTTCCCTAGATATTATATCCATGAATGGTTTAGTAATCTTTAATTTATTTGCTTAGCATTGAACTTATGACTTGAGGATTGTCTATTATAATTGATACTACTTGTGAAATCTTTGATTTAGATAGATAAACAAAGAAGGATCTGCCGAAATTTTGTATAATGCAATTAGTTAACATAGTTTTACTTCTAGCTGGGTAGCATTCCAGGTCATTGTTTGGCTAGAGTGTTACAGCTATTTGGCTAAAACTAAGTATATAATGTGGAAGCTTAAATCAATTTGGTTTGGCATAAATAAAATCTAAATAAACTAGGTTCACCTAAGTGCACCAACACGCTAAGTCTATATCAAGGTTTGCAGTCCTAGGATGATAAGCAATCAATTTAATTCTATGAATATAAATTGCTTAAATGTAAATTGAGCATAAGACAACAAACTATAATTGACACGGTACTTTTTACTATGGTGTTCAGAGACTTGCCGATCTCCCCTAGTCCACATTGAGGTAAACCCAAACAAATTAGATGGGCTCCACGAATGAAGCCTTCCACCTCAAATCCACTAGTGGTAGCTCTTTCCCACTCCAGGTAGGCGAGCTCCAACCTGCACATTTCATTGGGTTTTCTCACAATCTTCTTTGAGAAGATCACCACACATGACGCCTCTAATGCCGTCTAGAAGTTAGCAACCTCCAAGAGTAACAAGTCAAGCCCCTCACTTAACTCTCACCATGTGCAAAGAATGCACAAGCTCAAATAGACACTAAGTCCAACTCTAGATGCAACACATGCAATCCAGATCCCTTCTCCTTACTCACAAAGTGCAACACATGCACAATTGAGAGGAGAACCTCACACTAGCTCAAGAGAGTGAAATAGAATGCCAGAGGTTCTTCTCCAATAGGTCACAATGGGCTATTTATATCCCACATAAGAAAACTAGCCATTGGAGCCAAATCTCTGAAAATCAGGGACATCGGAAGTACCGCAGGAAAAATGCCGACACTTCTGCTCCCCTTCACAACAGTCAAAAAATAGACGTTACTCAGTAAAATCGGAAGTTCCACCGTTCATTCTCCAGTACTTCGGAACATCGGAAATACCGCTCCATACATGCAGAACTACCGATTTCCTTAGGAACTAGAAGACTCTACGAAGGTGTCTAAGCTTATGGATTTCGGCAGTTCCATCCTAGCGGAAGTTCCGCTGATCAAATCTTGGTACTTCCGATTTCCAAGAGATGAAGTGTTTTCTCCGTGTACTCTCTGGAAAAAAAATGTACCGCCAGTTTTATCAAAACTTCCAGTTTGTGGAAGTACCACAGTGTAAACACCGGTACTTCCGATTATCCTGACCATGCATATACTTCAACAGATTTTGCAAAACATATTTGCAAACTATAGTATCATGCCCACAAGGATTAACCATGATTCCTAACAAGTTGCAAAAAAATATTTGCACACTTTTGAAATCATGACACAAGGTAGGTACATGGACTTAACACATTTGTAAAACACATTCGCAAACCTAAGTCACATGCTATAAGGATTATATATGAGCTTCAATCACTTGAAAAACACATTTGAAAATATAAGTCTCATACCATAAGGAATAGGAAACATGGACTTCAAGCACTTGCAAAACACGTTCACAATATATAGTCCCATGTTACAAGGTTTCAACGTATGAGCCTCAACTATTTGCAAAACATATTCACAAATATAAGCATCGTGCTAAAGAGAGCTAGAGTAAATGAGGTTGAGTTATCAACACATGATGAGACTCAAGCTACTAGACATATCCCCTCTTAATAGTACGGCAACCTATACTGGCAATTTGGTCTTCCAACCAAACACCAAGACCGATAAAAGACTAGGAATACATTCTTAGTCCTAGCAAGTCATACTTTTACCTCAAACATCCTCTTGAAACTTGATGACACACATCTTCACTTCAAGTCTAGGTTATTGTCTTGATATGCATCATCGATGCATTCTTCACTTGAACTCCATCAATATATGATGTGTCTTTTCTTGACTTGATGATTAACACATGATCATTTTCTCTTGGACATGCATCAACTTATGATACATCCTTCTCTTGATGGTCTTCAACTCATGAATCTATTTTCTATCTTGACTTGATGATCTTCAATACATGAAGTCATTCTAAGTCATCTTCATTTGTGGAACATAACCTATTCATCCAACTCATAGAAACTATTAGTCCATAAAATAATTGCCATCAATTAACAAACTTCACCATTAACACATAGTGGAGGGACTAGATTCTACAATCTTCCCTTTTTGGTGTGACAATCTCAACAAATAATGAGATAAAGATTGTATTTGTGAATATACAACATGTACATAATAATTATATACTCTTAGATAAGCTTACTTATTCGGTTGTCATTAATCATCCAACCATTGACACATAATGTAAAAGCTAGATAACATCCCGATTGCAAATGAGTATATATGAACTACACAAGCTATATATACCCAAAGGATATATTTCAAAGTAAAGATCCCAATATGTGTATTAAAAGAAATATGGATCAATACTTATGAAACCTCAAAACATAGAGTGGACTCTCCCTAAATATGTCCATACAAGTATGTGTAATGAAAACATATGCACATATTCAAGTTAATCTTTTTGGTGGAGTTCAACCTATATTTTAGATCCAAGGAATGCATTAAGATATAAGAAAGTGATTTCAAATGCATACCTATTTGATTTCACATTTTCATCCAAATGAAACTAAGCAACAATATACTCAAACAAGCATGCTAGTCTTACATATAGATTTATCATTTAATTATATATTTGGATATGAGGAATGCAACACGATTATAAGAAAGATATTGAATGCATACCTCAATGATTCCACCTTTTCATCCATATGAGACTAAGTAATATCATATTCAGTAAACAAGGTTAGTCTCACAATTGTATTTGTCATTATCACCAAAACCTCATAATTGTATTTATCATTATCACCAAAACCAACTGGTCTACTGGTCGATTGTAGTACACACTATAGTGACTTTATTTATATCGGTCAAAATTATACGTGAGTTTCTCTCTCCGCATGACTTTTTATAAGCTGTTACTATTTATAAGTTAATACTAAAAATCATCAGTGAAAATCAAAATGAACGGGCATATAATGGGTGAGCGTGATACAAAGGAAGTCACAACTACGGTAGGAAATGAAATAAGATTTGGCTTGCTCCAAAACGGCTTGAAGCCGTGGCCTTTTCTTTTGTATTTGGTGTGTATTATGACTGCAAATGCAATACAACGGTTGTTAGTTTTTTCTGAATCAAAAAATAAGAAAAATAATAAAAATTAAGAAAAATTAGATAACACCGCTATATCTTTTAGGACAATACAAATAAATAAGATGAAAAAAGAAAAAACAAAAAATACCAAAAAAAAAAAAATCAAAATTACCCGGAAGCTGAATCCGTTTAGAGCGTTGCTTAAGCGACATATCCAATGCAATTAATACGAAGAGGACATACAAGTAAAATCATTATATTTACATCAGAATTGTATGTAGGTGAGACATCCTCCTGTACGATGTATCCATCTCCCTCCATTTGTATATAGACATTGGGCCTATTTGGATCCGGATTCTTACAATTTAGTGCAAATTTAAACTAAATCCCAAAAATCTGAAGAAGTCCCCTCATCCAAACACTCCCCTCTCAGATGGGTACAGATTACATTGAGACATGCATAAAAAAGGCCTATTTGAATAGAGGGATTTATTATTCCCAAAATAGTCCCCGGTGCCCACCATGCACGGCCGGCCAGCCCGGCCCCTACACGTCCGGCCGGCGACCGACACAGCGGCGACCATGGATCACGAACCGGAGTTAGGCAGCGCTGACCATGGATCAAGAACCGGAGTTAGACAGCGCTCCAAGTGATTCATAAGCCGAACCTTATGATTTATTTTGTATTATAGCTACTGTTGGCTTATTTTATATAATTAAATAAAAAATAAAAAGCATTATATTAGCATTGATAATGCAAAGGAATAAGAGGAAAAAAAAGCAAAAACAAAAGCCAGAAAAAAATAAAAAACCTTAAGCCATAAATCCAAAACCTAAAGTTAGAACCTGAAATGTATGGAGCAGTTCTTGATCAAGTGCTAGTATTAGTGTCTATTGAGGCAGAAGCCGCACGCGGTGTGCATGCCTGCTATGCAGGGATGGATGGTGCCTAGGCTTCATTTCCAGTACGTCTCATCAAAGTCTGAAAACGCCGAGGAGCAGGCGAGCCCGGTCGCAGAAGCGTGCGTGCTTTTCGTGTTTGCTCACTGTGGGTCCATGGAGGCACTGACTGCACTACATGATGCTAGCTCTTGACATTTCTGATATATGTGGCCATGTATGTCGACACAGCCAAGATATCTTTGACTTGTGCTAATAAGACATTTTTGTGTACCTTCAGCCTGGCCTGCTTTTAAAGACCACCAAAGACCTAAGAAGCATGATTAATCTAAACGGTGCTGCAGCAGGAACCAACCCGTGCAAAGAGGTGGCGTCGTCCCCATCTATCCACACCACTAAAAAAAGATTATAATAAATATCTATATCACAGACAGTTAATAAGGAATCGTTTGTGCTATAAGTACCACAGACAATTTTACAAACGTGACCATATACCATCTGTGATATGTAAATATCACAGACAGTTCATACGAATAACCGTTTATGATATTTTTACAAACGATTATTTATACGAGTTATCTGTAATAGTGAAAGATATCATAGACGGTTCCTATTAATAACCGTATGTGATAGTGACATCACAGACGGTTTGTATAAATAACCGTCTGTGATAGTTCACAGACGGTTATTAATAAAAACCGTCTATGATAGTTTCATATCACAGATAGTTTGTGGTTGGAACCATCTGGGATACGCTGCGTTATTAAATAGCCAGCGTGGTCTCGACAGACCTGTCTTCATTGCGCTGCATTGAAAAAGGCGGTCGGTTTTGGGAAGTTTGGTGAAAATATACCGCTTGTAGATCTAGCTCGTAGATCGATTTGTTCTTGGTGATTAGTGGTTAGTATTTACTTCTAATACCTTATATGCCTTGTAATAGAGAGATGATAGCTAGGTTTAGAGAGATGTTAGTTTGGTTCAATTTAAGAATGGATCAGTACTCCTAGTTTACTTCAGTATATTCTTGCTTGATATTGCTTCATGAATACGTGGCTAGCTACTTAATTTAGATATAGATAATTTATTATAAGGTGAATGACAATTATGTGTGTAAGTAGCTAGGCTGATTAGCTATAGTAGCATTAATAATCCAATTTGACACTAATATTGAGAACCGTGTGAGTTAGCAATACATTAATAGCATGCCTGCTTTTAGAAGAGCGATCGAGCTGGATATGTTGAAGAAGGGGATGGAATATATATACCGTTCATGTGTTGATTGTGATAATCTGAAGATGTTTACCAACTTAGCGTAGATTGAAACTCACTTGATCCGAAGGGGTTTCAAAAAGGGGTATACATGTTGAACCAGCCATGGTGAAGAGAAGATTATACAGAAAGGTAGTTATAACATCGTCGAGGGAGACAACGATATGCTGGTTAGGGACTGTACTTTTGATGAGGATAGGTCTCAGGATGACAATCTAGATCAGATGTTTCACGATGCAGAAGGGAACTATAGTGAGAGAGTTTGGTAAATTCGAGAGCTTGATGGAGGACTTGGAGAAATCTTTGTTCCTAGGCTACAAGCCGCAATACATAAAGTTGTCATCTATTCTAGAATTGCTAAAATTGAAGGCAAGTAATGGTTGGATCTCCTAGCGAACATCCTTCCAGAGGGAAATATGTTGTCGAGAACCACCTACCAAGCTAAGAATATTCTTTATCTATTGGGAATGGAAGTAGAAATAATATATGCATGTCCGAATGATTGCATCTACTGTAAAGAGTATGCAAGCTTACATGTTTGTCTGGTGTGCAAAGTATCCCGATACAAGCGTAAAAATGACTTCGAAGATGGGGAAGGCATCGAGTTGAAGCAAGGATCTCCTGCTAATATGTTGTGGTATTTGTATGTAATTCCCTAGTTGAAGCATTTATTTACAAACTGAAAGGATGCAAGATTACTGCTTTGGCACTTGAAGCAGCATAAGAAAGATGGAATGATAAGACGTGATACTGATTCTACCCAGTGGAGGAACATCGATAGGATGTTTATAGACTTCGGTGCAGAACCAAGGAATATAAGGCTTGGATTGAGTATAGATAGAAGGAATCATTTTAGTAACATGAGCAGCTGTTATAGCACATGACCCATGACTGTATGTGTGTACAACCTTCCTCCTTGGTTGTGTATGACGCAAAAATATATTTTGATGTCACTATTTATCCAAGGGTTGAAGCACCCTGGGAACAATATTGATGTGTACTTAGTACCATTGGTAGAAGATCTTGTGATACATTGGAACGAAGGGGTACAGGTATGGGATGCGGATAAACGAGAGAACTTCACTTTACTTGCGATGTTATTCTGCACCATCAATGATTTTTCTGCCCTTGGTAACCTATTAGGGTTGAGTACAAAAGGAGCCAAAGTTTGTCCGCACTGCTTAGATTATACTGAGAGCGTGTGGTTGAATAACTCACGCAAAACTATGTACATGCGTCACCGTAGATTTCTTCCAAAGTATCACCCATACCGCAAGATGAAGAAATAATTTGATGAAAAAAAGAGGATGACTCAGTACCAAGGCCTTTTAGTGGGAAAGAGGTTAACGATATGGTTAAGAATATTGATGTTGTGCTTGGAAAGGGACGTAAGTTGAGGACCAGTCAGAAGAACATGTGAAAAAGAGATCAATATTTTGGGAGTTGCCTTATTGAGAGCATTTAGAAGTTCACAATTGCATCGATATCATGCACGTAGAGAGGAATGTATGTGATCACTTGATTGGTCTCTTACTGAATATTCGTGACAAAACATAGGATGGTGTCAACGCAAGATGTGACTTAGTTGCTATGAACATCAGGACCGAGTTAGCACTAATAGAGACCGATAAAGGCCGGATGTACCTTTATCGGTAATGCAAAGTGTGTATCTGTCGATGCACACCCATGCCTGTACCATCTGGTACAGGGACCAATTGCCCATACTCCACAAGTATGGGGACCTTTAGCCCGTCATCAACATGACGGGGACCTCGGCGTTTGGTCATCTCATGACCAAGTCTTCAATAAATCAACACGATGCATATGCGTGAATGTCTCAATAAAATGAAACTTGCATCCACAATATCTATGCATCAGAAATATTCATGAACACTATAATTTGCAATCAACCATAAACATCACCAATACATCCGTACCACAACCATGAACACATATACTCATAATATAGATCAAACATCGACATTCCACACTATCAAATTTAAACCATCATTATATTTGCCTTTACCGAAGGAGCGAAGGGATCAAGCACGATCAGGAGCGAAGCCACCTATTCACAAGGCACCACTCAGAACAAAACCATAATACAATATTCACAACTGAGAAGTAAACGCCTCTATGCCCAAAACCCGCAACTCCCACTCCGCTTAACGGTTCTACACTCTGTCCGCAGCAGCAGCGCTGCTTTATTTTTTTGTATCTTTAACAATATTAAGCCATTCACAGCAAATGATATATTTCTGGATTCCTCACTTAAATACCTTCCCTTTTCATGTAGATCACATATTTTTATTTTGATCCTAGCAAGGTGTAACTTAATGCGCAAAACAGAGAACGTTCTCTATTCTGGCAATCTGGGCAGCCAGATTCTAACGTGTCCCAACTACAAGGATCTAAAAATGATGATTTTTATACAGTAGTTAGATTAATTAATTTTCTACATTTTTCTCAATTGCGACCAAAAACATAAAAATCATCTACTACCCCTAAATCACACTTGAACATCAATCTGCCCCAATCTGCACCCCCGACAGACAGCGATGTTCCTGACTCTGCTGCGCCCAAATCCCGTGCCCTAAAATTCTTCCAAATTTACAAAAAATATACCTCATCGTCCTCTACAATTTTCCTTTTGGGCAGACCCGCAGGAAAAATCATTTCGTAGGTCTAAACTGCGCAAATAGTCGCGCTGCGCGGATTGATCTACAGGCAGACAGCAGGAAATCTCTAAACGGATAATCAATCTGCTAATCCCCTTCTAATCCTGTGCCAAGAACCCTAATTACTCTAAAAACAGAAGTATTTGAGATGAGGGAGAGTTACCTAGGAGATTCCCTTGGGATCACCCGTCTTCTTCCCCTTCTTCCTCCTCCTACCTTTCTTCTCCTTCCCGCTTTCTCCTAGCACCAAGGGACAACAATGAGGGGAGAGGTGTGCTGGACATGGTGGAGGTGCAGGGGCAGGGAGGGGTGCTGCCAGGGGGAGAGAGGAGGGGGAAAGAGGGGTGGCGGCTAGGGTTGGGGGGAGGGGCGCCTCCCCCCTTTTTGGTCGGCCTTCACATGGGCCAAGGCCTAGGCCCAGGTTGTCGGATATTTTCAGAAATCCCCCTCTAAAAATCATTATTTTAATTCTTTCCTATAAGGTCCCTCCCTCCATTTAATCGACTATCTCTCGAATCATTTTTCAGGATATTACATTCTACCCCCTTAAATAGAATTCGACCCCGAATTCTATCGTCGCTTACACCAATTTTAGTCACAGCTAAAACTTAACCATTTTAACACGCACCTGTTGTGAATAATTCTCACGCATGCGAGACTCCAATTCCCAAGTGGCCTCCCTCTCAGTCTGCTGCGACCAGACCACCCTGACATACTTTAAAGTTTTATTCCTCAATGCCTTTTCTGATCTTTCCAGAATTCATACTGGCTTGGACTCAAAGGACAGATCTTACTCAAGTATTAATGGTTCCGGTGTAATATGAAGCTCTGAATCTCGCAGGTACTTCCTCAACATAGACACGTGAAACACGTTGTGCACCCCGCGCATAGACTCTGGAAGATCCAAGCGGTATGCCAACCTCCCGATCCGCATAGCTTTTCTGCCTGCTCTAGGCGGCCAACAGATTTTGTCTCACCAAGGCCACTCGTTCAACTGTCTTTTGGTCCCAAGGCGGTCAACCTCCAAATCCTCGCAACTAATAGAAGTGGTTAATTATACCTCGGGTTATCATTCCCTTTAGTACCAACCCACACAACCTGCACAACACATGTATCTTGTGTTTCAACTCTCAATCGATATCTTTACCTTAACTAGGAGCACCTCCTTCAAACTGACGCATAATAGTGCTCATTGTAAACAAACTCTTTTACTAATAGAATCCAACTGAAAATAAAGGATTCTAATCTCAACCACACATCATCCACTCCCCACCAAGGAGTCAAATCATAAAAGAAGAGAAAATGAAGATTCAACACGAGAACCTCTCCACATTCCAAGTAGGTAATTTGCAAATAAACAACACATAAGTCAAAGGAGAATCACTCAAATATCAAACCCTTCCATTGTTTTTTTTCCTGAACCGGAAAAACCACACATGCCAACATAAAGTCAACTCAAACCACAAAAGACTTATGTTATCATCACATAGCTCAAACAAGAATCACAGAGCATTTTACTACCCGAGAAAATATTGTTGTTTTTTCTTTCTTCTAGGAATAAACTTTTTCTTGATTCACAAGATTCCAAATCATCACACACCACACTGACTCATTTCTCTTAAATTGGCAACATCAACTCTATGCTCAAACCGAGTGCATCTACCACACCTTTGTAGGGAGACTCTACTGCCCTCACAATAACATACTCTAGGCAACTCTTCTACCAACAGGGTTACTTTGATAAATAATTTTCAATGCACCACATCATTGTTTTCACCCACAATCATTTCTTCACAATCCTTTAAGGATAATCAACTTGAAATTCTCAGCACACACACTCATTCACTACACCCAAAGGATACTATCAAGGTCCATCACACTATTTAGAATCCATTTGTTCCCTATTCCCACACAACATCATTAGCCTCCACGGTTCTAGCATAGAACACCAAACCAAAGTTTTCCATCTCTAGGGCTCCTATATATGTACTTCGATATAATTGATACGGAGACCCTCAAATTCGGTGACTAAAATTCCCACAATCAGACATTCCCAATCATTAACAACCACCTGAAAACATATTCTCAACCTAATTATATTTAGGAAGATTCTAACTCTTGGAGGGTTACTCACTGAAGCCAAGTCATACATAGCAATAATTCAACAATCCCTACTATCCCAATAATTCCCATAACGGTTAGACTTCTGCACAATTATAATTTCATTAACTACACCACTATAATTCTCCTACTAAACCTTGTAAGGTACTTGTTGTGGTTACAGACCAAACAGAGAGAGAGATGGTAGTGGAGAGTGGGAAGAGTGGAGTGAGTGTTCTCTCCCCTCCCCTCTCCATACCTTGGATATATATATTCATATGGGAAATGCTTTTACAATTGTGCCCTTACAACTGTATATTCCCCTTAGGGGTATTTAGGTCATTACAGGTGCTCCAGTCTAGTCTTTGTATCCTTCTAACAGGCCTGCCGGGTTTAGGTGGGGGCCACCCCTACAACAGGAGCCTCTCATGGTGAAGGGCTTCACGGGGCCGAAGCCATGTTGCCGAGTCCTTTGGCCCCCTCCGTCCCTGCGGCCTGTGAACTTCTTGCCTTTCGTGGGATATGAGCTTAGGCGAGCGGAGCCGGCGCCCAGGTCGAGGTAGAGGCGCGCGCGCGCTCCGTCCCTCACCCTCCGAACGGGTGGCAGCGGAGCTGGCGCCTAAGTCGAAGTAGAGGCGCGCGCGCTCCGTCCCTCACCCGCCGAACGGGTGGCGCGGGCCGGCGCCTAAGTCGGAAAGAGGCGCGCGCGCTCGTCCCTCACCTTCGAGCGGGTGGCAGCGGAGCTGGCGCCTAAATCGAAGTAGAGGCGCGCGCGCTCCGTCCCTCACCCTTCGAACGGGTGGCAGCGGGCGGCGCCTAAGTCGGCGAGGCGCGCGCGCTCCGTCCTCACCCTTGAGCGGGTGGCGGCGAGCTGGCGCCTAAGTCGGCGAGGCGCGCGCTCCGTCCCTCACCCTTGAGCGGGTGGCGGCGAGCGGCGCCTAAGTCGGAAGTAAGCGCGCGCGCGCTCGTCCCTCACCCTTCGAGCGGGTGGCGGCGAGCTGGCGCCTTAGTCAGAGGCGCGCGCGCTCGTCCCTCACCCGCCGAGCGGGTGGCAGCGGGCGGCGCCTAAGTCGGCAGAAGGCGCGCGCGCTCGTCCCTCACCCTTGAGCGGGTGGCGCGAGCTGGCGCCTCATCAGCGAGCGCGCGCGCCGTCCCTCACCCTTGAGCGGGTGGCGCGGGCGGGCCTAAGTCGAAGTAGAGGCGCGCGCGCGCTCCGTCCCTCACCCTTCGAACGGGTGGCAGCGGAGCTGGCGCCTAAGTCGAAGTAGAGGCGCGCGCTCCGTCCCTCACCCTTCGAACGGGTGGCAGCGGAGCTGGCGCCTAAGTCGAAGTAGAGGCGCGCGCGCTCCGTCCCTCACCCTTCGAACGGGTGGCAGCGGAGGTGGCGCCTAAGTCGAAGTAGAGGCGCGCGCGCGCTCCATCCCTCACCCTTCGAACGGGTGGCAGCGGGGCTGGCGCCTGGTGGTGCGGTAGTGCGCTTTTAATAGCAGCTTGGATTGTGCCAACGCCTGACTTATCAGGGGGTTGCAGACTGGCATGGCATGCAGTTGTCCTCCCCGTAGGTGGGGCACGCGGCGGCGTGCGATTGGCGCGTCGTGGGATGCGAGCGGTCATGTACCACGGTCGCACCATTGGAAGGTGAACCGCCTGCCATCCCTCGTGCACGCCGCTGCCGATTGGTATGCCGCAAATCGACGCCCGTTCATACTGGTGGCTCTTCGCCTGGTAGGGCTGGGTATAAATAGCCTGGTGCTGGGGACTGCTCGCTGGGCGTCCCTTGTTATGCACCCCGCACCTGTTCATGGTTAGTTTCCCACTTGTAGGGCAAACTTTTGTTCATGTGCATTTGATTGCGTAGGCTGACGCTAAGGTCAGCGAGCGCAGACGAACAAAAGTATGTCCTATCTGTGGGAATATGTTACGGCATAAATAGAAAAAATGGCAGGACCCGACTTGCTCTCGTAGACAGAAGTGAATACCTTCGCATGGTCTGACTGTGCGAACGAGGACATGATGTGGTGAGTTCACGTCTGTGTACGATAGCAGGTTTGGGCTTGCCGCAAGCTATCCTGTGCGCCATGCCAGGTGCCACCGCGCCGTACTCGCGCAGCTGACAGCAAGGTTTGCCTTGTTCTTCCTAACAGGCCATCTACAGTTGGCGCCTTTTGGGGGGGGCCTATTCGCACCGCTTGGGAGGAACGCTGGTGCGCTGTAGGTGGCCTGTTAAGGAAGACCAAGGCAGGCCTTGCGGGATGCGAAGTTTGTTCGCGTAGACTCTGCCAAGAAACGGGTTGCCGCGTGGGTGGCACGTGGCATCTTGCCATTGGTAGAGGACGAGGCGGCGAGGATTGCGTGGCGCGGTGCTGCGTTGATCGCCCCTAGCTAGGCGGTTGCGGGAATCGCGGGCGTGCTTTTGCACCTCGGGGCGGGTCGGTACGAGGACCGTCGCGGCGCCGGGGTAGTTCGGGGCGAGGTGGCTTAAGATAACGCTCATCGGCCCCTCGCCGTACTCTGTGCGCTCTTATCGCTTGCATCGCCATTTGCGCCCCATCTTGATCTTCCACCGCCGTAGTTCCCTCTGCCGTGCGGTGATGTCGTCGGCGACAATGTTGGCGCAGCGACAAGCGGAGCGGTGCTTGCCGCGCCAACTCGCTGGAGGTGAGTACTTGCTCGTGGCGGGATCCGCGGTGGCGAGCAGCGATGGTTGGCGGCGGAAAAGGGGCTCGCTTTCCGGCACGCTGGGCCGCTCACTTGTGACCGAGAAGACGATCGGAGGGCTGCTGCGCGCCGGGAAGCTGTCCGATCGGCGGGCGGTGCAACTGCCTTCCGCCGACGAGACGGAGCCGCATCCTGGGCCGTCGGAGGCGGTTGTCTTCGTAGCCTTTTTGGACGCGGGTCTCCGCATCCCGGCGGCTGCGCTTGTGGGTGACGTGCTGCGGACGTTCGGGTTGGAGCTGGCGCAACTGACTCCGAACGCCCTGGTGCGGCTTGCCGTGTATAGCTGGGCCTTGCGCTCGGGAGGATGCTGGCCCAGCGCCACACTTTTTGCGTACCTGCATGAGGCGCGCTGCCAGCCCAAGGATCGGAAGGGAGGCACCTTGTCGAACTTCGGCAGCGTCAGCTTCCTTCTCCGAGGATCCTGCGGCAAGCTCTTCCCCACGAATGCGACTCGCGGGAAGTGGGAGTCTAACTGGATGAAGCGGTGGTTTTACCATCGCGTGGCGAGCGGGAGCGGCCTCGAGTGCACGGGTCGCCCAATTGCGTTCACAGTTTCCCCCGGCCGGTCGCTCGACGAAGAAGATAAGCGGAGGGCCCATCGGCTTGTAGGCATGACCGCCCGCTTCAACATGCGCGACCTCGCCGAGGAGTTCGTCATGTACGGCGTGGCGCCGCTTGCCCAGGATTGGCGCGCGCGTCGCGGCGCGCCGCGGCGATGATGTTGAACCGGCTGTATGCGTACTGCCGCCGCCCGCCGATCCTTGTAAGGCTTGGTCATCAGTCCCCTGTTGTTTGCGCGGAGCGTGTCACACGCTGACCGTTGTTGCGTGTTCTGTTTTGTCATAGCGACCAGCTTGGAGGACGCAGAACAGGCCACGCGTGTTTTCCTTGGGCCATACACCGCAAGGGAGCATGAGCAGCGCGAGGCCGCGATTGCAGAAGCGGGGCTGGGGCGGATAAACCGCGTGTACGAGGCCCTGGGCCTTGCCGTACCGGACCGGGCTCCTCCGGCCTCGCAGCCTCATGACGACGGCGGCGCCAAGTCGAAGGTACCCTCTCGCAAGAGGCCGAGTGGGGCGTCGCCGTGCTTGACATAGCAGCTAGCGCCCGCTCTTTGTTCTTTGGTGCGGTGGCGCAATCAGATCGGCAAAATATGCGATTTCGCTTGGGGAGGCGCCGAGGCAGCCATGACGGGGAAGCTCATCGCCGCGGCCGTCGTGGAGGTGGAGTCCGTGGCGTCGAAGGTGCTGGGCGGGCCTCGGCGTGGCTACTTCAGCGTCGGAGGCACGCCGCCGACCACAATTGCCGTGGCTACGGAGGCGCAACCGTTGGTCGCGGCCATGGCAACGCGGGGGACACCACCTGTGTGCACGGTGTCGGAGGTGCCTCCTCCGATCGCTGAAGATCCTTTGGGCGCAGATGCAGCAGGCACGGGGGCTCGTCCCGTTACCCACACCGTGGCAGAGCCGTCACCGACCGGGCCGGGGAAGCGGCCGTGCCTGCGCCCCGGGCTTCACCGGACGTCGAGGGGCTTCACGGTGGTGACGGGGATCGGAAGCCTGTGGAGGGCGGGTACGGGCGGCGGGGCTCCTTTGACGCGTTCGCCGACCGCTTCTCGAGCGGCATCGCCTTCGGCGCGGGAGCAATTGGTGCTGGCCCGTGAGGCGATTGTCTTGCCGGAGGATAGCACTAGGGGCGGGCTCCCAGAGTCCTCCGCCCGTCGTGGAAGGTAAAACCTGCGCCACTTACCTTGGGTTGTTCATAGTACCCTACCGCGCCCTTAGTTGCATATGCTCGAGCAGCGTCACTTATCCCGGAGGAGTCTCGTCGAGCATGGGGGCACAGTGCGGCGCGCGGCCGGCGGACTTCGTCCCTCCGTCGGATACGCTAGGGGCGTGGCGCAGGATTGCTGACGACGCAGCCGCCAGCGTCGGTCAGCAGGCGCTGCAGACCTACGGGGCAGTGCGGCTCGGGGACGCCTTGGAGGTGTCGGGCGTAAGGGTACGTACTTGATGTGTTCATGCTTGGGCGTGCGCAGCCTGCTGACCATCTCGCCTTACAGACGCTGGTGCTGGGGCAAGCGTTGCGGACAGCCGTCCTTCGGGAGCACGGGGCTCTCGAAGATAGGCTGCGAGCCGCCGAGGACGGGCTTCGCGAAGCCGCCCAGACCTGCTCGGCGAAAGACGCTCGTATCCGGCAGCTGGAGGCGGAGTGCGCCGAGGCGAAGACACGCGCCGAGGAGCTTGCCGCCTCAGTGCAGGAGTCGGCCGCGGGGGCGGCTCGGGCGGAGCCCGCCAAGGAGCAAGAGGGGCTTCTGCAACAAGTTGCTTCGCTGGAGAGGGAAAAAGGCGAGCTTGCCCTGACCCTGGCGGAGCGCGAGAAGACCCTCGGCGAGGCCTCGATGAGGGCCTGGGATGCTATGCTGGCGCTGGAGGGCCATCTTGAGGGGCTCACGGCGGAAGTGCCGGACCACGCCTTCGGCCCCGAAGAACTACTGCGGACCCTTCGCTGGATTGGCGACGCCACCAACGCCGCGCGCTCTGCCGCAGTATCATTTGGCGACCACTGCGCATTTGTGGCGTCGTGCCTGATGTGTGCCTTACTTCGGCATCGCGGCTGCCCGCACGTCGCCGGACTGGAGGACCCCCGGCTGGAGATGCCCGCCGAGGTCGGGGTGATGTCTGGCGAGGTCCGTGCCGTGCGCGGCGCCGTCGGATGCTTCCAGGAGCGGATCTGGGACTATGTTGGGCCGGGCATGACGCAGGTCGAGCTCCGGAAGTCCTTTCACGGGGGAGGCAGCGTCAGCCGGTTTCTGGATGAAGTCCCACGGCGCGACGAGGGCAGCGCTGGGGCTCCCGAAGATGCGGGGGGCTCACAGGTGCGACGCTGAGAGGTTGGGCGTGAGCGTGTTGTAATGTCCGCCCTTATAATGAATAAAACATCTGCTTGCTTGACGAGCTGACCCTTTGACTTATGCGAGCGGCCGGTGTGAGGCGGCTGCTCGTATCCGGCCTTGTAACCCGGCGACGCCTTCGACGGTGGCGGAGAACCGAGGAGTCGCTAAACTTCTGGGCCGGGAGACCTTCCTTGGGCGAGGCCTCGTCTTGGTGCGCGTGAAGGATGAGCCCGCCGAGTAGTTATGTAGGGCTGATGTGGCGGGCCTCCGCCCTTATACGCTTTTCCGGTACCTAAGTTGCTCGTTGTATTGAGTGAAGACAGGCTGTCTTTGTACAAGGCGAGCTGTAGCACCGACCCGTTACGAAGTCAACAAACCGGCGCCGCTCTTTTTATAGTCCGTGGCGGCGTGTGCGGAGCGAACCTCGGCGCCGCCTTTTATAGTCCGTAGACCGGCGCGTGCGAGGCGAACCTCGGCGCCGCCTTTTATAGTCCGTGGCGGCGTGTGCGAGGCGAACCTCGGCGCCGCCTTTTATAGTCCGTGGATCGCGCGTGCGAGGCGAACCTCGGCGCCGCCTTTATAGTCCGTGAGCCGGCGTGTGCGGGCGAACCTCGGCGCCGCCTTTTATAGTCCGTGGCGGCGCGTGCGAGGCGAGCCTCGGCGCCGCTTTTTATAGTCCGTGGCGGCGTGTGCGGAGCGGACCTCGGCGCCGCCTTTATAGTCGTAGGCGGCGCGTGCGAGGCGGACCTCGGCGCCGCCTTTTTATAGTCCGTGAGCCGGCATGTGCGGAGGCAGACCTCGGCGCCTCGCCTTTTTATAGTCCGTGAGACCGGCGTGTGCGAGGCGGACCTCGGCGCCGCCTTTTATAGTCGTAGGCGGCGCGTGCGAGGCGAGCCTCGGCGCTTTGCCTTTTTATAGTCCGTAGACTGGCGCGTGCGGAGGCAGACCTCGGCGCTTCGCCTTTTTATAGTCCGTAGACTGGCGTCCGCCCTCGCGGGTGGGGTAGCCTCTAGTGCTCCTCGTACGCGCGCTGTTTATGCTTTCGGGGAGCATGCGTGGGGCGGGGTCCACTGCCGCGCGAGTTCGCGTCTTGTTTAGACTCCGTAGAGTGCGGCGGGATCACCGTCCACGTCTTATTTATACTCCGTGGAGTGCGCGCGAGGACGAGGTCCACGTGCGTGCGTGAGTTCGCGTCTTGTTTAGACTCGTAGAGTGCGCAGGAGAACATCCGCGTCTTATTTATAGTCCGTGGACTCGCGCGTGCGGAGCGGGGCTCAACGGTACGTCTTATTTAGAGTCCGTAGACTGGTGCGTGCGGAGCAAGGCTCAACGCTACGTCTTATTTAGAGTCCGTGGCGAGTGCGTGCGGGCGGGCTCAACGCTACGTCTTATTTAGAGTCCGTGGCCGCGTGCGTGCGGGCGGGCTCGGCGCCACGTCTTATTTATACTCAGAGTGCGTGCGGGCGTCCCCCGCACGCTTTTTGGTTTATCTCAGCCCGTCACCCTTTGGCTACTGGCGGTGCACACGCGACGTCGTCTTGATTTATACTCGGACCCGTACCCGAGCTACGGCGAGTGCACTGCGAGCGTGCGTCTTTGGTTTATACTCAGCCCGCGATTGAGCTACGGCGAGTGCACACGCGAACGTCGTCTTTGGTTTATACTCAGCCCCCTTGATTGAGCTACGGCGAGTGCACACGCGAGCGTCGTCTTTGGTTTATACTCAAAAAGAGGGCCACAAGCGGTGATCTTTCTGTATCCCGTTTGCGCGGTGCGCAATTTACACTTTTAACGAAGATACTAACCATTGTGGCCTAGCGCGGCGGAGCCTCTAGTGGCGGGCGTCGGCGAAGCCTCTTGTCGCCGCCGTGCAACGCCGGCCGCCCGCACGCGCCAATTCTAGATGTCTTTGTTGCTCGCCACGGCGGGGTACTGGGCCGTGCTCGTCGCCGGGCCATGTCTTGGTCGCGCGGATGGTAATGATGGCCTTCGGCCACAGGAGCTTCATACATAGATAGCCGTGATGCGCACCGCTCGAAGGAGTTGATGAGTGGGCGTCCGAGTATGGCGTTGTAGGGAGTGCGAGAAGGTCGGCGGCGTCAAGCGTGACATCCTCGGTCCTGACGTTGTCGTTCTGACCGAAGGAGACCGAAAGGCATGTCTGACCGAGAGCCTGCAGGGGTTGTCCTCCGAAGCCCTATAGCGGGATTCCTGGTGGGCCGAGGCGGCTCCGGGGGATTCCCATCTGGTCGAAGGCTGTTGCGAACAATATGTTTGCGGAGCTGCCGCCGTCCACCAAAGCGCGACCCACATCACATCCGGCTACGATGACCCGGATGATGAGGGGGTCTTGGTGGGGGAGGTCGACACCCGGCGTCGGCGGGTGTAAACGTGATCTCGTGCGCGCCCGGTCCGTGAACTGCGGCTGGTATGCGGCCACATGATGTAGCCTCCGTACGTAAGCCTTCTGCTGACGAGCCGAGGCGAACCGCAAGGAGGAACCTCCGGAGATGACGTTGATGACTCTACGCTGGGTCGCCTCCGGAGCCGGCAGCTGTAGGAGGCCCTCTCGAGGCTGCTGCACATGAGCCTGAACTCGTGGATGGCCGTCGTAAGGCTGTATTCCTTGTGCATGGATCTGCGCGGGGGCTTCGTACGGGTGGACATGGGCCACCACAGCTGTCGTGTCTCGTGTTCCTATCCTCGGCGGCGCTTTGGCGGGCGCGCGATCGAAGTGCGCCGCGCGTCTCGTGGGTGCCGCGGCGTGGACCTCGCACCATAGCCCCTGGTACTGATCGTCATAGTCTCCTCGGCCTCTATCGTCGCGGCCTCGGCCGCGGCCGCGTCCCCGGCCTCGCCGTCCCCGACCGCCGCGAGTAGCGGAGGTGTTGTCTTCGAACCACCTTCGATGTCGAATTTGCGGCCCGCGCGACCTTGGCTGCCGCGCTTGGACCCGTCGTATGGCTCCTTGTGCGGGTGCTTTTGTGCTCAGCGGGTCCCTTGATGGCTCCGTCTTGCGCTTCCGCTTGAAGGGTCATGTTTCGTGAGGCCGGCCTTGGCCGAGACTCGGCCTGGTTGGAATCGAGTCGTCGCCTGCGCGCGCGCGTCTTCTACGCTCTGGCGTACTCCTCCATCTTGTCAAAGAGCTTTGCCACCGTCTTGATTGGCTTCCGCGCGTTGTACTCGGCCAGTGGACCTGGGCGGAGACCTTGTATGGCTGCGTTAACAACGGTGGTTTCGTTGACATCTTTGACCTGGCAGCGTATCTTGGCGAAGCGCTTAAAGTAGCTTCGAAGCTTCTCTGCGGGCTTCTGCTTTACGGCGAAAAGCTGGTCCGCGTCGACTCGCTCGACATAATTTCCTTGGAAATTATTGTGAAGGCGGTCGCGGAGCTGCTCCCACGCGTAGATGGAATGTGGCTCTTTGGTGAAGAACCAGGACAGCGCCACTCCTTGCAACGCGAGGAGCCCTTCGCCGCCGTGGTATCATCTCCCCGTGGCCTCGATCGCGGTTTCGTACACGCGCACGAACTCGCGGGGATCCGTGTCGCCTTTGTATGGTTCGATGACGGTGGGGAACTTAAAGTCTTCGGGCCACGCCGCCTGCTGTAGCCCTGCCGACAACGGAGATTCTGGATCGACGCGCCGCAGCGACGCACGGCTTGACGTGGGGACGTCGCGGCTGTCTGCTCTCTCCGGGGTGGACTCGGGCGCAGCTGCCGGCGCGGCCTGCTGGCTTCGAGCCTCTTGTATGTCCCGGACAGCTCCTCGGAGGTCCCCCAGCTCCCGCTGGAATGCGTTGAGGGCCGCCAGCAGGACGCTTTCTGCCGTAGGTGCCATGGGGGCCACCGATGCGCTCGGTGGGCGAGTCGGTGCGGGGATGATTGCCTCGCGGGGTCCCGAGCTGCCGGCTGCTCCGCCATGGCTCCCTTCGACTACCGGACCCGCTCTTGCCGCGGCAAAGCGGGAAACCGTCGCAGCGGCTCCCGTGGCGGGGTTGGTCGTCGTCGCTGCAGCTCCCGTGGCGGGGTCGGTCGTCGTCGCTGCGGCTCCCGTGGCGGGGTTGGTCGTCATCGCTGCGGCTCCGTGGCGGGTCGGTTTATCGCCGCGCTGCGGCGGGTCGGTTGTCGTCGCTGCGGCTCCCGTGGCGGGGTCGGTCGTCGTCGCTGCGGGAATGCCGACGCGCGCGTCCTCCACCGCCGACGCCGAAGCCCTGGTGCTCACGCGCCGCTCCGACCCGACCGCCTTCTTTTGCTTTATCGACGTTGCTGAAGCTTTTTTCGGTGCCATCTTCAACTTTCAGGCTTGTCCTCGTCCTCCCCACGGACGGCGCCAACTGTTGTGGTTACAGACCAAACAGAGAGAGAGATGGTAGTGGAGAGTGGGAAGAGTGGAGTGAGTGTTCTCTCCCCTCCCCTCTCCATACCTTGGATATATATATTCATATGGGAAATGCTTTTACAATTGTGCCCTTACAACTGTATATTCCCCTTAGGGGTATTTAGGTCATTACAGGTGCTCCAGTCTAGTCTTTGTATCCTTCTAACAGGCCTGCCGGGTTTAGGTGGGGGCCACCCCTACAACAGTACTCAATCATGATACTCTAATAAAATTGAGCAAGATTCTCATACATTCGATAATTCTAATGTTCCATCAAAATGAACAAAACATTCCTGAACCACAATTTGTTATAGGTTCCTCTAGTTGTAACCATGTAACCAGTTAACTCCAAGGATAACATCTTCTTTAAATCAAATCCTCACCTAGAATTATTCCAAAGAATCAATTTATCACTCCATGAATCTCAAACAACTTGACACCCACAATCTCATAACCACACGAACCAGTTGCCATACATATCCTAAAGGACTTGCAACCCAAATCGGTTACCCCTTTCTTAGGAGAGGAAAGAAGAAGTAAGTTTCAGCACAAGGGAAGATGTTACCATTCGCAATAGATACCAGACCAAGGGAAATAGCAATAATCTTGGAAAACAAAAGATAGGATCACAGTTGAAGGCACATGCCCCTCAAGAAGAGAAATATCTAATCTCAACCAATAAGAATACAACATTGTCATTTAAACTCAAGAAACTCTTATGCAGCATAAATAAGAAGTCAAGCACACCTCTAAATATTACACAACTTGACTCCAACCTCAAATACTTTTTACCACAATCTTTCCTTTAACAAGGAGAACAACTTTCTTTGATTACAGTATTACCTTGACCATCCCAACAAAAGAGATTTGAAGACCACAACTCATTAGTCTTTTAAGAACTAATACAACTTCTTAACACGTCACTTTGCTCAAAACAATTTCAGCTACCACCTAAGTCATGAGGTTTAAAAGATCGCGTATACAAATCCCAAATCTTTTGATTTACATATTATCATGGAAGTTATCAAATTCTTTTATTTATAGAATATTCAACATCATCATCACAACCACATACTGACAATCATACTAACATCAAAATAATACTCTCTTAACAAGAATCATCATATCCTCATTCCCCTTCATAAACTTTTCCAAAAGGGACACAATAATTCACTTTATCAAGATTCTATTATCTAAATAAGATCGAAACTAGTTGATCTAGGGAAAGCCTAGTGCACAAGCCATAATATTAAAACAAAACTCTTTTAACATGCTGGTACTAGAACATGGCAATCTCAAAAAAATCGCTATGACGATAGATTCAACATTCCACCTTATGTTTAGCAAATAGAACACAATATCTTCAAACCTCAATAATTTAAGCTCTATAAGACAAGGTTTCACAAGTCAATACATCAACCTTCCTCTATTTCTTTATACATATTTCAACAATTTAGCATGGTGAAAGATAGATGAACCTAGCAGCTGTACATGCTCATAAAGTATCTAAATAAAGGACAGATTAAATGTTAACATTACTAAGGCAATATTCCAACACCTCCTTCCTAATCATCTCAAATGGTCAGATTAATTATCGAAGACAAAAATAATTCCATTTACCCAACAGGATAGAAATTTAAACAATCATAATAATCATTCTAATTCCGTTTTGCATACTCCTCAAAATCCATGAGCTCCAATCATGTATAGACAAATTCTTAATCACAATTCTTCAAGAAACTATTACAAGGCGACATCAAATTAATCAACTACACTTCCGAGGATGCTAGTTGAAATTAATTATGCACCACGCTAGCATCTCAACTTGTTAATTTCATACCTTATGATTTAATTTATATGATTACCACCTCCCACTTAAGCATAGCAAAACTCCACAAAGGATTTTAACACTCTCTTTCTGAAAGGAGAGGAATTAAACTTCAACACACGAAATAATCCAAAGAAATACATTGATCCAAAAGCTTCCCCATGTTAATGAATTTGCAACATAAAACTTTCATTAATAAAAATACCAGGCGAACAAATGAGACATGTTTCGCAACAAGATAAAACTCCTAAAAATGGACCAACTTTGCAAATCAACAATGTTCCCAAGTAGCAAAAGCGTCTCAATAGTCCGAAGAACAACAATTGCTTCAAAGAACAGGTAGAGACCAATTGAAAAACCCTCAACTGCAATGAACCACAAACCCAATCATAAATTCATCCACCGCCAGAGGATAAGAATTGACCAAATTCAACTCAAGGAAGAGAGAAACTTTTTCTAAAGAATTCATTCCTAACCTCTGAAACTAAGTTGCCCAAGGAAAGATCCTTCACCAATTCAATACCACTAATAGTGCCATAACTTGGCCATGCTTATGGCCGCACCACGATCTCTATCTCTCGACATCAACTATCACCACACATAACAGTCACATAGTCAAATCATAGGCACCAAAAGATCATCTCCTAACAAGTACAAAGTCAAACATTAAGCACATATTCAACCATGATAATCAACAGAAATGTAGATGCAATGCAAACCCCATTCCCACCTACAGTGCTTAGTGTGTCAAAATTAATACTTTATTAACCACGGACCTACAGCCCGATCTGATACCAACTGTAACACCCCAGTCAAACAAAGACCTGGAATGCTACCAAACTACTAGTATGACAACAACAAATTAAATATGCTACACAAAATTTTGGCAGAACCTCCTTTGTTTTCTGTCTAAATCGGAGGTTTCAACAAGAATGATTTAAGGTTATGAATAACATTAAGTAATATAATCAAGTCTAAGCTAGATTGGCTTAAGTCAACTAGAGCATCCATAGTTATGATTATTTAGATAAAGAATGGAAACATCATAAAGGAATTCTAATTCATTATTACAATTTAAATCCGACAATCACTAATCATCTCCAACTTAAGTAATTCATGCAAATAGTATTTAAATTTCTTCTTTCGTTCCATTGTGGGTAGAACGTGCAAAGTGCAATAAGACTAATCTTTCCTTTCCCCCATGCATGCCGATCTCATAAAGGTACCTAAAAAAACACCACAAACAGCAAGAGTGAGTCCAACGACTCAACAAATATAATAAATGGTAATAACATCATACGTGTACCACATTCCACAAGAACATCCAACAGTTACTAGTAAACACATGCTATGCATACATGTAAATCATTCCATAACACACATCCAACAGTTACTTATCAACACATGATATGCATACTTGTGCACCATTCCATAAGAACATCCAACTGTCACTTCAAAACACATGCTATGCAATATGATCAAAAAAAATCTCTTTATCACTTTCTCTTTTGCATTTTACTGGTAATGCAAAGTGTGCATCCGTTGATGCACACCCATGCCTGTACCATATGGTACAGGGACCAATTGCCCATACTCCACAAGTATGGGGACCTTTAGCCCATCATCAACATGAAAGGGACCTCGGCGCTTGGTCATCTCGTGACCAAGTCTTCAATAAATCAACATGATGCATATGCTTGAATGTCTCAATAAAATAAAACTTGCATCCACAATATCAATGCATCAGAAATATTCATGAACACTATAATTTGCAATCAACCATAAACATCACCAATACATCCTTACCACAACCATGAACACATATACTCATAATATAGATCAAACATCGACATTCCACACTATCAAATTTAAACCATCATTATACTTGCCTTTACCGAAGGAGCGAAGGGATCAAGCATGATCAGGAGCGAAGCCACCTATTCACAAGGCACCACTCAGAACAAAACCATAATACAATATTCACAACTGAGAAGTAAACGCCTCTATGCCCAAAACCCGCAACTCCCTCTCCGCTTAACGGTTCTACACTCTGTCCGCTGCAGCAGCGCTGCTTAATTTTTTTTGTATCTTTAACAATATTAAGCCATTCACAGCAAATGATATATTTCTGAATTCCTCACTTAAATACCTTCCCTTTTCATGTAGATCACATATTTTTAATTTGATCCTAGCAAGGTGTAACTTAATGCGCAAAACAGGGGACATTCTCTGTTTTGGCAATCTGGGCAGCCAGATTCTAACGCGTCCCAACCACAGTGTAAGGCTTTAAAAATTATGATTTTTATACAGTAGTTATATTGCTGAATTCCCTACATTTTTCTCAATTGTGACCAAAAACATAAAAATCATCTACTACCCCTAAATCACACTTGAACAGCAATCTGCCCCAATCTGCACCCGGACAGACAGCGATGTTCCTGACTCTTCTGCGCCCAAATCCGGCGCCCTAAAATTCTGTAAAATTTACAGAAAGTATACCTCATAATACTCTACAATTTTCCTTTTGGGCAGACCCGCAGAAAAAATCGTTTCATAGGTCTAAATTGCGCAAACAGTCGCACTGCGCGGATTGATCTACAGGCAGACAGCAGGAAATCTCTAATCGGATAATCAATCTGCTAATCCCCTTCTAATCCCATACCAAGAACCCTAATTACTCTAAAAACAGAAGTATTTGAGATGAGGGAGAGTTACCTAGGAGATTCCCTTGGGATCACCTGTCTTCTTCCCCTTCTTCCTCCTCCTTCCTTTCTTCTCCTTCCCGCTTTCTCCTAGCACCAAGGGACAACAATGGGGGAAGAGGTGTGCTGGACATGGTGGAGGCGCAGGGGCAGGGAGGGGTGCTGCCAGGGGGAGAGAGGAGGGGGCAAAGGGGGGTGGCGGCTAGGGTTGGGGAGAGGGGCACCTCCCCCCTTTTTGGTTGGCCTTCACATGGGCCAAGGCCTAGGCCCAAGTTTTCGGATATTTTCAGAAATCCCCCTCTAGAAATCGTTATTTTAATTCTTTCCTATAAGCTCCCTCCCTCCATTTAATCGACTATCTCTCGAATCATTTTCAGGATATTGCAACAGTGGTTGGCAAAAGGGCCAAAATTTACAATTGTGATACGGCAAGAATACGACATTAATGGCTACACATTTTATACAACAAATTAGGATAGAAAGAGCACAGTGTAGAACTCAAGTGTCCGCATATATGCATTTCATTTGTACTTTAGTACCACTGGCCCAGGCTCATATTATGGGCTTGTAGAAGAGATTTGCGAGCTTGACTATGTAATTTTCAAGATCCCTCTATTTCGGTGCCGTTGAGTCCAACTCCCACGGGGTGTAAAGGTCGACAAGTATGGTGTCACTATTGTGGTCCTCGAACATGTAGGATACAAAGATGAACCATTTGTACTTGTGAGGTAAGTTGTTCAAGTTTTTTATGTAACTGATCTGGCAAATAGGAAGCTCCACGTAGTTCTTTATGGAAAAGAAGGATTGTTGGAAATTGAGAATGTCGTGGGTGAGGAAGAGTATAATAAATTTGATGAGTTTCCTCCATTCGAAGATGGCATCAGGCTCGAGGAAGAATAAGGCAATGAAGCAACCTATATGCATGCCGATCAACATGAAGAGCTTTATTTAAAAGGAAATAGCCAAGTGTAATCAATGATCCCACACGATGAGCACCTATTTGGAAATTATTGTAATGTAATCATAATTAAGTAGCTCAGCATGTAATTATGGAACTATTTCATTATAATTGATTTAATAACTAAGAAATAATTACATTTATGATTATACTTGCTTTTTCATAGGGCATGGCAAGCATTTCCTATGTCTAATTGAAAAACAGGGAACTATCACACGCGGCTTAGCGAAACAAACCATCTATGATAATATTATCACAGACGGTTAGTATTATCACATACGGTTCCATTATGGAGCCGTCTGTGATAGTTCCTCTATAAATAAGCCCTACTAGGTTTTGTTCTCTCACTCCTCACCCACGCACTCCGTCTCCGCCACCCCTGCTAGATTTTGCTAGATCTCACTGCTCACTCGCGACGCCGCCTCTCCCTCTTGCCACCGACCACCTCTCTCTCCCGACTCCACCTCTCCTTTTCGATGCCACCTCTCCTTCCCGACGTTGGCCTCTCCCTCCGACACCACCTCGCCCTCCCGATGCTGGCCGCCTCTCCCTCCCGATGCCACCTCTTCTCCCTAAGGTATGAATCCCAGATCCCACTTCTTTTGGAGGTACATCATGGTGAGTTTGGTAGACGAGAGATGTGGTGGCTCTGCACATGAGGAGGGATATCTGTGGTTTATCACTAATTGGAAATTGCAAAGAGATATATGTGGATTCAGATATTAGCTCGATGATGATACCGGTTCAACACTAAAATTGGATATTCAAGCTTCAACTCTAAATTGTTACTATTACTGTCATTTGTCAATCTTGTGGTCTGTCACTTTCGGAATAGTTGGCTAATTTGTTTTGTGACCTTTAGTACTCCATGATTTATGCTTCACTTGTTAGTTAATTCGATTTGCTATCAAACTTGTTGAATTTGTGATTGTATTGTTGGGAGTATATTAAGTTGAAGTACTGTCCTGCGATCACTAGCTTTGCCTTCCTGAGAGCACCTAACTAAAATTTGAGCTTTATACTAATTTTAGTTGATTCTCTGTTCTTGAGAATGCTCTTTATGCTCATTTCAGCAGTCATCATGCTTCCTACTTTATGTTTATACTTTTAATGACATGGTAGAATTACATGTTTATATGCATTTTTTGTCATTTATATACTGTTGGAAATGTACTTTGATCATATTTAATTATGCTGGAATTAAATCTAAATATATGTTTATACTGCAATATTTGCAACAATCCAAATATATGCTTATTCACTATTATCACATTAAATTGATTCCTTGAGTGTTGGCAGATTTCATGTTATTACTACAAGATCTATTTGGAATGGCATGTTATTGTTCCAAAGGGACCTTTTAGCTATTATATATGCTACATAAACCTTCATAGCTCACTATAATTAGTTTTTTTTGTAAGAGAGATGATGTCCACATAGTCATCGTCATCGCCATCGATGTCATCAAATGAATCTGATGCTCTAAAGATCGATGTAATTAAGTGCGGTAGAGGAGTATCGAAAGGCCAGAGGGCCGAATGACCATCACAGTGGTCTCTCCGGATGGGGTCCCTTTGCAACTGAAGAAAGGAGCGGTAGCATTCTGAGAGACCATGTGGTTGTGACCCCATGTGTGTGATGAGTAATTGACATCGGTTTAGGAGAGTTGAGTTTGGACTGTGTGGTTCAGACCATGTCGTTGCGTGGTGCAATCGGCTTCGGTCGGACTTGGTCAAACCTGGTCAAAGTGATTAGGATGCATATTATGTTGATTTGACAGGTTTTGGCTACTTCATGAGTAAGTATGGTACTTTGATGTGATTTATGCTTACATGTGTCGAGCAGTGCTATTTGATGTGTTTCTTGTCTGTGATGACTGCAGGATGTCGAAGCGGAGTCGTGGTCAGACACGAGGTGATTGGACTAGACACAGGCGGTGTCGAGGTCAGAACGGTCGGATGTGTCGAAGACGGCGGATATTCGATGTGGTTGCGAGTCGTGGACGACAAGGAGCGTGGAAGCTTCCCGGAAGGTGCAGGAGGGGCGAATCGGTAATTTCGCGAGGCTGCACAAGCGGGCGCGGGCTCCGTTGGATTTAGCAGGCGTAACGGGTTGGAAACCCATTAGCCAAGGGCTATAAATAGATGTTGGTGGCTGCATGTGTTCCCATGGATTTGGGAGAGAATTAGGGTTTGCTAGAGTCAAAAGAGACTTTGAGAGTTTGTTTTGGCTTTAGGCTTTAGTTGGTGAGGCTTTAGTTGTTGAGAGTTGGTGGAGAGGGCAGCACTTATGTCTCCTTCGTAGCTTCTCTGTTGATGGTCTCCTCCCTGGTGTTCTTGAGTTCTTGGGTGTGAGAGCTTAGAAGAGGGAGAGAGGATGAGTTGAGCCACTATGTAATCATTCCTCTGTTGTAATCGGGGTATCGGGACTCCTTGTAAACCTTGTGTGATTTGGAATGAAGAATCTGAAGTTTATTTCTCCTGTTTCGACCCTGTTTCCTTCGATGCTTCTTTTGGGTGATTTCTTGATTTCCTGTTTTTGAGTTGTTTCTCATTGTGAAGGCCCAAAATGGGTTGCTCTATGTTGGGATGATGCCTTAAGATCATTTGATCATTTTTTCCCAAGAGCAAATCGCATTTAATCTCAGATTTTAGTTTTTGGCCTTCCCTGTTCTTCAGTTTCATTTCTAGGGTTTTGGTGTATTTCACGTTTCCCTTCATAAGATGGCATGAATCTTGGCATGTAGAGTCCAGAGGCTATTAAGTAGCTATCCTCAAAGTTTCAAGGCCAAAGAATCAAAGGTCGGGAAGTAATTTGGTTTTTCGTTCAGTCTTGCAAAAATTTCAGATTTTGACCATAATCTGAAATTATTGCTCTTCAAGTTGATTCTTGTGTTTCCCAAAGTCCTCTTGCTATTTAGTATGTTGTGGTCTTGCTTTGAGCCAAAAGGTATGGAAGAAATCCATCAATTACTCTGATTTTGAAGATCTGAAAGTATACTGAAGTTTCAGATTTTTCAGAGTTCTCTCGGCTGTTGGGGACAGGGGGGCGGTCTGACCGCCGCCTTAGAGGCGGTCTGACCGGCCCTGTCCAACCGGTCTGACCGGCGGTCTCTCGGCGGTCTGACCGCCCACCAAATTGCGGTCAGACCGGCCAGGGGATTTTTCTGCAGTAGTTTCTCTGTTTCATGGATATTTCTTGGTGTATCCTTCTAGTTCTTTTGTCTTGTCTCCTTTCTCTGAGATTTTAGTATCTAGTGAGCCTTTTCTTCATAGCATTGTTGCTATAGGAGAAGAGTTTTTAAGTGATACTTGTTAGGGGTTGTTTTCAAGAGTCGACATTCACCCCCCCCTCTGTCGCCATTTCGGTCAAACAATTGGTATCAGAGCCGGTTAGCTCTTCTTCATAGATCTTAACCAGTCTCGAGAGCCATGGCGACAGATACCAAGCCTCCCGTCTTTGATGGCATCGATTACCCCTTCTGGAAGAGCCGAATGGAAACCTACATCCAGGCCTAGGGATATGCCATCTGGAGAAAGGTCAAAGTACGATATGTTGTTCATGCTGATAAGAACATCATTGCCAGGAACATGGCTGATGTTGAGGCAAACGCTAAGGCAAGGAACATCATAATCCAAGGGTTGAGTCGTAGCGAGTTTGACCGCATTTCTCATCTTTCGTCCGCCTTCGATATTTGGGAGACCCTCGATGCTTACCATGAGGGCACCACCCAAATAAAGACGGTGCGACAGGACCAGTTCAAGCGAGATTACAACAAGTTTGAAATGCTCGCTGGCGAGTCCCTTGATGAGTGTTTTGTGCGCTTCCACAAGATCTTGAGCAACCTCCGAGCGGTCGGTCTCACATACCCTGACTCGGACAACGCTCGTCTTAGATGCTCGCGGCTCTTGACTTACGTGTTTGGGAGATGAAGGTGACTACCATCAAGGACACCACGGACCTCTCGACTTTGACTCTTGATGCGCTGTATTCGCGCCTTAAGACTCACGAGATTGACATTGTCTCTCGCAATTCGAAGTCACAGTCGATGGCCCTAGTCACCGATCCCAGTTTGGCTTCCGGTTCTTCTTCTGATTCTCTTTGCGGATTCTCCCTTGTTGCTCTCTGTGACATAATTGATGATCAGTTAGAGCAGCTTGCGGATGAGCAGTTAGCCCTCCTAGCTCGGAGATTTTTCCATGCTTATAAGAGGATGAGAGACGGGAAGAGAGGAGGACCCGTGATTTGCTTCGAGTGTGGTGGCCCCAACCACATTCGGGCAAACTGCCCCAAGCTGGACAAGGGCAAGAACAACTATGGCGGTTCGGGCAAGAACGACTACACCGACAAGAACCGCAATAAGAAGCCTCCAGTCTATGCCCAAGGAAAGAAGAAGTTCCGCGACCTTGGCAAAGCCAAGAAGCTATTCCACCGCGTCCTCACCACGTTCAATGACCTCGACCTCAGCGAGGTGGAGGGATGGAGCAACGACGACGGGATGGGTGACCAAGACCCCAAGGGCGGCGACGACTTCTCCGGGATGTGCTTCATGGCCCTTGAGGGCGAAGTGAGCGACAGCAAGTTGTACTCGACTCCGACGACGTTCACCGGGCTGGGAAGGGAGAAGTTTGGCTCGTAGACTCCGGGTGTTCACGTCATGTGACCGGAGACTCCCGTTGGTTCTCTTTCCTAGCCCACGCTCCAGGTGATGAGACGATCACCTTCGGAGACGCTTCGTCTGGGCGCGTCATCGCCAAAGGTACTGTGCGCGTTAATGATTCATTTATTTTGAGAGATGTTGCCTTGGTTAGTAAGCTGCGTTATGATTTGCTTTCAGTCTCTCAGCTTAGCCTCGAAGGATGAGACGTTTACCCATTTCTGAGGTCTTTTTAGTAGGCTTTCTGTTGAGCTCCCGGGTGCCTTACGAGCGATCCACAGTGACAATGGCACGGAGCTCAAGAATTCTTACTTTGAGAGGTTTTGTGATGAGACAGGTGTAGAGCATCAGTTCTCTTCTCTGCACGTCCCACAGCAGAATGGCGTCGTGGAGAGGAAGAACCGTACCTTGGTCAAGATGGCTAGGACGATGCTTGACGAGTACTCTACATCGAGGAAGTTTTGGGCTGAGGCTATTGCGACCGCGTGCCATGTTTCCAATCGAGTTTTTATTCGGGCACACTTGCATCACACTTCCTATGAGTTGAGATACGGGCGAAAGCCCAGTGTCTCTCTTTTTCGCGTGTTTGGTTGCAAGTGCTTTATTTTGAAGTCCGGGAACCTAGACAAGTTTGAGTCACGTTCTTGTGATGGTATCATTCTAGGTCACTCGACTTCTTCGCGGGCTTATCGGGTTTGGAACTGCGAGTCTAGTAAGTTGGTAGAGACCTGTGAGGTGACCTTCGACGAGGCCAGTCTGGGGACTAGGCCCGATATCTCAGGTTCTTTAGAGCAGTCCGAGCCCATATTTGTGGATGATGAGGACGATGGAGATGAGGGTTGTCTACCCGATCCAGTCCCTCATCCACCCCTCGAGGTGCCTAGTATGACCAATATGTTTAATGTTCATACCTGCACCACTTGCCGTATGAATCTGATCGGAGCCAGTGTACTTCTCTCGAAGACCCAACTTATCAAGATCGCTAGTGATGTGGTCTGTTGCACCGGTATCTGCGTACCAGTTGGTATCAACACCATATGAATTGGTAGCAGCAGCAACAGATCTTTTCTCGGAAGTGTATTCTTCATCAAACCGGTGCCAACAGTCCAGAGCTGTGTGACCTGGTTTCTCGCACACTTGGCATCTTGGGCAGTTCTCATTGTTGCTATTTGTGCCTCCGTAGCCATGTTTGCCTGCTCTGTGTCCACTGCGGCCACCGCGTCCATCACGACCATTGCCGCGGTTGCGACCGCCATGACTGCGCTGGAAGGCTCCACGTCCACGCCTGGCAGAGTTGACTAAGCTATGGGAGCCTCCCTGCAGTAAGTCCATTCGATTTGCAAAGCTCATTAGTTGTGCATATAACTCGCTCACCGTAATGGGTTCTTTCTGGCCGAGGACTATTGTGACGACTGGATTGTAGTCGATGTCAAGGCCATTGAGGATATAGGAGACGAGTTCTTCATCGTCGATTGGCTTCCCAACTGCTGCCATCTCATCGCCGTAGGCCTTCATCTTATCGAAATATTCCGGCATGGACAGCGATCCTTTGTGAGTATTAGAGAGAGCCATGCGGGTGTTAATCACACGAGCTCTAGTTTGTGAAGAGAACATATCTTCGATTGCCTTCCATACTTCTACCGCACTCGTCATTGCAGCGACGTGCGTCAGGATTTCCCTTGACAGAGTAGAGAAGAGATAGCCAAGGACCTGCTGGTCAAGAGCTAACCACTTCGCGAACTCAGGGTTAGGCTCTTCCATGGCTTTGTCGCCGGTTCTGACGGTGATCTTCTCCGCAGGCGCCACCGTGGTTCCATCAAGGAATCCAGTGAGTTGTGCGCCTCGTAGTGCAGGAAGGATCTGTGCTTTCCATAGCATATGATTGCTTTTGGTTAGCTTCTCTGTGACAGTATGTACTAGAGACAGACTCCAAGCCATGGTCGCTGCAAGCGAGGAAGGAGAAGCTCTGGTCGCCATAGATGTGAATTAGAGGATTGGCTCTGATACCATGTGGAGAAACTTGGAGATTTGAGGAAGCGTTCTCACCTCCTGTAGGAGGCCGCGTCAATGTATTTATCTTGGCTAAGAAGAGCACTTGGCGTTGCATTACAATCGGATACATATATGTGGTTGCCTTGCTGTTAAACCGAATCTAAACATCCTATGTTTAGCTAGCACTCCTAACCGAACACGTTACAAGAGATAGAACCTAATTGTTAGTAATAAACAGATGGCAACCATCAGAGTATGTAACGGAATCTGTTACAAATATATCCTTTCTAACACTTAGATCTTGTAAAAGCTTGTTATCTTTTCTTTACAGAAGATGGCCTCAATTCTTGCTAAACCTTACTTTATCTATGAACTTCCTATCCATCTCAAGCGATCTGCAATTAAAGTATTAACAAGTATGAAAAATTTGATGTCTTTCTATGCTACTTGTTTGGTCCTACAAATTTAGAAGTTGGAATTGTGTTGTCTATGTTATTTGTAGAAACCATATTTATTTGTGCCCTGTTTTCATTCACTAGTGCTGTATACTAATGTTAATTTCTTTGTGTTGTATACACACTCGAGCAGGAGACATAAGAACATGGAAGTCCATATTGTGTGTGCAGCTGGAAACATGGGAAAATGGAAGACCATTGAGATGTGTAAATACTAGTATGTGTGAATAATGATATGTGCTTCACCTGTATGAATGGAAGATGATGGACCATGTAGAGGTGACCATATGTGAATGATGAGTAATTGACATTGGTTTATGAGAGTCGAGTTTGGTTTGGGTGGTTCGGACCATGACGGTGCGTGGTGCATTCGGGCATGGTCGGACTTGGTCATATGGGATTAGGACTTGACAGGTTTGGACTTCATCAGTGGTAAGTATGATGGTAATTAGGCTTTGATGTATCGAGCGGTGCTATTTGATGTGTTTCTTGTCTGTGTTGGCTGCAGGACGTCGAGGCGGAGCCGTGGTGAGACACGAGGTGACCGGACTAGACACAGGCGGTGTCGAGGTCAGAACGGTCGGATGTCTCGAAGATGGCAGAGATTCGACGTGGTTGCGAGTCGTGGACGACAAGGAGCGCGGAAGCTTCTCGGAAGGTGTAGGAGGGGCGAATCGGGAATTTCGCGAGGCTGCACAAGCGGGAGCGGGCTCCGTTGGACTTAGCGGGTGTAACGGGACGGAGACCCGTTAGCCGTAGGCTATAAATACATGTGAGGGGCTGCATGCCTCCTCATGGATTGTGGAGAGAGCTAGGGTTTTAGAGAGTCAAAAGAGGCTTTGAGAGGTGGTTTTGCTTTGCTCTTTAGTGGTTGAGGGCAGCAGCACCTTGTTTCCCACGTTCATCCCCTCTGTGTGTCTCTCCAGGGAAACCATGTAGAGAGGGAGAGTGTTCTTGAGATGGGGATAGGAGAGGATTGAGTGAAGAGTCTTGTAATCACTTCCTTGTTCTAATGTCCAGTGGTATCGGGACGTATCTGTAATCCTCTTGTTTCAATGAATGGAAATCTGAAGTTTATTTCACTCAGTTCGTGCTCTCTGTTCTTCGTTTCCCTTCTTTGATGATTTCTTGATTTTCGTTGCTTTGAGTTCTTGCTTGCTGGAGAGTGCCAAAATGGGTTGCTATGACATGGGTGATGCTTAAAAGCCATTTGGCTAGTTAATCCTAAGAGCAAATCGAGTTTGATTTCAGTTTTCAGTTTTGAGCGCTCTCTGTTCTTCATTTTTCCTTTCTAGGGTTTTATTGCAGATCGTGATTTCCTGTGCAAGAAGGCATGAAACTTGGTATGTAGAATCTAGAGGCTATTAGTTAGCTATCTGCAAAATCTCATGGCCAAAGGTTCAAGGGTTTGATGGGAATTTAAGTTTTTATGCTTTTCACTGAATATTTCCAAGTTTGTCTAGGGTTTGGCTCAAATCTCGTTTCCCTCCATGGGATGGCATGAAATTTGGACTCTCTAGTCCTGGGATTATTGCTAATCTATCTGCAAAGTTTCGTGGCCAAAGGATCAAAGAGCAGATGGGAATTTAAGTCTTTGTCTCAGCGCTCTGTAAGTTTCAGATTTTGGCTCAAATATGATTTTCTTGACTTCTTGATGAATTCTTTTAATGCCTGATGCCTCTCTGCTATTTAATTCTTGTTCTTGATCTTTTGGGCTAAGTAGTGCAACTGGATTTCATCTTTTTCCTCAGTTTGTGGGTGGTCTGTAATTTTACTGCTTGCTGTTTTCAGCATCTCTTCGTTGCTGTTTTCAACACTTGTTAGCTGCTGTTTTCAGCATCACTTCATTGCTGTTTTCAGCATTTGTGCAGTGGAGTTTTCAGCAAATAACAGTGCAGTTTTCAGCTATTTTGCAGTGCTGTTTTCAGCCAAAACAGTGCAGATTTCAGTCAGCTTTCAGCTGCAGTTTTCAGCAAAACACTGCAGATTTTAGGCAGTTTTTCAGCTGCAGTTTTCAGCCAAAAACAGTGCAGATTTCAGTTAGTTTTCAGCCGCAGTTTTCAGCAAAACACTGCAGATTTCATGCAGTTTTTCAGCTGAAGTTTTTAGCCAAAAACACTACAGATTTCAGTCAGTTTTCAGCTGTAGATTTTAGCCAAAACACTGCAGATTTCAGTCTTTACTCAGATTGCAGAAAATGAAGTAAAAGCTATTTTTCAGATTGCAGCAAATGTAAGATTGTTGCCTTTGCTTTTCTCAGTTTTGCTGTCCTCCTTTATTCGCTCTCTCTGCAGATTGCTCTCACCAAGTAAATCAATATATTTCTTGTTGGTAATCTATCCTTGGTTTCAATTGGGTCTTTGTTGATCAATTGTTTGGTTTTAAGTAAGCAAGATTCTTTCTTCGTAGCTTCAATAGGTTTTAAAGAAGTGATTTGTTTGAGTGAATACTTTGGGGGATAATTTTTAAAAGGCTACATTCACCCCCTCGTCGCCATTTCGGTCCAACAATTGGTATCAAAGTCGGTTAGCTCTTTTCAATAGATCTTAACCGGTCTCAAGAGCCATGGCGACGGACAAGTACTCGACCAAGCCGCCCGTTTTCGATGGCATCGATTACCCGTTCTGGAAGAGCCGAATGGAGACATACATCCAGGCCCAGGGGTACGCCATCTGGTGCAAGGTCAAGGTTCGGTTTGAAGTTCCTGCCAATGAGAACATCAATGCCGGGAACATGGCTGATGTTGAGGCAAAAGCTAAGGCGAGGAACATCATTATCCAGGGCCTGAGTCGTAGTGAGTTTGACCGCATATCTCATCTTTCGTCCGCTTTCGATATCTGGGAGACCCTCGATGCTTACCATGAGGGCAACACCCAGATAAAGACGGTGCGACAGGACCAGTTCAAGCGAGATTACAACAAGTTTGAAATGCTCGCTGGCGAGTCCCTTGATGAGTGCTTTGCGCATTTTCACAAGATCTTGAGCAACCTCTGAGCAGTCGGTCTCACATACCCCGACTCGGATAACGCTCGACAAATGCTCACTGCACTTGATCTGCGTGTTTGGGAGATGAAGGTGACTACCATGAAAGACACCACCGACCTCTCGACTTTGATTCTTGACGCACTATACTCGTGCCTCAAGACGCATGAGATCGACATTGTCTCTCATAAGTCGAAGTCGCAGTCGATGGCCTTAGTCACCGATCCCACCTTGGCTTCTGGTCATTCTTCTGACTCGCTTTGTGGTTTCTCCCTTGCTGCTCTGTATGACGTAACTGATGATCAGTTAGAGTAGCTCGAGGATGAGCAACTGGCCCTTCTTGCTCGAAAGTTCTCCCATGCTTACAAGAGGAGGAGGGACAGAAAGAGGGGAGGACCCGTGATTTGCTTCGAGTGTGGTGGCCCCAACCACATTCGGGCAAACTGCCCCAAACTGGAGAAGGGCAAAGCTGACTACGGCGGTTCGGGCAAGAACGACTACACCGAAAAGAATCGCAACAAAAAGCCTCTAGTTCATGCCTAAGGCAAGAAGAAGTTCCGCGACTTCGGGAAGGCCAAGAAGCTGTTTCACCGCGTCCTCACCACGTTCGACGACCTCGACCTCAGTGAGGTGGAGGGATGGAGCGATGATGACGGGACGGGTGACCAAGAACGCAAGAGCGGCGACGACTTCTCCGGCATGTGCTTCATGGCCCTTGAGGGCGAACTGAGCGACAGCGAGCTGTACTCCGACTCGGACGAGGTTCGCCGGGCACAGAAGGGAAAGGTTTGGCTCGTAGACTCCGGGTGTTCATGACACATGACCGGAGATTCCTATTGGTTTTCTTCCCTTGCCCGTACTCCAGGTGATGAGACGATCACCTTCGGAGATACTTCATCTGGGCGCGTCATCGCCAAAGGTACTGTGCGTGTTAATGATTCATTTCTTTTGAGAGATGTTGCCTTGGTTAGTAAGCTGCAGTACAATTTGCTTTCAGTCTCTCAGCTTACCGATGATGGTTATGAGGTGAGCTTTAAGAAAAACAATTGCAAAATTCTTGATTCTTCGGGTAGTCTGGTTTGCGGGATTTCTCGTTTTGGGAGGATCTTTCGTGCTGATTTTTTTGAGTCTTCTGGTGATCCTCTCAGGTGTTTAGTTGCTTCTGAGTCCCACGACCTCTCTTTGTGGCATAGGAGACTTGGTCATACAGATTTGACCATTTGACCAGAGTTAGCGGCCACGATCTCATTCGTGGTCTGCCGAAACTCAAGATGGTCAAGGATCTTGTTTGCGCTCCATGCCAGCACGGCAAGATGGTTGCCGCTTCTCACCCTCCGGTCACAGTTACGATGACCGATGCACCGGGACAGCTGCTCCACATGGACACTGTTGGACCAGCTCGAGTGCGCAAGGCGGAGAGGAAGTGGTATGTTCTTGTCGTGGTCGATGACTATTCGAGGTTCTCTTGGGTGTTTTTCTTAGCCTCGAAGGATGAGACGTTTACCCATTTCCGAGGTCTTTTTAGTAGGCTTTCTGTTGAGCTCCCGGGTGCCTTACGAGCAATCCGTAGTGACAATGGCACGGAGTTCAAGAATTCTTACTTTGAGAGGTTTTGTGATGAGACAGGTGTAGAGCACCAGTTCTCTTCTCTGCACGTCCCGCAGCAGAATGGCGTCGTGGAGAGGAAGAACCGTACCTTGGTCAAGATGGCTAGGACGATGCTCGATGAGTACTCTACACCGAGGAAGTTTTGGGCTGAGGCTATTGCGACCGCGTGCCATGTTTCCAATCGAGTTTTTCTTCGGGCACACTTGCATCACACTTCCTATGAGTTGAGATACGGGCGAAAGCCCAGTGTCTATCTTTTGCGCGTGTTTGGTTGCAAGTGCTTTATTTTGAAGTCCGGGAACCTAGACAAGTTTGAGTCACGTTCTTGTGATGGTATCATTCTAGGTCACTCGACTTCTTCACGGGCTTATCGGGTTTGGAACTGCGAGTCTAGTAAGTTGGTAGAGACCTGTGAGGTGACCTTCGATGAGGCCAGTCCGGGGACTAGGCCTGATTTCTCAGGTTCTTTAGAGCAGTCTGAGCCCATCTTTGTGGATGATGAGGACGATGGAGATGAGGGTTGTCTACCTGATCCAGTCACTCATCCTCCACCCCCTGAGGTGCCTTCTTCCACTGCACCTCGGGGAGATCAGCCCATGCCTTCTGCCTCTTTTGGAGCTAGTGGCTCTGTTCCTACCTCGTCAGCTCACGATGTAGAGGTCACTTCTTCATCTCATCCTGGACCTCCTAGACACATTCAAAAAGACCATCCTTCTGAGCAGATCATTGGAGACCTATTTGAGCGAGTCACTCGTTCAAAATCTGGCATGTCTCAATTCTGTCTCCATTCTGCCTTTGTCGCCTCCTTTGAGCCCAAGAACGTTTGTCATGCTCTATCTGATGAGACTTGGGTCAATGCCATGCATGAGGAGCTAGAAAATTTCGAGAGAAACAAGGTCTGGTCACTTGTCAAGCCCCCACGAGATCACAATGTCATTGGGACTAAGTGGGTGTTCAAGAACAAGCAGAGCGAGGATGGGGTGGTTGTTCGAAACAAGGCTAGACTGGTTGCTCAGGGGTTCTCCCAGGTTGAGGGTCTGGATTTCGAGGAGACCTTTGCCCCTATAGTTAGACTTGAGGCCATTAGAATCCTGCTTGCCTTTGCAGCTTCTAAGGGTTTCAAGCTTTACCAGATGGACGTTAAGAGTGCCTTCCTTAATGGTTTCATTGAGGAAGAAGTCTATGTCAGACAGCCTCCTGGTTTCGAGAACCCCAAATACCCTAACCATGTCTTCAAGCTTTCTAAAGCTTTGTATGGACTTAAGCAGGCCCCTAGAGCTTGGTATGAGAGGCTTAAGTCCTATCTGTTGAGTCATGGTTTTGAGATAGGTAAGGTAGATACGACCTTGTTCATTCGCTGGCATGGCACAGATCTTCTGCTCATCCAGATTTATGTGGATGACATCATCTTTGGCGGCTCCTCGCATGCTCTCGTTTCCCAGTTTTCTGATGTCATGAGCTCAGAGTTTGAGATGAGCATGATGGGCGAGTTGAGCTTCTTCCTTGGCTTCCAAATCAAGCAGACTTGGAGGGTACCTTCTTGCATCAGGGCAAGTACACTCGAGACCTCCTGAAGCGCTTTGATATGAGTGATGGTAAGCCAGTGTCCACTCCGATGGCTACCTCAGCTTCATTCGATCCGGATGAGGATGGCGAGCCAGTTGATCAGAAGGAGTATCGTAGTATGATTGGCTCCCTCTTGTACCTCACTGCCTCGAGACCGAACATACACTTTGCTGTGTGTCTTTGTGCTCGGTTTCAGGCTTCTCCTAGCCTATCTCACCGCCAGGCGGTGAAACGCATTCTTCGGTACCTTCGAGCTACCATTGACTATGGAATCTGGTACTCTTCCTCTTCCTGTCTTTCCTTGAGAGCCTTCTCGGATGCAGACTTTGCCGGCTGTAAGATAGATAGGAAGAGCACTTCTGGCACCTGCCAATTCATTGGCACTTCTCTTGTCGCCTGGTCTTCTAGGAAGCAGTCCGGTGTTGCACAGTCCACTGCAGAGGCCGAGTACGTTGCTGCAGCTAGCTGCTATAGCCAGGTGCTTTGGATGGCCTCGACTCTGCGGGACTTTGGGTTGGTCATTGATAGTGTTCCACTTTTTTGTGATAACACTTCTGCGATTAACATTGCTAAGAACCCAGTGCAGCATTCCCGGACCAAGCATATTTATATTCGCTGTCACTTCCTTAGAGACCATGTAGAGAAGGGTGACATTGTGCTCCAATTTGTGGAGAGTGACCACCAGTTGGCTGATATCTTCACCAAGCCATTGGATAGCTCTAGATTTTCAGCTCTGCCTGGAGAGCTTGGGGTGGTTTGTCCTTATGAACTGTTGTGAGGGGGAGTTTGTGCTTTACTGCTTTACTATATTGATTATGCTCTTACTCCTTTCTATTGCATTGCATATTGGGTGCATTTGGGATTAGTCCTCCTAGCATAGATTAGAGTGGTTCCCACGTCTAGCTGTTTGGACTTCTTACTCTTATCTTGTGATTCTAGGATGCTGCTTGTTAGCTGCCTCTCTTCTCACTAGGTTGAGCTCACTCACTACTTCTAGGTTCTAGCGAGGGTTGGGCCACCCTTGAGTAGACAGGGTACGTGTTTGCTCCTTAGTTTGTTAGATGACCAGTTGATAGTCCTGGAGTCACATGGGGTAGATGAGAGTCAGTCTGAGCCATAGTTGCTTCTATATCTTATCTATGCTTTAAGGACTGCCTGTTTCTGATTTTCTTTGCCAGCTTCTCGATTCTTATTTCTTTGGTTCAGGGGGAGTTCATTTGGGATCTTGTAGAGCTTAATATTTACATAACTCTACTTGAACTAAAGGTTGCATCACTTGTTGAGGGGGAGTTGGATTTTCTGCATTGCATTTCCAGCATTGTAATATAACTACATTTAACCTTGATTATTATCCTGTTATGACATGCTTACAATGCGTTACACCTTGCCATGACTTGCGCTTATCTGCTAGATTTATCATGACTTCATATGTATAGACTAGCTCTTGCCATGATAAGTTAATTAAAATTGCTCAACTTGAATTAAAACTTGTCATGCTCACATTTGAGTCTAGTCTTTCTTGCGCTATCCGTTTATGATTCATGCCATGTCAAATAGGCTAAGTTGAGCGTTGAATCTCTATTTAGCCTTAGATTGAGCTATTTTAGTCTCTTGATGACGCCTGAGTTAGTACAACTTGTTTAAAAAGCAAAAAGATCTCTTTTGTGCGAAAAAACTAATTTCAACAATTCTTTCTCATGAGACGGCTTGCCATTGCGCTAGGCATAAACTCAGGGGGAGTTTTGGATGACCTAGACTATCTTCTTAAGCTTCTTGCTTGGAGTAGTCGCATAAGGCTTGAGATCTAGCACATAACAAAAATTGGGTTGGAAACGACCATGAGCTTTAAAAAGATAATGTCATTTGTGCTCATTTTGCTTAAGCTACAAAAAGAACCAAGTACTTGAACCAATGTTTCATTCTTGAGCATATAGCACTCTATTTGGGCTCAATTTTAGCTTCTTGGTTCCGCTTAGCTTATTGACATGGCCTGCATCATCCTTGGATGTCTCTAGCTAGACTTTGCTTATTGATGACTTGACATGCTCACAAAATGCACTACATTTCATATTGTCATCTTTTTAGTTTAGCTGGCATATACATATCTTGTCATGATCTAGATAGCCTTTTATTGAGTTATGGCTTGATGTAATACGTTATGGTCATTTTGGATAATTCTCATGGCTCTAAATGCTTAAAATAATCAAACTTCAGCCATTTCATCCATGTCGTGTCATATTCTCTCTTTTGCATGCTTGATCTGTTTATTGCCAAAAGGGGGAGAATAGAGGAGAAAAAGTCATTTGGGAACATTTTAGAAAGTCATTTGGGAACATTTTAGAGCTTTGGAGAACAATTTACTCTTTCAGTTGTTGCTCTAGTGTTCATTCTGTCGACATGGTCATTAGCTTCATTTTCTCTCTTTGGACCATGTTGAACTCTTCAAACTCGAACTCAACTTCATGCTTTTTCTGGGTTTGTCAATATACTCATCAAGGGGGAGATTGATGGACCATGTGGAGGTGACCACATGTGAATGATGAGTAATTGACATCGGTTTATGAGAGTCGAGTTTGGTTTGGGTGGTTCGGACCTTGACGGTGCATGGTGCATTCGGGCACGGTCGGACTTGGTCAAACTTGGTCGTATGGGATTAGGATGCATATTCTTTGATTCGACAGGTTTGGACTTCATCAGTGGTAAGTACGATGGTAATTATGCTTTGATGTATCGAGCGGTGCTATTTGATGTGTTTCTTGTCTGTGTTGGCTGCAGGACGTCGAGGCGGAGCGTGGTGAGACACGAGGTGACCAGACTAGACACAGGCGGTGTCGAGGTCAGAACGGTCGGATGTCTCGAAAACGGCGGAGATTCGACGTGGTTGCGAGTCGTGGACGACAAGGAGCGCGGAAGCTTCCCGGAAGGTGCAGGAGGGGCGAATCGGGAATTTCGCGAGGCTGAACAAGCAGGAGGGGCTCCGTTGGACTTAGCGGGCGTAACGGGACGGAGACCCGTTGACCCGTTAGCCGTAGGCTATAAATACATGTGAGGGGCTGCATGCCTCCTCATGGATTGTGGAGAGAGCTAGGGTTTTAGAGAGTCAAAAGAGGCTTTGAGAGGTGGTTTTGCTTTGCTCTTTAGTGGTTGAGGGCAGCAGCACCTTGTTTCCCACGTTCATCCCCTCTGTGTGTCTCTCCAGGGAAACCATGTAGAGAGGGAGAGTGTTCTTGAGATGGGGATAGGAGAGGATTGAGTGGAGAGCCTTGTAATCACTTCCTTGTTCTAATGTCCAGTGGTATCGGGACGTATCTGTAATCCTCTTGTTTCAATGAATGGAAATCTGAAGTTTATTTCACTCAGTTCGTGCTCTCTGTTCTTCGTTTCCCTTCTTTGATGATTTCTTGATTTTTGTTGCTTTGAGTTCTTGCTTGCTGGAGAGTGCCAAAATGGGTTGCTATGACATGGGTGATGCTTAAAAGCCATTTGGCTAGTTAATCCTAAGAGCAAATCGAGTTTGATTTCAGTTTTCAGTTTTGAGCGCTCTCTGTTCTTCATTTTTCCTTTCTAGGGTTTTATTGCAGATCGTGATTCCCTGTGCAAGAAGGCATGAAACTTGGCATGTAGAATCTAGAGGCTATTAGTTAGCTATCTGCAAAATCTCATGGCCAAAGGTTCAAGGGTTTGATGGGAATTTAAGTTTTTATGCTTTTCACTGAATATTTCCAAGTTTGTCTAGGGTTTGGCTCAAATCTCGTTTCCCTCCATGGGATGGCATGAAATTTGGACTCTCTAGTCCTGGGGTTATTGCTAATCTATCTGCAAAGTTTCGTGGCCAAAGGATCAAAGAGCATATGAGAATTTAAGTCTTTGTCTCAGCGCTCTGTAAGTTTCAGATTTTGGCTCAAATCTGATTTTCTTGACTTCTTGATGAATTCTTTTAATGCCTGATGCCTCTCTGCTATTTAATTCTTGTTCTTGATCTTTTGGGCTAAGTAGTGCAACTGGATTTCATCTTTTTCCTCAGTTTATGGGTGGTCTGCAATTTTACTGCTTGCTGTTTTCAGCATCTCTTCGTTCCTGTTTTCAACACTTGTTAGCTGCTGTTTTCAGCATCACTTCATTGCTGTTTTCAGCATTTGTGCAGTGCAGTTTTCAGCAAATAGTAGTGCAGTTTTCAGCCATTTTGCAGTGCTGTTTTCAGCCAAAACAGTGCAGATTTCTGTCAGTTTTCAGCTGCAGTTTTCAGCAAAACACTGCAGATTTCAGGCAGTTTTTCAGCTGTAGTTTTCAGCCAAAAAACAGTGCAGATTTCAGTCAGTTTTCAGAAAAACACTGCAGATTTCAGTCAGTTTTTCAGCTGCAGTTTTCAGCCAAAAACACTGCAGATTTCAGTCTTTACTCAGATTGCAGAAAATGAAGTAAAAGCTATTTTTCAGATTGCAGCAAATGTGAGATTGTAGCCTTTGCTTTTCTCAGTTTTGCTGTCCTCCTTTATTCGTTCTCTCTGCAGATTGCTCTCACCAAGTAAATCAATATATTTCTTGTTGGTAATCTATCCTTGGTTTCAGTTGGGTCTTTGTTGATCAATTATTTGGTTTTAAGTGAGCAAGATTGTTTCTTCGTAGCTTCAATAGGTTTTAAAGAAGTGATTTGTTTGAGTGAATACTTTGGGGGATAATTTTTAAAAGGCTACATTCACCCCCCCTCTTTCGCCATTTCGGTCCAACAGTATTGCGAATAAAGATTAAGTTCACAAGTTGGGGTTCCTCAACCAAATGTGCAGTGAAACTGCTAAGCAGAATAATCTTATGAAAAACCCAGAAAAATTAAAGGGGTACGACCTCCTTAAATAGGGAAGCGGGAAGCCGCACTTATCTAATAAAAATGGGTGCGGTACTATTCATGGTTACTGTTCATGTGAACAGTACCGGCCCAAATAGCCTAAGTTACAAGGCCCTCGGCCCACTTTGACTCGGACTGGAAAAATGATGTGACTTGTTTCATAGTTTCTGATCTGCTCGGATGGAGTTTGGAGATGAGACCATATCCATCTGAAAGTAGACTCCAAGAGCTTCCCAACGAGTACTCACGAGCCCCGAGAAGCCTTCTAGATCAAAACTTATGCACATTTGAAATTGGCCTGTCAAGCTAAATCCGAATTGGTCTGGAGGCCGAATTGGATTCCAAAACCTGTCCAACTTGAATCCTTGCTTCAATTGGTTCCAAAGTGATGTGGTGCTACAAATATATATATTTGCATCATTAGGTAGCATCATATTCGCATTTAAAATGCGTTGAAGGTGAAGAAACGAATTCACCTTTAGTTCAATCTTGATATTGGCCGCTATGGTCGTATGTGTTGGTGGCGTGGTCACATCATCCTCCCCTTCTTGACAGAAAACCATCCTCGGTTCTAACATAGGTGTAGTGTCACGTATTGCGTGATCTTGATCATAAATCTTAATATCATAAGTTCTTTATTAAATAAAGTAAAATATCTTTGAAACGAGCTCTCCTCATAATTTAAGTGATGTGTAGGAGCTCTTGTAATTGGAACAACAAATATAGCAAATATGGTTGTATCCATAGGGTACACATTCTTATCATCGTCCCCTTTTTGCAAACAAAGCAGCGATCATAAAACAACAGCGATCATAAAAGTTCATTGTATTATTATCCCAAGAGTAATCATATATGTTAATGAGCAATTCAAAATTTCTCATACAATAATTATTGCAACTTGTTTTGCAAATGTAAGTGAAGCATTTATGCAATCCAAATCTGTGAAGTTCTAAACTTGTAGTGGTGGCACATATGGGTAAATACTAGTCTGTGTGAATAATGGTATGTGCTTCACCTGTATGAATGGAAGATTAGTTAGCTCCTTTGTGGGCGGCTGGGGCAACACTTCATCTTCCACACGATGATTTTGTTCAGCTTGTAGTGCACCTTGAGGAGCATTGGTGTAACAGCCCAGGTTTTTATTAAAATTAAAATAAATTAATGAATAAATAAATAATATTAAAATAAAATCTGAATTAAATTTAAGTATTGTTGTGCCTAAAGTTTTAAATTTGGATTTTCCCTGAATTTCTATTTTTGAAAAAGCTGGATTTGAAAAGCATTTTCAGGAAAACCTAAAAATATTATTAAATAAAATGATATTTTGATTTTTGTAAAAATCCTAGTTCAAATTAATAATTTGGAGTTATTTGGCTTTTATTTGGTTCCCTGGTTTTTCTGGAGTTTAAAAAATGTATTTTAAAATTTAAAAAGTATTTTAAAATATGAAAATTAGAGACCAACATTAGTTGGAAATATTTTATTAAGTCCAAAATGTCTCCAGGAGATTCTATGAATTATTCTGGAATTTTTGGAGTTTATTTCATATTTTTCTGAGCTCATTTGAATTTATGAGGCTTTTCTGAAAATCCAAAATCAGAAAATAAAATCATTTTCCCTCTCCTTCCCTCCGGCCGCCACGTGGACGGCCAGATTTGCGCCCACGTCGCCCGCCGGATCCCGCTTCCCCCTCCACCCGGCTGCCACGCGTGCGGCCTAGATTCCCCTTCCCGCGCGCCGCCCATCGCCGGCCATCCGCCCTAGCCGCCCGATCTCCCTCCCTTCATCGCAGCCGCCGCGCTCTCTCTCTGCGCCTCGGCCCCACCGTCGGTCACCGCTCCCGCTCCCGCCTTTCTCTGCCACCCGGGCCGCGTGTCGGCCGTCTTCCGCGACCTCCTCCTTCCCCGCGCGAGCGCCGCCGCCCCCGCAACGGCCCGCGCATCTCGGCCTCTCCCACCTCCGCGTCGCCGCCCACTCCCAACCTCCCCGCAGGACCCGCGCGCCCCCTCCCCGCCGGATTCGCGCCCATCTCCCCAACTCCGCCCGCAACCGCCGCTCGCCTCCGACGGGAAATCCTCGGCCACCCTCCCCTCCCCGAGCCTATTTAAGCCCCCTCCCGGCTCCTCGCCATCTCGCCCCACCTCGCTCCGCTCCCCTTTCGCCCCCTCCGCCACCTGAGATGGCACCGTGCTCCCTCTTCCCGAGCGCTGCCCGCCGCTCTGACGAGCAATTCCGGCCGCCGCTCCTCCTCGAGCCTCGCCGTCGGCCTCTCGGCTTCTCTCATCGCCGCGCGTGCCGGCGCCTCTTCTCCGCCCCAGCGCCACCGAAGCCGCGCGCGCGCGGAGACCGAGCAGCGCCGCCGCCTCCTCGTCGTCGGCCCACCTCCGCCACCCGGTGAGCTGCGCCCCTTCCTCGACTCCCGCAGCTCCTCTCTCTCCTCGGCCCCTCGCCGCCGGCAGCCGAGCCGCCGTTCGCCGGCGAGCTCCCAGGCCCGAGCTCCTCCCCGCCGGTACCATGCCACGTTAGCGCCGACGGTGATGTGGCCGCTGACGCGGCCGCCACGAGGGCGCCACGCGGGCACTCGGTTGCCACGCCGCGACCCGTGCCACCTCAGCGCCTCCCCCTCTCAGTGGACCTGGTCCATGGACCAAGGGCCCACCGGTCAGTCGGCTCCCCTCGGGCTGACGTCATGCTGGCGTCATAAGTCCCTTTTCCCGTTGAAAAATAAATCAGCGGAAATTTAAATCCTTGCTGACGCAATAATTCCATTTTCCTTTAGGAAAATAATTCCAGAAATCCCTCTTTTTCCATTTTCTCTAAATTTAATCTTCCCGGAGCCCGTTCTCCCTCGTTTTAACTCCAATTTGGCCTATTCAAATTTCTAAATTCATCAAAAATTCCCCTCTATCCATTTCTAGCCTCAATTCAAATGTTTGAGTTCAATTTGAATTTATTTGAATTTAGTGGGTTATTTTCACGTGTAGACTTCGACGATTCGGGAGATTTCTTCGACGAAGATTTGTGCAAATTTGAAGAGCAAGGCAAGTCACCCTCCTTGATCATGTTGATCCCAGAATTGCAAATAAAATTATGTTGGTTTAAATTATATTGCATGCATATTTCTATTCAACATACTTCAATTCAGATTTAAATTTAGTTATTGCCTATTTGTTATTTCCTCCATTGTTATTGAACCCCTTATACCTTGTCACCTTAGATTCAAACTCTAGTTAATACATTAGTGTTGGCTAGAGGAATTTATATCAAATGCTTAGATCGCTTAGATATAATATTTGTTTTGGGATACCTTTTCACATAAAATGATAACCTGTTTGCATAAAATGTTATGAACTCTTGACTTTGGTGAGTCAAGGAGTGTTATGAAATATTTTGAAAACAAATGTAAAACTGGTTTAGACTTAGGCAATTGGTTAGAGTGGTGGGTGCAGGCATGCCCGTTGGTTGGAGCCGCAGTGGTCGATTGTCGCACGGGGTATGTGGTTGGGCACGAGTCGATTAAGGACCGGTGCTGTGAGCTACTGTTGCAAAGCCCTAATCGTACTACCACATGGTGGTATGGGACAGCCCCGCTGAATAATTTGTGAAGTCCCAATCTGAGTCGAGTCGTAGGTTGAAAGTGAGCGTGGTTGGTGCCATGTGAAGTCTCACGTGGCGGCGTGGTTAAGCCATGAGAAGTCTCGTCTAGGCTCAAGAGGGGTCCTGGCGGTGGATTCCTTATCGGGTGAAACCTTAGAGTTGGCTCGACCGGGTTGAAGGCTTTGCATTGTAAAGGCCTTGTCATGACTCCCCACCGCACACCTAAGGAAGTGTGTAATCTAGTGGTACAACGGGATGATCGTGTCTTGTGGGTAAAGCTGTACAACCTCTGCAGAGTGTATAATCTATCCTGGATAGCCGTGCCCACGGTCATGGGCATGCTGAGTAAAAGTTTTTCATGGATTAGATTTTGTTTTTCAAAAACGTTTTCGAAAACCTTGCGGATGGATGGAATCCGTGAGAGAGTGAAAATCTTGTGGGTAGATGGAACCCATGAGAGAGATTGGAAACTTGTGGATGGATGGAATCCGCGAGTGTTTGAAAGCGTGTGGATGGATGGAATCCATACGTGATCTTTTGGAAAAGATGGTCCGGGTGGGATGCCCGTGGATAGGTTGGTGTATGGTCGGAGCCTGCACTGACGGTATTATTTTCTAACTCAAGTATTGTTTTTGCTTACTGTATTAAATTCAGCAATTTCAATCTATTTATTGTATTTCTAAATGTTGTTTTTGCAAACTAACCCTATAAGCCTTCCTTTGAAGCCTTTATCATTATGTTGCATTTTCCCGGGTGACTTGCGGAGTACAAGTTTGTACTCACCTTGCTTTTCCACACAGAGAAGGAAGACATCAACTACGGTGAAGATCTGGACGAATAGGCCGCGTCTTACTGTCGTTTGCCTGTGGGCAGGCTCAGTGGGCTTCTTCCGCTTCGGTTTTTCTTCCGCTGCTTATTACTTAATTTGGCTTATGTGCCGTTGATGTAAACTTTGGCATTCATGCCTATATTCAGTTAATAAATGTCATTATGGTTGATATTTATCTTTGTTGTACGCTGTGTGCACTAGCTGATCCTGGACTAGTGCGATTTACACAGAGGATCCAGGAGTTGTTGCTCCGGGTTCCGACAAAGGTGGTATCAGAGCCATGATGATACTAAGACGCGACCATAGATAGAATAGAATGGTTTGACCCTAAGGACTTATTTTACTAAACCAGTAATTTCAAAAGTTTTGCTTATTCTTACCCCTTAAACTATGCCTATCCTTATCTCAATTCTTTCTCGTCTTAATGTCATTTTTGAAAAGCCTATTTCTGTATCTTCCCTTGCTCCAAAACAACTATAGTTGGCAACTGCTGGAATTCTTCGATCCTTTCCCACTTCAGTCTTCGTCTCGAAGGATCATGCTTCGTACCTCGAGAGCCACGAAGGATGACTCCAAGACGACCCTTAGCCCTTTAGGATAAGTTTATAGGCTAGTTAATAAAACGTTGTTATGAGCTGTCAAGTTTTCTCTTTTCTCGACAACCATAACTATTACTTATTATGAGTTTAATAAAGTTAAAATTTAGTTTTGGGTTGTGCAAAATATCCCCTATTCCTTCCTTTGCCTTGAGTCTCCTCTTTCCTAGTCTTTGGAAGCATCAAGCTGGAGCACCAACTGCCAACGACCTTCGTGAAGGGATGTTTAAACCAAATCTCAGCTCAAGCCACACCGGGTAAGATCCAAACCTATTTCTCTGCTAGCCCGTGCGAATCTCGGGGACGAGATTCTGTTTAAGGGGGGTAGATTGTAACAGCCCAGGTTTTTATTAAAATTAAAATGAATTAATGAATAAATAAATAATATTAAAATAAAATCTGAATTAAATTTAAGTATTGTTGTGCCTAAAGTTTTAAATTTGGATTTTCCCTGAATTTCTGTTTTTGAAAAAGCTGGATTTGAAAAGCATTTTCAGGAAAACCTAAAAATATTATTAAATAAAATGACATTTTGATTTTTGTAAAAATCCTAGTTCAAATTAATAATTTGGAGTTATTTGTCTTTTATTTGGTTCCCTGGTTTTTATGGAGTTTAAAAAATGTATTTTAAAATTTAAAAAGTATTTTAAAATATGAAAATTAGAGACCAACATTAGTTGGAAATATTTTATTAAGTCCAAAATGTCTCCAGGAGATTCTATGAATTATTCTGGAATTTTTGGAGTTTATTTCATATTTTTCTGAGCTCATTTGAATTTATGAGGCTTTTCTGAAAATCCAAAATCAGAAAATAAAATCATTTTCCCTCTCCTTCCCTCCGGCCGCCACGTGGACGGCCAGATTTGCGCCCACGTCGCCCGCCGGATCCCGCTTCCCCCTCCACCCGGCTGCCACGCGTGCGGCCCAGATTCCCCTTCCCCGTGCGCCCGGCCCATCTGGCCATCCGCGCCCCTAGCCGCCCGATCTCCCCTCCCTTCATCGCAGCCGCCCGCGCTCTCTCTCTCTGCGCCTCCGGCCCCACCCGTCGGTCACCCGCTCCCGCTCCCCGCCTTTCTCTCTCTGCCACCCCGGGCCCGCGTGTCGGCTTCGTCTTCCCCGCGGCCTCCTCCTTCCCCGCGAGCGCCGCCGCCTCCCGCAACGGCCCGCGCATCTCCCGGCCTCTCCCCACCTCCCGCGTGCGCCGCCCACTCCCCAACCTCCCCCGCAGGACCCGCGCGCCCCCTCCCCGCCGGATTCGCGCCCATCTCCCCAACTCCGCCCGCAACCGCCGCTCGCCTCCGACGGGAAATCCTCGGCCACCCTCCCCTCCCCGAGCCTATTTAAGCCCCCTCCCGGCTCCTCCCCATCTCGCCCCACCTCGCTCCGCCCTCCTTTCGCCCCCTCCGCCACCCAAGAGCGCTGGCACCGTGCTCCCTCTTCCCGAGCGCTGCCCGCCGCTCCGACGAGCAATTCCGGCCGCTTCGCTCCTCCTCGAGCCTCGCCGTCAGCCTATCCGGCTTCCTCGCATCGCCGCGTGCCGTCGCTCTTCTTCGCCCCGAAGCGCCACCGAAGCCGCGCCGCCGGAGACCCGAGCAGCGCCGCCGCCTCCTCGTCGTCGGCCCACCTCCGCCACCGGTGAGCCGCGCCCCTTCCTGGACTCCCGCAGCTCCTCTCTCTCTCGGCCCCTCGCGGCGGCGGCGAGCCGCTGTCGCCGGCGAGCTCGAGCACGAGGTCCTCCCGCCGGTACCATGCCACGTCGGCGCCGACGGTGATGTGGGCCGACGCGCCGCCACGAGGGCGCCACGCGGGCACTCGGTTGCCACGCCGTGACCCGTGCCACCTCAGCGCCTCCCCCTCTCAGTGGACCTGGTCCATGGACCAAGGGCCCACCGGTCAGTCGGCTCCCCTCGGGCTGACGTCATGCTGGCGTCATAAGTCCCTTTTCCCGTTGAAAAATAAATCAGCGGAAATTTAAATCCTTGCTGACGCAATAATTCCATTTTCCTTTAGGAAAATAATTCCAGAAATCCCTCTTTTTCCATTTTCTCTGAATTTAATCTTCCCAGAGCCCGTTCTCCCTCGTTTTAACTCCGATTTGGCCTATTCAAATTTCTAAATTCATCAAAAATTCCCCTATATCCATTTCTAGCCTCAATTCAAATGTTTGAGTTCAATTTGAATTTATTTGAATTTGGTGGGTTATTTTCACGTGTAGACTTCGACGGTTCGGGAGATTTCTTCGACGAAGATTTGTGCAAACTTGAAGAGCAAGGCAAGTCACCCTCCTTGATCATGTTGATCCCAGAATTGCAAATAAAATTATGTTGGTTTAAATTATATTGCATGCATATTTCTATTCAACATACTTCAATTCAGATTTAAATTTAGTTATTGCCTATTTGTTATTTCCTCCATTGTTATTGAACCCCTTATACCTTGTCACCTTAGATTCAAACTCTAGTTAATACATTAGTGTTGGCTAGAGGAATTTATATCAAATGCTTAGACTGCTTAGATATAATATTTGTTTTGGGATACCTTTTCACATAAAATGATAACCCTGTTTGCATAAAATGTTATGAACTCTTGACTTTGGTGAGTCAAGGAGTGTTATGAAATATTTTGAAAACAAATGTAAAACTGGTTTAGACTTAGGCAATTGGTTAGAGTGGTGGGTGCAGGCATGCCCTGTTGGTTGGAGCCGCAGTGGTCGATTGTCGTGCACGGGGGTATGTGGTTGGGCCTGAGTCAGATTAAGGACCGGTCTGTGAGCTACTGTTGCAAAGCCCTAATCGTACTACCACATGGCTGGTATGGGACAGCCCTGGCTGAATAATTTGTGAAGTCCCAATCTGAGTCGAGTCGTAGGTTGAAAGTGAGCGTGGTTGGTGCCATGTGAAGTCTCACTTGGGCGAGCGTGGTTAAGCCATGAGAAGTCTCGTCTAGGCTCAAGAGGGGTCCTGTCCGTGGATTCTCATCGGGTGAAACCTTAGAGTTGGCTCGACCAGGTTGAAGGCTTTGCATTGTAAAGGCCTTGTCACGACTTCCCACCGCACACCTAAGGAAGTGTGTAATCTAGTGGTACAACGGGATGATCGTGTCTTGTGGGTAAAGCTATACAACCTCTGCAGAGTGTATAATCTATCTGGATAGCCGTGCCCACGGTCATGGGCATCTTGAGTAAAAGTTTTCATGGATTAGATTTTGTTTTTCAAAACGTTTTAAAACCTTGCGGATGGATGGAATCCGTGAGAGAGTGAAAATCTTGTGGGTAGATGGAACCCATGAGAGAGATTGAAACTTGTGGATGGATGGAATCGCGAGTGTTTGAAAGCGTGTGGATGGATGGAATCCATACGTGATCTTTTGGAAAAGATGGTCCGGGTGGGATGCCCGTGGATAGGTTGGTGTATGGTCGGAGCCTGCACTGACGGTATTATTTTCTAACTCAAGTATTGTTTTTGCTTACTGTATTAAATTCAGCAATTTCAATCTATTTATTGTATTTCTAAATGTTGTTTTTGCAAACTAACCCTATAAGCCTTCCTTTGAAGCCTTTATCATTATGTTGCATTTTCCCGGGTGACTTGCGGAGTACAAGTTTGTACTCACCTTGCTTTTCCACACAGAGAAGGAAGACATCAACTACGGTGAAGATCTGGACGAATAGGCCGCGTCTTACTGTCGTTTGCCTGTGGGCAGGCTCAGTGGGCTTCTTCCGCTTCGGTTTTTCTTCCGCTGCTTATTACTTAATTTGGCTTATGTGCCGTTGATGTAAACTTTGGCATTCATGCCTATATTCAGTTAATAAATGTCATTATGGTTGATATTTATCTTTGTTGTATGCTGTGTGCACTAGCTGATCCTGGACTAGTGCGATTTACACAGAGGATCCAGGAGTTGTTGCTCCGGGTTCCGACAATTGGTTTGCCACGATGTTGGTGCACTCGAGGACAAGTGAATTGGTTAGGTTGTGGAGGATTGGTTGCTTTACCTCCTAGTTGCCGAGAACCAGAGACCTCACCACTTGCTATGATTTGATTCATGGAACGTGTCGCAGACATCCTGTCCATATAATATGAATTTTAACAATTTGCATGAAAGACAAGAGGGAATGAGCACAGTGAAACGTGACAATTTGTGACATAAGGACAACATACATGAAACTTTGATGCTGGGTTAGGTTTTACATGGATCGCAGAATCCTTTCTTAGACATAAAGCGAGCAACCATACCAAATAAAAGTAGCAAAATACAACCATCACCCATCAGCGTCTTCCATAATTTAGCGCTTCAAAATAAGCAAAACAAGCAAGGGCTACAAGCTCCTCGAGCTAAACCTCCTCACGTCCATCATAGTCCATGTTGTTCATAGTGCTCGTCTAGAAGCTGAAAAGAATGGGGCCATTTGCCCTTTTGCATAAGTAGTTCAAGGAGGTGGGAGAGAGAGGCTAACAAGTCTCCTTCTTGAGCTTTATATAATACAAGACTAGTCCCATCAAAGCTAGTCACACAGTCAAAGAGTGATGGTTACATAACCAACAACGATTATTACAATAATGAGTACATTGATTACAACCGAGGTTTCAAGACCTCACACACACAACACAGCTGAAGCAAAGATAAATCCAGCGAAGACCCATCAATACGCCATGCAATTGACTGACCTAGTACATAAAGTAGTCTCCTTCTTGAGCTTTATAGTCTTGCAGCATGTGAGTACATAAAGTAAAGTCTTGGGAAATTAATGCAGTAGATGCAAGGCTTAACAAAGCAAGGCTATATGGTTCTTTTGCACAAAGCAATGTTTTGTTTTAAATAACAGTAAATATTTTCGAAGGCATTAATTTGAACAAAGTAATTGTTTAACTGAAACTAGTAAACATTTTATAGTAAAGGTTCTATCCACCAACACTACATAACCAGCTCTAACCGATAATGTTTAAAACCGCGGGTTACATCCACCCACACTGGCTCCAACCACCAGGACAACCTTCCGAGAGTTCCCTCCACTCTCAGGATACCAAAACATTATTTTTAAAATGAAAGACCAAAGTTATACCATGTGAATGCATTCCTTGCCTGCCCTTGATCATGGGCACGGCTATTCGAATAGTTTGACACTCTGTAGAGGATGTACAACTTTACCCCCAAGAGATAAATTATCCTAATAGTCACCATGCTTCCTTTGGCATGAGACCCAGATAAAATATCACAAAGCCTTTAGCTCACTCTAGTCTAGCTAGACACCACCCGCTGAGGTTTCATCGCTGAAGGGTTAAATCCACCCAGTCAGAAGCCCCCTCTTGCGCCACATGAGTACAGTAAATCCCTGTCCCTCACTGTGGATAACCAATAAATCCCTGGCACCCACTTTCCACTGGTGCCACCTGAACTAGGCTATCGTAAGTTAATCAGCTAGGTCGTACCCATTTAGACTTGGGGTTGTACGGTAGTGCTCAGTCTGGATAATCACAAGCGTCGGTCCTTAATTGACTAGGGCGGAACATACACTTTACAAGATCTCGTACTTACCGCACCAATCCAAACCAACCATCCACCCTGGTCTAAAACAATCTTTAAAAGAACAGTGGCAACACCAATCGCCACTAAATTTCTGAATACAAAAGACTAGTTTAAAGAATTATAATTTCCCATTCCAAGGTTACAAAGGTTAAATAGCATGACTAAGGATTATACTACCGTTCTAATATTTATCAAAGATTTAATAGTAATTTCATTATTGAGACAAAGAAAATCCTAAGGTTACAAAGGTACATGGCATTCAACTTCAATTGAGGGCATAACAAGGTTATGTTAACTAATACCTTAAGATAGAAACTAATGTTTTTATGTAATTAGCAATGCAATTAAATTTAAAATAATAAAAAGCATTTCTCAAACATAGGTACAAAATGTTCAAAGGAGACTTGCCTTCTTGCACGCTGTCTGGACCATCTTACTACGGGTCGGGAAAGTCTTCGGTAAGGACGGGTTCTACATGCGAAAAGACCGAAAAAACAAAATAAACTCAAATAAAATCCAAATAAATTATAAAATATTTACTAAGGGATAGATTATGATCTTAAATGAATTTAGGAGAAAGAATCAACGGATTCAAAGTTTGTATGAGGGAGAACAAATATTTGGAAGTTTTGGATATCACATGAAATGATAACAACACTTGAGAATTACTTTTTGAAAAGTATTATGTCGGTAGGCTGCGAGGTGGTTGGCGAACGTGCAAAATGGAATCCTGGAGATGAGGCGAAGGTGGTGACATGGGTACGGCGACAAGGAATGGTGGCAACCACCCGCAGTGAGTGAAAACGGCACCGACAGCACGGTAGCGACAACAGCAGGTTGGAGAGAGATAGTACCGGGTATGAAACGTGGAGATGTAGGGTGAGCACGGGGTAGAACACAGTATGGTAAAGCTAGGGAAAGTATTGGCTACGCTGAAAATTGAACGGAGACGATAGAGAGAAAGGAAAAACTTGATATTTTGGTGCTCAGTGAAGCGAATCTAAAACCACTTGGTAGATAGCTACCTGGGATGGTTTGGCACAATATGACCTGAATGGATTGGGGAAAACACCAACGGATAGATGGGGACACGATATGCCATTGGCGGCCATGGCGAGGTGTTGAGGCGAAAATTTGTGGAGGCTTTTTTGGGAAAACGAAGGGAGCACGGTGTAGAACGCAGTGAGGCAAGTCTAATAAAAATTACGGCATGGGCTAAAGCTTACCGGAGGTGACGAATCGACGTCGGGAAGTCCACACGGACATTTTTGCGGAAAGCTCAATTCCTGACAATTGGCTCCGTGAAAAATTAAACAAAATGGTAGAAACTTTTCTTAGAGGATTGGACACGATATGACACGAACAAAAATCAAGGCGCTCACCGAAAAAGGGGTGTTCGCACGAATGCACGATTTTTGTGTCTGGCTCGACAAGGTCGATGAGGACTCGGGGAATCTTTTGATGATGGCGATGGAAGCACGATGTAGAACGCGTCGAGGCAAACTCAACGATGCAAACGGCTCGGCCAAAGGACATCGGATGGTGGCGAAACACAATGGAGAAGACTTTTGGTGACCATCGGGTTGACATTGGTGTTTCGGGCAAACGGAGAGGAGTTAGCAAGTGAGGTTTGCGGCGCAACGAAGAGGAGAATGTGGGGGAACACAATGCTCACCTCGGTTATGGTGGAACACGCACGGTCGGCTCGCAGCGATGAGAGAAGCGACGGCGCGGTTTGGCCACGGTGGTTCGGCGATGCTCCGGCGAAGGCGAGTGAAGCACCGCGTAGAATGCACAAAGGCAAAGCCGGTGGTGTGGTCAAAAGTGGCGGAACTCCACTGTAGAAGGCGCAAACGGCCGAGGAACGACGCTCGGTTGACAAAAGAAAAACACCGATTGCGAAGAGGAGGAAGGGAGAGAGGACGTGAAATTTTTGGGGTGACTAAGGGCCTGTTTGGCAGAGCTCCACCACTGAAAAAATAAATCTGGAGCAGCAGATCCACCAAAAACAGCTCCATTGTGAATCTGGGATCCCACCATGGAGCTGGACAAAACTGTTTGGCTTGCACAGCAGCTCCAGATCCACGAAACTGAGTTTTTGGTGGGAATAGCCTGTTTTGCCCATGGGTTTTATGGTGGTATGGGATGGGGTGTGTAACCAGTGGTAAAAGGTGGGTAATTACCACCCAACTCCACGAGTACATACGAAACAAGGTTTCGTGGAGCACCCCTTGAGGTGCTCCATGGATTTCATGAATCTGGAGCTAGATTCAGTATTTTGGTGGATCCAGATTTCGTGGAGCTAGAGCGTTTGGGTAAAAATTCGTGGAGTGGAGCTATTTTTGGTGAATCTGGAGTTGGTGGAGCTCTACCAAACAGGCCCTAAGGATGAGGAGGGGCACCCGGTGCTCCCTTTTATAGGGGTGGAGGTGGACGGGAGAGGGAGATCAACCGATGATGTCTTTTAGAGCAACGGTTTCATTTTTGTGTAAATGCACATGAAGGAGGAGAGAAACGGTTGGGAATGGAGGAGTCTTGAGTAGAGGAAGTGAATGCACTTGATTGCACAAAAAATCGTGAAGAAATTCATGAGGAAGGAAAGGTGAAAGTTGCGTTCATGGCGACGCCATTGCTCTGGACAACAAACGCACGCTTGGAAGAAGATGAAAGGGAGGAGAGAGAAAATAGAAAATAATAATATATTTTTTTAAAAAAATAAAATAAAATTCGAAAAATTTAGGAAAATTATACAAAAATCCTTGGAGCCCGAAAATACGAAATAAAATAATTTCGGATTTAATTGAAGTATATTTTAGCCGTTTAAAATATTTTTACTTTCTAAGCTTTAATTTAATCCAAATAAATTCAAAAACTTCAAAAATTTAAAAATATGATATAAATAAATAGATTGGAATTTTTTATGAATTTAGAAATTTGAATGGGCCCATTCGGAGTTAAAATGAAGAAATACAAGCGTTTGGAAGTTTGAGAGGTGAGAAAAAGAATAAACTGATTTCCTGGAATTATTTTTGAACTGAAAAATCAGATTATGATGTCATCAAGGGAAATGATTTTCAGAGGAATTATTTTTCTGTGGGAAAAAGGATTTATATGTCAGGGTGATGTAAGCAAGGATTTCGATTTTCTGGCTGAATTATTTTTCAACAGAAAGAGGGTTTTATTCACTGACAGGTGGGACCGGCTTTTGTGGACTAGGTCCATAAACTGGGGAGAAGGCTAAGGTGGCACGCAGTTGGCGTAGCACTTGTGTAGCTCACGGCTACTGAGGTGGCGCAGGAGAACTGAGGGCATTAGCGGATGGCGACGCTGCTAGGGTCGGTGAGGGGTGCGCGAGAGGGAGGAGGACACGGGGAGTTACGTGCACCTTGGCACGACACTCGGAAATGCTCAGTGTTAGCTAGAAATGAGGATGCAGGGGTGGCAAAGTGAGGGCGTTGGCGGCAGGACTCTTCGGCGGTGGATTCACTCGGTGGAGGGGCGGGTTATGCGCGCACAGGCCTGGCAAAGGTGGAGGCGACGAACAGCTATCGGTTATACCAAAGTTAAGGTTGGCGCAAAGACGAGTAAAGGGGGAGGTAATCGGGGTTTAAAGTGGAGAAATGGTAGAGGTTGAAGAAGGCAAGGAGAAAGAAGAAGCTGACAGGCGGGGTTGGGCTGAGATTAAATCGGGCGAGGATGGATTGAATCAGGGAGCGACACGTGATGGCCGAGTAGAGAGGTTGAGGATTAAATTTGATTTAGATTTTGAAATAAAATTTAGATAAATCCAAATAAAGTTCAAGTACTTTAAATTAATTAATTTGAAATTAAATTTTTTAGAGAGCGAAATTTTGGGATGTTACAAACCTACCCCCCTTAGAAAGAATCTCGTCCCCGAGATTTGGACGGACTAGGAAAAGAAAGGAGAGGAAAACTCGGCTCTTAGGTCCTCTTCACGATCCCAAGTTGCTTTACTTCGAATGGTTGCACTACTGCACTTTGTGGAACTTTATGGTCATGCTTCTTACGTGGCGTTCAGCTTCCTTCATGATTCTATCTTGTTGTTCGATGCTCTGAAGTATTCCTTTAACTGAAAAATATGGAAGAGAACAACAAATCGGATTGATACATCTTTAGTTGCCTGCAAGCTCTGGGTTAACTTCAATTGCCATTATCATATCGATTAATTCAGAATTCCACCAAAAAGGCTTAACTTCCGCAAGTGTTCATCCGAGAAAGACATAATTATTTGAACTTTTCAAAATTGTTTGATTCCAAAATCATATACCCCAATTGCACATTATTGAATTCACATTGATTTCAACAAATAATCCCATAAACTTTTATTCTCCGCTCTAATTTGAATCGACGACCAACCATAGAATTTTTCTAACAATAATCCAACCTTTTAGTAATCATCGATCAATTTTAAGATCATCTAAACAATAATTTAATATTCATTAATCCATCAATCTCTTGAAAATCATCATTTTGGTTCCACCAAATTTGAATGAATTAATTCTTATCAGACAATCTCTCAATTAATTCTTATCGGACAATTTATCACCCATAATTAATTTAAATCCTCCAGGTTATCCATTTTAACATCCTTAAATGATCTAGTTAATCCCATAAGTTAAAATCCAATTACCTAGCAATGATCTATTAAATCCCCCAAATTCAACTTGACATACCAATTCAATGTCCACTTTGCAATGATAAAATTAATTCACCAAGATATCTAAGTGTATTATCTTCTGGAATTCCACCAGTATCCACTCATCATCAATAGGTCCACCAAAATCTGATAATCAATTCACTCCACAAAATTCATCCACTCTTCATGATTCAACTATATCACCAAAAATTAATACCATGAATTGTTTATGATAATTCAACTTCTTAATCTTTTAATCTCTCCCTTTACTGGATCAATCTCTTAATACTAATTCTCCAACAATCAAAAATAATCCCTTTAACAAAATCTTGTTTTACATCCAATTGCTCCTTTCAATCCTAAATAATAAATCCAAGGCAAAGTTTAGACTCTTCCCATGATCTAATTAGCTTCCCCAAGTTCAACTTTGTATTTATTCTCTAGTCAATCCACAAAGATGACACGCTTTAGATTTATTTATAATCAATTGGTATCCACAAATATACCTTTTATCTCAATCCTCTCAAATATTATTCAATCTTGTCAATTATAAATCCAAAATATACCACTCTAGCAACAATTCTCCAAATTACCTAACTTGACATGCACTGATTATGACGGCTTTCCCGTCAAGAGTACTTTCCATAAATTTGTTGTCTTCCATATACTCTAGGTCTCTAAGGATTCTCCAAACTTGGACTGCGGTGAAAGAATTGGAGCTTGCGCTATTGCGGTAACTGGGGTTAGTAAAAGATAAGAGGGAAGTAGCACAGATAAGAGATCAGGGGAACGACTAAACACCATCCTAAACAAACACACAAGAGAGAAACAAACAACAACTAGGAGAAGCTTAGCTTGAAATCAAAATAGTTTTTAAGGATGACTGTAATACAAGTATTCAAAGACTTGGTACAGTCCACCTAATACACAAGCAAGTAATATATAAGTGTTCTAAAATCGTTAGACTTTACTTGGGTATTACAACTAAAGAGCTAGTCCTTGCTCCTTCATGATGACGAGCTTCTCCAAGTGTTTCTTAGACGCAACCTGTGTTTCTTAGACGCAACCTTACTGAGCCATATATAGAAATTACAAAGGGACAATTACCTTTCCAAAAAGGAAATAAGCAGATAGATAAGGGAGAATGCCATGACGAAGGTAAGGATAGAAAGACAAGAAAAGACAAGGATAGCACATTGTTAAAGTTTTATTTTATAAAATAAATTTTGAAGCTCCTCTTTTAACGACCATTCTATCTAGGTCACGTCCTACAGTCAAATTGGCTCTGAAACCATCTCTATCGGGACCCTGGATTTCTGAACCCGGACCCTCTGTGTAATACAGCACTAGTCCCAGATCAAAGCTAGTGCACACAGTCAAACAGTGATGGTTACATAACCAACAACGATTATTACAATATAGAGAGTACAGACCGGAAGGTCTCTTTATTACAATTGAAGTTTCAAGACCTCTCTCACACACACAAAACACAGCGGAAGCAAAAGATAAATCCAGCGAAGACCCATCAATACGCCACAGGCAATTGACTAGGGAAGCGCGACCTAGTACACCGGGAAACCTTCGTCGAATCCACACGCGAAGTAGTCGTAGTCTCCTTCTTGAGCTTTATATTCCTCTGAGTTGATTTTAGTGCAGCATGTGAGTACATAAAGTACTCCGCAAGTCTTGGGAAATTAATGCAGTAGATGCAAGGCTTAACAAAGGAAGGCTATATGGTTCTTTTGCACAAAGCAATGTTTTGTTTTAAATAACAGTAAATATTTTCGAAGGTATTAATTTGAACAAAGTAATTGTTTTAACTAAAACTAGTAAACATTTTATAGTGAAGGTTCTATCCACCCACACTGGCTCCAACCGCCAGGACAACCTTCCGAGAGTTCCCTCCACTCTCAGGATACCAAAATGTTGTTTTTAAAACGAAAGACCAAAGTTTTACCATGTGAATGCATTCCTTGCCCGCCCTTGATCGTGGGCACGGCTATTCGAATAGTTTGACACTTTGCAGAGGATGTACAACTTTACCCCCAAGAGATAAATTATCCTAATAGTCACCATGCTTCCTTTGGCATGAGACCCAGATAAAATATCATAAAGCCTTTACCTCACTATAGTCTAGCTAGACACCACCCGCTGAGGTTTCACCGCTGAAGGGTTAAATCCACCCAGTCAGAAGCCCCCTCTTGCGCCATATGAGTATAGTAAATCCCTGTCTCTCACTGTGGATAACCAGTAAATCCCTATCACCCACTTTCCACTGGTGGCACCTAAACTAGGCTATCGTAAGTTAATCAGCTAGGTCGTACCCATATAGGCTTGGGGTTGTACGGTAGTGCTCAGTCTGGACAATCACAAGCGTCGGTCCTTAATTGACTAGGGCGGAACATACACTTTACAAGATCTCGTACTTACCACACCAATCCAAACCAACCATCCGCCCTGGTCTAAAACAATTTTCACATTTTAATTTATTTTAAAAGAACAGCGGCAACACCAATCGCCACTAAATTTCTGAATACAAAAGACTAGTTTCAAGAATTATAATTTCCCATTCCAAGGTTACAAAGGTTAAATAGCATGACTAAGCATTATACTACCGTTCTAATATTTATCAAAGATTTAATAACAATCTCATTATTGAGAGAAAGAAAATCCTAAGGTTACAAAGGTACATGGCATTCAACTTCAGTTGAGAGCATAACAAGGTTGGATTAACTAATACCTTAAGATAGAAACTAATGTTTTTATGTAATTAGCAATGCAATTAAATTTAAAATAATAAAAAGCATTTCTCGAACATAGGTACAAAATGTTCAAAGGTGACTTGCCTTCTTGCACGCTATCTGGACCTTCTTGCTGCGGGTCGGGAAAGTCTTCGGTAACGATGGGTTCTACGCGCGAAAAGACCGAACAAACAAAATAAACTCAAATAAAATACAAATAAAATCTAAAAATTATAAAATATTTACTAAGGGATAGATTATGATCTTAAATGAATTTAGGAGAAAGAATCAACGGATTCAAAGTTTGTATGAGGGAGAACAAATATTTGGATGTTTTGGATATCACATGAAATGATAACAACACTCGAGAATTACTTTTTGAAAAGTATTATGTCGGTAGGCTGCGAGGTGGTTGGCGAATGGGCAAAATGGAATCCTGGTGATGAGGCGAAGGTGGTGACATGGGTACAGTGACGAGGAATGGTGGCAACCGCCCGCAGTGAGTGAAAACGGCACCGACAGCACGGTAGCGACAACAGCAGGTTGGAGAGTGATAGTACCGAGTATGAAACATGGAGATGTAGGTTGAGCACGGGGTAGAACACAGTATGGTGAAGCTAGGGAAAGTATTGGCTACGCTGAAAATTGAATGGAGACGATAGAGAAAATGGAAAAACTTGATATTTTGGTGCTCGGTGAAGCGAATCTAAAACCACTTGGCAGATAGCTACCTGGGATGGTTTGGCATGATATGACGCGAACGGATTGGGGAAAACACCAACGGATAGATGGGGACACGATATGCCATTGGCGGCTATGGCGAGGTGTCGGAGGCTTTTTTGGGAAAACGAAGGGCGCACGGCGTAGAACGCAGTGAGGCAAGTCTAAGAAAAATTACGACATGGGCTAAAGCTTACCGGAGGCGACGAATCGACGTCGGCAAGTCAACACGGATATTTTCGCGGAAAGCTCAATTCCTGACAATTGGCCCCATGAAAAATTAAACAAAATGGTAGAAAATTTTCTTAGAGGCTAGGACACGATATGACGTGAACAAAAATCAAAGCGCTCACCGAAAAAGGGGTGTATGCACGAATGCACGATTTTTGTGTCTGGCTCGACAAGGTCGACAAGGTCGATGAGGACTCGGGGAATCTTTTGATGATGGCGATGGAAGCACGATGTAGAATGCGTCGAGGCAAACTCAACAATGCAAACGGCTTGGCCAAAGGACATCGGATGGTGGCGAAACACAGCGGAGAAGACTTTTGGTGAGCATCGGGTTGACATCGGTGTTTCGGGCAAACGGAGAGGAGTTAGCAGGTGAGGTTTGCAGCGAAACGAAGAGGAGAATGTGGGGAACACAATGCTCACCTCGGTTATGGTGGAACACGCACAGTCGGCTCGCAACGATGAGAGAAGCGACGGCACGGTTTGGCCACGGTGGTCTGGCGATGCACAAGAACATTAAAAAAAGACACCGTATGCAAATGTTATGCCCATTTCACTAAAGGTGTCTCGGAATGAAATCCTACTCGGACTCGGGTGGGAGATTATGAAATTTTGGAGGATTGCGAGGCAGGAAACAAATCATAAACATTTTAATACAAACCGTCTGTGATAACTTCATTATCACAGATGGTTCTCGGTAAGAACCGTCTGTGATACTTCACAGACAATTTTCATTATGAACCATCTGTGATATTATCTCTTCACAGATAGTTCTTTGCGCTGGCAGCAACACAGACGGTTCCTCAATCTAAATCATCTATGATTGTATTTAACACTAATGGTTTTGGTGAACCATCCATGATGAGACGTTTAATATAAGCCTTTTTGTAGTTGTGAGCAGTTCTACAAGGTTAGCTGACCAATCTTGGATGGTCTCTTCTCTGCAGTAGTTTTCTAAGGTAAATACTCTGCATATTAGATTACCTGCTTAGAACTTGAACATATAACCTTTGTTCTTTTTCTTCAGGGAAACATGCCTCCCCCTGCAGTTCAAGTCCCTGCTGCGGCAATATGATGAAATAAAGCAGGAGAGCGTGACTTAGGGAAGCACATGTCCTGTTCTTAGATCTTGTAAAAGCTTGTTATCTTTTCTTTACAAAAGATGGCCTCAATTCTTGCTGAACCTTACTTTATCTGTGAACTTCCTATCCATCTCAAGCAATCTGCAATTCAAGTATTAACAAGTTTGAAAATTTTGATGTCTTTCTGTGCTACTTGTTTGGTCCTACAAATTTAAAAGTTGCAATTGTGTTGTCTATGTTATTTGTAGAAACCATATTTATTTGTGCCCTGTTTTCATTCACTAGTGCTGTATACTAATGTTAATTTCTTTGTGTTGTATACACACTCGAGTAGGAGACATAAGAACATGGAAGTCCATATTGTGTGTGCAGCTGGAAACCTGGGAAAATGGAAGACCATTGAGATGTGTAAATACTAGTATGTGTGAATAATGATATGTGCTTCACCTGTATGAATGGAAGATAATGTGACGACGACCCGATCTTTCGTAAGATACTGATAAGTCGATTGTGGAGAACTCGACGTTGATGATCCAAAGGCTCCGACCAAAATAGATCGAACCCCTCGCAATCACTACACCACTGCTCCGTTGGTTATCAACCTTGCCGAACGCGGTTGACCTCGCCAAGAAGGCTATCTCCTGCAAGCGAATCGATAAGACAAGCAAGAGAGTTCAAGATGCAATCTTAATTGTATTGCGAATAAAGATTAAGTTCACAAGTTGGGGTTCGTCAACCGAATGTGCAATGAAACTGGTAAGCAGAATAATCTTAAGAAAAACCCCAAAAAACTAAAGGGGTGCGACCTCCTTAAATAGGGAAAGGGGAAGCCGCACTTATCTAATGTAAAGGGGTGTGGTACTATTCACGGTTACTGTTCACGCGGCCGTGGTACTGTTCATGTGAACAGTACCAGCCCAAATAACCTAAGTTACAAGGCCCTCGGCCCACTTTGGCTCGGACTGGATTTCCTTTAGACCATGCTTGACTTTCTTCAAACAAACTCAACTTACACTTTTTCTGTGTTTGTCAATATTGTCATCAAGGGGGGGATTGAGAGACCATGTGGAGGTGACCCCGTGTGTGTGATGAGTAATTGACGCGTGTTCTGGATAGTTTGAGTTTGGTTTGAGTGGTTCGAGCCAAGTCATTGCATGGTGTAGTCGACTGAGGTCGGACCTGGTCGAACACGGTCGGACGTGCTTAGGACGCCTGTTTTCTTGTCGACTGATCGTTGGGCTATTTTGGGTGTGGGCATTTAATTCTAATACAACTTTGTGTTATCTGTATGTCGAACGATGCCATGTGATGTGTTTCTTGTCTATGATGGCTGCAGGACATCGACGTGGAGTCGTGGCAAGGTACGGATGACCGGACTAGGAGCAAGTGGTGCTGAGGTCGGAGCAATTTGGATGTGCCGAAGACGGCGAGGACTCGAGGTGGTTGCGAGACTTGAATGGCAAGAAACGAGGAAGCTTCCCGGAAGGTGCAGGAGTGGCGTTTTGGTAAATTCGCAGGGCTGCACAAGTGGAAGGCTCTTATCTAATGAAAAGGGGTGCAGTACTATTCATGGTTACTATTCACATGACTGTGGTACTATTCATGTGAATAGTACTAGCCCAAATAGCCTAAGTTACAAGGCCCTCGGCCCACATTGACTCGGACTGGAAAAGTGACATGATTTGTTTCATAGTTTCTAATCTGCTCGGATGGAGTTTGGAGGTGAGATTAGATCCATCTGAATGTAGACTCCAAGAGCTTTCCAACGAGTACTCACAAGCCCCGAGAAGCCTTCTGGATCAAAAGTTATGCACATTTGAAGTTGGCCTGTCAAGTTGAATCCGAATTAGTCTAGAGGCCGAATTGGATTCCAAAACCTGTCCAACTTGAACCCTTGCTTCAATTGGTTCCAAAGTGATGTGGTGCTACAAATATATATATTTTCATCATTAGGTAGCATCATATTCTCATTTAAAATGTGTTGAAGTTGAAGAGACGAATTCATCTTTAGTTCAATCTTGATATTGGCCGATATGGTCGTATGTGTTGGTGGTGTGGTCACATCATCTTCCCCTTCTTGACAGAAAACCATCCTCGGTTTTAACATAGGTGTAGTGTCACGTATTGCATGATTTTGATCATAAATCTTGATATATGATAACAAACGCAACAAACTCTCATTATGTAATATCATAAGTTCTTTATCAAATAAAGTAAAATCTCTTTGAAACGAGCTCACCTCATAATTTAAGTGATGTGCAGGAGCTCTTGTAATTGGAACAAGTATAGCAAATATGGTTGTATCCATAGGGTACATGTTCTTATCATCCACCCCTTCTTGCAAACAAAGCCGTCCTCGGTTTTTGATAAACTGAAAATATGGTAACAAAGAAGCCAAGGTGTATGCATGGTATATGTATATGTCATCCATTTTGACCGTTATTCATTGTTGCACAATTATTGTTATAAAACAGCAGCACTCATAAAAGTTCATTGTATTATTATCCCAAGAGTAATCATATATGTTAATGAGCAATTCAAAAATTTCACGCAATAATTATTGCAACTTGTTTTGCAAATGTAAGTGAAGCATTTATGCAATTCAAATCAGTGAAGTTCTAAACTTGTAGTGGTGGCACATATGGGTAAATACTAGTCTGTGTGAATAATGATATGTGCTTCACCTGTATGAATGGAAGATTAGTTAGCTCCTTTGTGGGCGGCTGGGACAGCACTTCGTCTTCGACACGATGATTTTGTTCAGCTTGCAGTGCACCTTGAGGAGCACTCGTTTGCCACGAAGTTGGTGCACTCGAGGACAAGTGAACTGGTTAGGTTGTGGAGGATTGGTTGCTTTACCTCCTGGTTGCCGAGAACCAGAGACCTCACCACTTGCTATGATTTGATTCATGGAACGTGTTACAGACATCCTGTCCATACAATATGAATTTTAACAATTTGCATGAAAGACAAGAGGGAATGAGCACAATGAAATGTGACAATTTGTGACATCAGGACAACATACATGAAACTTTGATGTGGGGTTAGGTTTTACATGGATCACATAATCCTTTCTTGAACATAAAGCGAGCAACCATACCAAATAAAAATAGCAAAATACAACCATCACCCATCAGCGTCTTCCATAATTTAGCGTTTCAAAATAAGCAAAATAAGCAAGGGCTATAAGCTCCTCGAGCTAAACCTCCTCACGTCCATCATAGTGAAGACGATATTGTTGCACTACTTGTGGTGGTTCGTCTACAACTATAGGATGGCCATCACACGACGATGGTGCTTGATAATTGACATGCGGGAATGTTGGGTAGTCGATCGAATGGCGTAGGCGGGCTCGGGCAACCTCTCATCTGGTGCAAGTATGGGATCCTACCCGTATAATAGTTACCATGTGAAGAATCCTTGGCCATCCAACGGGGCGATGTTGCCGTCAAGCATCGCTATGCTTCGACGTGCTTCAAAAGCTCGGGAGACAAATGATGGATATATCTATCGAGTGACCTTACCAAACCATGAGATGTAGATGGGGAGTAATGAAACCCATTTTTGGCACAAGGTAGGCATTGCTCTCACTGTTTCCCAGTTGTGAGGGAAAATAGTAGAACATGTCCTCCATCTTGGGAAGTCCGTGACAGAGGCAAGACGTAGGCCGCATCGTTGAGCGACATGAGAGCGCTCAATCCTCCCCATTTGTAGCATAGGGGTTGATCCCTAAGGAGCCATACCTAGATAAGCACCTCTGTAAGGTTCTCGGTGGACGCTGCACTGGAGGGTGCGCTAAAAATAGTGTACTCCAGTGCACAGGTGAAGTGAGCGCGCTGCATTATCACCCATAGGTTGTGCTGCATTGTGCCCTTCTCGAATGCACTAGTCTGATATTGTGATAGCCAATGGGTACGCACTCGCAAATTTTTAAGCGAAGTGGGGTTAGTGACATTTTTACCAATAAAAATGAGAGGCTAGGAAAAGAAATGACGCTAGGAAAATAAAAGGGTGTAGCAATGTGTTGCACTAATGTTTCCACAGTATTTTACTAGTTTCTAAGGTTCTGTTTTAGTGAATAAAATGTAGACAAAACCTTTTATTTTTAGAAGGACACTTCTCTTTCTAGCAAAAGCTCAAAAGTATTCCAACATCAGTCCAAAGCCAGGAAACTAAATTCCAACAAAATACAATAAAAAAGTTTTAAATTTTACACATTTTCCAACGTCCTAAATTTTAGGATGTTACAACCAATGCAGCATTTTGAACAATTTCCCAAGATTTCCCGACATTTTTCCAAGATAGTGCCAAATAATTTTAAAAAGAGGGGGTGGTACATTGTATCTATGATGATACCAAAATACTAGCAGTGAAGGACTGTGGATGGAAAGGAAACAGCTATGGGCTGCATGCATTCCGTGATTGCAGCAAAACCATAGGAGAAAGGGTCAATGAACCTCCCTAAAGGAGGCTTCCACTATTAATAACACATGCTGTATGGCTAGAATAGAAGAACTTCTTCTATATAAATTGGTCAAAATCCAACATCTCCCTTCACGTAAAGATGTGGAGCATGACTAAATCCATCCATTTCAATTGCGGTGCCAACACAGGCTGAGTCACAGAGATCATGGCTGTTCTCCTCCTTGTGGTTATCCTCGCTGCCACCTTCACCACATCCACGTGTGCAGCTAGCAACACAAATCCACCATCAGTTGTGGATTCCAAGCAGCCATCCGCCGCCGCGGCGGAGTTTTTCCGTGCTCGCTGCAACACCGTGGAGGAGGTATTTAAGAACCACTGCTATAACTCTCTCCTCCCACATGCAGACTCCTTCTACGGTAGCGATGTCAAGCTTGCCTACGCTGCCACTGCCATCTTGGTTGGCCGGCTCCGAGCCTCGGTAAGAGAGATGCGCCACGCCAACAGCACGGGCAAAGACCCGATGATTGGTCGGCGAAACGGGTGCCTTTAGTTGTTCGAAGAAGCCACCGATGGCGATAGAGAGGCGTTGGCCTGCCTCCGCCGCCTTGAGGCTATGAGCAACGGTGGGAAGCTGAGTGGGCAGGACCTAGAGGATGTAAATAATTGGATTGATAAGGTGTAGATGAAGGTCGGCGAGTGCTCTATGGATCTGGTTGCGATTGAGGCTGAGCTACCTGTGACGCTCAAAGTGCAAGTTGACCTGTATGTCGCAATCCCTCTCTTCAAAGCCATACTAAAGTGAACGAACACTGCCACTTCGGCTGATTGGTTTTGGTATTCTTGTTGCCCAGAATGCATTTTTCCAACTTGTGTCAGGGAAAGTAGGCCATGTATGTTTTATTTTGGCATTTATGACTCATGTAATTTGTAAGCAACTATGCTTAATGTTTCTTTACATATTATGATCTTATTATTTCATCTCACCTTAAATATATAAGGATGAGTAGAACAAGCAACAAGATCACACCTACGAAGCAGATGTGTCTGTTTGTTGCCGAAATTCGCTGCAAACATGTAAATTAAAATGGGCAGCATATCCAGTGAAATCTCGCTTAATAGTGCCTAACAATTTTTTGTAAATCAGGAAGTGGATTAGGAAGAATTCATAGCATTTGTAAATGTCTAATTTTAAAATAGGCGTATAGCCTTTTTTGGAAGACTATTCGGTGGTACACGTATTTGCACATAATATGGATTTCTGGATTGTTATTCTTCCACATGCAATCACCTCACAACAAAATAGATGTTTCTACACATATATCTATGGTGGTGCCCTTTGAAATTATCCTCTTGAGAGACGTACATTGTTGTCATTCGACTCAAGCATCGGTATTTAGAAGCTGAGGGTAAAGTCCATGCATTCAGCCTCACGGATGCGACGTTGTTCGCCATGCATCCTCGAGATCTACCCTTTCCTGGAGCAGCTCCACACCTTGGAACTTCCTGCTTTGGGAGATAACCGGATCCGGAGCTGCGAGCAAAGTGCGGCAGGAACAAGGACCAAGACGTTCCAAACGATCACCACTATGGTACGAGCGGTGACGACTTGTGCAGCTCGGGTGCCTATGCAGGCAGTGGTGTAGCTAGAACTAGATTCGCACGTGTGGTGATATTCAAGATGTTTATCGCTGGTATTGTATTACTTACCACAACAGAATGGTAGAAAAAGTTTGCCATAGCTTCACATGGCTGCTGGGGTCTGCAATCGTATGATGGCTGCATGCACCCGCTCCCTGGCATACACATTGATCTAGTACGTACATCCATTGTTTGCATGCACTGCATGGGCATTTACGTACGTATGACTAACGTACGTGTTTGCCCATAGAAACCTGTGCGTGTTAATCACAAAGCTCGAGATGTACCGCATCTACATGCATTCGTATGGTAGGGTACCCCTGATCTATTCCCAGAACTAGCTGGCACACAAGCATACAAGATGATATATATAGACAGATTAGCTGCTAGTACTCCTACTTACGTACTCCACTACCACTAAGGATCTCTTGTGATGGTTTAGAATTTTTTCTTACAGGCGACAACAAAACATCAGTAATTTTAATTTTTTCGTGGCGGGTTTATAACGCTGTCGGGAAACAATGTATTGCATGTCGGTGTTGCCAATACCCCTATGGAAAATACATTTTCATGTTAGCCCTTTTCATTGACCTTCAGAACAATTACTATTCTCGTGGCGCGGCTAAATTCGCCTGATGTGGATTATTGAGTGTAGGTGTAATCCAAGAAGGAATGCGACAAGCAGAGAATCCACCCAATATTTCCAAATATCAGGCCTTCACACAAAATCCCCCAAATCCCTTCACAGCGATGCCGCCACCACCTCCACCCCCAAACACCGCTCGCCTCCTTCTCCACCCTGGCTCCCCACCATTGCCGTCCATCCCAAGACCCAACTGGCAATTCCTAATCTCCGACATCACCCTTTGTTTTGAGCTCTGTTGCTGCCACCTCATCCACTATCGTTGCATACTCACCCTTCATCTCGAGCCCCTCCACCTTCACATCGTCCTCCTCCTCGCTACCCACATCCTCTTCAAATGCCATCTTGTTGCCTCCTGCACCCCCTTCGGCCACCGCCTTAAATACATCCAGACCGCCGCATCAAGCAGATCCCAGGTGGTCTCTTCTCTTTCTTCGTCTAGGCCCACCTCATCCCCTCCTCTATTGCACAGTAGTTCCTTCTAGACTTATGGCTCGTTCCTTTTGGCTATGGCTTATGGCTTGTGGCTTCTGAATTTTGGCTATTCACAAAAGAGAGTATGGTGATAGATAGAAAGTTGCGTGTGATGTTGGGACACACGAGATGTAATTACTCATGAAGTGAAGGTTCCAAGTTGCTTTTGAGGTAATTACTCATGAATATGATAATTGCTAGAATTTGTTTAGCCCATGGAGTAATATTTCCTTGTGATGGGCATGGCAAAGCTAATAGAGGTTACTGGCATACAATTTCTTAATTACATTAGCCAATAGGTATGCCGTCAATCACTATTTGATTGTCCTCATGAGAAGATGAACCTATAACCATTTCTTTATTGGGCGTAGGAGAATGGGAGGGTTAATGAATTCAGTTACTTGGCATGACAGTTAGAAACCACTACTACAAAAAGGGTCATTACGGACAATTCGAAACTATCATCACAGACGGTATTCTAAACCGTCTAAATTTATAGGTCAGCGATAATTGGAGGTTATCAAAGAAAGTTTGTAACTAGAACTGTGTAACAGCCCAAGTTTTTATGAAAATAAAAATAAATAAATAAATAATAAAAATTGATTAAAATAAAATTTTAAATTTAAATAAGTATTTTTGTTGCCTAAATTTTATTTTTAGTTTTGCTCGGGATTTTCTGTTTTTGAAAAGCCTGATTTGAGAAGTAAATTAAGTAAAAACCTAAAAATACTATTAAATAAAATGATATTTTGATTTCTATAAAAATACTAATTCAAATTATTTATTTGGATTTATTTGGCTCTTATTTGGTTTTTCGAGTTTTCTAGAGTTTTAAAACCTATTTTTGAAATTAAAAAGTAATTTAAGAATGAAAATTAAATATCAACATTTGTTGGAAATATTTTTATTAAGTCCAAAATGTCTCCAGGAAGTTCTATGAATTTTTCTGGAATTTTTGGAAGTTATTTGGGATTTTTCTGAGGCCAAATGAATTTCTTGGCAATTTCTGAAAATCTGGAAATCGAAATCAAAAATTAAAAACCTCTCCTCCCCTCCGGGTGCCACGTGGATGGTGGGGATCAGCCCACGCGCCCCCGCCCGATCCCACCTTCCCCCTCCACCTGGCTACCACGTGGGAGGCCTGGATCATGCCCACGTCGCCCCCTCGGCCCATCTGGCCGGCCCCTCCGCCCCGCATAACCCCCCTAGCCGCCGATCCCCACCCTCGGCCACACGGACACATCTCAGCCACCTGAGCCCCGCTCCTCTTTCTCCTCACCCCGGCCCACCCATCAGCCGCCCCTCGCCCTCCTCTCTCTCTGCGCGCCGACCCCACCTGTCGGGTGCGTCTCCCTCCCCGCGCCTTCGTCCTCCTCCGCACGCCCGCCGCCGCAACCGTCGGCCCCACTCCCCCGGCCACCACCCCCACTTCCCCGCACCCAACCGCCGCCCTCCCCACTCCTCCACCTCCTCTCCCGCGCATATTTTTATTCCCTCGCGTTAATTCATCCCTCTCTCCCACATTGGCTAGAGAGATTTTATATCAAATGCTTCTGCCATAAAATGGCCTCCCGCAACCGCCGCCACGACCCCGCCCTCTCCGGCGAGGAATTCCCCCGGTCTCTCCCCCTCCCCGAGCCTATAAAAGGCACCCCCGGCTCTGCCACAACCCGCACTTGCTCCCCCTCCGCTCCCCATCCCCTCCCGACGACTCCATCGCCATCGTGCGATTGTATTATTTTGGATTACGAAGCTAACCCTATAAGCCTTCCATTGAAGCCTTTATCATTATGTTGCGACTTCGCTTGCAATCCCCTGCAGGAAGATGCCATCGACTACCCGGCCTTCTCCGCGCCATCTCCAATGAGCATTGATGTAAGACTTGGCCAAAGTGCTTGGTATTTATCGCGCCTAGTGCGATTTACAGAGGATCCCGAGTACGTCAGGAGTAACCTCGGCTTCCTCTTCCTGTTTATGATAGTTTTCCATCACAGATGGTTGATAAATAGAATCGTCTATGATGTACGAGTATCCGCCCAATAATGCATCTCCTAATCCGAACCCAACTCTTTAACATGGCCCTTGTCCACGTCGGCCTCTTCCTGTACTCATGTAATTTGTAAGCAACTATGCTTAATGTTTCTTTACATATTATTGATGAGAGCGTTTAATATAAGCCTTTTGAAAGGTTTTGATTTTTGTAGTAGTGAGCAGTTCTACAAGGTTAGTGACCAATCTTTGATGGTCTCTTCTCTTTGATCGCAGAGTGTTCTAAGGTAACACTCTGCATATTAGATTACCGCTTAGAACTTGAACATATAACCTTTGTTCTTTTTCTTGGAAACATGCCTCCCCTGCGTTCAAGTCCCTCTCATGCAATATGATGAAATAAAGCAGGAGACCGTGACTTAGGGAAGCACATGTCCTGTTCTTAGATCTTGTAAAAGCTTGTAATCTTTTCTTTACAGAAGATGGCCTCAATTATTGCTAAACCTTACTTTATCTGTGAACTTCCTATCCATCTCAAGCGATCTGCAATTAAAGTATTAACAAGTTTGAAAAATTCGATGTCTTTCTGTGCTACTTGTTTGGTCCTACAAATTTAGAAGTTGCAATTGTGTTGTCTATGTTATTTGTAGAAACCATATTTATTTGTGCCCTATTTTCATTCACTAGTGTTGTATACTAATGTTAATTTCTTTGTGTTGTATACACACTCGAGCAGGAGGCATAATAACATGGAAGTCCATATTGTGCATGCAACTGGAAAGAAGGGAAAATGGAAGACCATTGAGATGTGTAAATACTAGTATGTGTGAATAATGATATGTGCTTCACCTGTATGAATGGAAGATAATGTGATGACGGCCCGATCTTCCGTAAGGTATTGATAAGTCGATTGTGGAGAACTCGACGTTGATGATCCAAAGGCTTCGACCAAAACAGATCGAACCCTCGCAATCACTACACCACTGCTTTGTTGGTTATCAACCGTGCCGAACGCGGTTGACCTCGCCAAGAAGTCTATCTCCTGCAAGCGAATCGAGAATACAAGCAAGAGAGTTCAAGATGCAGTCTGAATTGTATTGCGAATAAAGATTAAGTTCACAAGTTGGGGTTCGTCAACCGAATGTACAGTGAAACTGCTAAGTAGAATAATCTTAAGAAAACCCAGAAAAACTAAAGGGGCGCGACCTCCTTAAATAGGGAATGGGAAAGCCGCACTTATCTAATGAAAAGGGGTACGATACTATTCACGGTTACTGTTCACATGGCCATGGTACTGTTCATGTGAACAGTACTAGCCCAAATAGCCTAAGTTACAAGGCTCTCGGCCCACATTGACTTGGACTGGAAAAGTGACATGAATTGTTTCATAGTTTCTGATCTGCTCGGATGGAGTTTGGAGGTGAGACTAGATCCATCTGAATGTAGACTCCAAGAGCTTTCCATCGAGTACTCACGAGCCCTGAGAAGACTTCTAGATCAAAAGTTATGCACATTTAAAGTCGGCCTGTCAAGCTGAATCCGAATTGGTCTGGAGGCCGAATTGGATTCCAAAACCTGTCCAACTTGAACCCTTGCTTCAATTGGTTCCAAAGTGATGTGGTGCTACAAATATATATATTTTCATCATTAGGTAGCATCATATTCTCATTTAAAATGTGTTGAAGTTGAAGAAACGAATTCATCTTTAGTTCAATCTTAATATTGGCCGCTATGGTCGTATGTGTTGGTGGTGTGGTCACATCATCCTCCCCTTCTTGACAGAAAACCATCCTCGGTTTTAACATAGGTGTAGTGTCACGTATTGCATGATTTTGATCATAAATCTTGATATATGATAACAAACGCAACAAACTCTCATTATGTGATATCATAAGTTCTTTATCAAATAAAGTAAAATCTCTTTGAAACGAGCTCACCTCATAATTTAAGTGATGTGCAGGAGCTCTTGTAATTGGAACAAGTATAGCAAATATGGTTGTATCCATAGGGTACATGTTCTTATCATCCTCCCCTTCTTGCAAACAAAGCCGTCCTCGACTTTTGATAAGCTGAAAATATGGTAACAAAGAAGCCAAGGTGTATGCATGGTATATGTATATGTCATCCGTTTTAACCGTTCTTCGTTGTTGCACAATTAATGTTATAAAACAGCAGCGATCATAAAAGTTCATTGTATTATTATCCCAAGAGTAATCATATATGTTAATGAGCAATTCAAAATTTCTCACACAATAATTATTGCAACTTGTTTTGCAAATGTAAGTGAAGCATTCATGCACTTCAAATATGTGAAGTTCTAAACTTATAGTGGTGGCACATATGGGTAAATACTAGTCTGATGGGAACGGGGTCCCGATCTTCCAACAGGTTCTGGGTAAGTTCGATTTGGTGGAGGCGCGACACAAATCGATCCGGCTTCTGAACAACACGTCCCGAACCGCGCAATCGTAGCACCACGTCTCCTCAGGTTATCAACCGTGCGAAGCCCGGTTGACCTCGCCAAGAAGGCTAATCCTCACCTACGAATCGAAGAATACAAGGAAGAACAAGGAAGAACACAACTGAATTGCAGATGTATTGATTTAGCACTCGAAGTTGGGGTTTCACAAACCGATGAACGGCGAAACTGTTCAAAGACAGAATAATCTAAGCAAAACCCAAACCCTAATGGTGGGGGTGGCGGCTGGATATAGAGGATTGAGGGGCATGCAAAACCCCTGGACGCGCCCTATTGGGCTCCAACACGATACAAAGCCGAAAGCCAAAAGACAGTGGCGCAGCACCCTGACAGATTCTGAACGCCCACTTGTTTTGACGATTCCTGTTGACTCAGAAGGAATTTTGACATGGGACCTTGGAAAGGTCGTCTTCTCAGCTTTCCATACATATGCAGAACGTCCAAAACAGAGCCCGGATGCGATCTGGGCGTCCATTTTAGTGTGGACTGGTCCTGGACTCCGAATTGGATTCGAAGTCGGCTTGAGTTGGCCCTCCAACATGATTCGACCGCCCTTGCTGGATTTGTGCGCCTCGTAGCCCTTCTCCAAGTACTTTCAAGTCCTCTCCATGGTTCCTAATCATAATTAAATCATTAGGTAGCAATCGATTCTCAAATGAACAAAAAGAAGTACTTAGGAACGAGCTCACCTGTAAATTCAATTGTCGAGCGTGAGCTCTAGTGATTGGTCCTTGAATGTCAAGTGGAGGAGTGTTGTGTGTATCCGAAGAAGTGATGTCCTCATCATCCTCCCCCTCTTGAAGCGGAGTTGTCCTCAACTCAGCCTCATCTTCTTCTCCCAAGTATGGCTTCAAATCTGAAATGTTAAAGGTGGGACTAACCCCAAACTCGGGAGGCAACTCAAGTTTATATGCATTATCATTTATCTTCTCAACTATCTTAAAAGGACCAGCAGCTCTAGGCATCAATTTTGACTTTCTTAACTCAGGAAATCTATCCTTTCTCAAGTGCAACCAAATAAAATCACCTGGTTCAAGTTGAACTTCCTTTCTACCTTTACTACCAGTAATCCTATATTTTTCATTCATCTTTTCAATATTTGCCTTAGCAGTCTCATGCATTTTGATAATAAAATCAGCACGCTCCTTAGCATCATTATGAACTCTCTCACTAGTAGGCAAAGGTAAAATATCAATAGGGGCACAGAGATTGAATCCATACACTACCTGAAAAGGACTTACCTTGGTGGTGGAGTGTTCCGCTCGATTATATGCGAACTCAACATGCAGCAAACACTCTTCCCACAGCTTCAAATTATTCTTCAAAATAGATCTCAACATGGTAGACAATGTGCGGTTCACCACCTCGGTTTGGCCATCAATTTGTGGGTGACATGTTGTAGAGAACAACAACTTTGTACCCAACTTGTTCCATAGAGTACGCCAAAAGTGACTCAAGAACTTGGCATCATGATCTGAAACAATAGTAGAAGGCATACCATGCAAACGAACTATCTCTTTGAAAAAGAGGTCAGCAATATGAACGTCATCATCGGTTTTATGACATGGTATAAAGTGAGCCATCTTAGAAAAGTGATCCAGAACAACAAAAATACTATCCCTCCCCCTCTTAGTCCTGGGCAATCCTAAAACAAAGTCCATAGAAATATCTGCCCACGGAATAGAAGGAACAAGAAGAGGCAATATAAACCATGTGGATTCAAGCGAGACTTAGCTTTTTGACATGTAGTGCAGCGAGCCACAAATTACTCAACATCTCGCCTCATCTTTGGCCAAAAGAAGTGTGTGGCCAGAATGTCCTCCGTCTTCTTAGCACCAAAATGTCCCATCAAACCGCCTCCATGTGCCTCCTGCAACAACAAAAGGCGAACGGATCCAACTGGAATGCATAGGAGGTTAGCTCTAAACAAAAACCCATCATTGATCACGAATTTATTCCATGCTTGTCCCTCTTTACAATGCAACAACACATCCTTAAAATCAACATCAAAAGCATATTGTGCTTTAATAGTTTCAAGACCAAAAATGCGACAATCAAGTTGAGACAACATGGTATAGCGTCGAGACAAAGCATCAGCAATCACATTATCCTTCCCTTTCTTGTGTTTAATGACATAAGGAAAAGATTCAATAAATTCAACCCACTTAGCATGTCTACGATTCAATTGGTTTGACTACGAATATGCTTAAGTGATTCATGATCGGAATGAATGACAAATTCTTTAGGCCATAAATAGTGTTGCCACGTCTGTAAAGAACAATAAGAGCATACAATTCTTTATCATACGTGAAATAATTAAGAGTAGGACCATTCAATTTTTCACTAAAGTAGGCAATAGGTTTGCCTTCTTGCATCAAAACACCACCAATACCAATTCCGCTAGCATCACATTCTAGCTCAAAAGTCTTATCAAAATTCGGAAGTTGGAGCAATGGTGCGTGTGTAAGCTTGTCCTTCAAAAGATTAAAGGACTCCTCTTGTGATGGGCCCAATGGAACACGACGCCCTTCTTTGTCAACTCAATCAACGGTGTCGCAATGGTGCTGAATTCCTTGACAAAGCGGCGATAAAATCCTGCAAGGCCAAGAAAACTCTGCACTTGGTAGACCGTCATAGGTGTGGGCCAACTCCATATCGCCTCCACCTTGGCTCTATCAACCTCAATTCCCTGTGGAGTCACAACATAGCCAAGAAAAGAGACTCGATCCGTGCAAAAGGTGCACTTCTCAAGGTTACCAAACAAACGTGCATCTCTCAAGGCATTAAAAACAGCACGTAAGTGATTCAAATGTTCATCCATGGACTTGCTATAAATCAAGATATCATCAAAGTAAACGATCACAAATTTGCCAATGAAAGGACGTAAAATCTCGTTCATTAATCTCATGAAAGTGCTAGGTGCATTACTTAAACCAAAAGGCATGACTAACCACTCATACAAGCCGAAAAGCAGTTTTCCATTCATCGCCAAGTTTCATTCTTATTTGGTGGTATCCACTACGCAAGTCAATCTTTGTGAAAATTATAGCACCACCCAACTCATCAAGCATGTCGTCTAGCCTGGGAATAGGATGATGACATCGTATAGTAATGTTGTTAATGGCTCTACAATCTACACACATACGCCAAGAACCATCTTTTTTGGGAACCAAAAGAATAGGAACATCACAAGGACTAAGGCTCTCACGTACGTACCCACGGTCCAAAAGGTCTTGGACTTGTCGCTGAATCTCCTTAGTCTCTTCAGGATTGGTCCTGTACGCCGCACGGTTTGGCAAACTCGCTCCCGGGATCAAGTCAATCTGGTGCTCAATCCCTCGAATGGGTGGAAGTCCTGGAGGTATCTCATCAGGGAAAACATCTCTAAACTCCTGCAAAAGGTTAGTGACAGGAGCAGGCAAAGTGCAAGGCATATTATCAAGAGAAAATAAAGCATCTTTGCACACAAAAGCATAGCAAGTATCATTAACACCATCAATTGCAGCAAGGTCTGATTTTGTGGCAAGCATAACATAATTTTTCAAATGGATTACTTGCTGTTTTTTAGATTTATCATGTTCCTTTTGATCATTAGCAGCAGCAGCTCTCTCCCTATAGGCCTCTATAATCTCAGCTGGGGTCAAAGGCAGTAAAGTAACTTTCTTTCCCTTATGCATAAAAGTGTATTTGTTACTACTATCATGGTGTAAAGCATCATTATCAAATTCCCATGGTGGACCCAACAAAGAGAGCATGCTTGCATGGGGACCACATCACAATCAACATGATCAGCATAACCACCAATGGAAAAATGGACTCGGCATGTTTGCGTTACCTTAGCTTTTCCAGAATCATTTAACCACTGAATATGGTATGGATGTGGATGTGGTCGCGTGGTCAAGCCAAGCTTCTTGACCAAATCAGAACTCACCAAGTTGTTGCAACTTCCTCCATCAATGATGACATGTGCACGCCGATTCTTGATTGCGAAGAAAGTCTGAAACAAATTATGGCGTTGAAGTTTATCGGGTTGTTGTACCTGTGTGCTAAGGACTCGCTGCACAATGATGCTCCGTAGCATCGCTGTGGACGCCCCACCAAGAACCAGGTCGTCATCACCACCACCATTGTCATCCGAGGCAGCAGCAACATCATCCTCCTCCTCGACATCTGAAGTGCTTACGTAGCCTCCAGCTTCTGTGGCGATGTATGCCCGTTGGCTAGGGCAATTCTTCTGCACATGACCAAGCCCATGGCAGCGGTGGCACTGAATGTCGGAGGAGTGGCCCGTTGAAGCCACGGAAGAAGAACTTTTGGCTGGAACCCGCAAAGAATTTTTGTCGTGGAAGGTGGCTTCGTGGCGCTGCTGCAATCTTGTTCACAGTGGTGGAGGAGAACGAAACTCAAGAAGACTTGGACAGTCCCATCGATGTAGTCATTCGCGCGTGTAGAAGGGTCGTCGGTGCTTGCCTTCGCTGATTCCTTGCGCCCATGCAATTCTTTTCTGCAAGCATAGCAAGTGGAACAAGCGGTTGATGATGAGTAAACTCTTTATAATCAACAATGTCCTGAATTTCACGCCATAACCCCCGTAAAAATGACAAATCTTATCCTCCGTGTCCTCAACAACCCCACAACGCACCATACCCTTTTGAAGCTCAGCATAATAGTCCTGAACAGAACGATCACCTTGTTCTAAGCGCTGCAATTTTTTTCTCAAATCAAGTTTATATGAGGGACGAACAAAACGATTACGCATAGCTTCTTTTAAGCGCTCCCATGTATCAGGTTGTAAGCGCATGGTACTTAGTTCATTCCACCAGATAATAGCAAAGTCCTTAAACTCACTAGTAGCTTGTCTAACTCCATGTTGTTCAGGAACCAAGTGAGAATTAAACTTCTGCTCTATCATCTCCCAATTAAGATATATTTCAGCATCATAAAGACCAGAAAAAGATGGAATGGTAAACTTGACTTTAGCAAAAGGGTCATCGTTACCATGACGGTTCTGGTTATTACCTCCCATACCATGTCGGTTTTGCTGAAGACGCCGACGTAGTAGCCGTGCATCTTGTGTCGCCCGCCGATCAATGTTGTCATCTGCATCATACACTGTGTCATCATCAGGATGATGGCCGTCATTGACAGGTGGCAGGCGTGCCTCCAATGTGTCCATCCGACCAGTGAGGTCAGCCAACCGCCGCTCCACCCGCTCAATGCCTTCCGTGGTGTGCAACTTGGCAATGGCGGTGACGATGGTGTCCATTCTCGCGCCGAGATCAGTGAGTGAAGCATTTTGTTTGTCGAGCGCAGCTTGTAGCTGGCCGCGACTAACACACTCGTTGAAATCGCCCGGTGTTCCGTCCCCTTCGTCTCCTGCCATGGTTAGTGGAAACACAGGGAAAACAAAAGGATTATCCCTATCAACTACAAAGTAAGGCAGTGGGAAACCCGCAAAGGAAGTGTCTTACCAAGCTCTTACAAATGTTCTTACTATAGCAAGGCAAAGGATACCTGGAGAGTGTGATCCGGCGATTGCAAGGGTCAAAAACTGTGCTATCCGGAAGTAGGTATATCGAGCTTGGCAGGCCAAATATGTGAGTGGAACACAAATTAACAACGGATAGTAATGCTGAATAAATATCCAAAGCACTGGTCCTAGTTGCTGGTCTAAATGTGTCCTATATCAGGTATGATATGATGAACAAGGAGTCAAGAACAGAATAGTAAAGCAAAGACAACAACAAAGATGGCCAGGCACTGAGAAGTTTAATTCAGCATAAGCCAGGAAACTAAATTCCAACAAAATACAATAAAAAAGTTTTAAATTTTACACATTTTCCAACATCCTAAATTTTAGGATGTTACAACTAATGCAGCATTTTGAACAATTTCCCAAGATTTCCTGACATTTTTCCAAGATAGTGCCAAATAATTTTAAAAAGAGGGGGTGGTACATTGTATCTATGATGATACCAAAATACTAGCAGTGAAGGACTGTGGATGGAAAGGAAACAGCTATGGATTGCATGCATTCCGTGATTGCAGCACAACCATAGGAGAAAGGGTCAATGAACCTCCCTAAAGGAGGCTTCCGCTATTAATAACACATGCTGTATGGCTAGAATAGAAGAACTTGTTCTATATAAATTGGTCAAAATCCAACATCTCCCTTCACGTAAAGATGTGGAGCATGACTAAATCCATCCATTTCAATTGCGGTGCCAACACAAGCCGAGTCACAGAGATCATGGCTGTTCTCCTCCTTGTGGTTATCCTCGCTGCCACCTTCACCACATCCACGTGTGCAGCTAGCAACACAAAGCCACCATCAGTTGTGGATTCCAAGCAGCCATCCGCCACCGCGGCGGAGTTCCTCCGTGCTCGCTGCAACACCGTGGAGGAGGTATTTAAGAACCACCGCTATAACTCTCTCCTCCCACATGCAGACTCCTTCTACGGTAGCGATGTCAAGCTTGCCTACACTGCCACCGCCATCTTGGTTGGCCGGCTCCAAGCCTCGGTAAGAGAGATGCGCCACGCCAATAGCACGGGCAAAGACCCGATGATTGGTCGGCAAAATGGGTGCCTTCAGTTGTTCGAAGAAGCCACCGATGGCGATAGAGAGGCGTTGGCCAGCCTTCGCCGCCTTGAGGCTATGAGCAACGGTGGGAAGGCGAGCGGCGGGACCTAGAGGATGTAAATAATTGGATTGATAAGGTGCAGATGAAGGTCAGCGAGTGCTCTATGGATCTGGTTGCGATTGAGGCAGAGCTACCTGTGACGCTCAAAGTGCAAGTTGACCTGTATGTCGCAATGCCTCTATTCAAAGCCATACTAAAGTGAACGAACACTGCCACTTCGGCTGATTGGTTTTGTTATTCTTGTTGCCCAGAATGCATTTTTCCAACTTGTGTCAGGGAAAGTAAGCCAGGTATGTTTTATTTTGGAATTTATGACTCACGTAATTTGTAAGCAACTATGCTTAGTGTTTCTTTACATATTATGATCTTATTATTTTATCTCACATTAAATATATAAGGATGAGTAGAACAAGCAACAAGATCACACCTACGCAGCAGATGTGTCTGTTTGTTGCCGAAATTCGCTGCAAACATGTAAATTAAAATGGGCAGCATATCCAACGAAATCTCGCTTAACAGTGCCTAACAATTTTCCGTAAATCAGGAGGCGGATTAGAAAGAATTCATAGTGTTGTAGGGGTGGCCCCCACCTAAACCCGGCAGGCCTGTTAGAAGGATACAAAGACTAGAATAGAACACCTGTAATGACCTAAATACCCCTAAGGGGAATATACAGTTGTAAGGGCACGATTGTAAAAGCATTTCCCATATGAATATATATACCCAAGGTATGGAGAGGGAGAGGGCCAGGACGCTCACTCCACTCTTCCCACTCTCCACTACCATCTCTCTCTCTGTTTGGTCTGTAACCACAACAGTTGGCGCCGTCCGTGGGGAGGATGAAGACAAGCCTGAAAGTTGAAGATGGCACCGAAAAAAGCTTCAGCAACGTCGGTGAAGCAAAAGAAGGCGGTCGGGCCGGAGCGGCGCGTCAGCATCAGGGCTTCGGCGTCGGCGGCGGAGGACGCGCGCGTCGGCATCCCCGCAGCAACGACGACGACCGACCCCGCCACTGGAGCCGCAACGGCGACGACCGACCCCGCCACTGGAGCCGCAACGGCGACGACCGACCCCGCCACTGGAGCCGCAACGGCGACGACCGACCCCGCCACTGGAGCCGCAACGGCGACGACCGACCCGCCATCGAGCCGCGAACGGCGGCGACCGATCCGTCCACATCGAGCTGCGACGGTGACGATCTACCCCGCCGCGGGAATCGCGATGACCCAACACGCCAACGGACCTGCAGCGGACCTGGGGCGCCTTCGCGGAGCCACCCAAGACACGCAGGAAGCGCGGAGTCATCAGGCCGGGCCGAAGATCGCGCGGAAGTCCGCACCTGAAAGGGCGAGTAACCGCGACGCCCCGCGCAAGCCCCAACGGCACCACCGCAGGCCGTTGAAGGCTTGCCGTGCCCCCGCACCCACCTCGCACAAGCAACACGAATCCGGCTGTGACGAGCAACCCCGCACGGAGCAAGAGCACCCAGGACCCAGGTGGTGTGAGGTGCACGGGTGCGGCGATCATTGCACAAGGACGTGCGCCGCGGTTGCCGAGCTGCGGCAAGCGACGGCAAAGTCCCGCGCCTCGCCTCTCCGGCCCCTCTCCGAGGCCAGCAAGCGGCACCACGCCGTCAACGTCATCACCGGGGGCTCCGCACCGGAAGATCCCCTGGAACAGTCGCGCCCACGGACGTTGCCCTGCGGCATCACCTTCACTCTACAGGATGCCATGGGAGTGGAGTTTCCTCATCAAGACCCCTTAGTCGTCCAGGCCCGCATCGCAGGATACGATGTTCGCCGCGTCCTCATCGATGGGGGAAGTGCTGCGAACATTTTATTCCTCAAAGCCTTCAACCGCATGAAGATACCTCGAGGTCGCCTGCAACGGTCCGAAGCCCCGCTTCAAGGCATCGGAGGTCAACCGCTAGAGGCCTTAGGGCAGATGTCGCTTCCCGTGACATTCCGCCAGGGCGGCAACACCCGAAGCGAGTATATCGTCTTCGATGTTGTAGATGCTCCGCACGCCTACAACGTCATTTTGGGCCAACCCGCCATCAACGCCTTCGAGGCGGTTTCACACCACGCCTTCCTATGCATGAAGGTCCCAGGCGCGGAAGGCGTTATCACCATCTTCGGCGACCAGGACCTCGCCAGGCACGCTGAAGTCGGCAGTCCGAGCCTGGGTCGCCTGGTGCACGCCCTTTCAGCCGCGTCCGGTGACACACCTTCTGCTCCAGGATGGACGCCCAAGCCCCGACCTGAGGGCGGAGTCAAGAAAGTACCACTTCGGACGGAGGGGCAGTTTGTGTCCATCGGCGAGGGGCTCACTCCAGAGATCGAGCGGGACCTGCTTCAAGTACTTCAGAGCAACGCCGACATCTTCGCGTGGTCCCCGGAGGATATAAAGGGCGTCGATCGTGCGGTAATCGAGCACCACCTGGCGGTCCGCCCCGACGCCAAGCCAGTCAAGCAAAAACTCCGCCGCATGTCCCTGGATCGTCAGCAGGCGGCCAAGGCAGAGATCGCGAAGCTTCTCCGGGCGGGGGTCATCCGCGAGGTCCATCACCCGATCGCTCGCCAACCGGTCTTTGGTCAAGAAGGCGGCGGGGCCGGCGTATGTGCATCGACTTCACGGCGCTCAACAAGGCGTGCCCTAAGGATAATTACCCCTTGCCGCGCATCGATCAATTGGTTGATGCCACAGCGGGGTGCGAACTCATGAGCTTCTTGGATGCCTATTCCGGCTACCATCAGATCTACATGGCGGAGGATGATGAGGAGAAGACCAGTTTCATCACACCGATCGGGACCTTCTGCTTCGTCAGAATGCCCTTCGGCTTGAAGAATGCGGGCGCTATATTCACCCGCCTTGTCGCGCTCGCCTTAGCCGTCCAGCTCGGGCGAAACGTGGAGGCCTACGTCGACGACGTGGTGGTCAAGACCCGACAGCTCGCCCTACACGGCCGGGACCTCCAAGAGACCTTCGACAATTTAAGGAAGGCCGGCATCAAGCTCAACCCCGACAAATGTGTATTCGGCGTACAGGCGGGCAAGCTTCTCGGCTTCCTCGTATCCGGATGGGGCATACAGGCGAACCCGGATAAAGTCGACGCCATCTTGGGTATGGAGCCACCCAAGACGGCGAGGGAGGTCCAGAGGCTGGCGGGCCGCATGGCAGCCCTAAGCCGCTTCTTGTCTAGGGCGGCGGAGCGGGGTTTGCCATTTTTCAAGACACTCCGCGGATGTGATGGATTTCGATGGGACAACGATTGTGCGGAGGCCTTCAATAACCTCAAGAAGCACCTGGCAAGTCTCCCCACTCTGGTTGCCCCAGCACCAGAGGCTCCCTTGTTGCTCTACCTAGCTGCGTCGACCACCGCAGTCAGTGCCGTCCTGGTCCTGGAGGAAGGCGCCGTCCAGCAACCCGTCTACTTCATCTCCGAAGCCCTCCAAGGCGCTAAGACGAGATACACGGAGCTGGAGAAGCTCGCCTACGCGTTGGTTATGGCCTCTAGGAAGCTCCGGCACTACTTTTTGGCCCATCCGATTACAGTCCCTTCCTCTTTTCCCCTGGCAGAAATGCTACATAACAAGGAGTCTACAGGCCGCATCGGGAAGGGGGCTGCGGAACTCGCCCCATTCTCCTTGACACGCGCCAGTCCACGGACTCTAAATAAGACGTAGCGTCGAGCCTCGCTCCGCACGCGCGACTCTGCGGAGTATAAAGAAAGTCGTAGCGTCGAGCCTAGCTCCGCACGCGCCAGTCCACGGACTCTAAATAAGACGTAGCGTCGAGCCTCGCTCCGCACGCGCGACTCTGCGGAGTATAAAGAAAGTCGTAGCGTCGAGCCTAGCTCCGCACGCGCCAGTCCACGGACTCTAAATAAGACGTAGCGTCGAGCCTCGCTCCGCACGCGCGACTCTGCGGAGTATAAAGAAAGTCGTAGCGTCGAGCCTAGCTCGCACGCGCCGATCCACGGACTCTAAATAAGACGAAGCGCCGAGCCTCGCCCGCACGCGCGACTGCGGAGTATAAAGAAAGTCGAAGGCCGAGCCTAGCTCGCACGCGCCAATCCACGGACTCTAAATAAGGCGAGCGTCGAGCCTCGCTCCGCACGCGCGACTCTGCTGGAGTATAAAGAAAGTCGTAGCGTCGAGCCTAGCTCCGCACGCGCCAGTCCACGGACTCTAAATAAGAGGTGGGGGGACGCCTCCACGCGCACTCTGCGGAGTATAAAGAAAGTCGTAGCGTCGAGCCTAGCTCCGCACGCGCCAGTCCACGGACTATAAATAAGACGTAGTGTCGAGCCTCGCTCCGTATGCGCGACTCTGCGGAGTATAAAGAAAGTTGTAGCGTCGAGCCTAGCTCCGCACGCGCCAGTCCACGGACTCTAAATAAGACGTAGCGTCGAGCCTCGCTCCGCACGCGCGACTCTGCGGAGTATGAAGAAAGTCGTAGCGTCGAGCCTAGCTCCGCACGCGCCAGTCTACGGACTCTAAATAAGACGTAGCGTCGAGCCTCGCTCCGCACGCGCGAGTCTGCGGACTATAAAGAAAGTCGTAGCGTCGAGCCTAGCTCCGCACGCGCCAGTCTACGGACTCTAAATAAGACGTAGCGTCGAGCCTCGCTCCGCACGCGCGAGTCTGCGGACTATAAAGAAAGTCGTAGCGTCGAGCCTAGCTCCGCACGCGCCAGTCTACGGACTCTAAACAAGACGTAGCGTCGAGCCTCGCTCCGCACGCGCGAGTCTTCGGACTATAAAAACAAGGGCAGCGAGGGTAGAAGCGCCGAGGCTCGCCTCCGCGTTCACTTTAACCAGACAAAACACAGTTCACAGACAAACAAGTGGCACCTCGTTTTAGCATAAAAATATAGCTGCCATGAATACACAAGCGATCACTAGCCGCCTAGCCTTTGCTCGGTGCGGAGGGGCCCGCGCCATCATCACGGCCTCGGGAGACTTCCTCGAGCCAGCGGAGGAAGTCGCCTTCCCCGCGCAGCGTCTGTTGCACTGCAACCCTGGCTGCATCCTCCCCGACGCGACCCCAGAACCGCTGATGGAAGTTTTGAAGATCAGGCTCGATGGAGCGAATGGCGTTCGGCAACGTCTCTGGTTGGTCGGGAAGGTCCAGCCGAGGGTCCCCCAGCTCATGAACGTGCTTGCACCCGCGGGTGTGGAGCATACCCAGGGCAAGGCACGCGCCGAGGTAGCCACAGTGCTCGCCGAAGGTCTTCGCACCACGAAGAGCAACGCCCGCCCCTTCCCCGATTAGCTCAAGGGTCTCCGCCAAGTCCTCCGGTCCGTGAGTCGCCTCCGGCACGCCGACACTCAGATCACGAAGGGCCTGGTTCAAAGCCCCCATGGCGTCCCATGCCGATGCGGACGCACTATTCAGAGCCCGCGTCTTCGCAGCAAGAGCCCCCGCCAGCTGGCTGTTCTCCTTCTCCAAACTGGCGATCTGCTGCAAGAAGGAGGCGCGGGCCTCCGCAGCCGCGTCCTTGGCTTCCGTGGCCTCGAGTCGCGCGGCCTCCACCGCATCCCCCAAGGTGCGGAGCTCCGCGTCCTTCGCCATGAGAGCACCTTCGGCGGCGCGAAGGCCGACCTCCAGCGCCCTTCGTTCTCGAGTGTGGGCCTCCTCCAGGGCCTCGCCGATCATTATCGTCTGCACAATGCTAAAAAGTCAGCAGCGGCCCAACGTCGCTTCGGCAAAACATCAGGGCCTACTCACCCTTATCTCCGACGCCCGCAGTGAAAGTGCCAGAACGTCCACTTCGTGCGCCGACAGCATCCGTCGGTCAAGGCCGCCACTGGCACGCTCCGCCGCCGTGGAAAGGACGCGGAGAATCTCCGGGCGCGGGAGGAAGTCGGACACCACAGCTCCGCCCCGCGGCGGGGCCGTGGAGACTTCGCCTACTTCATCGACACTAGGCGCGGGTGGCGCACCTCGAGCGGCGTCCGCGGCTTCGTGAGCTCTCCCGTTGCTCGATCCTTCGCCCTGCCCGGGAGACCTTGTCTCGCCTGACGTCCAGGGAATGAGCGAGCAAATCGGGGAAAGTTTCGCGAAGTCGCGCGAGGAAAAGGAATTGCGCCCACCTTCCTCACCTGCTGGTAACATCGGAGCCTGCCCTTGGCCAATCGTCGCTTGGGGGGAGCGCACCTCGGCAGACGGTTGCGGAGGGCCTCCAACCGCGCCGGACGCCGCAAGCCCAAGCACAGGACCGGCAGTGCTGTACCGACCTTTTGAAGGAGGGTCGACTCGAGGACGCTTGGCCGGTGGCGCCACAGGCGACTCCTCAGTGGCGCCGGCGGTCGCCGTCGCCGCCGCGCCCCCCATCTTCATCAGCCCAGGCGCGCCCTCCGTAACGGTTGCGGGCGGCGCGGCACCACCAGATGCGGTGCCCCCACCGGCGGACGTCACCACCACCGAAACCGCGATGGCACGGTCCTCCGAACCGGCCGGAGCGGATCCCTGGCCGGTCGAGCGTCCAGCTCCTGGAGCGCCAGGGGCCGAAAGGATGGACGAGGCGGCTACAGAGCGAGAGCGGCGCCGCGAAGGAGAGGCCCCCGCCTGGCCGCCGCCGTCGCCCCGGCCTCGAGCACCCGCGGCAGCCTCCTCCGGCATCACACGCGCGGGTACCGCGATGCCCAAAGCCTCGCACGTGCGGTTTATCCGCCCCAACTTGGCCTTCTCGTGAGCCTGGTGCTCCTCCAGCGTGTACGGACCGAGAAGCACCACAGCCGCCTGCTCCGCGTCCCCTAACCCGGCCACTACCAGGGAAACAATAAGTCAATCAGGCGCACAACAAGCACACAAGATGGGGCGCAGCTCAGCGTCCTGGATCACTTACAAGGGGCAGGCGGCGGAAGCAGACGGGATATCGACGGGCTGGCCCCGTCCTCGCGAGCGTCACCCTTTCCAGCAAGCTTCCACCGAGACGAAAGTGGCGCCGCCCCGTACATGGTGAACTCTTCAACCAGGTCACGCATGCTCATCCGGCGGGCGACGCTGACAAGGCTCTCGAGCCTACCTGCGTCCCCAATCTCCGCCTTCAGACTCGGCGAAGTATTGAATGCGATCGGCCCACCTCGGCATTGCAGGCCGCTCTGGTCAGTCGCGATGTGGTAAAACCACTGTCGAGTCCAACCAGACTCCCATTTCTCCCAGGCGGGCGGCACGGGGAACAATGCCGCGCACGACGCCCGCAGCGCGAAGTCGACGCTGCCGAAGTTAGATACCGCATCGCCAATTTTTCTGGGATGGCAGCGGGCGTCGTGCAGGATGGCAAACAGGCTCGCGCTGGGCCGGTGCCCTTCGGACCGCATCACCCACTCATAGACAGCCAGTCGCACTATCGCGTGGGGCGTCAACTGGGCTAGCTCCAACCCATAAGCCCGCAGGACTTCACCCACGAGCAGACGGGAGGGCATGCGGAGGCCGGCGTCAAAGAAGGCGACAAACACAATCGCCTCCAATGCCTAGGGCTTCGGCTCTGTCTCGTCGCGATGAGGAAGTCGAGCCCCGTCACGCAGCTCGATCTTCCTCTCCCGCACCAGTCGCCGCAGCGTCTCCTCGGTCACGCGACTCTTCCCCAACACACGGGAGCACCGACCTCCCGAGTGCGCTCTGGCGTCCCACCACACGTTGGCACGCGAACCTCCCCGAGGCACCAATGCATACTCCCTAGGAGGATGAGGACCCTCCTCCCGGCTAGCCGGTGCATCACTGCTGAGATGGCGGGGAGGGTCGTCCTGGCCAGCCATGGCTCTCGACAATCGGGCAACGCTAAGGAGGAAAGCAGTTAACGCTATCGATTGGCACGGAAGAAAGCAGGGCGAAGAAGCAGCCGAGAGGAACAGTAACTACAAACTATGGCGCCTTATAAAGACCGCTCGCTCCCCCTGAGGCGTCAGGGGCAGGCCAAACCCATAGCGTTCCGGCTACCCGCGACGTGGAACGAACCGTCGGGGCCTTGAGGAGCGCGCCTGGTAGGTGGCCGGACAGGACGCAGAACCAACGCGTTGTCGGCACGCGCCCCACTTCCCTAGGAAAGAGGCAAACGGCCGTGGTACTTCGACTTAGGCGCCAGCTCCGCTGCCACCCGTTCGGAGGGTGAGGGACGGAGCGCGCGCGCCTCTACGTCGACTTAGGCGCCAGCTCCGCTGCCACCCGTTCGGAGGGTGAGGGACGGAGCGCGCGCGCCTCTACCTCGACTTAGGCGCCAGCTCCGCTGCCACCCGTTCGGAGGTGAGGGCGGGGCGCGCGCCTCTACCTCGACAGGCGCCCGGCTCGCGCCACCCGTTCGAGGGTGAGGGCGGAGCGCGCGCGCTCTACCGACAGGCGCCACCGCGCCACCCGCTCGGAGGGTGAGGGACGGAGCGCGCGCGCCGCTACCTCGACTTAGGCGCGGCTCGCGCCACCCGTTCGGAGGGTGAGGGACGGCGCGCGCGCCTCGCCGACAGGCGCCAGCTCGCCGCCACCCGCTCGAGGGTGAGGGACGGAGCGCGCGCCTCGTCGACTTCAGGCGCCAGCTCGCGCCACCCGCTCGGAGGGTGAGGGACGGAGCGCGCGCGCCTCGCCGACTTAGGCGCCGGCCCGCCGCCACCCATCCGGAGGGTGTGGGACGGAGCGCGCGCGCCTCGCCGACAGGCGCCGCTCGCTGCCACCCGTTCGAGGGTGAGGGACGGAGCGCGCGCGCGCCTCGCCGACTTAGGCGCCGGCTCGCGCCACCCGTTCGGAGGTGAGGGCGGAGCGCGCGCGCCTCTGCTTCGACTTAGGCGCCAGCTCCGCTGCCACCCGTTCGGAGGGTGAGGGACGGAGCGCGCGCGCCTCTACCTCGACTCAGGCGCCAGCTCCGCTGCCACCCGTTCGGAGGGTGAGGGACGGAGCGCGCGCCTCTACCGCGGCAAGCGCCGCGCCACCTACTCGGGTGAGGCGGAGCGCGCCACGCCTCGCCGCCAGGCGCCGGCTCGCTGCCACCCGTTCGGAGGATGAGGGACGGAGCGCGCGCCTCTGCTTCGACTTAGGCGCCAGCTCGCGCCACTCGTCCGAGGGTGAGGGATGGAGCGCGCGCCTCTACTTCGACTTAGGCGCCAGCTCCGCTGCCACCCATTCGGAGGGTGAGGGACGGAGCGCGCGCGCCTCTACTTCGACTTAGGCGCCAGCTCCGCTGCCACCCGTTCGGACGGTGAGGGACGGAGCGCGCGCGCCTCTACTTCCGACTTAGGCGCCAGCTCCGCTGCCACCCGTTCGGAGGGTGAGGGACGGAGCGCGCGCGCGCCTCTACCTCGACCTGGGCGCCGGCTCCGCTCGCCTAGCTCATATCCCACGAAAGGCAAGAAGTTCACAGGCCGCAGGGACGGAGGGGGCCAAAGGACTCGGCAACATGGCTTCGGCCCCGTGAAGCCCTTCACCATGAGAGGCTCCTGTTGTAGGGGTGGCCCCCACCTAAACCCGGCAGGCCTGTTAGAAGGATACAAAGACTAGAATAGAACACCTGTAATGACCTAAATACCCCTAAGGGGAATATACAGTTGTAAGGGCACGATTGTAAAAGCATTTCCCATATGAATATATATACCCAAGGTATGGAGAGGGAGAGGGCCAGAACGCTCACTCCACTCTTCCCACTCTCCACTACCATCTCTCTCTCTGTTTGGTCTGTAACCACAACACATAGCATATGTAAATGTCTAATTTTAAAATAGGTGTATAGCCTTTTTCGGAAGACTGTTTGGTGGTACACGTATTTGCACATAATATGGATTTCTGGATCATTATTCTTCCACATGCAATCACCTCACAACAAAATAGATGTTTCTACACATATATCTATGGTGGTGCCCTTGGAAATCATCCTCTTGAGAGACGTACATTGTTGTCACTCGACTCAAGCATCGGTATTTAGAAGCTGAGGGTAAAGTCCATGCATTCGGCCTCACGGATGCGACGTTGTTCGCCATGCATCCTCGAGATCTGCCCTTTCCTAGAGCAGCTCCACACCTTGGAACTTCCTGCTCTGGGAGATAACCGGATCCGAGCTGCGAGCAAAGTGCGGCAGAACAAGGACCAAGGCGTTCCAAGCGATCACCACTATGGTACGAGCGGTGGCGACTTGTGCGGTCGGTGCTGTGCGGCGATGGTGTAGCTAGAACTAGATTCGCACGTGTGGTGATAATCAAGATGTTTATCGCTGGTATTGTATTACTTACGACAACAGAATGGTAAAAAAAAGTTTGCCATAGCTTCATAAATTTACATGGCTACTGGGTTTGCAATCGTATGATGGCTGCATGCACCCGCTCCTTGGCATACACATTGCTCTAGTATGTACATCCATTGTTTGCATGCACTGCATGGGCATGTACGTACGTATGACTAACATACGTGTTTGCCCATAGAAACCTGTGCGTGTTAATCACAAAGCTCGATATGTACCACATCTGCATGCATTCGTATGGTAGGGTACCCTGGATCTATTCCCAAAACTAGCTGGCACACAAGCATACAAGATGATATATATATAGACAGACTAGCTGCTAGTACTCCTACTTACGTACGCCACTACCACTAAGGATCTCTTGTGATGGTTTAGAATTTTTTCTGATGGGCGAAAACAAAACATCAGTAATTTTAATTTTTTTGTGACGGGTTTATAAAGCTATCGGGAAACAATGTATTGCATGTCGGTGTTGCCAATACCCCTATGGAAAATACATTTTCATGTTAGCCCTTTTCATTGACCTTCATAACAATTACTATTCTCATGGCGCGGCTAAATTCTGAGAGACCATGTGGTCGTGATCCCATGAGAGTGATGAGTAATTGACAGGGGTTTAGGTCAGTCGAGTTTGGTTTGAGTGGTCGGACAATGTCGTTGCGTGGTGCAATGGGCTCGGTCGGACTTTTGGTCAAACTTGGTCATTTGGGCTTAGGATGCATATTCTAATGCTTTGACAGGTTTGGACTTCATCTGTGGTAAGTGTGATGGTAATTACGCTTTCATGTGTCGAGCGGTGCTATTTGACGTGTTTCTTGTCTCGTGTGGTGCGGGACGTCGAGTGGAGTCGTGGCGAGACACGGTGGACGGACTAGGCGCAGTGGCGCCGAGGTCGAACGGTCGGGATGTGTCAAGACAGCGTGGACTCGAGGTGGTTGCGAGGCGTGCGAGACAAGGAAGCGCGGAAGCTTCCCGGAAGGTGCAGGAGGGGCGAATCGGGAAATTCGCGAGGCTGCACAAGCGGGAGCGGGCGCCGTTGGATTTAGCAGGGGTAACGGGGCGGAGACCCGTTAGCCAAGGCTATAAAAGGAGAGGAGGGGCTGCATGCCCACTTGAGCATTTTGGAGGGAATTAGGGTTTACACTAGTCAAAAGAGGCTTTGGGAAGATTGTTTCCTTTAGCTCTTTAGTTGGTGTGAGTTGAAGTGGCAGAGTAGTGCTCCCTCTGTAACTTCATCGATGTGTTCTATGTGAGTCTCCTCTCTTGTGTGTTCTTCCTCCCAAGATGTGGTGAGAATCTTGGTGTTCTTGAGGATTGAGAGGAGAGGGATTGAGTTGAGAGTCTTGTAATTGTGTCCTCTATCTATAATCGTGTCATCGGGACTCCTCTGTATTCCTTTTGGTTCAATGAATGGAAATCTGAAGTTTCATTTTCTCTGTTCGTGCTCTCTCTGTTATTCGTTGCTCCTTTTGGTTGATTTCTGAGCTTTTTGTTTTTCGAGTTCTTGCTTGTTGGGAAGGCCCAAAATGGGTTGCTCTTTGCTGGGATAGTGCCCCAAGATCATTTGATCGAGTTTCCCTAGAGCAAACCTCTTTTAATCCCAGTTTTGGCATTTTGGGTTGCTCTGTTCTTGTTTTGCTCTTCTAGGGTTTTGGTGCTGTTCTTGTTTCCCTTGTTGAGATGGCTTGAAATTTGGTATGAAGAATCCAGAGGCTATTAATTAGCTTCCCTCAAAATTTCATAGCCAAAGGATCAACGGTTGGGGAGTTATTTGGTTTTTGGCTCGGTTCTTGCTAGATTTCAGATTTTTACCGAAATCTGAAATTCTTGATTCTTGGAGTGGATTTCTTGTTATTGACTTTTGGCTTAGTCTTCTGGGAGTGTTCCCTAGCGCTCCTCAAAGTTTCCCAAGCCAAGAATCCAAGAATCGTTGCGAATCTCTCAATTTTCTGAAATTCCTGTTTGCTGTTTTTCTCGAGAGGTACTACCGCTCCTGGAGAGGTACTACCGCTCAGAGGTACTACCGCTCGGCTCAGCGGTACTACCGCTCATGTTCGGACCATTCGATCGGGAGCGATGAGGCGTTCGGACAGTCGAGCGGTAAGAAGTACTACCGCTCGGCATAGCGGTACTAGCCGGAGGTACTACCGCTCCGGAGAGGTACTACCGCTTGAGGCCGAATTTTCCGATTTGATTTTCTCGCTTGCTGGTCTCTGTATTTGTGTTTTTCCTGCTGCTGGGGTGTCTTGTGAGCACTGGTCTTCTACCTTCATAGCTCCCATAGCTATTAGAGAAGAAGATACGTATTAGGGGGCGATTTTTAGAAAGCGACATTCACCCCCCCTCTGTCGCCATTTCGGTCCAACAATTGGTATCAGAGCCGGTTAGCTCTAATCAATAGATCTTAACCGGTCTCAAGAGCCATGGCGACGGACAAGTACTCGACCAAGCCTCCGATCTTTGATGGCATCGATTATCCGTTCTGGAAAAGCCGGATGGAGACCTACATCCAGGCCCAAGGATATGCTATCTGGAGGAAGGTCAAAGTGCGATTTGTTGTTCCTGCCGATGAGAACATCAACGCTGGTAACATGCATGATGTTGAGGCAAATGCGAAGGCAAGGAACATCATTATCCAGGATTGAGCAGGAGCGAGTTCGATCGCATCTCTCACCTGTCGTCCGCCTACGATATCCGGGTGACCCTCGGCGCGATACCATGAGGGCACCACCGGATCAAGGCGGTGCGGCAGGACCGATTCAGCGAGAATACAACAAATTCGAGATGCTTGCTGGTGAGTCCCTAGATGAGTGCTTCGCGCGGTTCCACAAGATCTTGAGCAACCTCCGAGCGGTCGGTCTCACATAACCCGACTCGGACAACGCTCGTCAGATGCTTGCGGCACTCGATCTGCGTGTTTGGGAGATGAAAGTGACCACCATCAAAGACACGACAGACCTCTCGACCCTGACTCTTGACGCGCTGTACTCGCGCCTCAAGACTCACGAGATTGACGTTGTCTCTCGTCGGTCGAAGTCACAGTCGATGGCCTTGGTCACCGATCCTGCTTCTTTTTTCGGGCCTTCTTCTGATTCTTCTTGCGGCTTCTCCCTTGCTGCTCTCTGTGACATAACTGATGATCAGTTAGAGCAGCTTGCGGATGATCAGCTGGCCCTCCTAGCCCGAAGGTTTTCCCATGCCTACAAGGGTAGGAGGCGAGAAGAGAGGAGGACCCGTGATTTGCTTCAGTGTGGTGGCCCCAACCACATTCGGCAACCGCCCCAAGCGGAGAAAAGCAAGAACGACTACGGCGGTTCGGGCAAGAACGACTACACCGACAAGAACCGTAACAAGAAGCCTCCGGCTCGGGCGGGAAAGAAGAAGTTCCGCAACCGGGAGGGCCAAGAAGCTCTTCCACCGGCGTCCTCACCGCCCGGCGACCTCGACCTCGGCGAGGTGGAGGGATGGAGCGACGACGACGGGACGGGTGACCAAGAGCCCAAGGATGGCGGCGATGACTTCTCGGCATGTGCTTCATGGCCCTCGAGGGCGAGCTGAGCGACAGCGAGTTGTACTCCGACTCGGACGAGGTATGTCCCACATACGACCAGCTGAATCATGCTTTCCTTAAGCTAGGTGGTTTTCATGCTAGAGCTAGGGCTAGGTGTACCGAGTTAGAGAAGGAAGTAGATAGACTATCACGGGAGCTTACTTCACTTACATCTGCTCCCTCCCGTGATGATTGTGATACTTGCTGTGCTCTGTTGGATGACATGGAGAAACTAAGGACTTCGCATGATAGTGTGTCCTCCGAGCTTGATTCTGTTAAGGTGGAGAATGTTAGTTTGCTTGCTGAGTTAGAGTTGAGTAGGATGGCTGTTACCCTACTCACTACTGATGAGACTACTTCTCCCACCTCATGTGAGGACATTGCTGTTAGAGGACATTATGCCATGCTCCTTGATCTGCCCGAGTCTTGTGTAAATTGCAATAACTTAAAGATGAACCTAAAACGGGCAGATCATAAAATTGCTGAACTACAAGCTTCTTTACTTGAGCCGATTGATTCTTGCTTAAACTGTCCTAAGTTAACTACTGAACTTGAAGCTGTCTCCAAACAGTTTCAAGATATGGTTGATCATGATAGGAAGTTGGCTCAGTATGCTTCTAAGGACCCTGTTAGCTCACCATGCAAAAATTGTTACAAACTAAAATCTGACTTGATTGCATTGGATGAGAAATGTGTGAAGCTAACTAAGGACCTTCTAGAGAAGCCACATTGTGCTTGTAATGTGATTGCTGAGGAGGGGGAGAAGCCCCAGGGTAAGGTGGAGACGTCTAGAAACGTGAACCAACTGGCTAGCAGTAGGACTGTCCCTTCAGAGTCGGCTGTGCATGCACAAGCCATTCTTCCCTCTGCTGTTGGTTCTTCTTCTGCTCCCTTACCTTCAGCTGTCTCTTCTTCTCCCTGCTCTTCTTGCACCTCTCTCTTTCGGGAGTGTCAGTATCTTATGAACACTCTCGAGAGATTTGTAGGTGGCAAGAAGAAGCTTAATCTTATTCTAGACCAATCCAAGATTTGCAAGTTCAATCAAGGTCTAGGATATGATTTCTATGAGGATATGAGGAAGCATCCACCTGCTATTCTCCGACCCATAGTAGGAGGTGTGATCGAGGTCGAGCCCAGATCTGATAAGGTCAAATTCAAATCAGCGGGCTTTGTCCAAGGGATATCTGACAGCAAGGTGAGTCCACCTGCAGCTTCGGCCTCTCAGAAGGCGAAGCCTCCCCGTGCTACTTCTACCTCTCAGAAGGTGAGGTATCACTGCACCTTCTGTCAGAAGGATGGACATACGATCGACCGATGCTTCAGGCGCGCCAGGATCGCGCAGAGAGACCGTGTTGCAGCTCTTAGGCGTATTCAGGGTCAGCCCCAGACTTTGAGTGCATCTAAGACCAACACGAGGTCTAGGTTTGCTTCAGATGCTTCAGATGGGTTTGGGCAGCATCGAGGACTTGGTTTTTCCGAGTTTTCTGGTTTTCGTCCTCGTGCTGCTCCGGGTCGTGACTTCCGCCGTCCTGAGGGTACATCTCATTTCCCCCATCGAGACAGTTACCCACGGCGTGTTCAGCCTGTTGCCGGTGCTCCGACTCGCTTCCCTATAGCAGTCGGACCCAGCAACAGCTCCAGGTCTACTCGTGGACCTTCTGCTTCTTTGAGTCACGGAGAGCGTAGGGTAGATAGAGGTCAGTCGTGCTTGACTACTTCATCTGCTCGACGTGTTGTTCAGTATTGGGTGCCAAAATCACTCTTGATTTACCCGATCGAGACTTTACTCTCTGCTTGACTCAGGTTCACCGGGTAGGGAAGGAGAAGGTTTGGCTTGTAGACTCCGGTTGTTCTCGTCATATGACCGGAGACTCCCGTTGGTTCTCCTCCCTAGCCCGCGCTCCAGGTGATGAGACGATCACCTTCGGAGACGCTTCGTCTGGGCGCGTCATCGCCAAAGGAATTGTGCGCATTAATGCATCTTTTATTCTTAAGGATGTTGCCTTGGTAAGTAAGCTGCAGTACAATTTGCTTTCCATTTCTCAGCTTACCGATGATGGTTTCGAGGTGAGTTTCAAGATAAACAATTGCAAAATTATTGATTCTTCGGGTAGTATGGTTTGCGGGATTTCTCGTTTTGGGAGGATCTTTCGTGCTGATTTTTCTGAGTCTTCTGGTGATCCTCTCAGGTGTTTAGTTGCTTCTGAGTCCCGCGACTTGACTTTCTGGCATAGGAGACTTGGTCATATCGGATTTGACCATTTGACCGAGTTAAGCGCCACGATCTCTTTCGTGGTTTGCGAAACTCAAGATGGTCAAAGATCTTGTTTGCGCTCCATGCCGCACGGCAAGATGGTTGTCGCTTCTCATTTGCCGGTCACGATTCACGATGGCCGATGCACCGAGATAGCTGCTCCACATGGACACGCTTGGACCCGCTCGAGTGCGATCGGCGGGAGGGAAGTGGTACGTCCTTGTCGTGGTCAATGACTATTCGAGGTTCTCTTGGGTGTTTTCTTAGCCTCGAAGATGAGACGCGTTTACCCATTTCGAGGTCTTTTCGTGAGGCTTTCGTAGAGCTCCCGGTGCCTTACGAGCGATCCGCGATGACAATGGCACGGAGTTCAAGAATTCCTACTTTGAGAGTTTCGTGGTGAGACAGTGTAGAGCACGATTCTCTTCTCCATCGTCCCTCGTAGAATGGCGTTGTGGAGAGGAAGAACCGTACCTTAGTCGAGATGGCCGGGACGATGCTTGATGAGTACTCTACGAGGAAGTTTTGGGCTGAAGCCATTGCGACCGCGTGCCATGTTTGAATCGAGTTTTCTTGGGCACACTTGCACCGCACTCTTATGAGCTAAGATACGCGAAAGCCAGCGTCTCTCATTTTCGTGTGTTTGGTTGCAAGTGCTTTATTCAAGTGCGGGAACCTAGACAAGTTCGAGTCACGTTCTGTGATGGTATCTTTCTAGGCTACTCGACTTCTTCGCGAGCTTATAGGGTGCAGGCTGCGAGTCTAGCAAAATGGTAGAGACACGTGAGGTGACCTTTGACGAGGCCGGTCAGGGACTAGGCCAGATATCTCAGGTTCTTTAGAGCAGTCCGAGACCATCTTTGTGGATGATGAGGACGATGGAGACGATGGTTGTTTACCTAATCCAGCTCCTCATCCTCCCCTTGAGATGCCTTCTTCCACGGTACCTCGAGGTGATCAGCCCTTGCCTACTGCATCCTCCGGAGCTAGTGGCTCTGTTCCTACGTCTTCTGCTCATGAGGTAGAGGCCACTTCTTCATCTCACCCTGGACCTCCTAGACATATCCAGAATGCTCATCCTTGAGCGGATCATTGGAGACCTTTTCGAGCGTGTTACCCGCTCAAAATCGCTTATCTCAATTCTGTCTTCATTCTCGCTTTCATTGCCTCCTTTGAGCCCAAAGATGTTTCTCATGCTCTTCCGATGAGTCTTGGGTCAATGCCATGCATGAGGAACTAGAAAACCGAGAGAAACAAGGTGCAGTCGCTTGTCGAGCCCCCGCGAGTCACAATGTCATTGGAACTAAGTGGGTGTTCAAGAACAAGCAGAGCGAGGATGGAGTGGTTATTGAAACAAGGCTAGACCGGTAGCTCGGGGTTCTCCCGGGTTGAGGGTGCGGATTTCGAGGAGACCTTTGCCTGTAGCTCGACTTGAGGCCATTAGAATCTGCTTGCCTTTGCACTTCTAAAGGTTTCAAGCTTTACAGATGGACGTCAAGAGTGCCTTCCTTAATGGCTTCATTGAGGAAGAAGTCTATGTCTGATGACCTCACGGTTTCAAAACCCCAAATACCTAACCATGTCTTCAAGCTTTCCAAAGCTTTGTATGGACTTAAGCGAGCTCCTAGAGCTTGGTATGAGAGGCTTAAGTCCTATCTGTTGAGTCATGGTTTGAGATGGGTAAAGTTGACAAGACCTTGTTCATCCGCCGTCATGTCAATGACCTTCGCTCAAATCGAGATCTATGTCGATGACATCATCTTTGGCGGCTCTTCCCATACTCTGTTTCACGGTTCTCGGATGTCATGAGCACCGAGTTTGAGATGAGTATGATGGGCGAGTTGACTTTCTTCCTTGGCTTCCAAATCAAGCAAACTCGGGAGGTACATTTCTTCATCGTGAAAGTACACTCGTGACCTCCTGAGGCGCCGACATGAGTGATGGTAAGCTGTGTCGACTCCCATGGCTTCTGACCTATCTTGACCCGAATGAGGATGGCGAGCCAGTTGATCAGAAAGAGTACAGAAGTATGATCGGCTCCCTTCTTTACCTCACTACCTCGAGACCAGACATACACTTCTCCGTGTGTCTGTGTGCTCGGTTTCAGGCTTCTCCTCGCGTATCTCACCGCCAGGCGGTGAAGCGCATCTTTCGGTACCTTCGAGCTACCATTGACTATGGTATCTGGTACTCTTCCTCTTCTTGTCTTTCCTTGAGAGCCTTTTGGATGCGGACTTTCTTGGTGTAGGATAGATAGGAAGAGCACTTCACGCACTTGCCAATTCATTGGCACTTCTCGTTCTTGGTCTTCGAGAAGCGATCCGGTGTTGCGCGATCCACCGCAGAGGCCGAAAGCACGTTGCTGCAGCCGATTCTTGTAGCCAAGTGCTCTGGATGGCCGACCTGCGGGACTTTGGGTTAGTCATAGACAGTGTTCCACTCTTTTGTGATAACACTTCTGCGATTAATATTGCTAAGAACCCAGTGCAGCACTCTCGGACCAAGCATATTGATATTCGTTTCCACTTCCTTAGAGATCATGTAGAGAAGGGTGACATAGTGCTCCAGTTTGTAGAGAGTGACCACCAGTTGGCTGACATCTTCACCAAGCCTTTGGATAGTTCGAGGTTTTCAGCTCTGCGGGGAGAGCTTGGGGTGGTTTGTCCTTATGGACTATAGTGAGGGGGAGCTTTGTGATTTACTGCTTTACTAATTTGATTATGCTTCTGTCTCATGTCTGTTGCTTTGCACTTGGGGTGCACTTGGGTTTAGTCCTCCTAGCATGGATTAGAGTGTTTCTCTTATCTAGCTGCTTAGACTCCTACTCTTATCTTGTGTTTCCAGGATTAGCTGTTTCTTATCTCACTAGATTGAGCTCACTCACTTCTTGTAGGTTCTAGCGAGGGTTGGGCCACCCTCGGGTAGACAGGGTACGTGTTTGCTCTCTAGCGTGTAATTTCTTGTCATTTGTTTGTCACGGAGTCATATGGGGTAGATGAGAGTCGATCTGAGCCATAGTTGCCTCTATATCTTTTCTATGCTTTAAGGATTGCTGTTTGGTTCTTCTTAGCCGACTTCTCGCTTTTATTGCTTTGGTTGGGGAGTTCTTTTGGGAGCTTCGGAGCTTAATTTTGACATAACTCAACTTGAACTAAAAGTTGCATCTCATGTTGAGGGGAGCTGGATTTTATGCATTTTCAGCATTTAGCATTGTAATCAAATTGCATTGAGCCTTGATTATTATCCTGTTATGACATGCTTTAATGCTTTACACCTTGCCATGACTTATGCTTAGCTTGCTAAATTTATCATGACTTCGTATGTGTAGACTAGCTTGTGCCATGCTAAGTTAATTAAACTTGCTCAACTTAAATTAAAACTTGTCATGCTAGCATTCGAGATTAGTCTTTCTTGAGCTATCCCTTTATGATTCATGCCATGTCAAATAGGCTGAGTAGAGCGTTGAATCTATATTGAGCCTCAAACTGAGCTGTTTTAGTCTCTTGATGATGCATAAGTTAGTACAACATGTTAAAATGCAAAAAGATCTCTTTTGTGCGAAAAAACTGACTTCACCAATTCTCTCCTATGAGACGGCTTGCCATTGCACTTGGCATGAACTTAGGGGGAGTTTTGGATGACCTAGACTATCTTCTTAAGCTTCTCGCTTGAAGTAGTCGCATAAGGCTTGAGGTCTAGCACATGATAAAACAAAAATCTGGTTGTCAACAACCTTGAATTTCAAAAGAAAATATATCATTTGTGCTCAACTTGCCTAAGTTTCAAAAAGAATCAAGTACTTAACCAATGTTTCAATCTTGAGCTTATAGCACTCTATTTGGACTCAATATTAGCTTTCTTGTTGCGCTTAGCTTATTGACATGGCCTGCATCATATCTCTAGTTAGACTTTGATCATTAATGACTTGACTTGCTCTCAAAATTGCATTACAATTCAGTTTGTCATCTATGTGCTCTAGCTAGCTTATATATATGTTGTCATGATCTATATAGCCTTTATTGAGTTATGGCTTGGTGAATTACATGTTGGTCATTATGGATAATTCTCATGGCTCTAAATGCTTAAATAAACAAACTTCAGCCATTTCATCCATTGAAATATCATATTCTCTCTTTTGCATCTTGATGCGTTTATTGCCAAAAGGGGGAGAATAGAGAAGAAAAAGTCTGTTGGGAACAGTTTTAGAGCTTTGGAGATCAATTTGCTCTTTCAGTTGTTGCTCTAGTGTTCCTTCTGTCGATATGGTCATTAGCTTCATTTCACTCTTTGGACCATGTTGGATTCTTCAAACTCAAACACTTCTTAAAGCTTTTTCTGAGTTTGTCAATATACTCATCAAGGCGGAGATTGAGAGACCATGTGGTCGTGATCCCATGAGAGTGATGAGTAATTGACAGGGGTTTAGGTCAGTCGAGTTTGGTTTGAGTGGTCGGACCATGTCGTTGCGTGGTGCAACGGGCTCGGTCGGACTTTTGGTCAAACTTGGTCATTTGGGCTTAGGATGCATATTCTAATGCTTTGACAGTTTGGACTTCATCGTGGTAAGTGTGATGGTAATTACGCTTTCATGTGTCGGCGGTGCTATTTGGCGTGTTTCTTGTGCGTGTGGTGCGGGGCGTCGAGTGGAGTCGTGGCGAGACACGGTGGACGGACTAGGCGCAGTGGCGGCGAGGTCGAAGCGGTCGGGATGTGTCGAAGGCGGCGTGGACTCGAGGTGGTTGCGGCGTGCGAGACAAGGAAGCGCGGAAGCTTCCCGGAAGGTGCAGGAGGGGCGAATCGGGAAATTCGCGAGGCTGCACAAGCGGGAGCGGGCGCCGTTGGATTTAGCAGGGGTAACGGGCGGAGACCCGTTAGCCAAGGCTATAAAAGGAGAGGAGGGGCTGCATGCCCACTTGAGCATTTTGGAGGGAATTAGGGTTTACACTAGTCAAAAGAGGCTTTGGGAAGGTTGTTTCCTTTAGCTCTTTAGTTGGTGTGAGTTGAAGTGGCAGAGTAGTGCTCCCTCTGTAACTTCATCGATGTGTTCTATGTGAGTCTCCTCTCTTGTGTGTTCTTCCTCCCAAGATGTGGTGAGAATCTTGGTGTTCTTGAGGATTGAGAGGAGAGGGATTGAGTTGACAGTCTTGTAATCGTGTCCTCTATCTGTAATCGTGTCATCGGGACTCCTCTGTATTCCTTTTGGTTCCATGAATGGAAATCTGAAGTTTCATTTTCTCTGTTCGTGCTCTCTCTGTTATTCGTTGCTCCTTTTGGTTGATTTCTGAGCTTTTTGTTTTTCGAATTCTTGCTTGTTGGGAAGGCCCAAAATGGGTTGCTCTTTGCTGGGATAGTGCCCCAAGATCATTTGATCGAGTTTCCCTAGAGCAAACCTCTTTTAATCCCAGTTTTGGCATTTTGGGTTGCTCTGTTCTTGTTTTGCTCTTCTAGGGTTTTGGTGCTGTTCTTGTTTCCCTTGTTGAGATGGCTTGAAATTTGGTATGAAGAATCCAGAGGCTATTAATTAGCTTCCCTCAAAATTTCATAGCCAAAGGATCAACGGTTGGGGAGTTATTTGGTTTTTGGCTCGGTTCTTGCAAGATTTCAGATTTTTACCCAAATCTGAAATTCTTGATTCTTGGAGTGGATTTCTTGTTATTGACTTTTGGCTTAGTCTTCTGGGAGTGTTCCCTAGCGCTCCTCAAAGTTTCCCAAGCCAAGAATCCAAGAATCGTTGCGAATCTCTCAATTTTCTGAAATTCTGTTTGCTGTTTTCTCGAGAGGTACTACCGCTCTGGAGAGGTACTACGCTCAGAGGTACTACCGCTCGGCTCAGCGGTACTACCGCTCATGTTGGACCATTCGATCGGGAGCAATGAGACGTTCGGACAGTCCGAACGGTAAGAGGTACTACCGCTCGGCATAGCGGTACTACCGCTCAGAGGTACTACCGCTCCGGGAGAGGTACTACCGCTTGAGGCCAGAATTTTCCCGATTTGATTTTTCTCGCTTGCTGGTCTCTGTATTTGTGTTTTTCCTGCTGCTGGGGTGTCTTGTGAGCACTGGTCTTTCTTACCTTCATAGCTCCCATAGCTATTAGAGAAGAAGATACGTGTTAGGGGGCGATTTTTAGAAAGCGACATTCACCCCCCCTCTGTCGCCATTTCGGTCCAACAAATTCGCCTGATGTGGATTATTGAGTGTAGGGGCAATCCAAGAAGGAATACAACAAGCAGAGAACCCACTCAAAATTCCCAAATATCAGCCCTTCACACAAAATCCCCCAAATCCCTTCACAGCGATGCTGCCACCACCTCCACCCCCAAACACTGCTCGCCTCCCTCTCCACCCTGGCTGCCCACCATTGCCGTCCATCCCAAGACCCAGCTGGCAATACCTAATCTCCGACATCACCCTTTGTCCTGAGCTCTGTTGCTGCCACCTCACCCACCGTCGTTGCATACTCACCCTTCATCTCGAGCCCCTCCACCATCACATCGTCCTCCTCCTCGCTACCCACATCCTCTTCAAATGCCATCTTGTTGCCTCCTGCACCCCCTTCGGCCACCGCCTTAAATAGATCCAGACCGCCGCATCAAGCAGATCCCAGGTGGTCTCCTCTCTAGGCTCAGCTCATCCCCTCCTCTATTGCACAGTAGTTCCTTCTAGACTTATGGCTCGTTCCTTTCGGCTATGGCTTATGGTTTGTGGCTTCTAAATTCTGGCTATTCACAAAAGAGAGTATGGTGATAGTGAGAAAGCTGCGTGTGATGTTGGTCACTATAGCTAAAGTCGGTAAGTGTATACTACAATCGACTTGCAGACTCTGCCTTGAAAGGGCACTCTGTTTGAAAGCAAGTTACTATAGCATGAGCCACAAGCTAGAAGCCGAAAAGAACGGGGCCTTAATTTGCCCTTTTTGCGTAATTTTTTGACTAAGTTGAGCCGAAGGAGGATGGGGAGAGAGAGGCTAACAAGGTGGCTGGAGGGCCCGACGGCGTGCGTGGGTGCCACCGCAAGGCGGCCGAGGAGTGGGAGGGAAGCGTGTGTGGGGAGGGATAGGCCAAGGAGGGTGGGGAGATGTGGGGGGAGGGGTGGAGGTGCCGGCATGGTGAGAGCTAACCCGAGCATCTAGATTGGGATGGATTGAGAGGAGAGGACGAGAGAGAAGGGAAGGGGATTGGGTGAAGGGGGTATGTCACAAAAAGTTTCCCGCACCTGGCTGCATCCAGGAAGGCTATCTGAGCCGAATCTAATGGCCCACATCTGCGTTAGTATGTTAGCACCTAATAGCCTATTCACACAAGATATGTTCTCTCTCTCACACACACACGCACACTAATTAATGAACCTTTGATGTCTCTCGACCCGGTTGTGATGGTAATATATATGGCCCTGCAAATTACGTACTACTGCATCCTAGAAGGTGCTTAACATCCAGTATTACCCCCATGATCGCAGTCATTGTCTAACATCTAAGGATCTAGTATTACCCACATGAAATTAACATGAGATCGTGGTCAATGTCTCAACATCTAAGGCTACTTCCAGTAGATGAATTGTTTGGTCATATGTAGTAGAGTAATACTAAGATTATTTGTAGATCGAGAAACACCAGCTATGTGAATATACTTACATGGAAGGGGAGCATCATTTCTTGAAGATTCTAGATGAATGGGACACACGAGACGTAATTACTCATGAAGTGAAGGTTCCAAGTTGCTTTTGAGGTAATTACTCATGTATATGATAATTGCTAGAATTTGTTTAGCCCATGGAGTAATATTTCCCTGTGATGGGCAAGGCAAAGCAAATAGAGGTTACCGGCATACAATTTCTTAATTACATTAGCCAGTAGGTATGCTGTCAATCACTATTTGATTGTCCTCATGAGAAGATGAACATATAATCATTTCTTTATTGGGTGTAGGAGAATGGGAGGGTTAATGAATTCAATTAGTTGGCATGACAGTCAAAAACCACTACTACAAAAAGGGTCATCACGGACAGTCCGACACTATCATCACAGATGGTTTTCTAAACCGTCTAAATTTATAGGTCAGCGATAATTGGAGGTTATCACAGAAAGTTTGTAACTAGAACTATGTAACAGCCCAAGTTTTCATGAAAATAAAAATAAATAAATATATAATAAAAATTGATTAAAATAAAAATTTAAATTTAAATAAGTATTTTTGTTGCCTCAATTTTATTTTTGGTTTTGCCTTGGATTTTCTGTTTTTGAAAAGCCTAATTTGAAAAGTAAATTAAGTAAAAACCTAAAAATACTATTAAATAAAATGATATTTTGATTTCTATAAAAATACTAATTCAAATTAATTATTTGGATTTATTTGGCTCTTATTTGGTTTTTCTGAGTTTTCTAGAGTTTTAAAACCTATTTTTGAAATTAAAAAATAATTTAAGTATGAAAATTAAATATCAACATTAGTATTTTTAAAACTCCCGGAGGTTCTATGAATTGTTTTGGAATTTTTGGAAGTTATTTGGTATTTTTCTGAGGCCAAATGAATTTACTGGCAATTTCTGAAAATCTGGAAATCGAAATCAAAAATTAAAAACCTCTCCTCCCCTCCGCCCGCCACGTGGATGGCTGGGATCAGCCCACGTGCCCCCGCCCGATCCCGCCTTCCCCCTCCACCCGGCTGCCACGTGGGTGGCCTGGATCACGCCCACGTCGCCCCCCGGCCCATCTGGCCCCTCCGCCCCGCCTAACCCCCCTAGCCGCCGATCCCCGCCCCCGGCCACGCGGCCACATCTCAGCCACTCGAGCCCCACTCCTCTCTCTCCTCACCCTGGCCCACCTGACAGCCACCCCTCGCCCTCCTCTCTCTCTCTGCGCGCCGACCCCACCTGTCGGGTGCGTCTCCCTCCCCGCGCCTTCGTCCTCCTCCGCGCGCCTGCGCGCGCCAACCCCCGGCCCGCTCCTGGTCACCACCCCCACTTCCCCGCACCCAACCGCCGCCCTCCCCACTCCTCCACTTCCTCTCCCGCACGCTCGCGCCCCACGCGCCCACTCTCTCCCCCCAATTCCGCGCCGGCCTCCCGCAACCGCCGCCACGACCCCGCCCTCTCCGGCGAGAAATTCCCCCGGCCACTCCCCCTCCCCGAGCCTATAAAAGCCACCCCCGGCTCTACCACAACCCGCACTTGCACCCCATCCTCTCCCGTCGCGCCGAAGCTCCAGAGCGTCGCCGCCGCCCTCCTCGCCGCCGGCCTTCTCCCGGCCGTCTCCGGTGACCCGCGCCCTCCTCCGAGTTCCCCTCAGCTTTCTCTTACCGTAGCCGCCCTCGCCGCCAGCCACAGCCCGCCGGAGCGCCGGCGAGCATGCTGCCCCGAGCGCCTCCCTCGCCGGCCCGTCCACGTCGGCTTCGCGTGCTTGCGTGGCGGCTGACACGGCGCCACACCAGGGCAGCGTCGGCTCTCTCCCCGCCCGGTCAGCGCAACCCACCACCTCAGCGCCTCCCCTAGCCGTGGACCCGGTCTATGGACCAAGGCATGCATGTTAGTGTCGGTCCACCTCGGGCTGAGGTCATGCTGGCGCAATAAATCCCTTTTTCCATTGAAAAATAATTCTAGCCAAAAAGAAATTCCCTGCTGACGCAATAACTCAGATTTTCCTTTAGAAAAATAATTCCAAAAATTCTTCTTTTTCTTTTTCTCTGAATTTAAATTTCCCGGAGCCCGTTCTTCTTCATCCTAACTCCGATTTAGCCCATTCAAATTTCTAAATTCATCAAAAATTATCCTCTATCCATTTATGGCCTCAATTTAAATAGTTCAAGTCAATTTGAAATTATTTTGAATTTATTTGAATTTGGTGGGTTATTTTCACGTGTAGACTTCGACGATTCGGGAAAATTCTTCGACGAAGATTCAAACCAAGTTGAAGAGCAAGGCAAGTCACACTCCTTGATCATGTTGATCCCAGTTTTCAAAATAAAATTATGTTGATTTAAATTATATTGCATGCATAGTTTTATTCAACGTATTTCAAATCAGTTTTAAATTTAGTTATTGTCTACTTGTTAATTCCTCCGTTGATATTGAATTCCTTGATACCTTGTTTCCCTAGATCAAACTCTAGTTGGTACACTAGTATTAGCTAGAGAGATTTTATATCAAATGCTTAGACCTGCTTAGTTATAATATTTGTTTTGGGAGATATTTCACATAAAATGATAACCCTGTTTACATAAAATGATATGCTTTTGTTATGTACTCTTGACTTTGGTGAGTTAAGGAGGTTTACGAATTATTTTGAAAACAAAATATAAAAACCTAGTTTAGACTTAGGCAATTGGTTAGAATGGTGGGTGCAGGCATGCCCTGTTGGTTGGAGCTGCAGTGTTTGATTATCGTGCACAGGGGTACGTGGTTGAGCCTAAGTCAGATTAAGGACCGGTCTGTGAGCTACTGTTGCAAAGCCCTACCGTACTACCACATGGCTGGTATGGGACAGCCCTGGCTGAATAATTTGCAAAGTCCCAACCCGAGTCAAGTTGTAGGTTGAAAGTGAGCGTGGTTGGTGCCATGTGGAGTCTCACTTGGGCGAGCGTGGTTAAACCATGAGAAGTCTCGTCTAGGTTCAAGAGGGGGTCCCGGTCTGGTGGATTCCCTACTGGCATGAAACCTTAGAGTTGGCTTGGCCAGGTTGAAGGCTTTGCATTGTAAAGGCCTTGTCACGACTCCTCGCCGCACACCTAAGGAAGTGTGTAACCCAGTGGCAATATGGGATGATTGTGTCTTGTGGGTAAAGCTGTACAACCTCTGCAGAGTGTATAATCTATCCTGGATAGCCGTGCCCACGGTCATGGGCATGCTGAGTAAAAGTTTTTCGTGGATTAGACTTTGTTTTTCAAAAATGTTTTTGAAAACCTTGTGGATGGATGGAATCTACGAGAGATGAAAACCTTACGGATGGATGGAATCCATGAGAGATAGAAACCTGGTGGATGGATGGAATCCATCAGGGTTGTGCAGTGAAGCGTGTGGATGGATGGAATCCATACAGGATCTTTTGGAAAGGATGGTCTGGGTGGGATGCCCGTGGATAGGTTGGTGTTTGGTCGGAGCCGGCACTGACGGTATTATTTTTTATTACAAGTATTGTTTTTACGTACGGTATTAAATTCAGCATGTTCAATCTATTTACTGTATTTCATTGAATGTTGTGACAAAGGTACTATTTAAGCCGGGTTCTGACAAAGGTGGTATCAGAGCCATGACGATACTAAGACGTGACCGTAGGTAGAATAGAATGGTTTGACCCTAAGGACTTATTTTTAATAAAACATTATTTTCAAAAACAAATATATGTATGTATATAAATATATGCATATATGATGCTTATCCTTTCCCCTCAATCCTTCCTTTCTCTCATCCCTCAACTCTTCCTCATCTTTAATATAATCATTCAAAAATACACTTCTAACTTCTCTCTCTTCTTCAAACCATTGTAGATGAATACTTACGATGATGCACCAAATGATGGATGGAGTATGGGTCTTCATCGACTACTTAGTCGTTTGGTTTTACAACGTCGAGCTATCTACGTGCATAAACAAGATCGCCATGGAGACCGGATAGTGGGACATCGCATCACTCTACTCATTACTAAGCGAACTGGACAAGGAAGTCTGTGTCTCTGCATCAAGGGAAATGGATACTCGTTTAACAGAGCCAAACAAGAAGCCGCTTGTAAAGCAGTTCTTCGTCTATGCCACCTCTTTAATCTCCGCATTCAAGGGACGCATATTGTGCATCGAGAGCCACGAAGGATGACCCCGAGACGACCCTTACCCCTTTAGGATGAGTTGTTAGGCTAGCTAATAAAACGCTGTTATGAGCTATCAGTTTCCTCTTTGTGTGCAGTCAGTAACTATTACCTATTATGAGTTTAATAAAGATTTTATTAAAGTTGAATTTTGTTTTGGGTTGCAAAATATCCCTATTCCCTCCTTTGCCTTGAGTCTCCTCTCTCCTAATTCTTAAAACAACAAGCGGATGGTGAACACAAGGAACAACGGTAGCGGCAACCTCAATGCAAGCACAAGGAAGTCGATCTGTCCCCACTTCTCCTCGAACAAATGAACTGATTGGGCTCGGATGATGGCAAACCAGAATCAACTCATTCAGCTGCTAACACGGACTATCAACAACTCGCACAACATGCTCTACTTGTGCCAGCTCAAGCTCCACAATCAAGACTATCGGAGTTTATGAGGTTGCGTCCCCCGACCTTCCCCAGCAGCACTGAACCCATGGACGCGGAAGATTGGCTTAGAGCCATAGGAAAGAAGCTGGACATTATCTAATGCAGTGATCGGGAAAGAGTTTTGTTTGCTTCACATCAGCTACATGGACCAGCATCAGAATGGTGGGACACCTACACTGCCGCACATACCAATGCTCAAGCTATCACTTGGAATGGGTTTGTACGTAACTTCCGCAAAGCTCATGTTCCCACTGGCACCGTCACTCTGAAGAAAAGGGAATTTTGAGCACTACGCTAAGGAAGCCGCTCAGTGAATGAGTACGTACAAAAGTTCAACCAGTTGGCATGCTATGCACCTGAAGACGTAGCCACCGATGAAGCTAAATAGGAAAGGTTCCTAGAAGACTCAATGATGACACGTCGATTCAACTTCTCTCCAATGATTATGCTGATTTCCACCAGCTTGTCAGCAAGGCGATTCTCCATGAGTCCAAGCATCAAGAGATTGAGAACTGGAAGAGATGGATGCGTGGTCAGCATATGAACACCGGCAGTTTCTCCAAGGCCAGAAGAGCTCCACCACAGAACAACAGATTCCAGCCTTCGTCATCAACCGGAGAGCTAGTCCCCACTGACACCTCTCCCAATGCTGAAGACAACAAGGTCTTGAAGGACCCAAACCCTGCAGCAGGAGTCACTTGCTTCAACTGCCATCAGATGGGACATTACACCAGCAACTGCCCCCAAGAAGCAGCAGGTAGTGAAGAATGGTACCCCAGGAGCATCGACAAACAACAACCTGTAGGCAGTAAATAGAGGACCAAAGAAGTTCATGAAAGGACGCCTGAATCAGATATCAGCTCAAGCCATGCAGAGTAAGATCCAAACCCATTTCTTTGCTAGCCAACCCGAATCTCGGGGACGAGATTCTTTTTGAGGGGGGTAGATTGTAACAGCCCAAGTTTTTATGAAAATAAAAATAAATAAATAAATAATAAAAATTGATTAAAATAAAATTTTAAATTAAAATTAGCATTTTTGTTGCCTAAATTTTATTTTTGGATTTGCCCTGGATATCTGTTTTTGAAAAGCCTGATTTTCTGTATTTTTGTTGCCTAATTTCTGAAAATCTGGAAATTGAAATCAAAAATTAAAAACCTCTCCTCCCCTCCGGCCGCCACGTGGACGGCCGGGATCAGGCCACGTGGACGGCCGGGATCAGGCCACGCGCCCCCGCCCGATCCTGCCTTACCCTTCCACTTGGTGCCACGCGGTGGCTGGATCACGCCACGCGCCCCTCGCCCATCCGCCCCTCCGCCCCGCCTAACCCCGCTAGCCGCTGATCCCCGCCCTTGGCCACGCGGCCACATCTCAGCCACCCAAACCCCGCTCCTCTCTCTCCTCACCCCGGCCCACCCGTCAGCCGCCCCTCGCCCTCCTCTCTCTCTCTTTGTGCGCCGACCCCACGGTCCGGCGTCTCTCCTCCCGCGCTTCGTCCTCCTTCGCGCACCCGCCACCGCAACCGTCGGCCCCGCTCCCCCGGTCACCACCCCCACTTCCCCGCACCCAACCGTGGCCCTCCTCGCTCCTCCACCTCCTCTCCTGCACGCCCGCGCCCCACGCGCCCACTCTCTCCCCCCAATTCCGCGCCGGCCTCCCGCAACCGCCGCCACGACCCCGACCTCTCCTGCGAGGAATTCCCCCGGCCTCTCCCCCTCCCCGAGCCTATAAAAGGCACCCCGGCTCTGCCACAACTTGCACTTGCTCCCCCTCCGCTCCCCATCCCCTCCCCGCCACTCCATCACCGTCACGCCGAAGCTCCCGAGCGTCGCCGCCGGCCTTCTCCCGGCCGTCTCCGGTAAGCCGCGCCCCTCCCCCGAGTTCCCCTCGGCTTCCTCTTCCCGTAGCCGCCCTCGCAAAAGCTCAAAAGTATTCCAACATTTATTTCTAGCACAAAGAGGTTATACTTGCATTTGTGGGTTGTTACATTAATTAGTGTAGTTTCAAATAATGATTTTCAGTGTAAATTTCCCTACGTCACATTCTGGACTATTTTTTTTAGATTCCAATTTTAATTCTATTTGGGTTTCATCAATTGTATATTTTTTCGCATGGTAGTGTTCATAAATTACCTTCCAGAGAAACATCAGTCCAAAGCCAGGAAACTAAATTCCAACAAAATACAATAAAAAAGTTTTAAATTTTACACATTTTCCAACATCCTAAATTTTAGGATGTTACAACCAATGCAGAATTTTGAACAATTTCCCAAGATTTCCCGACATTTTCCAAGATAGTGCCAAATAATTTTAAAAAGAGGGGGTGGTGCATTGTATCTATGATCATACCAAAATACTAGCAGTGAAGGACTGTGGATGGAAAGGAAACAGCTATGGACTGCATGCATTCCGTGATTGCAGCACAACCATAGGAGAAAGGGTCAATGAACCTCCCTAAAGGAGGCTTCCGCTATTAATAACACATGCTGTATGGCTAGAATAGAAGAACTTGTTCTATATAAATTGGCCAAAATCCAACACCTCCCTTCGCGTAAAGATGTTGAGAATGACTAAATCCATCCATTTCAATTGCGGTGCCAACACAGGTCGAGTCACAGAGATCATGGTTGTTCTCCTCCTTGTGGTTATCCTCGCTGCCACCTTCACCACACACACGTGTGCAGCTAGCAACACAAAGCCACCATCAGTTGTGGATTCCATGCAGCCATCCGCCGCCGCGGTGGAGTTCCTCCGTGCTCGCTGCAACACCGTGGAGGAGGTATTTAAGAACCACTGCTATAACTCTCTCCTCCCACATGCAGACTCCTTCTACGGTAGCCATGTCAAGCTTGCCTACGCTGCCACCGCCATCCTGGTTGGCCGGCTCCAAGTCTCGGTAAGAGAGATGCGCCACGCCAATAGCACGGGCAAAGACCCAATGATTAGTCGGTGAAACGGGTGCCTTAAGTTGATCGAAGAAGCCACCGATGGCGATAGAGAGGCGTTGGCCAGCCTCCGCCGCCTTGAGGCTAATAGCAACGGTGGGAAGCTGGGCGGGCGGGACCTAGAGCATGTAAATAATTGGATCGATAAGGTGCAGATGAAGGTCAGCGAGTGCTCTATGGATCTGGTTGCGATTGAGGCGGAGCTACCTGTGACACTCAAAGTGCAAGTTGACCTATATGTCGCAATCCCTCTCTTCAAAGCCATACTAAAGTGAACGAACACTGCCACTTCGGCCGATTGGTTTTGGTATTCTTGTTGCCCAGAATGCATTTTTCCAACTTGTGTCAGGGAAAGTAAGCCATGTATGTTTTATTTTGGCATTTATGACTCATGTAATTTGTAAGCAACTATGCTTAATGTTTCTTTACATATTATGATCTTATTATTTTATCTCACCTTAAATATATAAGGATGAGTAGAACAAGCAACAAGATCACACCTACGCAGCAGATGTGTCTGTTTGTTGCCGAAATTCGCTGCAAACATGTAAATTAAAATGGGCAGCATATCCAGCAAAATCTCGCGTAATAGTGACTAACAATTTTTCGTAAATCAGGAAGCGGATTAGGAAGAATTCATAGCATATGTAAATGTCTAATTTTAAAATAGGCGTATAGCCTTTTTCAAAAGACTATTTGGCGGTACATGTATTTGCACATAATATGGATTTCTGGATCGTTATTCTTGCACATGCAATCACCTCACAATAAAATAGATGTTTCTAGTCATATATCTGTGGTGGTGCCCTTGGAAATCATCCTCTTGAGAGACGTACGTTGTTGTCACTCGACTCAAGCATCGATATTTAGAAGCTGAGGGTAAAGTCCATGCATTCGGCCTCACGGATGCGACATTGTTCGCCATGCATCCTCGAGATCTGCCCTTTATTGGAGCAGCTCCACACCTTGAAACTTCTTGCTCTAGGAGATAACCGGATCTGGAGCTGCGAGCAAAGTGCGGTAGCTTCATAAATTTACATGGCTGTTGGGGGTCTGTAATCGTATGATGGCTGCATGCACCCGCTCCCTGGCATACACATTGATCTAGTATGTACATCCACTGTTTGCATGCACTGCATGGCATGTACGTACGTGTGTGCCCATAGAAACCTGTGCATGTTAATCACAAAGCTCGATATGTACCTGTTGTAGGGGTGGCCCCCACCTAAGCCCAGCAGGCCTGTTAGGAGGTTATAAGAACCAGAGTAACATGCGTAATGACTCAAGTGCCCCTAATGGGGATGTACGGATGTAAGGGCATAATTGTAAAAGTATACTCCATATGAATATATATATCAGGATGAGGGGGAGGGAGAGACAGAACACTTCCACCTCTCCACTACCACCTCTCTCTCTCTCTCTCTGTTTGGTCTGTAACCACAACAGTTGGCGCCGTCCGTGGGGAGGACAAGGACAAGCCTGAAGACCGAAGAAGAAGGATGGCACCGAAAAAAGCTTCATCAGCGGCGGCGAAGGGAAGGAAGACGGCTGGGTCGGAGCGGCGCGTGAATACCAGGGCTTCGGCATCGGCCGTCGAAGGAGCTGGCGGCGGCGCAGGTGTAGTGGTCGCGGGCGTCGACGCTCGCGCTACAACGACCGACCCGGCCAGCGCCGCTGCAACGACATCCAACCCCGTCGTTAGCACTGCAACGACAGCCCCCGCCACCCTCGTCGGCAGTGCGGATCAGACGGCTGGGGGTAGCCGCAATGAAGCATCGCGCGGATCCGGAGATCGTGAGGCAATGGTCCCTGCACCGACCCGTCCGCTGGGGGCTCCGGCGGCCCCGACAGCACCTGCGGTGGAAAGCGCCCTACTAACAGCCCTCAACGCGTTCCAGCGGGAGCTAAGGGATCTTCGCGGAGCCGTCCGAGATATGCAAGAGGCTCGGAGCCAGCAGGCCGCGCCGGTAGTCGCGCCCGAGCCCACGCCGGAGAGGGTGGATAGCCGCGAAGCCCCCACGTCTAGCCACGTGTCGCTGCGACGCCAGATCCGAGTCCCCGCCGCGGGCTGCAGCAGGCGGCGTGGCCCGAAGACTTCAAGTTCCCTGACGTCATCGACCCGTACAAAGGCGACACAGACCCCCGCGAGTTCGTGCGCGTGTACGAAACCGCGATCGAGGTCGCGGGCGGAGACGACACCACGAAGGCGAAGGGACTCCCCCTCGCGCTGCAAGGAGTGGTGCTCTCTTGGTTCTTTACCATAGAGCCGGGCTCCATCTACGCGTGGGAGCAGCTCCGCGACCGCCTTCACAACAACTTCCAAGGAAACTATGTTGAGCGAGTCGACGCGGACCAACTCTTCGCCGTGAAGCAAAAACCCTTGGAGAAGCTCCGGGACTACTTCAAGCGCTTCGCCAAGATTCGATGCCAGGTGAAAGACGTTAATGAAACCACCGTCATTAATGCAGCCATACAGGGCCTTCGTCCGGGTCTGATGGCCGAGTACAATGCGCGAAAGCTAATAGAGACGGTGGCGAAGCTCTTCGACAAGATGGGCGAATTTGCACGGGCGGAGGAGGATGCGCGAAGACACAGCGCCACCGCCCTCAACCTCGCCCACGAGGAGCGCCCCCCACGCGAAGTGGGGGCGGGTGGTCACTCCTCGAAGCAGGGCCGCAGCCGGGAGCCCCGGGGAGGCCCTCCCCGAGGCAGCGATACCGAGGCATAGGAAAGCTCTTCAGGGAGTAGGCATAATCCTCTGCGCCACCAGCGCAGGTCATAGGCGGCCCATCATGTCCTCAAAATCAAGAGCGCCCGCCAAGACCCGACCCCGTCTCATGGAGGGGAGACCGGGAATCGGAAGGCGGACTTGGTTGTGGCGACCAACCCCGCGCAGAGCAAGAGCTCCTACATTATGGCAAGTGGTGCGAGGTACACGGCTACGGCGATCATTACACAAGGGCATGCATCGCAGTCACGGAGCTGCGGAGTGTGCTGGCTGGGTCTTGGGCTTTGCCTCCTCGGCCCCCCGCCGGAGCCCATGTGGGGCACCCAAGGGGTAGCCCCCTGCGGGCCACTGCGGTAGAGGGCGCGCAGCATCGCACCGTCAACGTCATCACCGGAGGTTCCTCCTCAAGGGCCCCTGGGGAGCAGCCGCAATTGTGGATGCCGCCCTGCAACATCACCTTCGACTTGAATGACACCAGGGGTGTGGAGTACCCTCACCAAGACCCTCTAGTTATCCAGGCCCACATAGCGCGCTGCGACGTCAGGCGCGTCCTTGTCGACGTGGGAAGCTCTGCGAATATTTTGTTCGCAGAGTCCCTCGACCGTATGGGGATCCCCCGCAGCCGGCTAGAGCAGCCAGGAGCTCCACTTCAAGGCTTCGGAGGTCAACCGCTGCAGGCCCTGGGCACGTGTCCCTTCTGGTCACTTTCCGTCAGGAGGGCAACAAGGGAAACATCCGGACCGAGCATGTCACCTTCGACGTCGTGAATATCCCACATCCCTACAACACCATACTGGGGCGACCCGCCATCAACTCTTTCGAGGCAATCCCACACTACACGTTTTTGTGTATGAAGCTCCCGGGCCCGGAGGGTGTTAGCACCGTCTTCGGCGATCAGGACCTGGCCAGGCGTTCTGAGGTCAGCAGCCGAGTTCCGCATCGCCCGGTGCATGCCCTCTCCGACACGCTTGGCGATGGGCCCTCCGCCCCCCGGGTGGACGCCCAAGCCTCGGCCCGAGGGCGGAGTCAAGAAGGTGCCGCTCCAGGCGGAGGGATAGTTTGTGTCCATCGGCGAGGGGCTCCCCCGAAGGTCGAACGGGATCTGCTCCGAGTGCTTCAGAACAACGTTGACATTTTCGCATGGTCGCCGAAGGACATCAAGGGCATAGACCGAGCAGTAATCGAGCATCGCTTGGCGGTCCGCCCCGACGCCAAGCCGGTCAAGCAAAGGCTTCGGCGTATGTCGATGGATCGGTAGCAGGCGGCCAAAATAGAGGTGGCGAAGCTTCTTCGAGCCGGAGTCATTCGCGAGGTCCACCATCCAGAGTGGCTCGCTAACCCGGTACTTGTCAAAAGGCGGCGAGCTCGGCGTATGTGCATCGACTTCATGGCACTCAACAAGGCGTGCCTAAAGGACAATTACCCTTGCCGCACATCGATCACCGGTCGATGCCACCTGGTGCGAGCTAATGAGTTTCTGGACGCCTATTCCGCTACCGGTATACATGGCCAAGACGACGAGGAGAAGACCGGTTCGTCACACCACCGGGACGCGTTCGCGCCGCCGAATGCCCTTTGGCTTGAAGAACGCAGGCGCTACCTTTACCCACCTCGTCGCTATTGCCCTGGCCGCCCAGCTCGGGAGGAACGTCGAAGCTTACGTCGATGATGTGGTGGTCAAAACCCGGCAGCTCGCTCTGCATGGCCGAGACCTCCAGGAGACATTCGACAACCTCCGGAAGGCGGGCATCAAGCTCAACCTCGACAAATGTGTCTTCGGTGTGCAGGCGGGCAAACTCCTAGGTTTCCTCATGTCCGGACGGGGCATCCAGGCGAACCCCGACAAAGTAGACGCCATCCTGGGTATGGAGCCGCCCAAGACGACGAGGGAGGTCCAGAGGCTGGCGGGCCGCATGGCAGCACTAAGCCGCTTCCTATCTAGGGCGGCGGAGCGGGGCCTCCCATTTTTCAAGACACTCCACGGGTGCGATGGATTTTGTTGGGACGGCGATTGCGCGAAGGCCTTCAACGAGCTCAAGGAGCACCTGGCAAGCCTCCCCACTCTGGTCGCCCCAGCACTGCAGGCTCCTCCCTCTATTCGCCGCGTCGGCCACCGCGGTTAGCGCCGTCCTCGTCTTAGAGGAAGGCGCCATGCAGCGGCCCATATACTTTGTCTCTGAAGCCCTCCAAGGCGCCAAGACAAGATACACGGAGCTTGAGAAGCTCGCCTACGCGCTGGTCATCGCCTCCAGGAAACTTCGGCATTATTTTCTGGCCCACCCGATCACAGTGCCTTCCTCATTCTCCCTGGCAGAGATGTTACACAACAGGGAGTCCACAGGGTGCATCGGCAAATGGGCCGAGCTTGCCCCCTTCTCCTTGACATATGCTTCACGAACGGCAATCAAATCCCAAGTCCTTGCGGATTTTCTCGCCGAATGGACCCCGCCAGCCCAACCAGCCCAGACGCATGATGACCCCGTCTGGACGCTCACCATTGACGGAGCTTACGGCGTCGCGGGCGCGGGCGTAGGTGCGCTGATTGTCACGCCCGAAGGACAGCGTTTGCTATACTCGGCGCGCCTTGCCTTCCCCGCTACCAACAACACAGCTGAGTACGAGGCGCTGCTCTTTTGCCTGACGAAGCTCAAGGCAATCGGCGCGAGACGGGTACTAGTCCGCACCGACTCGCGCTTGGTGGCTGGTCATGTCGACAAGTCATATCAAGCCAAGGACCCTGAGTTGGCCAAGTACCTCGCGGCTGTGAGAGCGAGGGAAAGGCACTTTTTGGGCGTCACCGTCAAGGCATCCCCTGTGCGGAGAATGAGCAGGCCGACGCCCTCGCTAAGGCGGCTAGCCAGCAACTGCCCCCCTAATGGGGCGTTTTATGAAATACTATTGTAGGCGACCATCGTGCAGGACAACCGAGACGCGACACTTGTCCACCGCATCGACCGGCCGGGTGACTGGCGAGAGCCCATCTTCAATTTCTTGCAAGGCATCGCCGAGCCGGAGAACCCCGCCGAGCTTCGGCGTTTGCAGCACCGCGCAAGATCTGTCCAAGTGTTCGAAGGGATACTCTACAAGAGAGGGGTCTGCGCACCGCTCTTGCGCTGCCTCTCGACTGAGGAGGGGAAGGAGCTCCTTACGGAGATCCACGCGGGCGCGTGCGGGTCCCACCTGGCACCGAGGTCATTAGTCGGCAAGGCGTTCAGGCAAGGCTTTATCGCCAATCGCCATCACCGACGCCAGACCTCGCCCGTCGGTGCCAAGGGTGCCAGTGGATGGTGCGCATTATCCGCAGGCCCCCGACGAGCCTCAACCCCATTCCCCCGGTGTGGCCACTCGCACGCTGGGGCGTTGACATAGTAGGACCACTTGCCCGCGCTCCAGGAGACCTGCGGTTCGTGGTAGTTGCGCTGGAGTATTTCTCCAGATGGCCGGAGGCGGTCGCCCTGGCTAAAGTAACCTCTGCGGCCATATAACGCTTCCTCTGGCCAAACATCATATGTCAATTCAGCGTGCCCGGGAGCTCACGGTTGACAACGGCCTGCAGTTCGACGCCACCCTCTTCAAGGAATATTGTGACAGCATGGGCATCACCCTTCGATTCGCCTCGGTAGGGCATCCCCAGTCCAATGGGGCGGTCGAACGGGCGAATGGTGCCATCTCCGCGGCCATCAAAAAGCGCCTGGTCGGGTTGCCGAAGGGAAAGTGGCCAAGCGAGCTCCACAACGTTCTTTGGTCGCTTCGCACAACGGTAACGCGTCCAACGGGATTCACGCCGTTCAAGCTCCTTTTCGGCGACGAAGCAGTGACGCCCGAGGAAATCAAGGCTGGCTCGCGGAGGGTCCTCGTCCAAGCACCCGAAGAGGAGCGCCGTGTGTCCTTAGACCTCCTCGATGGGGTACGGACAGGTGCAGCCCATCATGTCGAGAAGTACGCGCGGCAGACAATGCGTACTCGGGACCGCTCTATCTGCCCGCGAGGATTCAAACCTCGGGATCTCGCTCGAGTGGCGCCGCAGCGGAGACCACCGCAACCGGAGTCAAGTGGGAAGGCCCGTACATCGTGATGGAAGCATTGCCGGCGGGGCCGCCCGCCACGCTCAAAGGACAAGCCCTCCGACACACATGGAATGCGGACAGGTTGCGGCGATACTACGCTTAGAAGCAGGACGGCAAGCGTAGCACCACCAGCCCCTTGTACAATGCTCGCCCGCGCAAACGGGAATTCAATAAAGATTGCTGTTCTCAGAGCATTGCATGTCCGCGCTGCACACAGCAAAGTCCACGGGCTCTAAATAAGCCGTAGCGTCGAGGTCCGCCTCCGCACGCGTGAGTCTACGGACTATAAAGCAAGTCGTAGCGTCGAGGCACGCCTCCGCATGCGCCAGTCCACGGACTCTAAATAAGATGTAGCGTCGAGGTCCGCCCCCGCACGCGTGAGTCTACGGACTATAAATGAAGTCGTAGCGTCAAGGTCCGCCTCCGCACGCGCCAGTCCACGGACTCTAAATAAGACGTAGCGTCGAGGTCCGCCTCCGCACGCGCGAGTCTCCGGACTATAAAGGAAGTCGTAGCGTCAAGGTCGCCTCCGCACGCGCCAGTCCACGGACTCTAAATAAGACGTAGCGTTGAGGTCCGCCTCCGCACGCGCGAGTCTACGGACTATAAAGCAAGTCGTAGCGTCGAGGTCCGCCTCCGCACGCGCCAGTCCACGGACTCTAAATAAGACGTAGCGTCGAGGTCCGCCTCCGCACGCGCGAGTCTACGGACTATAAAGCAAGTCGTAGCGTCGAGGTCCGCCTCCGCACGCGCAAGTCCACGGACTCTAAATAAGACGTAGCGTCCAGGTCCGCCTCCGCACGCGCGAGTCTATGGACTATAAAGCAAGTCGTAGCGTCGAGGTCCGCCTCCGCACGCGCCAGTCTACGGATGTAAATAAGACGTAGCGTCGAGGTCCGCCTCCGTACGCGCGAGTCTACGGACTATAAAGCAAGTCGTAGCATCGAGGTCCGCCTCCGCACGCGCCAGTCCACGGACTCTAAACTAAGACGCAACGGGGCGACGCCCTCGTGCGCACCAGTCTACGGACTCTAAAGGAAGTCGTAGCGTCGAGGTCGCCTCCGCACGCGCCAGTCCACGGACTCTAAATAAGACGTAGCGTCGAGGTCCGCCTCCGCACGCGCGAGTCTCCGGACTATAGAGGAAGTCGTAGCGTCGAGGTCGCCTCCGCACGCGCCAGTCCACGGACTCTAAATAAGACGTAGCGTCGAGGTCCGCCTCCGCACGTGCGAGTCTCCGGACTATAAAGGAAGTCGTAGCGTCGATGTGGCCTCCGCACGCGCCAGTCCATGGACTCTAAATAAGACGTAGCGTCGAGGTTCGCCTCCGCACGCACGAGTCTCCGGACTATAAAAGAAGTCGTAGCGTCGAGGTCGCCTACGCACGCGCCAGTCCACGGACTCTAAATAAGACATAGCGTCGAGGTCCGCTCCGCACGCGCGAGTCTACGGACTATAAAGGAAGTCGTAGCGTCGAGGTTCGCCTCCGCACGCGCCAGTCTACAGACTCTAAATAAGACGCAGCGGGGGGACGCCCTCGCGCGCACTAGGACGTGGATGTCAATCCCACGCACTCTCCGGAGTATAAACAAGATGCGGGGGTCTTCTCCTCGCGCCCGGCGGCTGGTAACACCAAGAATAAAGTGCTAGTGGGTTTCATTGCAAAAGAAAGAAGGTTACATGGTTACAAGCATGAGAACCAATACATCATTCCCCCGCCCTCCCCGACCAACCGTTCAGTCTTGGCGCGGTGCGAACGACCCCGTGCCGTCGTCGTCGTGGTGTTGGAGGACTCCTTCGAGCCAGCGCAGGAGGTCCCCCTCTACATGCAGCATCTGCTGCACGGCGACCCTCGCTGCATCTTCCCCGAAGCGGCCCCAGATCCGTTGATGGAAGTTTTGCAGGCTAGGCCCGATGGAGCGAATGGTGTCCGACATAACCTCTGGTCGGCCCGGAAGATCCAGTTGAGGATTCGCCAGCTCATGGGTATGTCTACACCCGCGAGTGTGAAGCAGGGCGAGGGCGAAGCACGCACCATGGTAGCCGCAGTGCTCCCCAAAGGTCCTGGCGCCACGAAGAGCAACGCCCGCCCCCTCCTCGATCAACCCGAGCGTCTCCGTCAGGTCCTCTCGCCCGTGCGTAGTGTCTGGCACTTTGACGCACAGATCTCGGAGGGCCTGGTTCAGAGACTCCATGGCCCGCCACGCCGACGTGGACGCGTCTTCCAAGACGCGGCTATTCCCGCGCAGCACTCCGCCACCGGCATTCTCCTCCGGGATGGCACCGCCGCAGAAGGCGGCGCGCCTCTCGCCGCGTGCACACGGCTTCCGTGGCCTCGAGTTGTCGCGGCGCCATGGCGCCTCCACCGCAAGCTCTTCATCCTTCACCGCGAGCATTGTTTGCTTCGCAAGGCTGGTTTCGAGCCCTCGCTCCCGAACACGGCCTCGTCAAAGGACCGGCCGAGGGCGGCGGCCCGCAAAAACAACAAGTCGCAGCGCCAGCAGTACCCTCGAAACTGAAGCGCACATATTTACCCTCATCTCGGAGGCCTGCAGCGCGAGCGCTAGGAGTTCCCCCTCGCATGACAACAACGCCTGTCGGTCAAGGCCGTTGTCGGCGCGTTCTACGGCTGCGGTAAGGACGCGAAGTATCTCCAGGCGCAGGAGGAAGTCCGAGCGCGCGAGCCCCGGCCCCACCGCACCAGGATTTATCGAGGCCCCGGCCACATCAGCTGCAACGGACACCTGCGGGGCATCCTGCATAAAGCTTTGGACTTCACGCATACCTCCGTTGCTCGATCATTCGCCACGACCGGGAGACTTCGTCTCGCCTGATGTTGACAGAATGAGCGAGCAGATCGGAGAAAGTTTCACGAAGTCATGAGAAGAAAGGGACTCACGCCTACCTCCTACGCCTCTCGTCGCGGTAGGCAGTGGTGCCGGTGATGCGGGCGCCTCGATGGTTGGTGAGGAGGTCCTCTCGGCCGCACCAGCCGCTGTAATCCCGCGACAGGACCCCGCAACCTCGTATCGACCCCTCGCTGGCGGAGGGGACTGAGTTTGAGGGCGTTTCGCCTGCGGCGGCGCAAGCGATTCTTTCGCGGCGGCACCAACTGCGGTTCCCGTCGCCCCCACGACTTCCTCCGTAAGGGGCGCGCCCTCGCCGGCTACTGCGGTTGATAGCGAACCATCAACCGTGGTTTTCTCGTCGGGAACGCTGCCCCCCCGGGTTGGCAAGTTCCGGCTCAGCGGTGGCCGTGAGCACGGGTTCGTTGGCGTCAGCAGATGGTGCCAGGGGATTCGAGACGGCGCGCCCCTCCGATGCAGTGTGGCCGGGCCCACCGTCGGTCGCATGCCCCGTCTCAGCTGTGCTGGCTGCCAAGGGGCCTGCTGGGTCGCATACGGCAGCCGGGGAGCGGGCCCGGCGTCGCGAAGACAACACCCCCGTAGGGCTATCACCATCCTGAGCGCCCGGAGTCCCGGCGGGAAGCTCCTCAGGCACCACACGCTCGGGCATAGTAATACCCAGAGCCTCACATCTGCGGTTTACCCGCCCTTGCTTAGCCGCCTTGACTGCGGCCTCGCGATCCTGGTGCTCCTTAAGCGTGTAGGGGCCGAGGAGCGCCGCAACCGCGCGCCCACGCGTCTTCCAGCCGAGCCACTGCGTAGAAGAGCACGTCAGTCGGGCGGAGGCCAAGCAGATACAACGACGCGCATAAAATGCGCCGGGCGACTTACAAGGAGCGGGCGGCGGAAGCGGCGAGATACGGATGGGCTGAACCCGTCCTCGCGGAGGCCGTCCTGTCCAACATACTTCCCCCGGGAAGAGAGCGGCGCCACCCCGTGCATTATGAACTCCTCGGCTAGGTCGCCTTCAGACTCGGCGTACTGTTAAACGAGATCGGCCCACCTCGGCATTGCAGTCCGCTCTTGTCGGTCACGGTGTAGTAGAACCACTGCCGAGTCCAGCCGGCCTCCCATTTCCCGACGAGGATGGCGCGGGGAACAACGTCGCGCACGACGCCCGTAGCACGAAGTCCACACCGCCGAAGTTGGACACCGCCCCTTCAACTTTTCTGGGTCAGCAACGCGCGTTGTGCAGGGTGGCGAATAGGCTCACGCTGGGACGCCGCACCTCTGTCCGCATCGCCCACGTGAAGACAGCCAGGCGAAGTATTGCGTGGGGCGTCAGTTGGGCTAACTCCAGCTTATAGGCCCGCAGGACTTCGCCCACGAACAACGTGCAGGGCATTCGAAGGCCGGCGTCGAAGAACGCGACAAAAACAATCGCCTCCATGGCCCAAGGCTTCGGCTCTGTCTCGTCCCGACGGGGTAGGCGAGCCCCATCGCGATCCTCGATCTTCTTCTCCTGCAGGAGTCGCTGCAGCGTCCCTTCGGTCACGCGGCTCCTCCCCAACACACGGGAACACCAGCCCCCTGAGTGCTCCATGGCGTCCCACCACTTGTTGGCGCGCGAGCCCCCCCGCGGCACCAGTTCGTACTCCCCGGGAGGATGGGACACCTCGCCTTGCCTAGGCAAGGAACCGTTGTGGGGATGGTGGGAGGCGTCCTCAGGGCTGGCCATCGCTCTTCGCGATTAGGGAGAAACAAGCAAGGAAAGGAGCAACTGGCGCTACAATTAGCACGGGCAGAAGCAAAGCGGCACGCAACCAAAAGTGCCTCCACCTTAACACTGGCACCTTATAAAGGCCGCTCGCCTCTCATGTGGCCCGAAGCACAGACAAATTAAACTTGCAGCGGTTCGACTGCCCGTGATTTGGAAAGAAGAATCGCCGGGGCCAAGAGGACCGTGCCCGGTAGGTGACCAAACAGCGCACAACGCCTCCACGCCCTCAACACGCGTCCAACTTCCCTGGGGAAGAGGCGAACGGCCGCGGTCACGCAACCGCTCACATCCCACGACGCACCAGTCGCGAGTCGCCGCGTGTCCCACTCCCAGGATGGCAGACTGCACGACGCGGCAGCCTGACCTCTGCCAGGCCAGGCGTCAGCCTGATTCCAGCCACCATTAAAAGCGCACTACCAGACTGCAAGGTCACAACAGCTTCGAAGCGCAGCAACGTCGACGCCAAGCTCCAATCTTAGCGCAAGGACGGAGTGCGTGTGCGTCTACTTCGACTAGGCGCCAGCCTCCGCTGCCACCCGTTCGAAGGGTAGGGGACGGAGCGCGCGCGCGTCTACTGTGACTAGGCGCCAGCCTCCGCTGCCACCCGTTCGAAGGGTAGGGGACGGAGTGCTCCGCTGCCACCCGTTCGAAGGGTAGGGGACGGAGCGCGCGCGTCTACTTTGACTAGGCGCCAGCCTCCGCTGCCACCCGTTCGAAGGGTAGGAGACGGAGCGCGCGCGTCTACTCCAACTAGGCGCCAGCCTCCGCTGCCACCCGCTCAAGGGTAGAGGACGGAGCGCGCGCGCGTCTGCCGACCAGGCGCCGGCCTCCGCCGCCACCCGCTCAAGGGTAGGGGACGGAGCGCGCGCGTCTAGTTCGACCAGGCGCCGCCTCCGCCGCCACCCGCTCAAGGGTAGGGGACGGAGCGCGCGCGCCTCTGCCGACCAGGCGCCGACCTCGCGCCACCCGTTCGAAGGGTAGGAGACGGAGCGCACGCGCATCTACTCCGACTAGGCGCCAGCCTCCGCTACCGCCCCGCTCCCCCGGTCACCACCCCCACTTCCCCGCACCCAACTGCCGCCCTCCCCACTCCTCCACTTCTTCTCCCGCATGCCCGCGCCCCACGCGCCCACTCTCTCCTTCATCCTAACTCCGATTTATCCCATTCAAATTTCTAAATTCATCAAAAAATCTCCTCTATCCATTTCTGGCCTCAATTCAAATATTTCAAGTCAATTTGAATTTATTTGAATTTGGTGGGTTATTTTCACGTGTAGACTTCGACGATTCGGGAAAATTCTTCGACGAAGATTCAAACCAAGTTGAAGAGCAAGGCAAGTCACACTCCTTGATCATGTTGATCCCAGTTTTCAAAATAAAATTATGTTGATTTAAATTATATTGCATGCATAGTTCTATTCAACGTATTTCAAATTAGTTTTAAATTTAGTTATTGCCTACTTGTTAATTCCTCTGTTGATATTGAATTCCTCGATACCTTGTTTCCCTAGATCAAACTCTAGTTGGTACACTAGTATTGGCTAGAGAGATTTTATATCAAATGCTTAGACCTGCTTAGTTATAATATTTCTTTTGGGAGATATTTCACATAAAATGATATGCTTTTGTTATGTACTCTTGACTTTGGTGAGTTAAGGAGGTTTACAAATTATTTTGAAAACAAAATATAAAAACCTAGTTTAGACTTAGGCAATTGGTTAGAATGGTGGGTGCAGGCATGCCCAGTTGGTTGGAGCCACAGTGTTTGATTGTCGTGCACATGGGTACGTGGTTGAGCCTATGTCAGATTAAGGATCGATCTGTGAGCTACTGTTGCAAAGCCCTACTGTCAGGGCCCGGATATACAATCTGGATTCCTCTGTGATTCCACCGCACTATTCCCTAGATCAGTAGATAGTGCTCACAGATTACAGTTCTGATTATCAAAGTACATATCATGCGAAAGCGTAAATATATAATAGTAGACTTACTCATGGGACGATTAGGCCGAAATCAATAAATTGCAGCAGCGAAAGAACGAAGCACACAGGTGGGACCTTCAGGACATGCCCACAGGCAGCCAACTGGAGGTTCGCGACCTAGTTCTTGACATCTTCATCTTCTTCGTCATCATGATCCAAAAGTATTGCTAAAGCGTAGTGATTTGATTCCTGATTCTAGATTTGTGGGGAAAGCGAATATGAGCACAACCACAGTGCTCGCGAGCCAACACACAGGATGCAATTAAATAGTATGCATGGCTTATCAAAGGAGAGGCTCGGGTTATTTTATTTGCCAAAAATCGCTTTTAGTAGCATTTCTGTTATTAAATCATATTGTTGTTTTTGCAACCTAAAAACTCCTCACCGCGATTGACATCATTGGCTTAATCCACCAAAAATTCACTCTCATTATTAGCTGCTGTCTAAGACTTCCAATAGCGATTGCCATAATCGACTTAATCCACCGAAATTACACTTTCTTTATTGAGTGCTGTCTAAACTCCAAACAGCATGTGTCATCCTCTATTCAATCCACTGATCATATTCTTTCTGTAATGGTTGTTGTCTAAAACTCCAAACAACGAGTGACATCATTTAAATGATCCACCGACTACACACATTTTATATTGATTGCTGTCTAAAACTCCAAACAGCATGTGACATTATTTAGATATTCCACCAAACATACTCTTTCCAAATTGATTGCTGTCTAATCTCCAAACAGCGAGTGACATCACCTAATTAATCTACCGAACATTCTCATCAAGATTTTCTAACAATCCAATCCTTTTTATTATTGATTCAAATCCACCAAGAATATCATTGATCAAGCCTACGATTCAATATTATATATCCACCAAGAATATCATTGATCAATTCTACGATTCACCATTATATATCCACCAAGAATATCATTGATTAATTCTATGATCCACTAGTACCCTCCCACCAAGTAAATCACTTAATCAGAACTATAATCCAATACTTGTATTACTCCTCCAAATTCCCGAAAATTCAATTAGATCGTCTATTTAGCCTATCTATTCAGCTAGACTCCACCAATTTATTTCTTCCAGAACCCACACTATCATTTCCTATTTATGATCGACATGAATCCACCAATACCTTTATCTGTACACTACAAACATCTATTTCCTTTACTCATGACCCTGCTTATTCTTTCCATATTTTATTTTGTAGGAATAGAAATGCTACTATTTGAAAATACAATACATAAAATTTCCTGAGACCTAACAGCTTTGGAACAAAACATAATGTTCAAGGAATATTAACATGATTTTCCATACATATGGCATCACATCATATGCCTAATATCACCATAATTTTTCCATACATATGGCATCACACCACTTGACATCTTTCAGCGTTATAGCCGCTTAACTTACCACTAGGACGACACCCAGGACAACTCAAATCAGGGCTTTTCGCTGCCCTCCACTTTTTCCATTTCCACCCACAAAGTTTTTAAATAGAACTATATCTGGTTAAGTTCCCATGTCCGCCCTTGACCGTAAGGCACACTATTCGAATAGTTTTGACTCGCAGAGTTTGCACACTTTACCCACAAGAGACAGTTTACTCGTTGCCCGCACAATTCCTTAGTCATGCGGTTGAGCGAACCATCACAAGAACTGCTCAAAGTACCTCGCCTTCCATCATCTCACCCTATGGGCCGTTCCCACTTGCGGTGGGTCCCATACATTGTGCGGGATGTTCTCCTTCTGAACGCCTAGCAGCTGGCTACCCACACTGCTAGCACGCCACAGCAGAACCTCACCCTCCGCGGATGTCCCATTCAAGCCCGCCACACAGACAGCCGCTTGCACTACCTCACCTCCTCCACGATGATGATGACTTTCAGGGTCTGGTAAATCTACTAGGCCAAGTTGTACTTTACAGACTTGTGGTTGTACTTGTTTTACACAAGAGGTCATGACAAGATTCAGTCCTTAGGGTTATCTGGGCGGTTCTACCACAAAACACACTCTCGTGCACACCTGCACCATACCCCCGAACCATCCGCCCAGATAATAAGCAATTTGAGGTTTTTGGGAGCATAAAATAATCATATCCAACATATACCAGTCATTACCACCATGACTGCCCAACCAGTCATTACCACCATGACTGCTTAACCAAATTTTCTCATGATTAAAAAGTGGTGCTTGGGAGTTCTCACGCCCATGAGTATCTAAGCAACACTAAGCATGGCATATAATTACGGACTAATTTTCGAAAGGTTACTATTATAATTTTTGCTAGGGCGACAAAGCTCACATTTCCCAATATTCCAAAGGAGATGTAATATAATCAAGTTAATTAGTAGGCATATAACTAGAATCTTAAATTAAACATGTAGTTGCATATAAAATAACAGCATGCAATTTGATAATTTAAAATGAAATAATTTGCAGAAATGTAGGTTCAACATGATCAAAGTATTGACTCGCCTTGCGCGGTTTACCGCGGTCTTGAGCTCACTCAAATTTATCTCCTTTGATGGTCTTAAGCTTCGGGTCTTTATCTTCACCTCGGTCTCAGCCTCGCTTGATCCTTGATTCTTCCGGACTCCAATTTCTAATTACATGCTAAGCAACTGAATTCAAATAAAAACAAATAACTCAAAAGATCCAAATAAATCCAATCACTTTAAATACCCGATTTAATTTAAATTATGAGTTTATTATGATTTGAGAATAGAAGGATGATTCAGGTTATTGTGTTGTAAGCACAGCGGTAGCTGGGTTTGAGCAGGAGGACGAGTTGTCTGAATGCTTTACCGTGAGGGAAAATTTTAGAAACACGAGGGATCAAAAGTGAAGTGTGCCTACATGAATTATCTGCTTTTGGGAAAAGAAGGTGGACAGACATGGCCGATTGGGGAAAGCGAGGCTCGATCTTTTATTTGATGACTTCCTTTTTATTGGTTCATATTTATCAAGAAAGTTCCATGAGTCAGGCAGGACTTATGGACAGATAAAAGAGGTTAGCGAAGATAGTTAAGAGGAATAGAACTTGGTAATTTTAGGATGCGGAAATTTTACAGGAGATGGGTATAATTTTAAATACCCGGTGTAACTTTGATATTTCATGTGGCAATATTTATCTGAGATTGCAACGGCCAGTCAAAGAATCATTGTTTTTTTAACTGCTTAATTAGTATATGAAATGTAATTGCCTAACCAATTATTATTATGCACAAGATTGATTATTTTATTACTAACCAATCTTATTATTAGAGGACTGCATTTTATTGAATGAGTGATTCATGGTTGATATTTTATGTGGCAAAATCTGGCCAAATTGATTAACTTAGTTTGCTTAAATATGTTTAAATGGACGTATGGAGGATAACATCTAAACCGGTCGAGTTTTTGATACGATTAAAGTTATTATTCGAGTTTCCCGAGTAGAGGTTGGAAGCGTTAAAGTTATCTTTACAGATCTTCAAATATGCAACTCTAATTATTAGGATCAAATTTCTAGCACCTTTGATTTATAAAAGAGACTTCTTTAATTAGGTTCACGAATTAGCTTTTAATGGCAACATCCATTCAATTCGTGTCGATTTTCTTGTCATATGAAAATAGACCAGGAATAATCTTGTTTCTTTGGCATAAGCTTATTCGGATTAATCTTGTACATGAGGTCCAGCTTACAAATATTGATTGACGTATAAATACATTCACTAAGGTTAAGTTTCCAATTTGGTTTTATACATTTTTCATTATAAACTCTTAAGTAAATTTCTCATTTGTATTATTGTTCCCCATTTATCTTTACTGGAAACGGATGCATGAATATCCCTTTACTTGTGAATGTACCAATTAGCCAAAAGAGCAAAAAGCTTTGCAATCCCTTTCTCGGTGGGCCCACATAACACCACAGATAGAGCTGCCTTGCTAGCTGTAACAGCAGCAGAGGCGACAGAGGAGGGAAACAGGGAGATGCTCGGCACTGGGAAGGGGTGGTGGCGCCGCGAAGGGCGGCCGGGAGGCTCCGGCGACGGTGAAATGGAAAGCCTGTGATGATGAAGCTCGGTGGCGTGACTTGGCCGGGTGGTGCCAAGGCGGGTGGGCGGCGGTGCTAGGCGGCCGACGGTGGGGAGAAGATGGGCACCGCGGCGGAGGAGGGAAGGTAAGAGGGAAGGTGTGCGTGAGCACAAGTACCGCTCCAGAACATACCGAGCAGCCGAGCTGACCGAGGGTGGCGAGACGAGCCGCACCGGCGCAGCGGCAGCAAGGGCAAGCTACCGTGGCGTAGAGGCTTGGGCGGCGAGAGCCGGCCGATGGTGGGGAAGCTGCGGGTGCCGAGGCGCCGCTCTTGCCGCACGAAATCGGTCCGGACCGCTTGAGGAGGGACGGCGCGGAAGTGGCGATGGGACGGCCGGTGTTGGGGAGGATGGGCGGCGCGCAAGCTTCGGTGAATGAAAAGTCGATTAACCCGGAGAGGAGGCAGATGGAAGGTGGAGGCTCGCCGTGACGCGATCAAAAAGGGGATGGCATCGCCGAAGCGGCCGGGGCAGCGTGGGGCGCCGCGGCGCGTCTTGTGGCACGGTTCCGCAGCTGCGGGAGCAAGGAGAGGAAGGGGAGGCATGAAACGGTGTAGCCGCAAAAAGGGGAGGCCCAGGGTGACTTATAGCATGGAGGGGAATCCGTAGACGCGCTGTAGCCGGCGACTAGTGAACAGGGCGCGGGACAGACCTGGCGTGACCGAGCTCCACGGGCGGCGTTGTGCGATGATGCGGAAACAGGGGGGTGGTTCGGCAAGGCAACGTGGGGCAGGTCGGCGACGGGGTTGAGGTGACGTTGCTGATGCAGGGACGACGATGCACAGGACGAGCGGGGCCGGGTGACGCAGGCGCTGCCGAAGAATAGAGAAAGCAGACGAGCGGGGAAAGAGGAAGACAGAGGAAAGCGGGCGCAGGGGCCGGGTCCATTCGACAGTGGAAGAATGGGAGAACGAGAGGGAGGAGGGGAGAGAGGAAAAGAAAAGGGGGCCCACTGGCATAGAAGGACATGAGAGAGGGGGTAAGGAAAATGCAAGCATTCCAATTTTTGAATTACTTTCTAAGGGTTTGAACTCACCCATTTTATTTCTTTTATGATTGCTATTTTGTGCTCAAGATTTATTTCTAGTTATTACTTGCTTAGGGCAAATCTCAGGAAAACCCAAATAAGATTTTGACAAAAATTTCAAATGCCATTAAGATGTAGAGAAAATTTTTTAAATTCTTCCAAATTTTCAAACATTCAAAATTTAGGATGTTACACCTACCGTACTACCACATGGCTGGTATGGGACAGCCTTGGCTGAATAATTTGCAAAGTCCCAACCTGAGTCAAGTTGTAGGTTGAAAGTGAGCGTGGTTGGTGCCATGTGAAGTCTCACTTGGGTGAGCATGGTTAAGCCATGAGAAGTCTCGTCTAGGTTCAAGAGGGGGTCCCGGTCTGGTGCATTCCTTACTGGGGTGAAACCTTAGAGTTGGCTTGGCCAGGTTGAAGGCTTTGCATTGTAAAGGCCTTGTCACGACTCCTCGCCGCACACCTAAGGAAGTGTGTAACCCGGTGGCAATATGGGATGATCGTGTCTTGTGGGTAAAGCTGTACACCTCTACATAGTGTATAATCTATCCTGGATAGCCGTGCCCACGGTCATGGGCATGCTGAGTAAAAGTTTTTCATGCATTAGACTTTGTTTTTCAAAAATGTTTTTGAAAACCTTGTGGATGGATGGAATCTACGAGAGATGAAAACCTTGTGGATGGATGGAATCCGTGAGAGATAGAAACCTGGTGGATGGATGGAATCCATCAGGGTTGTGCAGTGAAGCGTGTGGATGGATGGAATCCATACAGGATCTTTTGGAAAAGATGGTCTGGGTGGGATGCCCGTGGATTGGTTGGTGTTTGGTCGGAGCCGGCACTGACGGTATTATTTTTTATTACAAGTATTGTTTTTACTTACGGTATTAAATTCAGCATGTTCAATCTATTTATTGTATTTCATTGAATGTTGTTTTTGCAAACTAACCCAATAAGCCTTCCATTGAAGCCTTTATCATTATGTTGCATTTCTCCGTGTGATTTGCGGAGCACAAGTTTGTACTCACCTTGCAATCCCCCTACACAGAGGAAGATGCCGTCGACTACGGTGAAGATCCGGACGAGTAGGCGCGTCTTCTTATCGCCGCTTGCTTGTGGGCGTGCTTGGGCTTCGCTATTTATCGCTTTGCTTCTGCAGTTATTTGCTTTATTTTTTCCAATGAGCATTGATGTAAGACTTGGCCAAAGGCCGTACCTGTTATTTAATATAAGAAGTCATTTGTGCTTGGTATTTATCTTTGTTGTACTATGTGCACTAGCTGATCCTGGACTAGTGCAATTTACACAGAGGATCCAGGAGTAATTTCTCGGGTTCGACAAAGGTGGTATCGAGCCATGACGATACTAAGACGTGACCGTAGGTAGAATAGAATGGTTTGACCCTAAGGACTTATTTTTAATAAAACATTATTTTCAAAAACAAATATATGTATGTATATAAATATATGCATATATGATGCTTATCCTTACCCCTCAATCCTTCCATTCTCTCATCCCTCAACTCTTCGTCATCTTTAATATAATAATTCAAAAATACACTTCTAACTTCTCTCTTCTTCAAACCATTGTAGATGAATACTTACGATGATGCACCAAATGATGGATGGAGTATGGGTCTTCATCGACTACTTCGTCGTTTGGGCTTACAACATCGAGCTATCTACGTGCATAAACAAGATCGCCATGGAGACCAGATAGTGGGACATCGCATCACTCTACTCATTACTAAGCGAACTGGACAAGGAAGTCTGCGTCTCTGCTTCAAGGGAAATGGATACTCGTTTAACAGAGCCACACAAGAAGCCGCTCGTAAAGAAGTTCTTCGTCTATGCCGCCTCTTCAATCTCCGCATTGAAGGGACACGTATTGTGCATCGAGAGCCACGAAGGATGACCCCGAGACGACCCTTACCCCTTTACGATGAGTTGTTAGTCTAGCTAATAAAACGGTGTTATGAGCTATCAGTTTCCTCTTTTGTCGGCAGTCGTAACTATTACCTATTATGAGTTTAATAAAGATTTTGTTAAAGTTGAATTTTGTTTTGGGTTGCGCAAAATATCCCCTATTCCCTCCTTTGCCTTAAGTCTCCTCTCTCCTAATTCTTAAAAGCAACAAGCAGATGGTGACCATAAGGAACAACGGTAACGGCAACCTCAATGGAGCACAAGGAAGTCAGTCTGTCCCCACTTCTCCTCGAACAAATGAACCTGATTGGGCTCAGTTGATGGCAAACCAGAATCAACTCATTCAACTGCTAACATAGACTATCAACAACTCTGCACAACATGCTCAACTTGTGCCACCAAGCTCCACAATCAAGACTATCGGAGTTTATGAGGTTGCGCCCCGACCTTCTCCAGCAAAGACCGAACCCATGGACGCAGTAAGATTGGCTCTGAGCCATAGGAAAGAAGTGGACATTATCCAATGCGTTGATGGCGAAAGAGTTTTGTTTGCTTCACATCGCCTACATGGACCAAAGATCGAATGGTGGGACACCTACACCGCCGCACATACCAATGCTCAAGCTATCACTTGAATGGGTTTGTACGAACTTCCGCAAAGCTCATGTTCCCACCGCACCGCCACTCAAGAAAAGGGAATTTCGAGCATTGCGCCAAGGAAGCCGCCGATGAACGAGTACTTACGAAGTTCAACCGTTGGCACGCTATGCACCAAGACGCCGCCACCGATGAAGCTAAATAGGAAAGGTTCGTAGAAGGACTCGATGATGACATATCGGTTCAACTTCTCTCCAATGATTACGCTGATTTCCACCAGCTTGTCGGCAAGGCGATTCGCCAGAGTCCAAGCATCAAGAGATTGAGAACCGAAGAGACGGATGCATGGACAAAGATATGAACACCGGCGTTTCTCCAAGGCCGTAAGAGCTCCACCACGTAACAACAGATTCCAGCCTTCGTCATCAACCGGAGAGCTAGTCCCCACCGACACCTCTCCTAATGTCAAGACAACAAGGTCTTGAAGGACCCAAACCCTGCAGCAGGAGTCACTTGCTTCAACTGCCATGAGATGGGAAATTATGCCAGTAACTGCCCCAAGAAGCAGCAGGTAGTGAAGAATGGTACCCCAGGAGCATCGACTGCCAACAACCTGCAGGCAGCAAATAGAGGACCAAAGAAGTTCATGAAAGGATGCCTGAATCAGATATCAGCTCAAGCCATGCAGAGTAAGATCCAAACCCATTTCTTTGCTAGCTAACCGAAATCTCGGGGACGAGATTCTTTTTAAGGGGGGTAGATTGTAACAACCCAAGTTTTTATGAAAATAAAAATAAATAAATAAATAAATAAATAATAAAAATTGATTAAAATAAAAATTAAAATTAGTATTTTTGTTGCCTAAATTTTATTTTTGGATTTGCCCTGGATTTTCTGTTTTTGAAAAGCCTGATTTGAAAAGTAAATTAAGTAAAAACCTAAAAATGCCATTAAATAAAATGATATTTTGATTTCTATAAACAATACTAATTCAAATTAATTATTTTGATTTATTTGGCTCTTATTTGGTTTTTCTGAGTTTTCTAGAGTTTTAAAACCTATTTTTGAAATTAAAAAGTAATTTAAGTATGAACCAAGTGAGAATTAAACTTCTGCATTATCGTCATCTCCCAATTAAGATATATTTCAGCATCATAAAGACCAGAAAAAGATGGAATGGTAAACTTGACTTTAGCAAAAGGGTCGTCGTTACCATGACGGTTCTGGTTATTACCTCCCATACCATGTCGGTTTTGCTGAAGACGCCGACGTAGTAGTCGTGCATCTTGTGTCGCCCGCCGATCAATGTTGCCATCTACATCATACACTGTGTCATCATCAGGATGATGGCCGTCATTGACAGGTGGTTGGCGTGCCTCCAATGTGTCCATCCAACCAGTGAGGTCAGCCAACCGCCGCTCCACCCGCTCAATGCCTTCCGTGGTGTGCAACTTGGCAATGGCGGCGACGATGGTGTCCATTTTCGCGCCGAGATCAGTGAGTGAAGCATTTTGTTTGTCGAGCGCAGCTTGTAGCTGGCCACGACTAACACACTCGTTGAAATCGCCCGGTGTTCCGTCCCCTTCGTCTCCTGCCATGGTTAGTGGAAACACAGGGAAAACTAAAGGATTATCCCTATCAACTACAAAGTAAGGCAGTGGGAAACCCGCAAAGGAAGTGTCTTACCAAGCTCTTACAATGTTCTTACCATAGCAAGGCAAAGGATACCTGGAGAGTGTGATCCGGCGATTGCAAGGGTCAAAAACTGTGCTATCCGGAAGTAGGTATATCGACCTTGGCAGGCCAAATATGTGAGTGGAACACAAATTAACAACAGATAGTAATGCTGAATAAATGTCCAAAGCACTGGTCCTAGTTGCTGGTCTAAATGTGTCCTATATCGGTATGATATGATGAACAAGGAGTCAAGAATGTAATAGTAAAGCAAAGACAGCAACAAAGATGGCCAGGCACTGAGAAGTTTAATTCAGCATAAGCCAGGAAACTAAATTCCATCAAAATACAATAAAAAAGTTTTAAATTTTACACATTTTCCAACATCCTAAATTCTAGGATGTTACAACTAATGCAGAATTTTGAACAATTTCCCGAGATTTCCCGACATTTTTCCAAGATAGTGCCAAATAATTTTAAAAAGAGGGGGTGGTACATTGTATCTATGATGATACCAAAATACTAGCAGTGAAGGACTGTGGATGGAAAGGAAACAGCTATGGATTGCATGCATTCCGTGATTGCAGCACAACCATAGGAGAAAGGGTCAATGAACCTCCCTAAAGGAGGCTTCCGCTATTAATAACACATGCTGTATGGCTAGAATAGAAGAACTTGTTCTATATAAATTGGTCAAAATCCAACACCTCCCTTCATGTAAAGATGTGGAGCATGACTAAATCCATCCATTTCAATTGCGGTGCCAACACAGGCCGAGTCACAGAGATCATGGCTGTTCTCCTCCTTGTGGTTATCCTCGCTGCCACCTTCACCACATCCACGTGTGCAGCTAGCAACACAAAGCCACCATCAGTTGTGGATTCCAAGCAGCCATCCGCCGCCGCGGCGGAGTTCCTCCGTGCTCGCTGCAACACCGTGGAGGAGGTATTTAAGAACCACTGCTATAACTCTCTCCTCCCACATGCACTCCTTCTACGGTAGCGATGTCAAGCTTGCCTACGCTGCCACCGCTATCTTGGTTGGCGGCCCAAGCCTCGGTAAGAGAGATGCGCCACGCCAACAAAGACGGCAAAGACCCGATGATTGGTCGGCGAAATGGGTGCCTTCATTGTTCAAGAAGCCACCGATGGCGATAGAGAGGCGTTGGCCAGCCTCCGCCACCTTGAGGCTATGAGAAACGGTGGGAAGCTGAGCGGGCGGGACCTAGAGGATGTAAATAATTGGATTGATAAGGTGCAGATGAAGGTCAGCGAGTGCTCTATGGATCTGGTTGCGATTGAGGCAGAGCTACCTGTGACGCTCAAAGTGCAAGTTGACCTGTATGTCGCAATGCCTCTCTTCAAAGCCATACTAAAGTGAACGAACACTGCCACTTCGGCTGATTGGTTTTGTTATTCTTGTTGCCCAGAATGCATTTTTCCAATTTGTGTCAGGGAAAGTAAGCCATGTATGTTTTATTTTGGCATTTATGACTCATGTAATTTGTAAGCAACTATGCTTAATGTTTCTTTACATATTATGATATTATTATTTTATCTCACATTAAATATATAAGGATGTGTGGAACAAGCAACAAGATCACACCTACGCAGCAGATGTGTCTGTTTGTTGCCGAAATTCGCTACAAACATGTAAATTAAAATGGGCAGTATATCCAACGAAATCTTGCTTAACAGTGCCTAACAATTTTCCGTAAATCAGGAGGCGGATTAGGAAGAATTCATAGCATATGTAAATGTCTAATTTTAAAATAGGTGTATAGCCTTTTTCGGAAGACTGTTTGGTGGTACACGTATTTGCACATAATTTGGATTTCTGGATCATTATTCTTCCACATGCAATCACCTCACAACAAAATAAATGTTTCTACACATATACCTATGGTGGTGCCCTTGGAAATCATCCTCTTGAGAGACGTACATTGTTGTCACTCGACTCAAGCATCGGTATTTAGAAGCTGAGGGTAAAGTCCATGCATTCGGCCTCACGGATGCGACGTTGTTCGCCATGCATCCTCGAGATCTGCCCTTTCCTAGAGCAGCTCCACACCTTGGAACTTCCTGCTCTGGGAGATAACCGGATCCGGAGCTACGAGCAAAGTGCGGCAGGAACAAGGACCAAGACGTTCCAAACGATCACCACTATGGTACGAGCGGTGACGACTTGTGCAGCTCGGGGTGCCTGTGCAGGCAGTGGTGTAGCTAGAACTAGATTCGCACGTGTGGTGATAATCAAGATGTTTATCGCTGGTATTGTATTACTTACCACAACAGAATGGTAAAAAAAAGTTTGCCATAGCTTCATAAATTTACATGGCTACTGGGGTTTGCAATCGTATGATGGCTGCATGCACCCGCTCCCTGGCATACACATTGCTCTAGTACGTACATCCATTATTTGCATGCACTGCATGGGCATGTACGTACGTATGACTAACGTACGTGTTTGCCCATAGAAACCTGTGCGTGTTAATCACAAAGCTCGATATGTACCGCATCTGCATGCATTCGTATGGTAGGGTACCCCGGATCTATTCCCAAAACTAGCTGGCACACAAGCATACAAGATGATATATATATAGACAGACTAGCTGCTAGTACTCCTACTTACGTACGGCACTACCACTAAGGATCTCTTGTGATGGTTTAGAATTTTTTTTGATGGGCGATAACAAAACATCAGTAATTTTAATTTTTTTGTGATGGGTTTATAAAGCTGTCGGGAAACAATGTATTGCAGTTGGTGTTGCCAATACCCCTATGGAAAATACATTTTCATGTTAGCCCTTTTCATTGACCTTCAGAACAATTACAATTCTCACGGCGTGGCTAAATTCGCCTGATGTGGATTATTGAGTGTAGGGGCTATCCAGGAAGGAATGCGACAAGCAGAGAACCCACCCAGTATTCCCAAATATCAGCCCTTCACACAAAATCCCCAAATCCCTTCACAAATGATGCCGCCACCACCTCCACCCCCAAACACCGCCGCCTCCTCTCCACCTGGCTCCCCACCATTGCCGCCCATCCCAAGACCCACTGGCAATTCCTAATCTCCGACATCACCCTTTGTCATGAGCTCTGTTGCTGCCACCTCATCCACCGTCGTTGCATACTCACCCTTCATCTCGAGCCCTCCACCATCACATCGCCCTCCTCCTCGCTACCCACATCCTCTTCAAATGCCATCTTGTTGCCTCCTGCACCCTTCGGCCACCGCCTTAAATAGATCCGCATCGCCGCATCAAGCGCATCCCGGTGGTCTCCTCTCTTTCTTCGTCTAGGCCCAGCTCATCCTCCTCTATTGCACAAGAGTTCCTTCTAGACTTATGGCCTGCCTTTCGGCTATGGCTTATGGTTTGTGGCTTCTAAATTCGGCTATTCACAAAGAGAGTATGGTGATAGTGACAAAGCTGCGTGTGATGTTGGTCACTATAGCTAAAGTCGGTAAGTGTATACTACAATCGACTTGCAGACTCTGCCTTGAAAGGGCACTCTGTTTGGAAGCAAGTTACTGTATCGTGAGCCACAAGCTAGAAGCCGAAAAGAACGGGGCCTTAATTTGCCCTTGTTGCGTAATTTTTTGACTGAGTTGAGCCGAAGGAGGATGGGGAGAGAGAGGCTAACAAGGTGGCTAGAGGACCCGATGGCGTGCGTGGGTGCCACCGCAAGGCGGCCGAGGAGTGGGAGGGAAGCGTGTGTGGGGAGGGATAGGCCAAGGAGGGTGGGGAGATGTGCGGGGAGGGGTGGAGGTGCCGGCATGGTGAGAGCTAACCTGAGCATCTAGATTGGGATGGATTGAGAGGAGAGGACGAGAGAGAAGGGAAGGGGATTGGGTGAAGGGGGTATGTCACAAAAAGTTTCCCGCACCTGGCTGCATCTAGGAAGGCTATCTGAGCCGAATCTAATGGCCCACATCTGCGTTAGTATGTTAGCACCTAATAGCCCATTCACACAAGATATGTTCTCTCTCTCTCACACACACACACACACTAATTAATGAACCTTTGATGTCTCTCGACCCGGTTGTGATGGGAATATATATGGCCCTGCAAATTACATACTACTGCATCCTAGAAGGTCTTAACATCCAGTATTACCCCCATGATCGCAGTCATTGTCTAACATCTAAGGATCTAGTATTACCCACATGAAATTAACATGAGATCGTGGTCAATGTCTCAACATCTAAGGCTACTTCCGGTAGATGAATTGTTTGGTTATATTTAGTAGAGTAATACAAAGATTATTTGTAGATCGAGAAACACCAGCTATGTGAAGATACTTACATGGAAGGGGAGCATCATTTCTTGAAGATTCTAGATGAATGGGACACACGAGACGTAATTACTCATGAAGTGAAGGTTCCAAGTTGCTTTTGAGGTAATTACTCATGAATATGATAATTGCTAGAATTTATATAGCCCATGGAGTAATATTTCCCTGTGATGGGCATGGCAAAGCAAATAGAGGTTACCGGCATACAATTTCTTAATTACATTAGCTAGTAGGTATGCCGTCAATCACTATTTGATTGTCCTCATGAGAAGATGAACATATAACCATTTCTTTATTGGGCGTAGGAGAATGGGAGGGTTAATGAATTCAATTACTTGGCATGACAGTCAGAAACCACTACTACAAAAAGGGTCATTACGGATAGTTCGAAACTATCATCACAGATGGTTTTCTAAACTGTCTAAATTTATAGGTCAGCGATAATTGGAGGTTATCACAGAAAGTTTGTAACTAGAACTGTGTAACAGCCCAAGTTTTTATGAAAATAAAAATAAATAAATAAATAATAAAAATTGATTAAAATAAAATTTTAAATTTAAATACGTATTTTTGTTGCCTAAATTTTATTTTTGGTTTTGCCCTGGATTTTCTGTTTTTGAAAAGCCTGATTTGAAAAGTAAATTAAGTAAAAACCTAAAAATACTATTAAATAAAATGATATTTTGATTTCTATAAAAATACTAATTCAAATTAATTATTTTGATTTATTTGGCTCTTATATGGTTTTTCTGAGTTTTCTAGGGTTTGAAAACCTATTTTTGAAATTAAAAAGTAATTTAAGTATGAAAATTAAATATCAACATTAGTTGGAAATATTTTTATTAAGTCCAAAATGTCTCCAGGAGGTTCTATGAAATTTTTCTGGAATTTTTGGAAGTTATTTGGTATTTTTCTGGGGCGAAATGAATTTCCTGGCAATTTCTAAAAATCTGGAAATCGAAATCAAAAATTAAAAACCTCTCCTCCCCACCGGCCGCCGCGTGGACGGCCGGATCAGCCCATGCGCCCCACCCGATACCGCCTTCCTCCACCCGGCCGCCATGTGGGTGGCTCGATCACGCCACGCGCGCCTCGGCCGATCCGCCCTCCGCCCGCCTAACCCCTATCCGCCGATCCCGCCTCGGCCACGTGGCCACATCTCAGCCACCCAAGCCCCGCTCCTCTCTCCTCGCCCGCCCACCCGCGCCTCCTCGCCTCCCGTGTCTCACGCGCCGACCCCACCTGCCGGTGCGTCTCCTCCCGCGCTCGTCCTCTCTCGCGCGCGCCACACAACCGCCGGCCCTGTTCCCTGGCCACCACCCCACTTTCCCGCACTCCAACCGCCGCCTCCCCATTCCTCCACCTCCTCTCCCGCACGCCCGCGCCCCACGCGCCCACTCTCTCCCCCCCAATTCCGCGTCGGCCTCCCGCAACCGCCGCCACGACCCCGGCCTCTCGGCGAGGAATTCCCCGCCTCCCCTCCCAAGCCTATAAAAGGCACCCCCGGCTCTGCCACAACTCGCACTTGCTCCCCCTCCGGTCCCCATCCCCTCCCGGCCACTCCATCGCCATCGCGTCGAAGCTCCCGAGCGTCGCCGCCGCCCTCCTCGCCGTCGGCCTTCTCCCGGCCATCTCCGGTAAGCCGCGCCGCTCCCCCGAGTTCCCCTCGGGTTCCTCTTCCCGTAGCCGCCCTCGCCGCCGGCCACCGCCCGCTGGAGCGCCGGCGAGCACACTGCCCCGAGCGCCTCCCTCACCGGCCCATCCACGTCGGCTTCACGTGCTTGCGTGGCGGCTGACATGGCACCACGCCAGTGCCGCGTCGGATCTCTCCCCGCCCGGTCAGCACAACCCACCACCTTAGTGCCTCCCCTCGGCCGTGGACCCAGGGCCCGCATGTCAGTGTTGGTCCACCTCGGGCTGAGGTCATGCTGGCGCAATAAATCCCTTTTTCCATTGAAAAATATTTCTAGCCGAAAAGAAATTCCCTGCTGACACAAAACTCAGATTTTCCTTTAGAAAAATAATTCCAGAAATTCTTCTTTTTCTTTTTCTCTGAATATAAATTTCCCAGAGCCCGTTCTTCTTCATCCTAACTCCGATTTAGCCCATTCAAATTTCTAAATTCATCAAAAATTCTCCTCTATCCATTTCTGGCCTCAATTCAAATATTTCAAGTCAATTTGAATTTATTTTGAATTTATTTGAATTTGGTGGGTTATTTTCATGTGTAGACTTCGACAATTCGGGAAAATTCTTCGACGAAGATTCAAACCAAGTTGAAGAGCAAGGAAAGTCACACTCCTTGATCATGTTGATCCCAGTTTTCAAAATAAAATTATGTTGATTTAAATTATATTGCATGCATATTTTTATTCAACGTATTTCAAATCAGTTTTAAATTTAGTTATTGCCTAGTTGTTAATTCCTCCGTTGATATTGAATTCCTCGATACCTTGTCACCCTAGATCAAACTCTAGTTGGTACACTAATATTGGCTAGAGAGATTTTATATCAAATGCTTAGACCTGCTTAGTTATAATATTTGTTTTGGGATATCTTTCACATAAAATGATATGCTTTTGTTATGTACTCTTGACTTTGGTGAGTTAAGGAGGTTTACGAATTATTTTGAAAACAAAATATAAAAACCTGGTTTAGACTTAGGCAATTGGTTAGAATGGTGGTGCAGGCATGCCCTGTTGGTTGGAGCCGCAGTGGTTGATTGTCATGCACAGGGGTACGTGGTTGAGCCTAAGTCAGATTAAGGACCGGTCTGTGAGCTATTGTTGCAAACCCCCTACCGTACTACCACATGGCTGGTATGGGACAGCCCTGGCTGAATAATTTGCAAAGTCCCAACCTGAGTCAAGTTGTAGGTTGAAAGTGAGCGTGGTTGGTGCCATGTGAAGTCTCACTTGGGCGAGCGTGGTTAAGCCATGAGAAGTCTCGCCTAGGCTCAAGAGGGGTCTCGGCCTGTTGATTCTCATCTGGGTGAAACCTTAGAGTTGGCTTGACCAGGTTGAAGGCTTTGCATTGTAAAGGCCTTGTCATGACTCCTCGCCGCACACCTACGGAAGTGTGTAACCCGGTGGCAATATGGGATGATCGTGTCTTGTGGGTAAAGCTGTACAACCTCTGCAGAGTGTATAATCTATCCTGGATAGCCGTGCCCACGGTCATGGGCATGCTGAGTAAAAGTTTTTATGGATTAGACTTTGTTTTTTAAAAATATTTTTGAAAACCTTGCGGATGGATGGAATCTATGAGAGATGAAAACCTTATGGATGGATGGAATCCGTGAGAGATAGAAACCTGGTGGATGGATGGAATCCATCAGGGTTGTGCAGTGAAGCGTGTGGATGAGTGGAATCCAAACGTGATCTTTTGGAAAAGATGGTCCGGGTGGGATGCCCGTGGATAGGTTGGTATTTGGTCGGAGTCGGCACTGACGGTATTATTTTCGATTACAAGTATTGTTTTTACTTACGGTATTAAATTCAGCATTTTTAATCTATTTACTGTATTTCATGAATGCTGTTTTTGCAAACTAACCCTATAAGCCTTCCATTGAAGCCTTTATCATTATGTTGCATTTCTCCGTGTGACTTGCAGAGCACAAGTTTGTACTCACCTTGCAATCCCCCTACACAGAGGAAGATGCCGTCGACTACGGTGAAGATCTGGATGAGTAGGCCGCGTCTTACTGTCGTTTGCCTGTGGGCAGACTTGGGCTTCGCTATTTATCAGTTTGTTTCCACAGTTATTTGCTTTATTTTTGCCAATGAGCATTGATGCAAGACTTGGCCAAAGGCCGTACCTGTTATTTAATTTAAGAAGTCATTTGTGCTTGGTATTTATCTTTGTTGTACTGTGTGCACTAGCTGATCCTGGACTAGTGCGATTTACACAGAGGATCCAGGAGTCGTTACTCCGGGTTCCGACAAACTGTCTATGAGGAACACTATCACAGACGGCTCGAACCAAAAATCTCTGTGGTACTTACACATCACTGACGGTTCTAGCTACCAACCATCTGTGATCGACGAGTATCACAGACGCTTGGTATATAGAACTGTCTATGATAGTTTTCCATCACAGACAGTTGGTATATATGCATTTTCCAACTTGTATGTTTAAAGTAAGCCATGTATGTTTTATTATGGCTTTTATGACTCATGTAATTTGTAAGCAACTATGCTTGATGTTTCTTTACATATTACTGATGAGACATTTAATATAAGCCTTTTTGTAGTAGTGAGCAGTTCTACAAGGTTAGCTGACCAATCTTGTATGGTCTCTCTCTCGCAGAGTTTTCTAAGGTAAACACTCTGCATATTAGATTACCTGCTTAGAACTTGAACATATAACCTTTGTTCTTTTTCTTCAGGGAAACATGCCTCCCCCTGCAGTTCAAGTCCCTGCTGCGGCATATTTTATATGATGAAATAAAGCAGGAGAGCGTGACTTAGGGAAGCACATGTCCTGTTCTTAGATCTTGTAAAAGCTTGTTATCTTTTCCTTACAGAAGATGGCCTCAATTGTTGCTAAACCTTACTTTATCTGTGAACTTCCTATCCATCTCAAGCGATCTACAATTAAAGTATTAACAAGTTTGAAAAATTTGATGTCTTTCGGTGCTACTTGTTTGGTCCTACAAATTTAGAAGTTGCAATTGTGTTGTCTATGTTATTTGTAGAAACCATATTTATTTGTGCCCTGTTTTCATTCACTAGTGTTGTATACACACTCGAGCAGGAGACATAAGAACATGGAAGTCCATATTGTGCGTGCAGCTGGAAAGATGGGAAAATGGAAGACCATTGAGATGTGCAAATACTAGTATGTGTGAATAATGATATGTGCTTCACCTGTATGAATGGAAGATAATGTGACTACGACCCGATCTTCCGTAAGGTACTGATAAGTCGATTGTGGAGAACTCGACGTTGATGATCCAAAGGCTCCGACCAAAACAGATCGAACCCCTCGCAATCACTACACCACTGCTCCGTTGGTTATCAACCGTGCCGAACGCAGTTGACCTCGCCAAGAAGGCTATCTCCTGCAAGCGAATCGAGAATACATGCAAGAGAGTTCAAGATGCAATCGGAATTGTATTGCGAATAAAGATTAAGTTCACAAGTTGGGGTTCGTCAATCGAATGTACAGTGAAACTGTTAAGTAGAATAATATTAAGAAAACCCAGAAAAACTAAAGGGGGGCGACCTCCTTAAATAGGGAAGGTGAAGCCGCACTTATCTAATGAAAAGGGGTGCGGTACTATTCATAGTTACTGTTCACATGACCATGGTACTGTTCATGTGAACAGTACTAGCCCAAATAGCCTAAGTTACAAGGCCCTCGGCCCACATTGACTCGGACTGGAAAAGTGATGTGACTTGTTTCATAGTTTCTGATTTGCTCAGATGGAGTTTGGAGGTAAGACTAGATCCATCTGAATGTAGACTTCAAGAGCTTTCCAACGAGTACTCACGAGCCCCAAGAGGCCTTCTGAATCAAATGTTATGCACATTTGAAGTTGGTCTGTCAAGCTGAATCCGAATTGGTCTGGAGGTCGAATTGGATTCCAAAACCTGTCCAACTTGAACCCTTGCTTCAATTGGTTCCAAAGTGATGTGGTGCTACAAATATATATATTTTCATCATTAGGTAGCATCATATTCTCATTTAAAATGTGTTGAAGTTGAAGAAACGAATTCACCTTTAGTTCAATCTTGATATTGGCCGCTATGGTCGTATGTGTTGGTGGTGTGGTCACATCATCCACCCCTTCTTGACAGAAAACCATCCTCGGTTTTAACATAGGTGTAGTATCACGTATTGCATGATTTTGATCATAAATCTTGATATATGATAACAAACGCAACAAACTCTCATTATGTAATATCATAAGTTCTTTATCAAACAAAGTAAAGTCTCTTTGAAACAAGCTCAACTCATAATTTAAGTGATGTGCAGGAGCTCTTGTAATTGGAACAAGTATAGCAAATATGGTTGTATCCATAGGGTACATGTTCTTATCATCCTCCCCTTCTTGCAAACAAAGCCGTCCTCGGCTTTTGATAAGCCGAAAATATGGTAACAAAGAAGCCAAGGTATATGCATGGTATATGTATATGTCATCCGTTTTAACTATTCTTCGTTGTTGCACAATTAATGTTATAAAACAGCAGCGATCATAAAAGTTCATTGTATTATTATCCCAAGAGCAATCATATATGTTAATGAGCAATTCAAAATTTCTCACACAATAATTATTGCAACTTGTTTTGCAACTGTAAGTGAAGCATTTATGCAATTCAAATCTGTGAAGTTCTAAACTTGTAGTGGTGGCACATATGGGTAAATACTAGTCTGTGTGAATAATGATATGTGCTTCACCTGTATGAATGGAAGATTAGTTAGCTCCTTTGGGGGCGGCTGGGACAACACTTCGTCTTCCACACGATGATTTTGTTCAGCTTGCAGTGCACCTTGAGGAGCACTGGTTTGCCACGAAGTTGGTGCACTCGAGGACAAGTGAATTGGTTAGGTTGTGGAGGATTGGTTGCTTTACCTCCTGGTTGCCGAGAACCAGAGACCTCTCCACTTGCTATGATTTGATTCATGGAACGTGTTGCAGACATCTTGTCCATACAATATGAATTTTAACAATTTGCATGAAAGACAAGAGGGAATGAGCACAACGAAATGTGACAATTTGTGACATAAGGACAACATACATGAAACTTTGATGTGGGGTTAGGTTTTACATGGATCACAGAATCCTTTCTTGAACATAAAGCGAGCAACCATACCAAATAAAAGTAGCAAAATACAACCATTACCCATCAGCGTCTTCCATAATTTAGCGCTTCAAAATAAGCAAATTAATTACGGGCTATAAGCTCCTCGAGCTAAAACTCCTCACGTCCATCATAGTGAAGACGATGTTGTTGCACTACTTGTGGTGGCTCGTCTACAGCTGTGGGATGGCCATCACACGACGATGGTGCTTGATAATTGACATGCGGGAATGTTGGGTAGTCAACTGAATGGCGTAGGCGGGCTCGGGCAACTCCTCATCCGGTGCAAGTATGGGATCCTCCCCGTATAATAGCTCCCATGTGAAGAATCCTTGGCCATCCAACGGGGTGATGTTGCCGTCAAGCATCGCTATCCTTCAACATGCTTCAAAAGCTCAGGAGACAAATGATGGATATATGTATCGAGTGACCTTACCAAACCATGAGATGGAGATGGGGAGTGATGAAACCCATGTTTGGCACAAGGTAGGCATTGCTCTCACTGTTTCCCAGTTGTGAGGGAAAATAGTAGAACATGTCCTCCATCTTGGGAAGTCCATGACAGGCAAGACATAGGCCGCATCGTTGAGCGACATGAGAGTGAAATAAATGTTGCACCAATGTTTCCACAATATTTTACTAGTTTCTAAGGTTCTGTTTTAGTGAATAAAATGTAGACAAAACCTTTTATTTTTTGAAGGACACTTTTCTTTCTAGCAAAAGCTCAAAAGTATTCCAACATTTATTTCTAGCACAAAGAGGTTATACTTGCATTTGTGGGTTGTTACATTAATTAGTGTAGTTTCAAATAATGATTTTTAGTGCAAATTTCCCTGCGTCACATTCTGGACTATTTTTTTCAGATTCCAATTTTAATTCTATTTGCTACATTGTATCTATGATGATACCAAAATACTAGCAGTGAAGGACTGTGCATGGAGAGGAAACAGCTATGGACTGCATGCATTCCGTGATTGAAGCACAACCATAGGAGAAAGGGTCAATGAACCTCCGTAAAGGAGGATTCCGCTATTAATAACACATGCTGTATGGCTAGAATAGAAGAACTTGTTCTATATAAATTGGTCAAAATCCAACACCTCCCTTCACGTAAAGATGTGGAGCATGACTAAATCCATCCATTTCAATTGCGGTGCCAACACAGGCCGAGTCACAGAGATCATGGCTGTTCTCCTCCTTGTGGTTATCCTCGCTGCCACCTTCACCACATCCACGTGTACAGCTAGCAACACAAAGCCACCATCAGTTGTGGATTCCAAGCAGCCATCCGCCGCTGCGGCGGAGTTCCTCCGTGTTCGCTGCAACACCGTGGAGGAGGTATTTAAGAACCACTGCTATAACTCTCTCCTCCCACATGCAGACTCCTTCTACGGTAGTGATGTCAAGCTTGCCTACACTGCCACCGCCATCCTGGTTGACCGGCTCCAAGCCTCGGTAAGAGAGATGCGCCACGCCAACAGCACGGGCAAAGACCCGATGATTGGTCGGCGAAACGGGTGCCTTCAGTTGTTCGAAGAAGCCACCGATGGCGATAGAGAGGCGTTGGCCACCCTCCGCCACCTTGAGGCTATGAGCAACGGTGGGAAGCTGAGCGGGCGAGACCTAGAGGATGTAAATAATTGGATCGATAAGGTGCAGATGAAGGTCAGCGAGTGCTCTATGGATCTGGTTGCGATTGAGGCGGAGCTACCTGTGACGCTCAAAGTGCAAGTTGACCTATATGTCGCAATCCCTCTCTTCAAAGCCATACTAAAGTGAACGAACACAGCCACTTCAGCCGATTGGTTTTGGTATTCTTGTTGCCCAGAATGCATTTTTCCAACTTGTGTCAGGGAAAGTAAGCCATGTATGTTTTATTTTGGCATTTATGACTCATGTAATTTGTAAGCAACTATGCTTAATGTTTCTTTACATATTATGATCTTATTATTTTATCTCACCTTAAATATATAAGGATGAGTAGAACAAGCAACAAGATCACACCTACGCAGCAGATGTGTCTGTATGTTGCCGAAATTCACTGCAAACATGTAAATTAAAATAGGCAAGATATCCAAATAAATCTCGCTAATAAAGGATTGCCTAACAATTTTCCGTAAATCAGGAAGCGGATTAGGAAGAATTCATAGCATATGTAATCGTCTAATTTTAAAATAGGCGTATAGCCTTTTCGAAGACTGATTGGTGGTACACGATTTGCACATAATATGCATTTCGGATCGTTATTCTTCCACATGCAATCACCTCACAACAAAATAGATGTTTCTACACATATATCTATGGTGGTGCCCTTGGAAATCATCCTCTTGAGAGACGTACATTGTTGTCACTCGACTCAAGCATCAGTATTTAGAAGCTGAGGGTAAAGTCCATGCATTCGGCCTCACAGATGCGACATTGTTCGCCATGCATCCTCGAGATCTGCCCTTTCCTAGAGCAGCTCCACACCTTGGAACTTCCTGCTCTGGGAGATAACCGGATCCGGAGCTGCGAGCAAAGTGCGGCAGGAACAAGGACCAAGACGTTCCAAACGATCACCACTATGGTACGAGCGGTGACAACTTGTGCAGCTCGGGGTGCCTGTGCAGGCAGTGGTGTAGCTAGAACTAGATTCACACGTGTGGTGATAATCAAGATGTTTATCGCTGGTATTGTATTACTTACCGCAACAGAATGGTACAAAAATGTTTGCCATAGCTTCATAAATTTACATGGCTGCTGGGGTCTGCAATCGTATGATGGCTGCATGCACCCGCTCCCTGGCAAACACATTGATCTAGTACGTACATCCATTCTTTGCATGCACCGCATGGGCATGTACGAACGTATGACTAACGTACGTGTTTGCCCATAGAAACCTATGCTTGGTAATCACAAAGCTCGATATGTACCGCATCTGCATGCATTCGTATGGTAGGGTACCCCTGATCTATTCCCAGAACTAGCTGGCATACAAGCATACAAGATGATATATATATAGACAGACTAGCCGCTAGTACTCCTACTTACGTACGCCACTACCACTAAGGATCTCTTGTGATGGTTTAGAATTTTTTCTGATGGGCGACAACAAAACATCAGTAATTTTAATTTTTTCTGACGGGTTTATAACATTGTCGGGAAAAAATGTATTGCATGTCGGTGTTGCTAATGCCCCTATGGAAAATACATTTTCATGTTAGCCCTTTTCATTGACCTTCAGAACAATTACTATTCTCGTGGCGCGGCTAAATTCGCCTAATGTGGATTATTGAGTGTAGGGGCAATCCAAGAAGGAATGCGAGAAGCAGAGAACCCACCCAAGATTCCCAAATATCAGCCCTTCACACAAAATCCCCAAATCCCTTCACAGCGATGCCGCCACCACCTCCACCCCAAACACCGCCGCCTCCTTCTCCACCCTGGCTCCCCACCATTGCCGTCCATCCCAAGACCCAGCTGGCAATTCCTAATATCCGACATCACCCTTTGTCCTGAGCTCTATTGCTGCCACCTCATCCACCGTCATTGCATACTCACCCTTCATCTCGAGCCCCTCCACCATCACATCATCCTCCTCCTCGCTACCCACATCCTCTTCAAGTGCCATCTTGTTGCCTCCAGCACGGGGCCTTAATTTGCCCTTTTTGCATAATTTTTTTACTGAGTTGAGCCAAAGGAGGATGGGGAGAGAGAGGCTAACATGGTGGCTGGAGGGCACGACGGCGCACGTAGGCCCCACTGCAAGGCGGATGAGGAGTGGGAGGGAAGCGTGTGTGGGGAGGGATAGGCCAAGGAGGGTGGGGAGATGTGGGGGAGGGGTGGAGGTGCCGGCATGGTGAGAGCTAACCCGAACATCTAGATTGGGATGGATTGAGAGGAAAGGATGAGAGAGAAGGGAAGGGGATTGGGTGAAGGGGGTATGTTGCAAAAAGTTTCCCGCACCTGGCTGCATCCAGGAAGGCTATCTGAGCCGAATCTAATGGCCCACATCTGCGTTAGTATGTTAGCACCTAATAGCCTATTCACACAAGATATGTTCTCTCTCTCTCTCTCTCACACACACACTAATTAATGAACCTTTGATGTCTCTCGACCCGGTTGTGATGGTAATATATATGGCCCTGCAAATTTTGTACTACTGCAACCTAGAAGGTGCTTAACATCCAGTATTACCCCCATGATCGCAGTCATTGTCTAACATCTAAGGATCTAGTATTACCCACATGAAATTAACATGAGATCATGGTCAATGTCTCAACATCTAAGGCTACTTCCAGTAGATGAATTGTTTGGTCATATTTAGTAGAGTAATACTAAGATTATTTGTAGATCGAGAAACACCAGCTATGTGAATATACTTACATGGAAGGGGAGCATCATTTCTTGAAGATTCTAGATGAATGGGACACACGAGACGTAATTACTCATGAAGTGAAGGTTCCAAGTTGCTTTTGAGGTAATTACTCATGTATATGATAATTGCTAGAATTTGTTTAGCCCATGGAGTAATATTTCCCTGTGATGGGCATGGCAAAGCAAATAGAGGTTACCGGCATACAATTTCTTAATTACATTAGCCAGTAGGTATGCTGTCAATCACTATTTGATTGTCCTCATGAGAAGATGAACATATAATCATTTCTTTATTGGGTGTAGGAGAATGGGAGGGTTAATGAATTCAATTAGTTGGCATGTGGTCAAAACCACTACTACAAAAGGGTCATCACGGACAGTTCGAAACTATCATCACAGATGGTTTTCTAAACCGTCTAAATTTATAGGTCAGCGATAATTGGAGGTTATCACAGAAAGTTTGTAACTAGAACTGTGTAACAGCCCAAGTTTTCATGAAAATAAAAATAAATAAATATATAATAAAAATTGATTAAAATAAAATTTTAAATTTAAATAAGTATTTTTGTTGCCTCAATTTTATTTTTGGTTTTGCCTTGGATTTTCTGTTTTTGAAAAGCCTAATTTGAAAAGTAAATTAAGTAAAAACCTAAAAATACTATTAAATAAAATGATATTTTGATTTCTATAAAAATACTAATTAAAATTAATTATTTGGATTTATTTGGCTCTTATTTGGTTTTTCTGAGTTTTCTAGAGTTTTAAAACCTATTTTTGAAATTAAAAAGTAATTTAAGTATGAAAATTAAATATCAACATTAGTTGGAAATATTTTTATTAAGTCTAAAATGTCTCCCGGAGGTTCTATGAATTGTTTTGGAATTTTTGGAAGTTATTTGGTATTTTTCTGAGACCAAATGAATTTATCGCAATTTTCAAAATCTGAAATCGAAATCAAAATTAAAACCTCTCCTCCTCCGCCGCCACGTGGATGGCTGGGATCAGCCCACGTGCCCCCGCCCGATCCCGCCTTCCCCTCCACTGGCCGCCACGTGGGTGGCTCGGATCACGCCACGTTGCCCCGGCCCATCCGGCCCTCCGCCCGCCTAACCCCTAGCCGCGATCCTCCCTCGGCCACGCGGCCACATCTCAGCCACTCGAGCCCCTCCTCTCTCTCCTCACCCGGCCCACTGACGGCCGCCTCGCCTCTCTCTCTCTGCGCTGACCACCACTGTCGGTGCGTCTCCCTCCCCGCGCCTTCGTCCTCCTCTCGCGCGCCTGCCGCCGCAACCGTCGGCCCGCTCCCCTGGGCCACCACCCCACTTCCCCGCACCCAACCGCCGCCCTCCCCACTCCTCCACTTCCTCTCCCGCACGCCCGCGCCCCACGCGCCCACTCTCTCCCCCCAATTCCGCGCCGGCCTCTCGCAACCGCCGCCACAACCCCGCCCTCTCCGGCGAGAAATTCCCCCGGCCACTCCCCCTCCCCGAGCCTATAAAAGCCACCCCCGGCTCTGCCACAACCCGCACTTGCACCCCATCCTCTCCCGTCGCGCCGAAGCTCCAGAGCGTCGCCGCCGGCCTTCTCCTGGCCATCTCCGGTGAGCCGCGCCCTCCTCCGAGTTCCCCTCAGCTTTCTCTTCCCATAGCCGCCCTCGCCGCCAGCCACAGCCCGCCGGAGCGCCGGTGAGCACGCCGCCCCGAGCGCCTCCCTCGCCGGCCCGTCCACGTCGGCTTCGCGTGCTTGCGTGGCGGCTGACATGGCGCCACGCCAGGGCAGCGTCGGCTCTCTCCCCGCCCGGTCAGCGCAACCCACCACCTCAGCGCCTCCCCTGGCCGTGGACCCGGTCTATGGACCAAGGCATGCATGTTAGTGTCGGTCCACCTCGGGCTGAGGTCATGCTGGCGTAATAAATCCCTTTTTCCATTGAAAAATAATTCTGGCCAAAAAGAAATTACCTGCTGACACAATAACTCAGATTTTCCTTTAGAAAAATAATTCCAGAAATTCTTCTTTTTCTTTTTCTCTGAATTTAAATTTCCCGGAGCCCGTTCTTCTTCATCCTAACTCCGATTTAGCCCATTCAAATTTCTAAATTCATCAAAAAATTATCCTCTATCCATTTCTGGCCTCAATTTAAATATTTCAAGTCAATTTGAATTTATTTGAATTTGGTGGGTTATTTTCACGTGTAGACTTCAACGATTCGGGAAAATTCTTCGACGAAGATTCAAACCAAGTTGAAGAGCAAGGCAAGTCACACTCCTTGATCACGTTGATCCCAGTTTTCAAAATAAAATTATGTTGATTTAAATTATATTGCATGCATAGTTCTATTCAACGTATTTCAAATCAGTTTTAAATTTAGTTATTGCCTACTTGTTAATTCCTCCGTTGATATTGAATTCCTTCATACCTTGTTTCCCTAGATCAAACTCTAGTTGGTACACTAGTATTGGCTAGAGAGATTTTATATCAAATGCTTAGACCTGCTTAGTTATAATATTTGTTTTGGGAGATATTTCACATAAAATGATAACCCTGTTTACATAAAATGATATGCTTTTGTTATGTACTCTTGACTTTGGTGAGTTAAGGAGGTTTACGAATTATTTTGAAAACAAAATATAAAACCTAGTTTAGACTTAGGCAATTGGTTAGAATGGTGGGTGCAGGCATGCCCTGTTGGTTGGAGCTGCAGTGTTTGATTATCGTGCGATTAGAGATTAGCTGCTGTTTGCCTGTAGGTGCGTGGTTGAGCCTAAGTCAGATTAAGGACCGTTCTACATGCTAGGTTTTCAAGTGAGCAGAGAGGTATCTTGTTGCAAAGCCCTACCGTACTACCACATGGCTGGTATGGGACAGCCCTGGCTGAATAATTTGCAAAGTCCCAACCCGAGTCAAGTTGTAGGTTGAAAGTGAGCGTGGTTGGTGCCATGTGGAGTCTCACTTGGGCGAGCGTGGTTAAGCCATGAGAAGTCTCGTATAGGTTCAAGAGGGGGTCCCGGTCTGGTGGATTCCTTACTGGCGTGAAACCTTAGAGTTGGCTTGGCCAGGTTGAAGGCTTTGCATTGTAAAGGCCTTGTCACGACTCCTCGCCGCACACCTAAGGAAGTATGTAACCCAGTGGCAATATGTGATGATTGTGTCTTGTGGGTAAAGCTGTACAACCTCTGCAGAGTGTATAATCTATCCTGGATAGCCGTGCCCACGGTCATGGGCATGCTGAGTAAAAGTTTTTCATGGATTAGACTTTGTTTTTCAAAATTGTTTTTGAAAACCTTGTGGATGGATGGAATCTACGAGAGATGAAAACCTTGCGGATGGATGGAATCCGTGAGAGATAGAAACCTGGTGGATGGATGGAATCCATCAGGGTTGTGCAGTGAAGCGTGTGGATGGATGGAATCCATACAGGATCTTTTGGAAAGGATGGTCTGGGTGGGATGCCCGTGGATAGGTTGGTGTTTGGTCGGAGCCGGCTCTGACGGTATTATTTTTTATTACAAGTATTGTTTTTACTTACGGTATTAAATTCAGCATGTTCAATCTATTACTGTATTTCATTGAATGTTGTTTTTGCAAACTAACCCTATAAGCCTTCCATTGAAGCCTTTTATCATTATGTTGCATTTCTCCGTGTGACTTGCGGAGCACAAGTTTGTACTCACCTTGCAATCCCCCTACACAGAGGAAGATGCCGTCGACTACGGTGAAGATCTGGACGAGTAGGCCGCGTCTTACTGTCGTTTGCCTGTGGGCAGGCTTGGGCTTCGCTATTTATCAGTTTGCTTCTACAATTATTTGCTTTATTTTTGCCAATGAGCATTGATGTAAGACTTGGCCAAAGGCCGTACCTGTTATTTTATATAAGAAGTCATTTGTGCTTGGTATTTATCTTTGTTGTACTATGTGCACTAGCTGATCCTAGACTAGTGCGACTTACATAGAGGATCTAGGAGTAGTTACTCCGGGTTCCGACAAAGGTGGTATCAGAGCCATGACGATACTAAGACGTGACCATAGGTAGAATAGAATGGTTTGACCCTAAGGACTTATTTTTAAAAAAACATTATTTTCAAAAACAAATATATGTATGTATATAAATATATGCATATATGATGCTTATCCTTTCCCCTCAATCCTTTTTTTCTCTCATCCCTCAACTCTTCCTCATCTTTAATATAATCATTCAAAAATACAGTTCTAACTTCTCTCTCTTCTTCAAACCATTGTAGATGAATACTTACGATGATGCACCAAATGATGGATGGAGTATGGGTCTTCATCGACTACTTAGTCGTTTGGTTTTACAACGTCGAGCTATCTACGTGCATAAACAAGATCGCCATGGAGACCGGATAGTGGGACATCGCATCACTCTACTCATTACTAAGTGAACTGGACAAGGAAGTCTGTGTCTCTGCATCAAGGGAAATGGATACTCATTTAACAGAGCCAAACAAGAAGCCGCTTGTAAAGCAGTTCTTCGTCTATGCCACCTCTTTAATCTCCGCATTCAAGGGACGCATATTGTGCATCGAGAGCCACGAAGGATGACCCCGAGACGACCCTTACCCCTTTAGGATGAGTTGTTAGGCTAGCTAATAAAACGCTGTTATGAGCTATCAGTTTCCTCTTTTGTCGGCAGCCGTAACTATTACCTATTATGAGTTTAATAAAGATTTTATTAAAGTTGAATTTTGTTTTGGGTTGCGCAAAATATCCCCTATTCCCTCCTTTGCCTTGAGTCTCCTCTCTCCTAATTCTTAAAAACAACAAGCAGATGGTGAACACAAGGAACAACGGTAATGGCAACCTCAATGGAGCACAAGGAAGTCAGTCTGTCCCCACTTCTCCTCGAACAAATGAACCTGATTGGGCTCAGATGATGGCAAACCAGAATCAACTCATTCAACTGCTAACACAGACTATCAACAACTCTGCACAACATGCTCTACTTGTGCCAGCTCAAGCTCCACAATCAAGACTATCGGAGTTTATGAGGTTGTGTCCCCCGACCTTCTCCAGCAGCACTGAACCCATGGACGCGGAAGATTGGCTCAGAGCCATAGGAAAGAAGCTGGACATTATCTAATGCAGTGATCGGGAAAGAGTTTTGTTTGCTTCACATCAGCTACATGGACCAGCATCAGAATGGTGGGACACCTACACTGCCGCACATACCAATGCTCAAGCTATCACTTGGAATGGGTTTGTACGTAACTTCCGCAAAGCTCATGTTCCCACTGGCACCGTCACTCTGAAGAAAAGGGAATTTCGAGCACTGCGCCAAGGAAGCCGCTCAGTGAATGAGTACGTACAAAAGTTCAACCAGTTGGCATGCTATGCACCTGAAGACGTAGCCACCGATGAAGCTAAATAGGAAAGGTTCCTAGAAGGACTCAATGATGACATGTCGGTTCAACTTCTCTCCAATGATTATGCTGATTTCCACCAACTTGTCAGCAAGGCGATTCGCCAGGAGTCCAAGCATCAAGAGATTGAGAACTGGAAGAGATGGATGCGTGGTCAGCATATGAACACCGGTAGTTTCTCCAAGGTCAGAAGAGCTCCACCACAGAACAACAGATTCCAGCCTTCGTCATCAACCGGAGAGCTAGTCCCCACTGACACCTCTCCCAATGCTGAAGACAACAAGGTCTTGAAGGACCCAAACCCTGCAGCAGGAGTCACTTCCTTCAACTGCCATGAGATGGGACATTACGCCAGCAACTGCCCCCAAGAAGCAGCAGGTAGTGAAGAATGGTACCCCAGGAGCATCGACTAACAATAACCTGTAGGCAGCAAATAGAGGACCAAAGAAGTTCATGAAAGGACGCCTGAATCAGATATCAGCTCAAGCCATGCAGAGTAAGATCCAAACCCATTTCTTTGCTAGCCAACCCGAATCTCGGGGACGAGATTCTTTTTGAGGGGGGTAGATTGTAACAGCCCAAGTTTTTATGAAAATAAAAATAAATAAATAAATAATAATAATTGATTAAAATAAAATTTTAAATTAAAATTAGTATTTTTGTTGCCTAAATTTTATTTTTGGATTTGCCCTGGATATCTGTTTTTGAAAAGCCTGATTTTCTGTATTTTTGTTGCCTAATTTCTGAAAATCTGGAAATCAAAATCAAAAATTCAAAACCTCTCCTCCCCTCCGGCCGCCACGTGGACGGCCGGGATCAGGCCACGCGCCCCCGCCCGATCCCGCCTTACCCCTCCACTTGGCTGCCACGTGGGTGGCCTGGATCACGCCCACGTCGCCCCCTCGGCCCATCTGGCCCCTCCGCCCTGCCTAACCCCCTAGCCGCTGATCCCCGCCGTTGGCCACGCGGCCACATCTCAGCCACCCAAACCCCGCTCCTCTCTCTCCTCACCCCGGCCCACTCGTCAGCCGCCCCTCGCCCTCCTCTCTCTCTCCCCGTGCGCCGACCCCACCTGTCGGGTGCGTCTCCCACCCCGCGCCTTTGTCCTCCTCCGCGCGCCCGCCACCGCAACCGTCGGCCCCGCTCCCCCGGTCACCACCCCCACTTCCCTGCACCCAACCGCGGCCCTCCTCGCTCCTCCACCTCCTCTCCCGCACGCCCGCGCCCCACGCGCCCACTCTCTCCCCCCAATTCCGCGCCGGCCTCCCGCAACCGCCGCCACGACCCTGACCTCTCCTGCGAGGAATTCCCCCGGCGTCTCCCCCTCCCCGAGCCTATAAAAGGCACCCCGGCTCCGCCACAACTTGCACTTGCTCCCCCTCCGCTCCCCATCCCCTCCCGAGCGTCGCCGCCGGCCTTCTCCCGGCCGTCTCCGGTAAGCCGCGCCCCTCCCCCGAGTTCCCCTCGGCTTCCTCTTCCCGTAGCCGCCCTCGCAAAAGCTCAAAAGTATTCCAACATTTATTTCTAGCACAAAGAGGTTATACTTGCATTTGTGGGTTGTTACATTAATTAGTGTAGTTTCAAATAATGATTTTCAGTGTAAATTTCCCTGCATCACATTCTGGACTATTTTTTTAGATTCCAATTTTAATTCTATTTGGGTTTCATCAATTGTATATTTTTTCGCATGGTAGTGTTCATAAATTACCTTCCAGAGAAACATCAGTCCAAAGCCAGGAAACTAAATTCCAACAAAATACAATAAAAAAGTTTTAAATTTTACACATTTTCCAACATCCTAAATTGTAGGATGTTACAACCAATGCAACTTTTTGAACAATTTCCCAAGATTTCCCGACATTTTCCAAGATAGTGCCAAATAATTTTAAAAAGAGGGGGTGGTGCATTGTATCTATGATCATACCAAAATACTAGCAGTGAAGGACTGTGGATGGAAAGGAAACAGCTATGGACTGCATGCATTCCGTGATTGCAGCACAACCATAGGAGAAAGGGTCAATGAACCTCCCTAAAGGAGGCTTCCGCTATTAATAACACATGCTGTATGGCTAGAATAGAAGAACTTGTTCTATATAAATTGGTCAAAATCCAACACCTCCCTTCGCGTAAAGATGTTGAGAATGACTAAATCCATCCATTTCAATTGCGGTGCCAACACAGGCCGAGTCACAGAGATCCTGGTTGTTCTCCTCCTTGTGGTTATCCTCGCTGCCACCTTCACCACATACACGTGTGCAGCTAGCAACACAAAGCCACCATCAGTTGTGGATTCCATGCAGCCATTCATCGCCGCGGTGGAGTTCCTCCGTGCTCGCTGCAACACCATGGAGGAGGTATTTAAGAACCACTGCTATAACTCTCTCCTCCCACATGCAGACTCCTTCTATGGTAGCGATGTCAAGCTTGCCTACGCTGCCACCGCCATCTTGGTTGGCCGGCTCCAAGTCTCGGTAAGAGAGATGCGCCACGCCAATAGCACGGGCAAAGACCCAATGATTAGTCGGTGAAACGGGTGCCTTAAGTTGATTGAAGAAGCCACCGATGGCGATAGAGATGCGTTGGCCAGCCTCCGCCGCCTTGAGGCTAATAGCAACGGTGGGAAGCTGAGCGGGCGGGACCTAGAGGATGTAAATAATTGGATCGATAAGGTGCAGATGAAGGTCAGCGAGTGCTCTATGGATCTGGTTGCAATTGAGGCGGAGCTACCTGTGACACTCAAAGTGCAAGTTGACCTGTATGTCGCAATCCCTCTCTTCAAAGCCATACTAAAGTGAACGAACACTGCCACTTCGGCCGATTGGTTTTGGTATTCTTGTTGCCCAGAATGCATTTTTCCAACTTGTGTCAGGCAAAGTAAGCCATGTATGTTTTATTTTGGCATTTATGACTCATGTAATTTGTAAGCAACTATGCTTAATGTTTCTTTACATATTATGATCTTATTATTTTATCTCACCTTAAATATATAAGGATGAGTAGAACAAGCAACAAGATCACACCTACGCAGCAGATGTGTCTGTTTGTTGCCGAAATTCGCTGCAAACATGTAAATTAAAATGGGCAGCATATCCAGCAAAATCTCACGTAACAGTGCCTAACAATTTTTCGTAAATCAGGAAGCGGATTAGGAAGAATTCATAGCATATGTAAATGTCTAATTTTAAAATAGGCGTATAGCCTTTTTCAAAAGACTATTTGGTGGTACACGTATTTGCACATAATATGGATTTCTGGATCGTTATTCTTGCACATGCAATCACCTCACAATAAAATAGATGTTTCTACTCATATATCTGTGGTGGTGCCCTTGGAAATCATCCTCTTGAGAGACGTACGTTGTTGTCACTCGACTCAAGCATCGGTATTTAGAAGCTGAGGGTAAAGTCCATGCATTCGGCCTCATGGATGCGACGTTGTTCGCCATGCATCCTTGAGATCTGCCCTTTATTGGAGCAGCTCCACACCTTGAAACTTCTTGCTCTAGGAGATAACCGGATCTGGAGCTGCGAGCAAAGTGCGGTAGCTTCATAAATTTACATGGCTGTTGGGGTCTGCAATCGTATGATGGCTGCATGCACCCGCTCCCTGGCATACACATTGATCTAGCATGTACATCCACTGTTTGCATCCACTGCATGGGCATGTACGTACGTATGACTAACGTATGTGTGTGCCCATAGAAACCTGTGCATGTTAATCACAAAGCTCGATATGTACCTATTGTAGGGGTGGCCCCCACCTAAGCCCAGCAGGCCTGTTAGGAGGTTATAAGAACCAGAGTAACATGCGTAATGACTCAAATGCCCCTAATGGGGATGTACGGATGTAAGGGCATAATTGTAAAAGTATACTCCATATGAATATATATATTAGGATGAGGGGGAGGGAGAGATAGAACACTTCCACCTCTCCACTACCACCTCTCTCTCTCTCTGTTTGGTCTGTAACCACAATAGTTGACGCCGTCCGTGGGGAGGACAAGGACAAGCCTGAAGACCGAAGAAGAAGGATGGTACCGAAAAAAGCTTCATCAGCGGCGGTGAAGGGAAGGAAGACGGCTGGGTCGGAGCGGCGCGTGAATACCAGGGCTTCGGCATCGGCCGTCGAAGGAGCTGGCGGCGGCGCAGGTGTAGTGGTCGCGGGCGTCGACGCTCGCGCTACAACGACCGACCCCGCCAGCGCCGCTGCAACGACATCCAACCCCATCGTTAGCACTGCAACGACAGCCCCCGCCACCTTCGTCGGCAGTGCGGATCGGGCGGTGGGGTAGCCGCAATGAAGCATCGCGGATCCGAGATCGTGAGGCAATGGTCCCCTGACCGACCCGTCCGTTGGGGGCTCCGCGGCCCGGCGGACTGCGGTGGAAGCGCCTACTAACAGCCCTCAGCGTGTTCCAGCGGGAGCTAGGGGATCTTCGCGGAGCTGTCCAAGATATGCAAGAGGCTCGGAGCCAGCAGGCCACACCGGTAGTCGCGCCCGAGCCCACGCCGGAGAGGGTGGACAACCGCGAAGCCCCCACGTCTAGCCGCGTGCCGCTGCGACGCGAAGATCCGGAATCCCCGCTTTCGGTGGGGCTGCAGCAGGCGGCGTGGCCTGAAGACTTCAAGTTCCCTGACGTCATCGACCCGTACAAAGGCGACACGGACCCCCGCGAGTTCGTGCGCGTGTACGAAACTGCGATCAAGGCCGCGGGCGGAGATGACACCACGAAGGCGAAGGGACTCCCCCTCGCGCTGCAAGGAGTGGCGCTCTCTTGGTTCTTTACCATAGAGCCGGGCTCCATCTACGCGTGGGAGCAGCTCCGCGACCGCCTTCACAACAACTTCCAAGGAAACTATGTCGAGCGAGTCGACGCGGGCCAACTCTTCGCCGTGAAGCAAAAACCCTTGGAGAAGCTCCGGGACTACTTCAAGCGCTTCGCCAAGATTCGATGCCAGGTGAAAGACGTTAATGAAACCACCGTCGTTAATGCAGCCATACAGGGCCTTCGTCCGGGTCCGATGGCCGAGTACAATGCGCGAAAGCCAATCAAGACGGTGGCGAAGCTCTTCGACAAGATGGACGAATATGCACGGGCGGAGGAGGATGCGCGAAGACGCAGCACCACCGCCCTCAACCTCGCCCACGAGGAGCGCCCCCCACGCGAAGTGGGGATGGGTGGTCACTCCTCGAAGCAGGGCCGCAGCCGGGAGCCCCGGGGAGGCCCTCCCCGAGGCAGCGATACCGAGGCACAGGAAAGCTCTTCAGGGAGCAGGCATAAACCTCCGCGCCACCAGCGCAGGTCACAGGCGGCCCATCATGTCCTCGAAACCAAGAGCGCCCGCCAAGGACCCGACCCTGTCTCATGGAGGGGAGACCGGGAATCGGAAGGCGGACTTGGTTGTGGCGACCAACCCCGCGCAGAGCAAGAGCTCCCACATTATGGCAAGTGGTGCGAGGTACACGGCTACGGCGATCATTACACAAGGGCATGCACCGCAGTCACGGAGCTGCGGAGTGTGGTGGCCGGGTCTTGGGCTTTGCCTCCTCGGCCCCCCCGCCGGAGCCCATGTGGGGCACCCAAGGGGTAGCCCCCTGCGGGCCACTGCGGCAGAGGGCGCGCAGCATCGCACCGTCAACGTCATCACCGGAGGTTCCTCCTCAGGGCCCCCGGGAGCAGCCGCGGTGTGGATGCCGCCGCAACATCACCTTCGACTTGAGCAGCGCCAGGTGTGGAGTACCCTCACCAAGACCCTCTAGTTATCCAGGCCCACATAGCGCGGCTGCGACGTCGAGCGCGTCCTTGTCGACGGGAAGCTCGCGAATATTTTGTTCACAGAGTCCCTCGACCGTATGGGGATCCCCCGCAGCCGGCTAGAGCAGCCAGGAGCTCCACTTCAAGGCTTCGGAGGTCAACCGCTGCAGGCCCTAGGCACGTGTCCCTTCTGGTCACTTTCCGTCAGGAGGGCAACAAGGGCAACATCCGGACCGAGCATGTCACCTTCGATGTCGTGAATATCCCACATCCCTACAACGCCATACTGGGGCGACCCGCCATCAACTCTTTTGAGGCGATCCCACACTACGCGTTTTTGTGTATGAAGCTCCCGGGCCCGGAGGGTGTTATCACCATCTTCGGCGATTAGGACCTGGCCAGGCGTGTTGAGGTCGGCAGCCGAGTTCCGCATCGCCCGGTGCATGCCCTCTCCGACACGCTCGGCGATGGGCCCTCCGCCCCCTGGGTGGACGCCCAAGCCTCGGCCCGAGGGCGGAGTCAAGAAGGTGCCGCTCGAGCGGAGGGACGGTTTGTGTCCATCGGCGAGGGGCTCCCGGGTCGAGCGGGATCGCTCCGAGTGCTTGAACAACGTTGACATTTCGCATGGTCCCGGAGGACATCAAGGCGTAGACCGAGCGATGTCGAGCATCGCTTGGCGGTCGCCCGACGCCAAGCCGGTCAAGCAAAGGCCGGCGTATGTCGATGGATCGCAGCAGGCGGCCAAAATAGAGGTGGTGAAGCTTCTTCGGGCCGGAGTCATTCGCGAGGTCCACCATCCAGAGTGGCTCGCTAACCCGATCTTGGTCAAAAAGGCGCGAACTGGCGTATGTGCATCGACTTCATGGCACTCAACAAGGTGTGCCCAAAGGACAATTACCCCTTGCCGCGCATCGATCAGCTGGTCGATGCCACCGCTGGGTGCGAGCTAATGAGTTTCCTGGACGCCTATTCCGGCTACCACCAGGTATACATGGCGAAGGCGGCGAGAGAAGACCGGTTTCATCACACCACCGGGACGTTACGCCGTCGAGAATGCCCTTTGGCTGGAAGTACGCAGGCGCTACCTTTACCCGCCTCGTCGCTATTGCCCTGGTCGCCCAGCTCGGGAGGAACGTCGAAGCTTACGTCGATGATGTGGTGGTCAAAACCCGGCAGCTCGCTCTGCATGGCCGAGACCTCCAGGAGACATTCGACAACCTCCGGAAGGCGGGCATCAAGCTCAACCCCGACAAATGTGTCTTCGGTGTGCAGGCGGGCAAACTCCTAGGTTTCCTTGTGTCTGGACAGGGCATCCAAGCGAACCCCGACAAAGTAGACACCATCCTGGGTATGGAGCCGCCCAAGACGATGAGGGAGGTCCAGAGGCTGGCGGGCCGCGTGGCAGCACTAAGCCGCTTCCTATCCAGGGCGGCGGAGCGGGGCCTCCCATTTTTCAAGACACTCCATGGGTGCGATAGATTTTGTTGGGACGGCGATTGCGCGAAGGCCTTCAACGAGCTCAAGGAGCACCTGGCAAGCCTCCCCACTCTGGTCGCCCCAGCACCAGAGGCTCCCCTCCTGCTCTATCTGGCCGCGTCAGCCACCGCGGTCAGCGCCGTCCTCGTCTTAGAGGAAGGCGCCATGCAGCGGCCCGTATACTTTGTCTCTGAAGCCCTCCAAGGCGCCAAGACAAGATACACAGAGCTTGAGAAGCTCGCCTACGCGCTGGTCATGGCCTCCAGGAAACTTCGGCATTATTTTCTGGCCCACCCGATCACAGTGCCTTCCTCATTCCCCCTGGCAGAGATGTTACACAACAAGGAGTCCACAGGGCGCATCGGCAAATGGGCTGCCGAGCTTGCCCCTTCTCCTTGACATATGCTTCACGAACGGCAATCAAATCCCAAGTCCTTGCGGATTTTCTCGCCGAATGGACCCCGCCAGCCCAACCCGCCCAGACGCATGATGACCCCGTCTGGACGCTCACCATTGACGGAGCTTACGGCATCGCGGGCGCGGGCGTAGGTGCGGTGATCGTCACACCCGAAGGACAGCGTTTGCTATACTCGGCGCGCCTTGCCTTCCCCGCTACCAACAACACAGCTGAGTACGAGGCGTTGCTCTTTGGCCTGATGAAGCTCAAGGCAATCGGCGCGAGACGGGTACTAGTCCGCACCGACTCGCGCTTGGTGGCTGGTCATGTCGACAAGTCATATCAAGCCAAGGACCCTGAGTTGGCCAAGTACCTCGCGGTTGTGAGAGCGAGGGAAAGGCACTTTTTGGGCGTCACCGTCAAGGCCATCCCCCGTGCGGAGAATGAGCAGGCCGACGCCCTCGCTAAGGCGGCTAGCCAGCAACTTCCCCCCTGATGGGGCGTTTTATGAAATACTATTGTAGGCGGCCATCGCGCAGGACAACCGGGACGCGGCACTTGTCCACCGCATCGACCGGCCAGGTGACTGGCGAGAGCCCATCTTCAATTTCTTGCAATGCATCGCCGAGCCGGAGAACCCCGCCGAGCTTTGGCGTTTGCAGCACCGCGCAAGATCCGTCCAAGTGTTCGAAGGGATACTCTACAAGAGAGGGGTCTGCGCACCGCTCCTGCGCTGCCTCTCGATTGAGGAGGGGAAGGAGCTCCTTACGGAGATCCACGCGGGCGCGTGCGGGTCCCACCTGGCACCGAGGTCATTAGTCGGCAAGGCGTTCAGGCAAGGCTTCTACTGGCCAACTGCCATCACCGACGCCCAGGACCTCGTCCGTCGGTGCCAAGGGTGCCAGTGGATGGCGCGCATTATCCGTAGGCCCCCGACGAGCCTCAACCCCATTCCCCCGGTGTGGCCACTCGCACGCTGGGGCGTCGACATAGTAGGACCACTTGCCCGCGCTCCAGGAGACCTGTGGTTCGTGGTAGTCGCGCTGGAGTATTTCTCCAGATGGCCGGAGGCGGTCGCCCTGGCTAAAGTAACCTCTGCGGCCATACAGCGCTTCCTCTGGCCAAACATCATATGTCGATTCGGCGTGCCCCGGGAGCTCACGGTTGACAATGGCCTGCAGTTCGACGCCACCCTCTTCAAGGAATATTGTGACAGCATGGGCATCACCCTTCGATTCGCCTCGGTAGGGCATCCCCAGTCCAATGGGGCGGTCGAACGGCGAATGGTGCCATCTCCGCGGTCATCAAAAAGCGCCTGGTCGGGTTGCCGAAGGGAAAGTGGCCAAGCGAGCTCCACAACGTTCTTTGGTCGCTACGCACAACGGTAACGCGTCCAACGGGATTCACGCCGTTCAAGCTCCTTTTCGGCGACGAAGCAGTGACGCCCGAGGAAATCAAGGCTGGCTCGCGGAGGGTCCTCGTCCAAGCACCCGAAGAGGAGCGCCGTGTGTCCTTAGACCTCCTCGATGGGGTACGGACAGGTGCAGCCCATCATGTTGAGAAGTACGCGCGGTAGACAATGCGTACTCGGGACCGCTCTATCTGCCCGCGAGGATTCAAACCTGGGGATCTCGTTCTCAGAGTGGCGCTGCAGGCGGAGACCGCTGGCAAACTGGAGTCCAAGTGGGAAGGCCCGTACATCGTGATGGAAGCATTGCCGAAGGGGGCGTACCGCCTCGCCACGCTCGAAGGACAAGCCCTCCGACACACATGGAATGCGGACAGGTTGCGGTGATACTACGCTTAGAAGCAGGACGGCAAGCGTAGCACCACTAGCCCCTTGTACAATGCTCGCCCGCGCAAACGGGAATTCAATAAAGATTGCTGTTCTCAGAGCATTGCCTGTCCGCGCTGCGCACAGCAAAGTCCACGGGCTCTAAATAAGCCGTAGCATCGAGGTCCGCCTCCGCACGCGCGAGTCTACGGACTATAAAGCAAGTCGTAGCGTCGAGGCACGCCTCCGTACGTGCCAGTCCACGGACTCTAAATAAGACGTAGCGTCGAGGTCCGCCTCCGCACGCGCGAGTCTACGGACTATAAATGAAGTCGTAGCATCGAGGTCTGCCTCCGCACGCGCCAGTCCACGGACTCTAAATAAGACGTAGCGTCGAGGTCCGCCTCCGCACGCGCGAGTCTCTGGACTATAAAGGAAGTCGTAGCATCGAGGTCGCCTCCGCACGCGCCAGTCCACAGACTCTAAATAAGACGTAGCGTCGAGGTCCGCCTCCGCACGCGTGAGTCTACGGACTATAAAGCAAGTCGTAGCGTCGAGGTCCGCCTCCGCACGCGCCAGTCCACGGACTCTAAATAAGACGTAGCGTCGAGGTCCGCCTCCGCACGCGCGAGTCTACGGACTATAAAGCAAGTCGTAGCGTCGAGGTCCGCCTCCGCACGCACCAGTCCACGGACTCTAAATAAGACATAGCGTCGAGGTCCGCCTCCGCACGCACGAGTCTACGGACTATAAAGCAAGTCGTAGCGTCGAGGTCCGCCTCCGCACGCGCCAGTCCACGGACTGTAAATAAGACGTAGCGTCGAGGTCCGCCTCCGCACGCGCGAGTCTACGGACTATAAAGCAAGTCGTAGCGTCGAGGTCCGCCTCCGCACGCGCCAGTCCACGGACTCTAAACTAAGACGCAACGGCGACGCCGCCCGCGCCCGCCATCGACTCTAAATGAAGTCGTAGCGTCGAGGTCGCCTCCGCACGCGCCAGTCCACGGACTCTAAATAAGACGTAGCGTCGAGGTCCGCCTCGCACGCGCGAGTCTCCGGACTATAAAGGAAGTCGAAGCGTCGAGGTCGCCTCGCGCGCGCCGATCCACGGACTCTAAATAAGGCGTGGCGTCGAGGTCGCCGCCTGCGCGCGAGTCTCCGGACTATAAAGGAAGTCGTAGCGTCGAGGTCGCCTCCGCACGCGCAAGTCCACGGACTCTAAATAAGACGTAGCGTCGAGGTCAACCTCCGCACGCGCGAGTCTCCGGACTATAAAGGAAGTCGTAGCATCGAGGTCGCCTCCGCACGCGCCAGTCCACGGACTCTAAATAAGACGTAGCGTCGAGGTCCGCCTCCGCACGCGCGAGTCTCCGGACTATAAAGGAAGTCGTACTGTCGAGGTTCGCCTCCGCACGCGCCAGTCTACGGACTCTAAATAAGACGCAGCGGGGGGACGCCCTCGCGCGCACTTGGACGTGGTTGTCAATCCCACGCACTCTCCGGAGTATAAACAAGATGCGGGGGTCTTCTCCTCGCGCCCGGCGGCAGGTAACACCAAGAATAAAGTGCTAGTGGGTTTCATTGCAAAAGCAAGAAGGTTACATGGTTACAAGCATGAGAACCAATACATCATTCCCCCGCCCTCCCCGACCAACCGTTCAGTCTTGGCGCGGTGCCAACGACCTCGTGCCGTCGTCGTCGTGGTGTTGGAGGACTCCTACGAGCCAGCGCAGGAGGTCCCCCTCTCCATGCAGCGTCTGCTGCACGGCGACCCTCGCTGCGTCTTCCCTGAAGCGGCCCCAGATCCGTTGATGGAAGTTCTGCAGGCTAGGCCCGATGGAGCGAATGGTGTCCGACATAACCTCTGGTCGGCCAGGAAGATCCAGTTGAGGATTCGCCAGCTCATGCGTATGTCTACACCCGCGAGTGTGAAGCAGGGCGTGGGCGAAGCACGCACCAAGGTACTCGCAGTGCTCCCCAAAGGTCCTGGCACCACGAAGAGCAACGCCCGCCCCCTCCTCGATCAACCCGAGTGTCTCCGTCAGGTCCTCTCGCCCGTGCGTAGTGTCCGGCACTTTGACGCACAGATCTCGGAGGGCCTGGTTCAGAGAATCCATGGCCTGCCACGCCGACGTGGATGCGTCTTCCAAGACGCGGCTATTCCCTGCAGCAGACTCCGCCAGCCGGGCATTCTCCCCCTCCAGGATGGCAATCTGCTGCAGGAAGGCGGCGCGCTCCTCAGCCGCGGCGCACCTGGCTTCCGTGGCCTCAAGTTGCGCGGCTGCCATGGCGCCCTCCACCGCGCGAAGCTCTTCATCCTTCGCTGCGAGAGCATTGTTTGCTTCGCGAAGGCTGGTTTCCAGAGCCCTCCGCTCCCGAACACGGGCCTCGTCAAAGGACCGGCTGAGGGCGAGCGTCTGGCAAAAAACAACAAGTCAGCAGGCGCCTAGCAGTACCCTCGAAACTGAAGCGCACATATTTACCCTCATCTCGGAGGCCTGCAGTGCGAGCGCTAGGAGTTCCCCCTCGCATGACGACAACGCCTGTCGGTCAAGGCCGTTGTCGGCGCGTTCTACGGCTGCGGTAAGGACGCGAAGTATCTCCAGGCGCGGGAGGAAGTCCGAGCGCGCGAGCCCCGGCCCCACCGCACCAGGATTTATCGAGGCCCCGGCCACGTCAGCAGCAACGGACACTTGCGGGGCATCCTGCACAAAGCTTTGGACTTCGCGCATACCTCTGTTGCTCGATCCTTCGCCACGACCGGGAGACTTCGTCTCGCCTGATGTTGACAGAATGAGCGAGCAGATCGGAGAAAGTTTCACGAAGTAATGAGAAGAAAGGGACTCACGCCTACCTCCTGCGCCTCTCGTCGCGGTAGGCAGTGGTGCCGGTGATGCGGGCGCCTCGGTGGTTGGCGAGGAGGTCCTCTCGGCCGCACCAGCCGCCGTAATCCCGCGACAGGACCCCGCAACCTCGTATCGACCCCTCGCTGGCGGAGGGGACTGAGTTCGAGGGCATTTCGCCTGCGGCGGCGCAAGCGATTCTTCCGTGGCGGCACCAGCTGCGGTTCCCGTCGCCCCCACGACTTCCTCCGTAAGGGGCGCGCCCTCGCCGGCTGCTGCGGTTGATAGCGAACCATCAACCGTGGTTTTCTCGCCGGGAACGCTGCCCCCCCCCCCGGGTTGGCAAGTTCCAGCTCAGCGGTGGCCATGAGCACGGGTTCGTTGGCGTCAGCAGATGGTGCCAGGGGATTCGAGACGGCGCGCCCCTCCGAAGCAGTGTGGCCGGGCCCACGCCGGTCGCATGCCTTGTCTCAGCCGTGCTGGCTACCAAGGGGCCTGCTGGGTCGCATACGGCAGCCGGGGAGCGGGCCCGGCGTCGCGAAGACAACACCCCCGCATACGTTAGTATGTTAGCACCTAATAGCCTATTCACACAAGATATGTTCTCTCTCTCTCACCTTATTTCACTAATTAATGATCTTTTGATGTCTCTCAACCCGGTTGTGATGGGAATATATATGGCCTTGCAAATTACGTACTACTGCATCCTAGAAGGTGCTTAACATCTAGTATTACCCCCATGATCGTAGTCATTTTCTAACATCTAAGGATCTAGTATTACCCACATGAAATTAACATGAGATCGTGGTCAATGTCTCAACATCTAAGGCTACTTCCGGTAGATGAATTGTTCCGTCATATTTAGTAGAGTAATACTAAGATTATTTGTAGATCGAGAAACACCAGCTATGTGAAGATACTTACATGGAAGGGGAGCATCATTTCCTCAAGATTCTAGATGAATGGGACACACGAGAGGTAATTACTCATGAAGTGAAGGTTCCAAGTTACTTTTGAGGTAATTACTCATGAATATGATAATTGCTAGAATTTGTTTAGCCCATGGAGTAATATTTCTCTGTGATGGGCATGGCAAAGCAAATGAAGGTTACCGGCATACAATTTCTTAATTATATTAGCCAGCAGTTATACCATCAATCACTATTTGATTGTCCTCATGAGAAGACGAACATATAACCATTTCTTTATTAGGCGTAGGAGAATGGGAGGGTTAATGAATTCAATTACTTGGCATGATAGTCAGAAACCACTACTACAAAAAGGGTCATTACGGACAGTTCGAAACTATCATCACAGACGGTTTTCTAAACCGTCTAAATTTATAGGTCAGTGATAATTGGAGGTTATCACAAAAAGTTTGTAACTAGAACTATCTGTGAGGAACACTATCACAGACGGCTCGAACCAAAAATCTCTATGGTACTTACACATCACTGACGGTTCTAGCTACCAACCATCTGTGATCGATGAGTATCACAGACGGTTGGTATATAGAACTGTCTATGATACTTTTCCATCGCAGATGATTGATAAATAGAACCGTCTATGTTGTACGAATATCACAGATGGTTTTTGGTTTGAACCGTCCGTGATAGTCCTTTATAGACGGCTTATACCAAAAAAAATCATCTATGATAGTTCATTCTATACCTAAATTTTTTCTATTTTTTGGCTATGCCTTTTGAAAACAAGCAAATATAGTGGCAAACACAACGGCACATTCTATTTTCATTAAGATTAGAATCCACCATTACAGCATAACAAGATAAAAGCAGGTTACCTATCTAACACAGCAAGAATATGTCAATAATGCATCTCCTAATCCTACGAACCCAACTCTTTAACATGGCAAGAACATAGAAGAAGTAGAGATCCTAGCAAACTGTAGAAGCTCAACTGCGCCAACAAGGCCTCTCACCCCTGATGCAGCATGTGAGCTGGATGTCTTTGACCTTGCCGTCACCGGCCCTAACTTGAGTGCTGTCTTCGTATGGGCAATCAGGATCGGGGTCGAGGAGGAGGTCGGTGTGGAGGCTTTAGAGATTTTGAGTGCGATAGAGGATGGGTTTGGATGAGTATGTATAGGGGAGGGAGAGGCGAGAGTGGGAAATTTTTTGGCGGAATGGGCGTGGGGACGAAGGGGTGGAGCTACAATCCGTGGGGTAGGGGTTGGTGGGTTTCTATTGGCTGGGATTGGGTTGGGGAGGATCGACGGGCCCAGCGATCAGAGATACATAATTATCACAGATGGTGCGAACCACAAACCATTTGTGACACGTATTTATCACAGGCAATTTGAACCACAGAATATCTGTGATACACAAATATCGAAGACAATATATATACTAGTGCAATGTAAACAGCTAGTCTCAAAAGATAAAATAGAAAAGTTTTATATAGCTTATATATGCTCTTTTGAAAGGTTTCGGTGAGATCTACAACTTTGCAGTTGAGGCAAACCCCAATTCCGAACAGAAGATAAAATTTTTTGGTAAAAACATAAACCAAAAACTTGCGACACAAATTTGAGGGTGATTGGTGCAGGCCAGTCATTGTTTTGGATCAAGCTCATCGTTAGCTTTCTAACGAGCACAAGAACATCGAAAATAGACACCGTATGCAAAAGTTATGCCCATTTTCCTAAAGGTGTCACGGAATGAAATCCTACTCGGAGTCGGGTGGGAGATTATGAAATTTTAGAGACTTGCGAGGCAGGAAACAAATTACAAACAGTTTAATACAAATCGTCTGTGAAACTTGACAGACAATTTTCACTATGAACCGTCTGTGATATTATCTCTTCACAGACAGTTCTTTGCACTGGCAGCAACATAGACGGTTCCTCAATCTAAATCATCTATGATTGCATTTAACACTAATGGTTTTGGTGAACCGTCTATGATGAAACATTTAATATAAGCCTTTTTGTAGTAGTGAGCAGTTCTACAAGGTTAGCTGACCAATCTTGGATGGTCTCTTCTCTGCAGTAGTTTTCTAAGGTAAACACTCTGCATATTAGATTACCTGCTTAGAACTTGAACATACAACCTTTGTTCTTTTTCTTTAGGGAAACATGCCTCCCCCTGCAGTTCAAGTCCCTACTGCGACAATATGATGAAATAAAGCAGGAGAGCGTGACTTAGGGAAGCACATGTCCTGTTCTTAGATCTTGTAAAAGCTTGTTATCTTTCCTTTACAGAAGATGGCCTCAATTCTTGCTAAACCTTACTTTATCTGTGAACTTCCTATCCATCTCAAGCGATCTACAATTAAAGTATTAACAAGTTTGAAAAATTTGATGTCTTTCGGTGCTACTTGTTTGGTCCTACAAATTTACAAGTTGCAATTGTGTTGTCTATGTTATTTGTAGAAACCATATTTATTTGTGCCCTGTTTTCATTAACTAGTGATGTATACTAATGTTAATTTCTTTGTGTTGTATACATACTCGAGTAGGAGACATAAGAACATGGAAGTCCATATTGTGTGTGTAGCTGGAAAGATGGGAAAATGGAAGACCATTGAGATGTGTAAATACTAGTATGTGTGAATAGTGATATGTGCTTCACCTGTATGAATGGAAGATAATGTGACGACGGCCCGATCTTTCGTAAGGTACTGATAAGTCGATTGTGGAGAACTCGACGTTGATGATCCAAAGGCTTTGACCAAAACAGATCGAACCCCTCGCAATCACTACACCACTGCTCCGTTGGTTATCAACCGTGCCGAACGTGGTTGACCTCGCCCAGAAGGCTATCTCCTGCAAGCGAATCGAGAATACAAGTAAGAGAGCTCAAGATGCAATCTGAATTGTATTGCGAATAAAGATTAAGTTCACTAGTTGGGGTTCGTCAACTGAATGTACAGTGAAACTGCTAAGTAGAATAATCTTAAGAAAAACCCAGAAAAACTAAAGGGGTGCGACCTCCTTAAATAGGGAAGGGGAAGCCGCACTTATCTAATGAAAAGGGGTGTGGTACTATTTATGGTTACTATTCATGTGGCCGTGGTACTATTCATGTGAATAGTACTAGCCCAAATAGCCTAAATTACAAGGCCCTCGGCCCATATTGACTCAGACTGGAAAAGTGATGTGACTTGTTTCATAGTTTCTGATCTGCTCGGATGGAGTTTGGAGGTGAGACTAGATCCATCTGAATGTAGACTCAAAGAGCTTTCCAATGAGTACTCACGAGCCCCGAGAAGCCTTGTGGATCAAAAGTTATGCATATTTGAAGTTGGCTTGTCAAGCTGAATCCGAATTGGTCTGGAGGCCGAATTGAATTCCAAAACCTGTCCAACTTGAACCCTTGCTTCAATTGGTTCCAAAGTGATGTGGTGCTACAAATTAGTTAATGAATTAGGCGTAGGAGAATGGGAGGGTTAATGAATTCAATTAGTTGGCATGACAGTCAGAAACCACTACTACAAAAAGGGTCATTACGGACAGTCCGAAACTATCATCACAGACGGTTTTCTAAACCGTCTAAATTTATAGGTCAGTGATAATTGGAGGTTATCACAGAAAGTTTGTAACTAGAACTGTGTAACAGCCCAAGTTTTCATGAAAATAAAAATAAATAAATATATAATAAAAATTGACTAAAATAAAATTGTAAATTTAAATAAGTATTTTTGTTGCCTAAATTTTATTTTTAGTTTTGCCCTGGATTTTCTGTTTTGGAAAAGCCTGATTTGAAAAGTAAATTAAGTAAAAACCTAAAAATACTATTAAATAAAATGATATTTTGATTTCTATAAAAATACTAATTCAAATTAATTATTTGGATTTATTTGGCTCTTATTTGGTTTTTTCGAGTTTTCTAGAGTTTTAAAACATATTTTTGAAATTAAAAAGTAATTCAAGTATGAAAATTAAATATCAACATTAGTTGGAAATATTTTTATTAAGTCCAAAATGTCTCCCAAAGGTTCTATGAATTTTTTTGGAATTTTTGGAAGTTATTTGGTATTTTTCTAAGGCCAGTTGAATTTACTGGCAATTTCTAAAAATCTGGAAATCGAAATCAAAAATTAAAAACCTCTCCTCCCCTCCGCCGCCACGTGGACGGCCGGATCAGCCCACGTGCCCCGCCCGATCCGCCTCCCCTCCACCCGGTGGCACGTCGGTGGCACGGATCACGCCACGTCACCCTCGCCCATCGGCCCCTCCGCCCGCCTAACCCCTAGCCGCCGATCCCGCCTCGGCCACGCGGCCACATCTCAGCCACTCGAGCCCCGCTCTCTCTCTCACCCCGCCCACCGACACCGCCCCGCCCCTCTCTCTCTGCCGACCCCACCTGTTGGGTGCGTCTCCCTCCCCGCGCCTTCGTCCTCCTCCGCGCGCCCGCCACCGCAACCGTCGGCCCCGCTCCCCCGATCACCACCCCCACTTCCCCGCACCCAACAGCCGCCCTCCCCACTCCTCCACTTCTTCTCCCGCATGCCCGCGCCCCACGCGCCCACTCTCTCCTTCATCCTAACTCCGATTTATCCCATTCAAATTTCTAAATTCATCAAAAAATCTCCTCTATCCATTTCTGGCCTCAATTCAAATATTTCAAGTCAATTTGAATTTATTTGAATTTGGTGGGTTATTTTCACGTGTAGACTTCGACGATTCAGGAAAATTCTTCGACGAAGATTCAAACCAAGTTGAAGAGCAAGGCAAGTCACACTCCTTGATCATGTTGATCCCAGTTAATTCCTACTTGTTAATTCCTCCGTTGATATTTAATTCATCGATACCTTGTTTCCCTAGATCAAACTCTAGTTGGTACACTATTATTGGCTAGAGAGATTTTATATCAAATGCTTAGACCTGCTTAGTTATAATATTTGTTTTGGGAGATATTTCACATAAAATGATAACCCTGTTTACATAAAATGATATGCTTTTGTTATGTACTCTTGACTTTGGTGAGTTAAGGAGGTTTACGAATTATTTTGAAAACAAAATATAAAAACCTAGTTTAGACTTAGGCAATTGGTTAGAATGGTGGGTGCAGGCATGCCCAGTTGGTTGGAGCCACAGTGTTTGATTGTCGTGCACAGGGGTACGTGGTTGAGCCTAAGTCAGATTAAGGACCGATCTGTGAGCTACTGTTGCAAAGCCCTACTGTCAGGGCCCGGATATACAATCTGGATTCCTCTGTGATTCCACCGCACTATTCCCTGGATCAGTAGATAGTGCTCACAGATTACAATTCTGATTAACAAAGTACATATCATGCGAAAGCGTAAATATATAATAGTAGACTTACTCATGGGCCGATTAGGCCGAAATCAATAAATTGCAGCAGCGGAAGAACGAAGCACACAGGTGGGACCTTCAGGACATGCCCACAGGCAGCCAACTGGAGGTTCGCGACCTAGTTCTTGACATCTTCATCTTCTTCGTCATCATGATCCAAAAGTATTGCTAAAGCGTAGTGATTTGATTCCTGATTCTAGATTTGTGGGGAAAGCGAATATGAGCACAACCACAGTGCTCACGAGCCAACACACAGGATGCAATTAAATAGTATGCATGGCTTATCAAAGGAGAGGCTCGGGTTATTTTATTTGCCAAAAATTGCTTTTAGTAGCATTTCTGTTATTAAATCATATTGTTGTTTTTGCAACCTAAAAACTCCTCACCGCGATTGACATCATTGGCTTAATCCACCAAAAATTCACTCTCATTATTAGCTGCTGTCTAAGACTTCCAACAGCGATTGCCATAATCGACTTAATCCACCGAAATTACACTTTCTTTATTGAGTGCTGTCTAAACTCCAAACAGCATGTGTCATCCTCTATTCAATCCACCGATCATATTCTTTCTGTAATGGTTGTTGTCTAAAACTCCAAACAACGAGTGACATCATTTAAATGATCCACCGACTACACACATTTTATATTGATTGCTGTCTAAAACTCCAAACAGCATGTGACATTATTTAGATATTCCACCAAACATACTCTTTCCAAATTGATTGCTGTCTAATCTCCAAACAGCGAGTGACATCACCTAATTCAACATGATCAAAGTATTGACTCGCCTTGTGCGGTTTACCGCGGTCTTGAGCTCACTCAAATTTATCTCCTTTGATGGTCTTAAGCTTCGGGTCTTTATCTTCACCTCGGTCTCAGCCTCGCTTGATCCTTGATTCTTCCGGACTCCAATTTCTAATTACATGCTAAGCAACTGAATTCAAATAAAAAAAATAACTCAAAAGATCCAAATAAATCCAATCACTTTAAATACCCGATTTAATTTAAATTATGAGTTTATTATGATTTGAGAATAGAAGGATGATTCAGGTTATTGTGTTGTAAGCACAGCGGTAGGTGGGTTTGAGCAGGAGGACGAGTTGTCTGAATGCTTTACCGTGAGGGAAAAATTTTAGAAACGCGAGGGATCAAAAGTGAAGTGTGCCTACAGGAATTATCCGCTTTTGGGAAAAGAAGGTGGACAGACATGGCCGATTGGGGAAAGTGAGTCTCGATCTTTTATTTGATGACTTCCTTTTTATTGGTTCATATTTATCAAGAAAGTTCCATGAGTCAGGCAGGACTTATGGACAGATAAAAGAGGTTAGCGAAGATAGTTAAGAGGAATAGAACTTGGTAATTTTAGGATGCGGAAATTTTACAGGAGATGGGTATAATTTTAAATACCCGGTGTAACTTTGATATTTCATGTGGCAATATTTATCTAAGATTGCAATGGACAGTCATAGAATCATTGTTTTTTTAACTTCTTAATTAGTATATGAAATCTAATTGCCTAACCAATTATTATTATGCACAAGATTGATTATTTTATTACTAACCAATCTTATTATTAGAGGTCTGCATTTTATTGAATGAGTGATTCATGGTTGATATTTTATGTGGCAAAATCTGGCCAAATTGATTAACTTAGTTTGCTTAAATATGTTTAGATGGACGTATGGAGGATAACATCTAAACCGGTCGAGTTTTTGATACGATTAAAGTTATTATTCGAGTTTCCCGAGTAGAGGTTGGAAGCGTTAAAGTTATCTTTACAGATCTTCAAATATGCAACTCTAATTATTAGGATCAAATTTCTAGCACCTTTGATTTATAAAAGAGACTTCTTTAATTAGGTTCACGAATTAGCTTTTAACGGCAACATCCATTCAATTCGTGTCGATTTTCTTGTCATATGAAAATAGACCAGGAATAATCTTGTTTCTTTGGCATAAGCTTATTCGGGTTAATCTTGTACATGAGGTCCAGCTTACCAATATTGATTGACGTATAAATACATTGACTAAGGTTAAGTTTCCAATTTGGTTTTATACATTTTTCATTATAAACTCTTAAGTAAATTTCTCATTTGTATTATTGTTCCCCATTTATCTTTACTGGAAACGCATGCATGAATATCCCTTTACTTGTGAATGTACCAATTAGCCAAAAGAGCAAAAAGCTTTGCAATCCCTTTCGGTGGGCCCACATAACAGCCACAGATAGAGCTGCCTTGGCTAGCTGAAACAGAGCAGAGGCGACAGAGGAGGGAAACAGGGAAGATGCTCGGCACGGGGAAGGGGTGGTGGCGCCGCGAGGGCGGCGGGAGGCTCCGGCGACCAGTGAAATGGAAAGCCCAGGTGATGATGAAGCTCTCGGTGGCAGGACTTCGGCCGGGGTGGTGCCAAGGCGGGTGGGCGGCGGTGCTAGGCGGCCGACGGTGGGGAGAAGATAGGGCGCCGGCGGCCGGAGGAGGGAGGGTAAGAGGGAAGGTGTGTGTGAGCACAAGTACCGCTCCAGGAACATACCTGGGCAGCCGAGCTGACCGGAGGGTGGCAGAGACGAGCCGGCAACGGGCGCAGGCGGCGGTGCGGGGCAGGCTACCGTGGCGGAGAGGCTTGGGCGGCGGAGAGCTTCGGCCGACGGTGGGGGAAGCTGCGGGGTGCTGAGGCGCTGCTCGTGCCACACGGAATCGGTCCGGGACCACTTGAGGAGGGGACAGCGGCGGAAGTGGCAGTGGACGGCCGGTGTTGGGGAGGATGGGCGGCGCGCAAGCTTCGGTTAATGAAAAGTCTATTAACACGGAGAGGAGGCAGATGGAGGTGGAGGCTCGCCGTGACGCGGTCAAAATGGGGATGGCATCGCCGAAGCGGCCGGGGCAGCGTGGGGCGGCGGCGGCGGCGTGCGCGGCACGCGGTTCCGCAGCTGCGGGAGCAAGGAGAGGAAGGAGGCATGAAACGGTGCAGCTGCAAAAAGGAGGCCCGGGGTGACTTATAGCATGGAGGGGAATCCGTAGACGCGCTGTAGCCGGCGACTAGTGAACAGGGCGCGGGACAGACCTGGCGTGACCGAGCTCCACGGGCGGCGACGTGCGATGATGCGGAAATAGGGGGTGGTTCGGCAAGGCAACGTGGGGTAGGTCGGCGACGGGGTTGAGGCGACGTTGCTGATGCAGGGGCGACGACGCACAGGACGAGCGGGGCTGGGTGACGCAGGCGTTGCCGAAGAATAGAGAAAGCAGACGAGCGGGGAAAGAGGAAGAGAAAGGAAAGCGGGCGCAGGGGCCAGGTCCATTCGACAGTGGAAGAATGGGAGAACGAGAGGGAGGAGGGGAGAGAGGAAAAGAAAAGGGGGCCCACTGGCATAGAAGGACATGAGAGAGGGGGTAAGGAAAATGCAAGCATTCCAATTTTTGAATTACTTTCTCAGGGTTTGAACTCACCCATTTTATTTCTTTTATGATTGCTATTTTGTGCTCAAGATTTATTTCTAGTTATTACTTGCTTAGGGCAAATCTCAGGAAAACCCAAATAAGATTTTGACAAAAATTTCAAATGCCATTAAGATGTAGAGAAAATTTTTTAAATTCTTCCAAATTTTCAAACATTCAAAATTTAGGATGTTACACCTACCGTACTACCACATGGCTGGTATGGGCAGCCCTGGCTGAATAATTTGCAAAGTCCCAACCTGAGTCAAGTTGTAGGTTGAAAGTGAGCGTGGTTGGTGCCATGTGAAGTCTCACTTGGGTGAGCGTGGTTAAGCCATGAGAAGTCTCGTCTAGGTTCAAGAGGGGTCCGGTATGGTGGATTCCTTACTGGGGTGAAACCTTAAAGTTGGCTTGGCCAGGTTGAAGGCTTTGCATTGTAAAGGCCTTGTCACAACTCCTCGCCGCACACCTAAGGAAGTGTGTAACCCAGTGGCAATATGGGATGATCGTGTCTTGTGGGTAAAGCTGTACACCTCTACAGAGTGTATAATCTATCCTGGATAGCCGTGCCCACGGTCATGGGCATGCTGAGTAAAAGTTTTTCTTGGATTAGACTTTGTTTTTCAAAAATGTTTTTGTAAACCTTGTGGATGGATGGAATATACGAGAGATGAAAACCTTGTGGATGGATGGAATCCGTGAGAGATAGAAACCTGGTGGATGGATGGAATCCATCAGGGTTGTGCAGTGAAGCGTGTGGATGGATGGAATCCATACAGGATCTTTTGGAAAAAGATGGTCTGGGTGGGATGCCCGTGGATAGGTTGGTGTTTGGTCGGATCCGGCACTGACGGTATTATTTTTTATTACAAGTATTGTTTTTACTTACGGTATTAAATTCAGCATTTTCAATCTATTTACTGTATTTCATTGAATGTTGTTTTTGCAAACTAACCCTATAAGCCTTCCATTGAAGCCTTTATCATTATGTTGCATTTCTCCGTGTGATTTGCGGAGCACAAGTTTGTACTCACCTTGCAATCCCCCTACACAGAGGAAGATGCCGTCGACTACGGTGAAGATCTGGACGAGTAGGCCGCGTCTTACTGTCGTTTGCCTGTGGGCAGGCTTGGGCTTCGCTATTTATCAGTTTGCTTCTGCAGTTATTTGCTTTATTTTTGCCAATGAGCATTGATGTAAGACTTGGCCAAAGGCTGTACCTGTTATTTAATATAAGAAGTCATTTGTGCTTGGTATTTATCTTTGTTGTACTATGTGCACTAGCTGATCCTGGACTAGTGCAATTTACAGAGAGGATCCAGGAGTAATTACTCCGGGTTCCGACAAAGGTGGTATCAGAGCCATGACGATGCTAAGACGTGACCGTAGGTAGAATAGAATGGTTTGACCCTAAGGACTTATTTTTAATAAAACATTATTTTCAAAACAAATATATGTATGTATATAAATATATGCATATATGATGCTTATCCTTACCCCTCAATCCTTCCTTTCTCTCATCCCTCAACTCTTCCTCATCTTTAATATAATAATTCAAAAATACACTTCTAACTTCTCTCTTCTTCAAACCATTGTAAATGATGGATGGAGTATGGGTCTTCATCGACTACTTCGTCGTTTGGGCTTACAACGTCGAGCTATCTGCGTGCATAAACAAGATCGCCATGGAGACCGGATAGTGGGACATCGCATCACTCTACTCATTAATAAGCGAACAGGATAAGGAAGTTTGCGTCTCTGCTTCAAGGGAAATGGATACTCGTTTAACAGAGCCACACAGGAAGCCGGTGTAAAGAAGTTCTTCGTCTATGCCGCCTCTTCAATCTCCGCATTGAAGGGACACGTATTGTGCATCGAGAGCCACGAAGGATGACCCCAAGACGACCCTTACCCCTTTAGGATGAGTTGTTAGGCTAGCTAATAAAACACTGTTATGAGCTATCAGTTTCCTCTTTTGTCGGCGGTCGTAACTATTACCTATTATGAGTTTAATAAAGATTTTATTAAAGTTGAATTTTGTTTTGGGTTGCGCAAAATATCCCCTATTCCCTCCTTTGCCTTAAGTCTCCTCTCTCCTAATTCTTAAAAGCAACAAGCAGATGGTGAACACAAGGAACAACGGTAACGGCAACCTCAATGGAGCACAAGGAAGTCAGTCTGTCCCCACTTCTCCTCGAACAAATGAACCCGATTGGGCTCGGATGATGGCAAACAGAATCAACTCATTCAATCTGCTAACACGGACTATCAACAACTCGCACAACATGCTCAACTTGTGCCACTCAAGCTCCACAATCAAGACTATCGGAGTTTATGAGGTTGTGTCCCCGACCTTCTCCAGCGATCTTGAACCCATGGACGCAGTAAGATTGGCTCGAGCCATAGGAAAGAAGCTGGACATTATCCAATGCGTTGATCGGAAAGAGTTTTGTTTGCTTCACATCAGCTACATGGACCAAAGATCGAATGGTGGGACACCTACACCGCCGCACATACCAATGCTCAAGCTATCACTTGAATGGGTTTGTACGAACTTCCGCAAAGCTCATGTTCCCACCGCACCGTCACTCAAGAAAAGGGAATTTCGAGCATTGCGCCAAGGAAGCCGCTCAGTGAACGAGTACTTACAGAAGTTCAACCAGTTGGCACGCTATGCACCTGAAGACGTCGCCACCGATGAAGCTAAATAGGAAAGGTTCGTAGAAGGACTCGATGATGACATATTGGTTCAACTTCTCTCCAATGATTACGCTGATTTCCACCAGCTTGTCAGCAAGGCGGTTCGCCAAGAGTCCAAGCATCAAGAGATTGAGAACCGGAAGAGACGGATGCATGGACAGCAAACCTAAAAATGCTATTAAATAAAATGATATTTTGATTTCTATAAACAATACTAATTCAAATTAATTATTTTGATTATTTGGCTCTTATTTGGTTTTTCTGAGTTTTCTAGAGTTTTAAAACCTATTTTTGAAATTAAAAAGTAATTTAAGTATGAACCAAGTGAGAATTAAACTTCTGCATTATCATCATCTCCCAATTAAGATATATTTCAGCATCATAAAGACCAAAAAAAGATGGAATGGTAAACTTGACTTTAGCAAAAGGGTCGTCGTTACCATGACGGTTCTGGTTATTACCTCCCATACCATGTCGGTTTTGCTGAAGACGCCGACGTAGTAGTTGTGCATCTTGTGTCGCCCGCCGATCAATGTTGCCATCTGCATCATACACTGTGTCATCATCAGGATGATGGCCGTCATTGACAGGTGGCAGGCGTGCCTCCAATGTGTCCATCCGACCAGTGAGGTCAACCAACCGCCGCTCCACCCGCTCAATGCCTTCCATGGTGTGCAACTTGGCAATGGCGGCGACGATGGTGTCCATTCTCGCGCCGAGATCAGTGAGTGAAGCATTTTGTTTGTCGAGCACAGCTTGTAGCTGGCCGCGACTAACACACTCGTTGAAATCGCCCGGTGTTCCGTCCCCTTCGTCTCCTGCCATGGTTAGTGGAAACACAGGGAAAACAAAAGGATTATCCCTATCAACTACAAAGTAAAGCAGTGGGAAACCCGCAAACGAAGTGTCTTACCAAGCTCTTACAATGTTCTTACCATAGCAAGGCAAAGGATACCTGGAGAGTGTGATCCGGCGATTGCAAGGGTCAAAAACTGTGCTATCCAGAAGTAGGTATATCGAGCTTGGCAGGCCAAATATGTGAGTGGAACACAAATTAACAACAGATAGTAATGCTGAATAAATGTCCAAAGCACTCGTCCTAGTTGCTGGTCTAAATGTGTCCTATATCAAGTATGATATGATGAACAAGGAGTCAAGAACAGAATAGTAAAGCAAAGACAGCAACAAAGATGGCCAGGCACTGAGAAGTTTAATTCAGCATAAGCCAGGAAACTAAATTCCAACAAAATACAATAAAAAAGTTTTAAATTTTACACATTTTCCAACATCCTAAATTTTAGGATGTTACAACTAATGCAGAATTTTGAACAATTTCCCGAGATTTCCCGACATTTTTCCAAGATAGTGCCAAATAATTTTAAAAAGAGGGGGTGGTACATTGTATCTATGATGATACCAAAATACTAGCAGTGAAGGACTATGGATGGAAAGGAAACAGCTATGGATTGCATGCATTCCGTGATTGCAGCACAACCATAGGAGAAAGGGTCAATGAGCCTCCTTTATTTTTAACACATGCTGTATGGCTAGAATAGAAGAACTTGTTCTATATAAATTGGTCAAAATCCAACACCTCCCTTCACGTAAAGATGTGGAGCATGACTAAATCCATCCATTTCAATTGCGGTGCCAACACAGGCCGAGTCACAGAGATCATGGCTATTCTCCTCCTTGTAGTTATCCTCGCTGCCACCTTCACCACATCCACGTGTGCAGCTAGCAACACAAAGCCACCATCAGTTGTGGATTCCAAGCAGCCATCCGCCGCCGCGGCGGAGTTCCTCCGTGCTCGCTGCAACACCGTGGAGGAGGTATCTAAGAACCACTGCTATAACTCTCTCCTCCCACATGCAGACTCCTTCTACGGTAGCGATGTCAAGCTTGCCTATGCTGCCACCGCCATCTTGGTTGGCCGGCTCCAAGCCTCGGTAAGAGAGATGCGCCACGCCAACAGCACGGGCAAAGACCCGATGATTGGTCGGCGAAATGGGTGCCTTCAGTTGTTCGAAGAAGCCACCGATGGCGATAGAGAGGCGTTGGCCAGCCTCCGCCGCCTTGAGGCTATGAGCAACGGTGGGAAGCTGAGCGGGCGGGACCTAGAGGATGTAAATAATTGGATTGATAAGGTGCAGATGAAGGTCAGCGAGTGCTCTATGGATCTGGTTGCGATTGAGGCAGAGCTACCTGTGACGCTCAAAGTGCAAGTTGACCTGTATGTCGCAATGCCTCTCTTCAAAGCCATACTAAAGTGAACGAACACTGCCACTTCGGCTGATTGGTTTTGTTATTCTTGTTGCCCAGAATGCATTTTTCCAATTTGTGTCAGGGAAAGTAAGCCATGTATGTTTTATTTTGGCATTTATGACTCATGTAATTTGTAAGCAACTATGCTTAATGTTTCTTTACATATTATGATCTTATTATTTTATCTCACATTAAATATATAAGGATGTGTAGAACAAGCAACAAGATCACACCTACACAGCAGATGTGTCTGTTTGTTGCCGAAATTCGCTGCAAACATGTAAATTAAAATGGGCAGCATATCCAACGAAATCTCGCTTAACAGTGCCTAACAATTTTCCGTAAATCAGGAGGCGGATTAGGAAGAATTCATAGCATATGTAAATGTCTAATTTTAAAATAGGTGTATAGCCTTTTTCGGAAGACTGTTTGGTGGTACACGTATTTGCACATAATATGGATTTTTGGATCATTATTCTTCCACATGCAATCACCTCACAACAAAATAGATGTTTCTACACATATATCTATGGTGGTGCCCTTGGAAATCATCCTCTTGAGAGACGTACATTGTTGTCACTCGACTCAAGCATCGGTATTTAGAAGCTGAGGGTAAAGTCCATGCATTCGGCATCACGGATGCGACGTTGTTCACCATGCATCCTCGAGATCTGCCCTTTCCTGGAGCAGCTCCACACCTTGGAACTTCCTGCTCTGGGAGATAACCGGATCCAGAGCTGCGAGCAAAGTGCGGCAGGAACAAGGACCAAGACGTTCCAAACGATCACCACTATGGTACGAGCGGTGACGACTTGTGCAGCTCGGGGTGCCTGTGCAGGCAGTGGTGTAGCTAGAACTAGATTCGCACGTGTGGTGATAATCAAGATGTTTATCACTGGTATTGTATTACTTACCACAACAGAATGGTAAAAAAAAGTTTGCCATAGCTTCATAAATTTACATGGCTACTGGGGTTTGCAATCGTATGATGGCTGCATGCACCCGCTCCCTGGCATACACATTGCTCTAGTACGTACATCCATTATTTGCATGCACTGCATGGGCATGTACGTACGTATGACTAACATACGTGTTTGCCCATAGAAACCTGTGCGTGTTAATCACAAAGATCGATATGTACCGCATCTGCATCCATTCGTATGGTAGGGTACCCCGGATCTATTCCCAAAACTAGCTGGCACACAAGCATACAAGATGATATATATATAGACAGACTGGCTGCTAGTACTCCTACTTACGTACGCCACTACCACTAAGGATCTCTTGTGATGGTTTAGAATTTTTTCTGATGGGCGACAACAAAACATCAGAAATATTAATTTTTTCGTGACGGGTTTATAAAGCTGTCGGGAAACAATGTATTGCATGTTGGTGTTGCCAATACCCCTATGGAAAATACATTTTCATGTTAGCCCTTTTCATTGACCTTCAGAACAATTACAATTCTCATGGCGCGGCAAAATTCTCCTGATGTGGATTATTGAGTGTAGGGGCAATCCAAGAAGGAATGCGACAAGCAGAGAACCCACCCAGTATTCCCAAATATCAGCCCTTCACACAAAATCCCCCAAATCCCTTCACAGCGATGCCGCCACCACCTCCACCCCCAAACACTGCTCGCCTCCCTCTCCACCCTGGCTCCCAACCATTGCCGTCCATCCCAAGACCCAGCTGGCAATTCCTAATCTCCGACATCACCCTTTGCCCTGAGCTCTGTTGCTGCCACCTCATCCACCGTCGTTGCATACTCACCCTTCATCTCGAGTCCCTCCACCATCACATCGTCCTTCTCCTCGCTACCCACATGCTCTTCAAATGCCATCTTGTTGCCTCCTGCACCCACTTCGGCCACCGCCTTAAATAGATCCAGACCGCCGCATCAAGCAGATCCCAGGTGGTCTCCTCTCTTTCTTCGTCTAGGCCCAACTCATCCCCTCCTCTATTGCACAGTAGTTCCTTCTAGACTTATGGCTCGTTCCTTTCGGCTATGGCTTATGGTTTGTGGCTTCTAAATTCTGGCTATTCACAAAAGAGAGTATGGTGATAGTGAGAAAGCTGCGTGTGATGTTGGTCACTATAGCTAAAGTCGGTAAGTGTATACTACAATCGACTTGCAGACTCTGCCTTGAAAGGGCACTCTGTTTGAAAGCAAGTTACTGTAGCATGAGCCACAAGCTAGAAGCCGAAAAGAATGGGGCCTTAATTTTCCCTTTTTGCGTAATTTTTTGACTGAGTTGAGCCGAAGGAGGATGGGGAGAGAGAGGCTAACAAGGTGGCTGGAGGGCCCGACGGCGTGCGTGGGTGCCACCGCAAGGCGGCCGAGGAGTGGGAGGGAAGCGTGTGTGGGGAGGGATAGGCCAAGGAGGGTGGGGAGATGTGCGGGGAGGGGTTGGAGGTGCCGGCATGGTGAGAGCTAACCCGAGCATCTAGATTGGGATGGATTGAGATGAGAGGACGAGAGAGAAGGGAAGGGGATTGGGTGAAGGGGGTATGTCACAAAAAGTTTCCCGCACCTGGCTGCATCCAGGATGGCTATCTGAGCTGAATCTAATGGCCCACATCTGCGTTAGTATGTTAGCACCTAATAGCCCATTCACACAAGATATGTTCTCTCTCTCTCTCACACACACACTAATTAATGAACCTTTGATGTCTCTGGACCCGGTTGTGATGGGAATATATATGGCCCTGCAAATTACATACTACTGCATCCTAGAAGGTCTTAACATCTAGTATTACCCCCATGATCGCAGTCATTGTCTAACATCTAAGGATCTGGTATTACCCACATGAAATTAACATGAGATCGTGGTCAATGTCTCAACATCTAAGGCTACTTCCAGTAGATGAATTGTTTGGTTATATTTAGTAGAGTAATACTAAGATTATTTGTAGATCGAGAAACACCAGCTATGTGAAGATACTTACATGGAAGGGGAGCATCATTTCTTGAAGATTCTAGATGAATGGGACACACGAGACGTAATTACTCATGAAGTGAAGGTTCCAAGTTGCTTTTGAGGTAATTACTCATGAATATGATAATTGCTAGAATTTGTTTAGCCCATGGAGTAATATTTCCCTGTGATGGGCATGGCAAAGCAAATAGAGGTTACCGGCATACAATTTCTTAATTACATTAGCCAGTAGGTATGCCGTCAATCACTATTTGATTGTCCTCATGAGAAGATGAACATATAACCATTTCTTTATTGGGCGTAGGAGAATGGGAGGGTTAATGAATTCAATTACTTGGCATGACAGTCAGAAACCACTACTACAAAAAGGGTCATTACGGATAGTTCAAAACTATCATCACAGACGGTTTTCTAAACTGTCTAAATTTATAGGTCAGCGATAATTGGAGGTTATCACAGAAAGTTTGTAACTAGAACTGTGTAACAGCCCAAGTTTTTATGAAAATAAAAATAAATAAATAAATAATAAAATTGGTTAAAATAAAATTTTAAATTTAAATAATTATTTTTGTTGCCTAAATTTTATTTTTGGTTTTGCCCTGGATTTTCTGTTTTTGAAAAGCCTGATTTGAAAAGTAAATTAAGTAAAAACCTAAAAATACTATTAAATAAAATGATATTTTGATTTCTATAAAAATACTAATTCAAATTAATTATTTTGATTTATTTGGCTCTTATTTGGTTTTTCTGAGTTTTCTAGAGCTTGAAAACCTACTTTTGAAATTAAAAAGTAATTTAAGTATGAAAATTAAATATCAACATTAGTTGGAAATATTTTTATTAAGTCCAAAATGTCTCCAGGAGGTTCTATGAAATTTTTCTGAAATTTTTGGAAGTTATTTGGTATTTTTCTGGGGCCAAATGAATTTGCTGGCAATTTCTAAAAATCTGGAAATCGAAATCAAAAATTAAAAACCACTCCTCCCCTCCGGCCGCCGCGTGGACGGCCGGGATCAGCCCATGCGCCCCCCCGCCCGATACCGCCTTCCCCTCCACCCGGCTGCCATGTGGGTGGCCTGGATCACGCCCACGTTGCCCCTCGCCGATCCGCCCATCCACCCTGCCTAACCCCTAGCCGCCGATCCCCGCCCTCGGCCACGCGGCCACATCTCAGCCACCCAAGCCCCGCTCCTCTCTCTCCTCGCCCCGGCCCACCCGTCAGCCTCCCCTCGCCCTCCTGTCTCTCTACGCGCCGACCCCACCTGTCGGGTGCATCTCCCTCCCCGCGCCTTCGTCCTCCTCCGCGCGCCCGCCGCCACAAACGTCGGCCCCGCTCCCCCGGTCACCACCCCCACTTTCCCGCACCCAACCGCCGCCCTCCCCACTCCTCCACCTCCTCTCCCGCACGCCCGCGCCCCACGCGCCCACTCTCTCCCCCCAATTCCGCGTCAGCCTCCCGCAACCGCCGCCACGACCCGCCTCTCGCGAGGAATTCCCGCCTCTCCTCCCAAGCCTATAAAAGGCACCCCTGGCTCTGCCACAACTCGCACTTGCTCCCCCTCCGGTCCCCATCCCCTCCCGGCCACTCCATCGCCGTCGCGCCGAAGCTCCCGAGCGTCGCCGCCGCCCTCCTCGCCGTCGGCCTTCTCCCGGCCATCTCTAGTAAGCCGCGCCCCTCCCCCAAGTTCCGCTCGGCTTCCTCTTCCCGTAGCTGCCCTCGCCGCTGGCCACCACCCGCTGGAGCGCCGGCGAGCACACCGCCCCGAGCGCCTCCCTCGCCGGCCCGTCCACGTCGGCTTCATGTGCTTGCGTGGCGGCTGACATGGCACAACGCCAGTGCCACGTCGGATCTCTCCCCGCCCGGTCAGCGCAACCCACCACCTTAGTGCCTCCCCTCGGTCCACCTCGGGCTGAGGTCATGCTGGCGCAATAAATCCCTTTTTCCATTGAAAAATAATTCTAGCCAAAAAGAAATTCCCTGCTGACGCAATAACTCAGATTTTCCTTTAGCAAAATAATTCCAGAAATTCTTCTTTTTCTTTTTCTCTGAATATAAATTTCCCGGAGCCCGTTCTTCTTCATCGTAACTCTGATTTAGTCCATTCAAATTTCTAAATTCATCAAAAATTCTCCTCTATCCATTTCTGGCCTCAATTCAAATATTTCAAGTCAATTTGAATTTATTTGAATTTGATGGGTTATTTTCATGTGTAGACTTCGACAATTCGGAAAAATTCTTCGACGAAGATTCAAACCAAGTTGAAGAGCAAGGAAAGTCACACTCCTTGATCATGTTGATCCAGTTTTCAAAATAAAATTATGTTGATTTAAATTATATTGCATGCATATTTTTATTCAACGTATTTCAAATCAGTTTTAAATTTAGTTATTGCCTAGTTGTTAATTCCTCCGTTGATATTGAATTCCTCGATACCTTGTCACCCACTACACCAGGAAGGAGCTATAGTAACACATCTATATGCTACTACATGTCAATAAAGGTGTTACTAATCTTTGCAGTAACACAATTTTTAAGTGTTCTTATAGCCCATGTTACTAGCTAGGTTTGAAGTAACACGTTATAAGTGCTACTACATGTCTGAAAACATGTTACTACCTTGCAACACATATCTTATCTATAAGAACACATATTATGTGCTACAACAAACTACCCTAGTAACACAAATATATGCTACAACAAGCTACCCCAGTAACACATTTTTGAAGCAATAGTAACACCATTGTATTATGAGTAGCAACACACTTTCTTACACCAAAACATTTTGTGGAAACTTATTTTAATACATATAAATATATATACACAGAGATCTAGAGAGAGGAAAAAGTAATGATTTTTTCGAAATGACAATTAATTAATTGCAGAATTATTTTCTTTCACAAGAATCACATATTGCACAAAATTATAACCATCGCCAACATTGCATTCCACAGGGAAATATATAAAATATGGTTCACATAATTTTATAACATACATGACAATCCATTTGAGAAAACAAGTCTTGGGAATAACAACATAAACTTTTCATCCTAGAATGACAAAATGATATCTATCTATTCTTCTCAAAATCTTTGCCCGATAATGATAATGATTCCTCGGCTAGCCTCAGCATGAGGCAGCGCATGCTCTTCGGAATGCCCAGCGTGGCCAGGTGTCGGTTGAACAGAGCTCGGATTCTTGATGACTTGACCTTCCTATCCATCTTCAACAGCTGGTTCAAAGTAATTACTCCCAAAGTTAAAATCAACGAATATAATTGTTGCAACTTGTATGCAACGATTAGTGGATCAAACTATGATCTTTCATCTATGGAGTCTAGTACTCTAGTATTAACAATTTTCAGAGTATTCAGAAAACATGGCCAATAATCCAAAATACTTCAAGACGTAAACTTTTCAGTTGCACACATGTCTCAATGATTACCTGATTTCATGTTTGACAAATCGGGAGAGCATGCATGATCATAATAAGGCACACGTACACCGTACGTTCTACATCTTTAGAGAATAAGCGAACAGGGACAAAAAAAATAGGGGACCATATGATGTGGTCTTTTGGCGTGGAAAGCACTTCCTTCGGCTAATGTGCTAGTAACATGCAAGCATGATGCAATATTATTAAAGTTCAGTAAAAATTATACAGAGAAGGTGCGTAAGAAATATGAGTTGACAAATTTATACCATGGCCATGATCTTGAGCACCACGGCTTCCATCTCAAGCCGATCGTAGGATGCCAGCATGGTGTCCATCTCCGCCATGAGGCCGTCCAAAGAATCCGGCGCTGCTTCCACCACCACGGGATCTAACAGTCTGGCTACCCGGTGGCTTCTCTTCCACTCTTTCATGAATTCCTGATCATTCCATGCATCAGCGTAACAGTCATTAGTTCCTCCTCGTTAGTCGTTACACGATGGTAACAGAGATACATATCTTATTTCTGTGCTAACCATTGCAACCACACAAAAAAGACTACTGCTATTTGGTTCGTCATTAATTGGGACCGCATGTATTATGCACCCTGAATCCTTTAATTCAATAGGCACATAGAGAAATGCCTCGACCATCACTGATCATAAATAACACAAATGAACAACTGAAAAGCTACAGCAAAACAAAAGTAGTAGAAACATAGAGAAAAGGCATGATGTCCAAAATATGTCATTCTAGATTCTTATAGCATAACAATGAGATAGACTTGACACAACAAATTCCACCACTTGAATAAAAATCAGAATTGCGAAACATATGCTTAGATACAAACACATCGTATGTTTTACCATGTTACAAAGAACAGGCATAAAGAGTTGCATCGTTCACTTCAGAACTTAAATCACCAACAAAATATGGAAATGCCCTGGAAATAATTCAATGGGCACGATTAACAAAACAAGGATCAAATTAGAAAAAGAAAGAAAAGATACAAGAGGGTTTTTGAGTAATATCTCACCGCACGTATCCTCCTCTCTGTACTTGCATACGCCCAGATTCACCTTGATTGCTTGGCCATATCTGAGTAAAAGTTTCATAATGAAAAAGTAAACCCAAGACTCTTAAATCTGTGTTGTTGAAATCGGGTGGAGACCGGATCGGAGAAGCAGCAGACGGTTCGGTATATAGAGCTACTCGCGCAGTGCAGATCGAGAGAGGGCAGCGTATCAACTGCTCTCGTTGCACTCGCCGCAGCGGTGGATGCGGTCTTCCTCCTCGATGAACACCTTACGGCCGCCGCCGCGGGCAGGGGCTGGCGGGCGCGCCGCAGCGCGGGCGGGCGAAGGCTGGGTCCTGGCCGACAGCGCCCTCAAGAAGCCACCGGAGCTGGCCGGTCTTGTCGTCGGACATGGGGTGTAGTCCATGAGGGAGGAGAGGATCTTGGTGAGGGCGGCCGGCCGGATGGGGGGCGATGGGCGGCAGCGTAGGGGCGGAGGAGGAGGCCGGGTGGGGGGCGGAGGCGACGGATGAAGTACGACGACGGGGGCGGAGACGGATCTGGGCGAAGAGTGCGAGAGAGGGGGGTGGCGGATCTGGAGGGCGGAGCCGCAGAGAGTGCGAGAGAGGGGGGCGGCAGATCTGGAGTAAGGAGGAGACGAGGGCGAGACGGAAATGTGGGTGGCGGTTGGGAGTCGGGACTTAGAATTGTGAACAGGTGATGTATACGAGGAGTCACCACGCATGGAAAGTTGAACTGAGATATTTGCCCAAAATTATTAGAGGGAAGATTTTACAGTAGCGGGAAGTATGTGGAGGGAGATTTGTGTGTGAAAAATTTTAGGTTATGTATAAAACAGCATCATTTTTAAATAATTTTTATATTTGATCGCTCCATGGAAAAATATAAGGTTTTTTAAAGTATATTTAGCAAAAATAGAGCGTACATATTTTTCCAAAACTCTAATGCTTTTTAAATGATTTTAGTTCATTAGTTATGTATAATTAATCCTGCTAACGTCGTAATTCATCACTTATGGTTAATTAATGATGTGGGTCATTACATATAATGTCTAATTATTTTGGACTATACAAATTTGGATTATTTTGTATGAAGAACATGTTAGCACATTTCGTCATAATTAAATTTTCAACTTTACAAATCTGCCTTGTGGTTCCACGACCTGAAAGCATATTTTCTAACATGAAAAATAGCAGCGAGATTCCACATATTTACCTTAAACTGCAATTTTAAGGTTCCAAACCAAAAACTGCAATTTTCTGTTATAAGGGACAATTAGTGTAAATTTAAGGACTTCTACCTTTGCCCTTCCAATTTCTTTTAAAAAAGATCAATATCTTCAATCTAGTAGTGGTGTTGTTTGTACAAATCTATCAATGTTGAACAAGATTATCCCTACAGTAGAGAGTAACACATGTCCGTAACACATATATTGTATGTTACCAGATGGCTTTGTAACACATGTTTATGTTGCGGTACTATATGCTTGTAACACGTATATTGATCATACTGAGTATGTGTTACAGGGTCTCCTAGAGACACAAAGTATGTGTTACTGAGTTTTTTGCCTGTAACACAATTTGTATTATGTTGCAGTCAAGTGTTACCATAGCCATATTCTGTTGTAGTGACCCTAGATCAAACTCTAGTTGGTACACTAGTATTGGCTAGAGAGATTTTATATCAAATGCTTAGACCTGCTTAGTTATAATATTTGTTTTGGGATATCTTTCACATAAAATGATATGCTTTTGTTATGTACTCTTGACTTTGGTGAGTTAAGGAGGTTTACGAATTATTTTGAAAACAAAATATAAAAACCTTGTTTAGACTTAGGCAATTGGTTAGAATGGTGGTGCAGGCATGCCCTGTTGGTTGGAGCCGCAGTGGTTGATTGTCGTGCATAGGGGTACGTGGTTGAGCCTAAGTCAGATTAAGGACCGGTCTATGAGCTATTGTTGCAAACCCCCTACCGTACTACCACATGGCTGGTATGGGACAGCCCTAGCTGAATAATTTGCAAAGTCCCAACCTGAGTCAAGTTATAGATTGAAAGTGAGCGTGGTTGGTGCCATGTGAAGTCTCACTTGGGCGAGCGTGGTTAAGCCATGAGAAGTCTCGTCTAGGCTCAAGAGGGGGTCTCGGTCTGGTTGATTCCTTTCTGGGTGAAACCTTAGAGTTGGCTTGGCCAGATTGAAGGCTTTGCATTGTAAAGGCCTTGTCATGACTCCTCGCCGTACACCTACAGAAGTGTGTAACCCGGTGGCAATATGGGATGATCGTGTCTTGTGGGTAAAGCTGTACAACCTCTGCAGAGTGTATAATCTATCCTGGATAGCCGTGCCCACGGTCATGGGCATGCTGAGTAAAAGTTTTTTATGGATTAGACTTTGTTTTTTAAAAATATTTTTGAAAAGCTTACGGATGGATGGAATCTATGAGAGATGAAAACCTTGTGGATGGATGGAATCCATGAGAGATAGAAACCTGGTGGATGGATGGAATCCATCAGGGTTGTGCAGTGAAGCGTGTGGATGAATGGAATCCAAACGGGATCTTTTAGAAAAGATGGTCCGGGTGGGATGCCCGTGGATAGGTTGGTGTTTGGTCGGAGCCGGCACTGACGGTATTATTTTTGATTACAAGTATTGTTTTTACTTACGGTATTAAATTCAGCATTTTCAATCTATTTACTGTATTTCATTGAATGTTGTTTTTGCAAACTAACCCTATAAGCCTTCCATTGAAGCCTTTATCATTATGTTGCATTTCTCCGTGTGACTTGCGGAGCACAAGTTTGTACTCACCTTGCAATCCCCCTACACAGAGGAAGATGCCGTCGACTACGGTGAAGATCTGGACGAGTAGGCCGCGTCTTACTGTCATTTGCCTGTGGGCAGGCTTGGGCTTTGCTATTTATCAGTTTGCTTCCACAGTTATTTGCTTTACTTTTGCCAATGAGCATTGATGTAAGACTTGGCCAAAGGCTGTACCTGTTATTTAATATAAGAAGTCATTTGTGCTTGGTATTTATCTTTGTTGTACTGTGCAATCGGGGTGATCTGGACTAGTGCGATTTACACAGAGGATCCAGGAGTCGTTACTCCGGGTTCCGACAAACTGTCTATGAGGAACACTATCACAGACGGCTCGAACAAAAAATCTCTGTGGTACTTACACATCACTGACGGTTCTAGCTACCAACCATCTGTGATCGACGAGTATCACAGACGGTTGGTATATAGAACTGTCTATGATAGTTTTCCATCACAGATGGTTGATAAATAGAACTGTCTATGATGTATGAGTATCACGATGGTTTTTGGTTTGAACCGTCTCGTGATAGTCCTTTATAGATGGCTTATACCAAAAAAATCGTCTATGATAGTTCAATAATGCATCTCCTAATCCTATGAACCCAACTCTTTAACATGGCAAGAACTTAGAAGAAGTAGATATCGTAGCAAACTGTAGAAGCTCAACTGCGCCAACAAGGGCTCTCACCCGATGCAAAGATGTGAGCTGGATGTCCTTGACTGCCGCCACCGGCCCTAACTTGAGTGCTGTCTTCATATGGGCAATCAAGATCGGGGTCGAGGAGGAGGACGACGTGGAGGCTTGAGAGATTTTGAGTGCGGTAGAGGATGGGTTTGGATGAGTATGTATAGGGGAGGGAGAGGCGAGAGTGGGAAATTTTTTGGCGGAATGGGCGTGGGGACGAAGAGGTGGAGCTACAATCTGTGGGGTAGGGGTTGGTGGGTTTCTATTGGCTGGGATTGGGTTGGGGAGGATCGACGGGCCCAGCGATCATGGATACATAATTATCACAGATGATGTGAACCACAAACCATTTGTGACACGTAATTATCACAGGCAATTTGAACCACAGAATATCTGTGATATACAATTATCGAAGACAATATATATATACCAGTGCAATGTAAATAGCTAGTCTCAAAAGATAAAATAGCAAAGTTTTATATAGCTTATATATGCTGTTTTGAAAGGTTTTGATGAGATCTACAACTTTGCAGTTGAGGCGAACCCCAATTCCAAACAGTTCCTGTGACTCTCAAAGTGCAAGTTGACCCGTATGTCGCAATCCCTCTCTTCAAAGCCATACTAAAGTGAACGAACACTGCCACTTCGGCCGATTGGTTTTGGTATTCTTGTTGCCCAGAATGCATTTTTCCAACTTGCATCAGGGAAAGTAAGCCATGTATGTTTTATTTTGGCATTTATGACTCATGTAATTTGTAAGCAACTATGCTTGATGTTCCTTTACATATTATTGATGAGACGTTTAATATAAGCCTTTTTGTAGTAGTGAGCAGTTCTACAAGGTTAGCTGACCAATCTTGGATGGTCTCTTCTCTGCAGTAGTTTTCTAAGGTAAACACTCTGCATATTAGATTACCTGCTTAGAACTTGAACATATAACCTTTGTTCTTTTTCTTCAGGGAAACATGCCTCCCCCTACAGTTCAAGTCCCTGCTACGGCAATATGATGAAATAAAGCAGGAGAGCATGACTTAGGGAAGCACATGTCCTGTTCTTAGATCTTGTAAAAGCTTGTTATCTTTTCTTTACAGAAGATGGCCTCAATTCTTGCTAAACCTTACGTTATCTGTGAACTTCCTATCCATCTCAAGCGATCTGCAATTAAAGTATTAACAAGTTTGAAAAAATTGATGTCTTTCTGTGCTACTTGTTTGGTCCTACAAATTTAGAAGTTGCAATTGTGTTGTCTATGTTATTTGTAGAAACCATATTTATTTGTGCCCTGTTTTCATTCACTAGCGCTGTATACTAATGTTAATTTCTTTGTGTTGTATACACACTCGAGAAGGAGACATAAGAACATGGAAGTCCATATTGTGTGTGCAGCTGGAAACATGGAAAAATCGAAGACCGTTGAGATGTGTAAATACTAGTATGTGTGAAAAATGATATGTGCTTCACCTGTATGAATGGAAGATAATGTACCGACGGCCCGATCTTCCGTAAGGTACTGATAAGTCGATTGTGGAGAACTTGACGTTAACGATCCAAAGGCTCGTACCAAAATAGATCAAACCCCTCACAATCACTATACCACTGCTCCGTTGGTTATCAGCCGTGCCGAACGCGGTTGACCTCGCTAGGAAGGCTATCTCCTGCAAGCGAATTGAGAACACAAGCAAGAGAGTTCAAGATGCAATCTGAGTTGTATTGCGAATAAAGATTAAGTTCACAAGTTGGGGTTCGTCAACCGAATTTGCAGTGAAACTGCTAAGCAGAATAATCTTAAGAAAAACCCAGAAAAACTAAAGGGGTGCGACCTCCTTAAATACGGAAGCGGGAAGCCGCACTTATCTAATAAAAAGGGATGTGGTACTATTTATGGTTACTGTTCATGCGGTCGTGTGATTGTTCATGTGAACAGTACCGGCCCAAATAGCCTAAGTTACAAGGCCCTCGGCCCACTTTATCTCGGACTGGTAAAGTCACGTGACTTGTTTCACAGTTTCTGATCTGCTCAGATGGAGTTTGGAGATGAGACTAGATTCATCTGAAAGTAGACTCCAATAGCTTTCCAACGAGTACTCACGAGCCCCGAGAAGCCTTCTGGATCAAAAGTTATACACATTTGAAGTTGGCCCATCAGGCTGAATCCGAATTGGTCTGGAGGCCGAATTGGATTCCAAAACCTGTCCAACTTGAACCCTTGCTTCAATTGGTTCCAAAGTGATGTGGTGCTACAAATATATATATTCATCATTAGGTAGCATCATATTCTCATTTAAAATATGTTGAAGTTGAATAAATGAATTCACCTTTAGTTCAATCTTGTTATTGGCCGCTATGGTCGTATGTGTTGGTGGCGTGGTCACATCATCCTCCCCTTCTTGATAGAAAACCGTCCTCGGTTTTAACATAGGTGTAGTGTCACATATTGCGTGATCTTGATCATAAATCTTGATATATGATAACAAACGCAACAAACTCTCGTTATGTAATATCATAAGTTCTTTATCAAATAAAGTAAAATCTCTTTGAAACGAGCTCACCTCATAATTTAAGTAATGTGTAGGAGCTCTTGTAATTGGAACAACAAGTATAGAAAATATGGTTGTATCCATAGGGTACATGTTCTTATCATCCTCCCCTTCTTGCAAACAATGTAGCGATCATAAAACAGCAGCGATCATAAAGTTCATTGTATTATTATCCCAAAAGTAATCTTAGATGTTAATGAGCAATTCAAAATTTCTCATACAATAATTGTTGCAACTTGTTTTGCAAATGTACGTGAAGCATTTATGCAATTCAAATCTGTGAAGTTCTAAACTTGTAGTGGTGGCACATATGGGTAAATACTAGTCTGTGTGAATAATGATATGTGCTTCACCTGTATGAATGGAAGATTAGTTAGCTCCTTTGTGGGCGGCTGGGACAACACTTTGTCTTCCACACGATGATTTTGTTCAGCTTGCAGTGCACCTTGAGGAGCACTGGTTTGCCACGATGTTGGCGCACTCGAGGACAAGTGAATTGGTTAGGTTGTGGAGGATTGGTTGCTTTACCTCCTGGTTGCCGAGAACCAGAGACCTCACCACTTGCTATGATTTGATTCATGGAACGTGTTACAGACATCCTGTCCATACAATATGAATTTTAACAATTTGCATGAAAGACAAGAGGGAATGAACACAGCGAAACGTGACAATTTGTGACATAAGGACAACATACATGAAACTTTGATGTGGGGTTAGGTTTTACATGGATCGCAGAATCCTTTCTTAAACATAAAGCGAGCAACCATACCAAATAAAAGTAGCAAAATGCAACCATCACCCATCAGCGTCTTCCATAATTTAGCGCTTCAAAATAAGCAAAATAAGCAAGGGCTATAAGCTCCTCGAGCTAAACCTCCTCATGTCCATCATAGTGAAGACGATGTTGTTGCACTACTTGTGGTGGCTCATCTACAGTTGTACAGATGGCCATCACACGACGTTGGTGCTTGATAATTGACAAGCGGAAACGTTCGGTAGTCGACCGAATGGCGTAGGCGGGCTCGGGCAACTCCTCATCCGGTGCAAGTATGGGATCCTCCCCGTATAATAGCTCCCATGTGAAGAATCCTTGGCCATCCAACGGGGCGATGTTGCCGTCAAGCATCGCTATCCTTCGACGTGCTTCAAAAGCTTGGGAGACAAATGATGGATATATCCATCGAGTGACCTTACCAAACCATGAGATGGAGATGGGGAGTGATGAAACCCATGTTTGGCACAAGGTAGGCATTGCTCTCACTGTTACCTGTAACATCTTGATTTTTAGAGCCTTTTTGAAGCTTTTAAAATAAAATTCACCATTTGCAATTTTCTGGAATTAATTAAAGCTTAATTGGAATTTTTATTAATCAAAAAGATTTAATATGATTAAATTAAATATTAATATTTGGCAAAAATATTTTATTTGTGTTCCTTGTGTCACAAGGAATGTTTCTATTTTTCTGAGATTTTTCGGAGTTTGTTTGAGCTCAATTTGAAATTTCCAAAAAAAAAGAAATAGGAGAGAGAATGAACAGTACCCCCGCGGGTACTGTTCACTCATCTTCCCAGCGAGCGCGCATCAGATCGATCTCCTGTACGTGCAAGTTTCCTCCGTTTTTCTCTCTTTTCATAACTTCTAATCCGGACCTTATCTCAATGTCTTCCCAAAAGGAAAGTTATATCAAATCACACAAGGAATCCATCCCAACTGATCTCCTTCCGTTTCGTTCATCCGTTTGCCTTTTATCTCCAATTTTCTGAAACGGACTCTGAACCGAAATCCACGAATTGGAGTCGGTTTCTACCTCTTCCAAGCCTATAAATACGACCCCTTGGCTCCCCTAAACTCATCCCAAGCCGTGCCAAGTCCCTCGAAGCCCAGGACGCCTTCAATCTATTTATTGTATTTTCAAATGCCGTTTTATGCAAATTAACCTTTCAGCCATCCATTGTTAAGCCTTGCATATTATATTGCATTCATTTGTTACAAACGGCTTGCTGAGTACCAATGTACTCACGGCTTTATGCCCCTGTTGCTCAGTTGAGGAGGAGGAGTATCACCAGCAGGAGGTTCCAGAAGGAGAGTACTTTGACGTCTTCGCGGATTAGGCTTCGTTCTCCACTCGATAGCCTGTGGGCGTGTCGATTGGCTGCTGCGCTTTCTTTTGGATTTTCGCTGCTAGTTTTTGTTAAGCCCTTCGGGCTAGTCTATTGTAAGCTTGGCCATAAGGTCGTACTCTGATAATTATCAATATAATTTGGTTTTTCCTTAGAATATCGTGATATGGATGATATTTATCTTTGTTCACACTGTGTGCGCTAGCGTGATCCTGGATTAGTGCAGAATACACAGGAGAGTCCGGATTTGTATATTCGGGTCTCTACAGAGATGGTATCAGAGCTATATCGACTGTAGGACAGAGCCCTAGTTAGAATGGTCGAATTAGTCAAGTTTTCAAATTTTATTTTCTAAATCAAATCAACCAAATGATTGTCTAGTAATTCTTGATTCTTACCTCGTTCTTAGGATTCTTACTCCTTGCCTTCTCTGAGATATTGTTTTCAAAACTCAATTTGACTTCTTATCCCTATAATGTCCATAGATGTTCGAGTGTCCCTCGATCAAAGTGAAACTGGTATGGAATTCTTCAAGCTATGTTGTGAAGTTTGGATCAAGGAAGCACCCAATATGTCAAGACAAGATTGGAGATTTCCGAGAAGATTAGGAGCCATTAGATTTGAACCTTGTTATAGTTTTAGTATCGTGTAGATCGCCTTGCTTCTTATTTGCCGTTGGGTGTGATGTGAGCTGCAGTTTTGCTTCTAGCATTATGATGCAGTCATGTCAAAAGTTTTTTTGTGGAGTTTATTGCTTCTTTTGTTAGCCTTTTCGGCTAAGTGTTTGCTTAGTTTAGGGTTGCCATTAGAATATCCCCCTTAGACGAGTTTACCGCTTACCTTTGTTTTTCCCTCTTACCTACTGAGCCTTGAGAAGTCAGTTCTCAGCAAGTGATCTTTATTTCAGAGCAGAGCAAAAATGGTTGACACTCGGAGCACAGCAGGACGCAATCAAATGAACCAAGACCCAGAGGGCAGCAACGGAAACCAAGCAACTCAGGGACTGCAAGCAACTCCAACAGGTCTAGATCCAACCTTCAGTCAGTTCATGGCCGCCCAGACTCAGTTGATGAACACCATGATGCAGAACATGAACACAATGATGCAGAATTTAACCAATATGATGAATCAACAACATCAGGCAGCCGTTGCACCTCGGCCAAATCATCTGACATCCAGATTTGTAGAATTTATGAGGACTAGACCGCCAACTTATTCCAATTCATCCGAGCCTTTGGAAGCTGATGATTGGATTCGTTCAGTGGAAAAGAAGCTAAACCTTGCTCAATGTACCGATCGCGAGAAAGTGTTGTACGCTGCTCACCATCTAGAAGGTGCTGCATCCGAATGGTGGGAGAACTATTGTGCTGCGCATGAGGACCCATAGAGCATTACCTGGAGAGAGTTTGCCACAGCGTTCCGCCATGCCCATATCTTAGATGGAGTGATTGAGATGAAGAAGGAGGAATTTCGTGAGCTACAACAAGGGACTATGTCAGTAAGTGAATATCTCAACAAGTTCACTCAGCTAGCTCGCTATGCTCCGGAAGATGTTGCTACAGATGATGCACATCAAAAGCGCTTCAAGAGAGGACTTAATCCAGGATTGAAAGTTCAGGTCGTTGGCAATGACTATGTTACTTTCCAGAATATGGTGGATAAGGCCATACTTATTGAAGAATCTCGGCATGAGATGGAGGAGTCTCGCAAGCGGAAAATTATTCACCAAGGAGTTCAATTGCAACCATCACAAAGAGTCAGATCCAACACATACCAGCCCCAGCTCTGTACCAGAAGCGATCGATTTCAGGACTCCAGCTCCAATGCCTCCTCATGATAACTCAGGACCACGCCCTATCAACGTCAGCAATCAGCCTCAGGGAGAAAGAAGCTATGCAACTCCATTTAGTTGTTTCAAGTGCCAAGAGCCAGGTCATTTCGCTCGTAAGTGTCCGCAGAAGCGTCAAGAAATCACGCTATTTCCGTTCAACCTTGGAAGTACCCTTACTAAAACTCCAGGAGCAAGCCGTGGAACATCGTCAAGTCAAGGAAGCCAAATACCTCAGAGCATTACAAGGGGAAGCCTCAACAACGTTGTCTCCGAAGTCGCACCTGGTAACCTATTCTTTTAGTGAGCCTGAATCTCGGGGTCGAGATTTCGTTTAAGGGGGGAGGTTTGTAACATCCTGATTTTTAGAGCCTTTTTGAAGCTTTTAAAATAAAATTCACCATTTGCAATTTTCTGGAATTAATTAAAGCTTAATTGGAATTTTTATTAATCAAAAAATTTAATATGATTAAATTAAACATTAATATTTTCCAAAAATATTTTATTTGTGTTCCTTGTGTCACAAGGAATTTTTCTGTATTTTCTGAGATTTTTCGGAGTTTGTTTGAGCTCAATTTGAAATTTCAAAAAAAAAAGAAACAGGGGGTACTGTTCACTCGTCTTCCTAGCTAGCGCGCACAGCAGATCGATCTCCTGTACGTGCAAGTTTCTTCCGTTTTTCTCTCTCTTCATAACTTCCAATCCGGACCTTATCTCAATGTCTTCCCAAAAGGAAAGTTGTGCCAAATCACGCAAGGAATCCATCCCAACTGGTCTCCTTCCATTTCGTTCATCTGTTTGCCTTTTATCTCCAATTTTCTGAAATAGACTCTAAACCGAAATCCACGAATTGGAGTCGGTTTCTACCTCCTCCAAGCCTATAAATACGACCCCTTGGCTCCCCTAAACTCATCCCAAGCCGTGCCAAGTCCCCTCAAAGCCCAGGACGCCGTCGGCACCGAGCCCCTCCAGTCCCGAATTTGCTCGTCGTGTCTCGAGCTATTCGGTGAGTTTCTCCGTGATCCTTTCGCGTCACATTGTGCCATCATGTCCCATCTACCTTCTAGCCAAGTTAATTTGATTTTGGTGCCGCCAATCTCCCGGAATTGAGTTTTCCCCAATCTAGGTCAAGAGCGCTTCCCGACGTCGATTCGTCGCCTCCGCTAAGCTTTAGCCCTTGCCGTAATTTTTCTTAGACTTGCCTCGCCGCGTTCTACACCGTGCTTCCTTCCGTTTCCCCAAAAAGCCTCCACAAATTTTCGCCTCCGAACCTCGCCATGGCCGCCAATGGCATCTCGTGTCCCCCATCTACCCGGTGATGTTTTTACCAATCCGTTCGCGTCACTTCGTGCCAAACCATCCCAGGTAGCTACTCTCCAAGTGGTTTTAGATTTCGTTCACCGAGCACCAAGATATTAAGTTTTTTCCTTTTCCCTTCCCGACGTCGCTCAAACGTCGATTGTGCCATCTCCGATGGGTTTCTGGCCGAGCCGACAATTTTCCTAGCTTCGTCAAGCCGCGTTCTTGCCCGTGCTCACCCTACTTCTGCATGTTCTATGCCCGGGTTTTATTCATATCTTCTACCCATGTCGTTGTAGCCGTCCGTGCCGCCATCGTTCTCCGTTTGGTGTGCCGTCGCTTCCTGTATATGCCTTAGGTTCCTAGCAACCCATTTTGCTAGTTAGATTCATATCCCATGCCTCCTCTCGCCAGCGCTAGTCTTCTCGCCAAAAAGTACTGTTCTCGGATGAACAGTAACATCTGTGAATTTCCAGCATTTTCTCGCCCCGGCAAACTTTAGATCGCTCGTTCTCCTTCGTCCGAACTCCGATTGATCCGATTCTTCTTCCTAAATTCATATAAAATTGAGCTCTATCTTTTGGTTCTGGTTTTGCAGTTTTTGGAGTTTATTTGAATTTATTTTTGTGTTTCGTCTCGTTTTCTCTCTCGTTAGATCGCGCGTTCGAAGGAGCTGAAGCAGGATTCGACGATCAAGAATTCCTAACTGAGCAAGGCCAAGGCAAGTCGTGTCCTTTGATCATGTTGAACCCAGTTTTCAAATCTATTATGTAATACTTTGCTTTAAATTATCATGCATCGCTATTTTATTACCAAACCTTTGTATTGGTAGTTAATGACCTAATTGATTATTTCCTCCTTGATAATTTGAATACCATGATTCTATTGTCACCATAGGATGGGAAATTACTTAGTGATGCAATATTAGTTGTCACATGGGCTGCGCGTTTAATTTGCTTAGCCTTGCTTATTACTAGTACGTTGGGTTATCATCACATATGATCAAATAATTAATTTTGACTTAATAAGATATTGAATCGTGGTTGTAGCCGCAGTTATAAAATTTGTGTGCCATGACATTGGTGTGTCATTGGGTTGGTTATACAAAATTGGTTTTCACTCGGGCGATTGATCGTGCAGTAAAGGGGTGCAGGTTGCACATTGGGATGTGATGCTTCGCTTGGGTAATACTTAAGGACTTAACTTTGTGCGCCATTGATCTGAGCCTTACCGTACAACCACATGTCCAGTATGGGATGGACCTGGCTAATTAATTTGTGATGTTTCAATTTCGGTCCCGTCATTGGGATGAGTGTGGTGTGGTCAGAGCCATGGATCTACACTGGCGCAGGAGGGGGCAATTATCGACTAGGTGGTAGCCTACTCGATGGCGAAACCTTAGCGAGACGGAACTGGGTTGAGATTGAACATTGTAAAGGCCTTGTCATGATCTCCTCGCCGCACACCTAAGGAAGTGTGTAACTCGCGTGGCAATCTGGGATGATCATGTCTTGTGGGTAAAGTTGTGCAACCTCTGCAGAGTGTAAAACTATTCGAATAGCCGTGTCCTCGGTCATGGACAACGCTCGGTGATTTCACACGAGGTATAGTTATTTCTAAAAGTTTCGGACAGTGGATGGTTAATTCACTGTTGGTTGAGAGGTCCATAAGTGGTTGGTTTAGCTTATGGATGGGAGATCCATAAGTGGTTACTTCAATTCCTTTGATTATTGTTTATTATTGTTTTACTTCAAATGCGCCTTCAATCTATTTATTGTATTTTCAAATGCCGTTTTATGCAAATTAACCTTTCAGCCATCCATTGTTAAGCCTTGCATATTATATTGCATTCATTTGTTACAAACGGCTTGCTGAGTACCAATGTACTCACGGCTTTATGCCCCTGTTGCTCAGTTGAGGAGGAGGAGTATCACCAGCAGGAGGTTCCAGAAGGAGAGTACTTTGACGTCTTCGCGGATTAGGCTTCGTTCTCCACTTGATAGCCTGTGGGCGTGTCGATTGGCTGCTGCGCTTTCTTTTGGATTTTCGCTGCTAGTTTTTGTTAAGCCCTTCGGGCTAGTCTATTATAAGCTTGGCCATAAGGTCGTACTCTGATAATTATCAATATAATTTGGTTTTTCCTTAGAATATCGTGATATGGATGATATTTATCTTTGTTCACACTATGTGCACTAGCGTGATCCTGGACTAGTGCAGAATACACAGGAGAGTCCGGATTTGTATATTCGGGTCTCTACATTTCCCAGTTGTGAGGGAAAATAGTAGAACATGTCCTCCATCTTGGGAAGTCCGTGACAGAGGCAAGACGTAGGCCGCATCATTGAGCGACATGAGAGCGCTCAATCCTCCCCATTTGTAGCATAGGGGTTGATCGCCAAGGAGCCATACCTAGATAAGCACCTCTGTAAGGTTCTCGGTGGATGTTGCACTGGAGGGTGTACTAAAAATAGTGTACACCAGTGCACGGGTGAAGTGAGCACGCTGCATTATCACCCATAGGTTGTGCTGCAATGTGCCCTTCTCGAATGCACTAGTCTGATATTGCGATAGCTAATGGGTACGCACCCGCAAATTTTTAAGCGAAGTGGGGTTAGTGATCATTTTTACCAAGAAAAATGAGAGGCTAGGAAAAGAAATGATGCTAGGAAAATAAAAGGGTGTAGCAATGTGTTGCACTAATGTTTCTAAGGTTCCATTTTAGTGAATAAAATGTTGTCAAAACCTTTCATTTTTAGAAGGACACTTTTCTTTCTAGCAAAAGCTCAAAAGTATTCCAACATTTGTTTCTAGCACAAAGATTTTGAGTGCGATAGAGGATGGGTTTGGATGAGTATGTATAGGGGAGGGAGAGGCGAGAGTGGGAAATTTTTTGGCGGAATGGGCGTGGGGACGAAGAGGTGGAGCTACAATCCGTGGGGTAGGGGTTGATGGGTTTCTATTGTTGGGATTAGGTTGGGGAGGATCGACGGGCCCAGCGATCAGGGATACATAATTATCAGATGGTGTGAACCAAAAATCATTTGTGACACGTAATTATCACAGGCAATTTGAACCACAAAATATCTGTGATTCACAATTATTGAAGACAATATATATATACCAGTGCAATGTAAATAGCTAGTCTCAAAAGATAAAATAGCAAAGTTTTATATAGCTTATATATGCTCTTTTGAAAGCTTTCGGTCAGATCTACAACTTTGCAGTTGAGGCAAACCCCAATTCCGAACAGAAGATAAAAATTTTTGGTAAAAACATAAACCAAAAATTTGAGGGTGACTGGTGTAGGCCGGTCGTTACCTTTCTAACGAGCACAAGAACATCGAAAATAGACACCGTATGCAAAAGTTATGCCCATTTTCCTAAAGGTGTCGCGAAATGAAATCCTACTCGGACTCGGGTGGGAGATTATGAAATTTCAGAGGATTCCGAAGCAGGAAACAAATTACAAACAATTTAATACAAACCATCTATGATACTTCACAGACAATTTTCACTATGAACCGTCTGTGATATTATCTCTTCGCAGACAGTTCTTTGCGCTGGCAGCAACACAGAAGGTTCCTCAATCTAAATCATCTATGATTGCATTTAACACTAATGGTTTTCGTGAACCATCTATGATGAAACGTTTAATATAAGCCTTTTTGTAGTAGTGAGCAGTTCTACAAGGTTAGCTGACCAATCTTGGATGGTCTCTTCTCTGCAGAGTTTTCACAGAAACACTCGCATATTAGATTACCGCTTAGAACTTGAACATATAACCTTTGTTCTTTTTCTTGAGGGAAACATGCCTCCCCTGCAGTTCAAGTCCCTACTGCGACAATATGATGAAATAAAGCAGGAGAGCGTGACTTAGGGAAGCACATGTCCTGTTCTTAGATCTTGTAAAAGCTTGTTATCTTTCCCTTACAGAAGATGGCCTCAATTCTTGCTAAACCTTACTTTATCTGTGAACTTCCTATCCATCTCAAGCGATCTACAATTAAAGTATTAACAAGTTTGAAAATTTTGATGTCTTTCGGTGCTATTTGTTTGGTCCTACAAATTTAGAAGTTGCAATTGTGTTGTCTATGTTATTTGTAGAAACCATATTTATTTGTGCCCTGTTTTCATTCACTAGTGTTGTATACTAATGTTAATTTCTTTGTGTTGTATACACACTCGAGCAGGAGACATAAGAACATGGAAGTCCATATTGTGCGTGCAGCTGGAAAGATGGGAAAATGGAAGACCATTGAGATGTGCAAATACTAGTATGTGTGAATAATGATATGTGCTTCACCTATATGAATGGAAGATAATGTGACTACGGCCCGATCTTCCGTAAGGTACTGATAAGTCGATTGTGGAGAACTCGACGTTGATGATCCAAAGGCTCCGACCAAAACAGATCAAACCCCTCGCAATCAGTACACCACTGCTCCATTGGTTATCAACCGTGCCGAACGCGGTTGACCTCGCCAAGAAGGCTATCTCCTGCAAGCAAATCGAGAATACAAGCAAGAGAGTTCAAGATGCAATTGGAATTGTATTGCGAATAAAGATTAAGTTCACGAGTTGGGGTTCGTCAACCGAATGTACAGTGAAGCTGCTAAGTAGGATAATATTAAGAAAACCCAGAAAAACTAAAGGGGGCGACCTCCTTAAATAGGGAAGGGGGAAGCCGCACTTATCTAATGAAAAAGGGTGCAGTACTATTCATAGTTACTGTTCACACAGCCATGGTACTGTTCATGTGAACAGTACTAGCCCAAATAGCCTAAGTTACAAGGCCCTCGGCCCACATTGACTCGGACTGGAAAAGTGACATGACTTGTTTCATAGTTTCTGATTTGCTCGGATGGAGTTTGGAGGTGAGACTAGATCCATCTGAATGTAGACTCCAAGAGCTTTCCAACGAGTACTCACAAGCCCCAAGAAGCCTTCTGGATCAAAAGTTATGCAGATTTGAAGTTGGTCTGTCAAGCTGAATCCGAATTGGTCTGGAGGCCGAATTGGATTCCAAAACCTGTCCAACTTGAACCCTTGCTTCAATAGGTTCCAAAGTGATGTGGTGCTACAAATATATATATTTTCATCATTAGGTAGCATCATATTCTCATTTAAAATGTGTTGAAGTTGAAGAAACAAATTCACCTTTAGTTCAATCTTGATATTGGCCGCTATGGTCGTATGTGTTGGTGGTGTGGTCACATCATCCTCCCCTTCTTGACAGAAAACCATCCTCGGTTTTAACATAGGTGTAGTGTCACGTATTGCATGATTTTGATCATAAATCTTGATATATGATAACAAACGCAACAAACTCTCATTATGTAATATCATAAGTTCTTTATCAAATAAAGTAAAGTCTCTTTGAAACAAGCTCACCTCATAATTTAAGTGATGTGCAGGAGCTCTTGTAATTGGAACAAGTATAGCAAATATGGTTGTATCCATAGGGTACATGTTCTTATCATCCTCCCCTTCTTGCAAACAAAGCCGTCCTCGGCTTTTGATAAGCCGAAAATATGGTAACAAAGAAGCCAAGGTGTATGCATGGTATATGTATATGTCATCCGTTTTAACTATTCTTCGTTGTTGCACAATTAATGTTATAAAATAGCAGCGATCATAAAAGTTCATTATATTATTATCCCAAGAATAATCATATATGTTAATGAGCAATTCAAAATTTCTCACACAATAATTATTGCAACTTGTTTTGCAAATGTAAGTGAAGCATTTATGCAATTCAAATCTGTGAAGTTCTAAACTTGTAGTGGTGGCACATATGGGTAAATACTAGTCTGTGTGAATAATGATATGTGCTTCACCTGTATGAATGGAAGATTAGTTAGCTCCTTTGGGGGCGGCTGGGACAGCACTTCGTCTTCCACACGATGGTTTTGTTCAGCTTGCAGTGCACCTTGAGGAGCACTGGTTTGCCACGAAGTTGGTGCACTCGAGGACAAGTGAATTGGTTAGGTTGTGGAGGATTGGTTGCTTTACCTCCTGGTTGCCGAGAACCAGAGACCTCACCACTTGCTATGATTTGATTCATGGAACGTGTTGCAGACATCTTGTCCATACAATATGAATTTTAACAATTTGCATGAAAGACAAGAGGGAATGAGCACAACGAAATGTGACAATTTGTGACATAAGGACAACATACATGAAACTTTGATGTGGGGTTAGGTTTTACATGGATCACAGAATCCTTTCTTGAACATAAAGCGAGCAACCATACAAAATAAAAGTAGCAAAATACAACCATCACCCATCAGCGTCTTCCATAATTTAGCGCTTCAAAATAAGCAAATTAATTACGGGCTATAAGCTCCTCGAGCTAAACCTCCTCACGTCCATCATAGTGAAGACGATGTTGTTGCACTACTTGTGGTGGCTCGTCTACAGCTGTGGGATGGCCATCACACGACGATGGTGCTTGATAATTGACATGCGGGAATGTTGGGTAGTCGACGGAATGGCGTAGGCGGGCTCGGGCAACTCCTCATCCGGTGCAAGTATGGGATCCTCCCCGTATAATAGCTCCCATGTGAAGAATCCTTGGCCATCCAACGGGGTGATGTTGTCGTCAAGCATCGCTATCCTTCGACGTGCTTCAAAAGCTCAGGAGACAAATGATGGATATATGTATCGAGTGACCTTCCCAAACCATGAGATGGAGATGGGGAGTGATGAAACCCATGTTTGGCACAAGGTAGGCATTGGTCTCACTGTTTCCCAGTTGTGAGGGAAAATAGTAGAACATGTCCTCCATCTTGGGAAGTTCGTGACAGGCAAGACATAGGCCGCATCGTTGAGCGACATGAGAGCGAAATAAATGTTGCACTAATGTTTCCATAATATTTTACTAGTTTCTAAGGTTCTGTTTTAGTGAATAAAATCTAGACAAAACCTTTTATTTTTAGAAGGACACTTTTCTTTCCAGCAAAAGCTCAAAAGTATTCCAACATTTATTTCTACGACAAAGAGGTTATACATGCATTCGTGGGTTGTTACATTAATTAGTGTAGTTTCAAATAATGATTTTCAATGCAAATTTCCCTGCGTCACATTCTGGACTATTTTTTTCAGATTCCAATTTTAATTCAATTTGGTACATTGTATCTATGATGATACCAAAATACTAGCAGTGAAGGACTGTGGATGGAAAGGAAACAGCTATGGACTGCATGCATTCCGTGATTCAAGCACAACCATAGGAGAAAGGGTCAATGAACCTCCCTAAAAGAGGATTCCGCTATTAATAACACATGCTGTATGGCTAGAATAGAAGAACTTGTTCTATATAAATTGGTCAAAATCCAACACTTCCCTTCACGTAAAGATGTGGAGCATGACTAAATCCATCCATTTCAATTGCGGTGCCAACACAGGCTGAGTCACAGAGATCATGGCTGTTCTCCTCCTTGTGGTTATCCTCGCTGCCACCTTCACCACATCCACGTGTGTAGCTAGCAACACAAAGCCACCACCAGTTGTGGATTCCAAGCAGCCATCCGCCGCCGCGGCGGAGTTCCTCCGTGTTCGCTGCAACACCGTGGAGGAGGTATTTAAGAACCACTGCTATAACTCTCTCCTCCCACATGCAGACTCCTTCTACGGTAGCGATGTCAAGCTTGCCTACACTGCCACCGCCATCCGGTTGACCGGCCCAAGCCTCGGTAGAGAGATGCGCCACGCCAACAAAGACGGGCAAAGACCCGATGATTGGTCGGCGAAAACGGTGCCTTCATTGTTCAAGAAGCCACCGATGGCGATAGAGAGGCGTTGGCCAGCCTCCGCCACCTTGAGGCTATGAGCAACGGTGGGAAGCTGAGCGGGCGAGACCTAGAGGATGTAAATAATTGGATCGATAAGGTGAAGATGAAGGTCAGCGAGTGCTCTATGGATCTGGTTGTGATTGAGGCGGAGCTACCTGTGACGCTCAAAGTGCAAGTTGACCTGTATGTCGCATTCCCTCTCTTCAAAGCCATACTAAAGTGAACGAACACAGCCACTTCAGCCGATTGGTTTTGGTATTCGTGTTGCCCAGAATGCAATTTTCCAACTTGTGTCAGGGAAAGTAAGCTGAGGGTAAAGTCCATGCATTCGGCCTCACGGATGCGACGTTGTTCGCCATGCATCCTCGAGATCTGCCCTTTCCTAGAGCAGCTCCACACCTTGGAACTTCCTTCTCTAGGAGATAACCGGATCCGGAGCTGTGAGCAAAGTGCGGCAGGAACAAAGACCAAGACGTTCCAAACGATCACCACTATGGTACGAGCAGTGACGACTTGTGCAGCTCGGGGTGCCTGTGCAGGCAGTGGTGTAGCTAGAACTAGATTCGCGCGTGTGGTGATAATCAAGATGTTTATCGCTGGTATTGTATTACTTGCCACAACAGAATGGTAAAAAAAAGTTTGCCATAGCTTCATAAATTTACATGGCTACTGGGGTTTGCAATCGTATGATGGCTGCATGCACCCGCTCCCTGGCATACACATTGCTCTAGTATGTACATCCATTGTTTGCATGCACTGCATGGGCATGTACGTACGTATGACTAACGTACGTGTTTTCCCATAGAAACCTGTGCGTGTTAATCACAAAGCTCGATATGTACCGCATCTGCATGCATTCGTATGGTAGGGTACCCCGGATCTATTCCCAAAACTAGCTGGCACACAAGCATACAAGATGATATATATATAGACAGACTAGCTGCTAGTACTCCTACTTACGTATGCCACTACCACTAAGGATCTCTTGTGATGGTTTAGAATTTTTTCTGATGGGCGACAACAAAACATCAGTAATTTTAATTTTTTCGTGACGGGTTTATAAAGCTGTCGGGAAATAATGTATTGCATGTCGGTGTTGCCAATACCCCTATGGAAAATACATTTTCATGTTAGCCCTTTTCATTGTCCTTCAGAACAATTGCTATTCTCATGGCGCGGCTAAATTCGACTGATGTGGATTATTGAGTGTAGGGGCAATCCAAGAAGGAATACGACAAGCAGAGAACCCACCCAGTATTCCCAAATATCAGCCCTTCACACAAAATCCCCCAAATCCCTTCACAGCGATGCTGCCACCACCTCCACCCCCAAACACTGCTCGCCTCCCTCTCCACCCTGGCTCCCCACCATTGCCGTCCATCCCAAGACCCAGCTGGCAATACCTAATCTCCGACATCACCCTTTGTCCTGAGCTCTGTTGCTGCCACCTCATCCACCGTCGTTGCATACTCACCCTTCATCTCGAGCCCCTCCACCATCACATCATCCTCCTCCTCGCTACCCACATCCTCTTCAAATGCCATCTTGTTGCCTCCTGCACCCCCTTCGCCCACCGCCTTAAATAGATCCGCATCGCCGCATCAAGCGGATCCAGGTGGTCTCCTCTCTTTCTTCGTCTAGGCTCAGCTCATCCTCCTCTATTGCACAAAGAGTTCCTTCTAGACTTATGGCTCGTTCCTTTCGGCTATGGCTTATGGTTTGTGGCTTCTAAATTCTGGCTATTCACAAAAGAGAGTATGGTGATAGTGAGAAAGCTGCGTGTGATGTTGGTCACTATAGCTAAAGTCGGTAAGTGTATACTACAATCGACTTGCAGACTCTGCCTTGAAAGGGCACTCTGTTTGAAAGTAAGTTACTGTAGCATGAGCCACAAGCTAGAAGCCGAAAAGAACGGGGCCTTAATTTGCTCTTTTTGCGTAATTTTTTGACTGAGTTGAGCCGAAGGAGGATGGGGAGAGAGAGGCTAACAAGGTGGCTGGAGGGCCCGACGGCGTGCGTGGGTGCCACCGCAAGGCGGCCGAGGAGTGGGAGGGAAGCGTGTGTGGGGAGGGATAGGCCAAGGAGGGTGGGGAGATGTGGGGGGAGGGGTGGAGGTGCCGGCATGGTGAGAGCTAACCCGAGCATCTAGATTGGGATGGATTGAGAGGAGAGGACGAGAGAGAAGGGAAGGGGATTGGGTGAAGGGGGTATGTCACCAAAAGTTTCCCGCACCTGGCTGCATCCAGGAAGGCTATCTGAGCCGAATCTAATGGCCCACATCTACGTTAGTATGTTAGCACCTAATAGCCCATTCACACAAGATATGTTCTCTCTCTCACACACACACACACACTAATTAACGAACCTTTGATGTCTCTCGACCCGGTTGTGATGGGAATATATATGGCGCTACAAATTACATACTACTGCATCCTAGAAGGTCTTAACATCTAGTATTACCCCCATGATCGCAATCATTGTCTTACATCTAAGGATCTAGTATTACCCACATGAAATTAACATGAGATCGTGGTCAATGTCTCAACATCTAAGGCTACTTCCAGTAGATGAATTGTTTGGTTATATTTAGTAGAGTAATACTAAGATTATTTGTAGATCGAGAAACACCAGCTATGTGAAGATACTTACATGGAAGGGGAGCATCATTTCTTGAAGATTCTAGATGAATGGGACACACGAGACGTAATTACTCATGAAGTGAAGGTTCCAAGTTGCTTTTGAGGTAATTACTCATGAATATGATAATTGCTAGAATTTGTTTAGCCCATGGAGTAATATTTCCGTGATGGGCATGGCAAAGCAAATAGAGGTTACCGCATACAATTTCTTAATTACATTAGCCAGTAGGTATGCCGTCAATCACTATTTGATTGTCCTCATGAGAAGATGAACATATAACCATTTCTTTATTGGGCGTAGGAGAATGGGAGAGTTAATGAATTCAATTACTTGGCATGACAGTCAGAAACCACTACTACAAAAAGGGTCATTACGGATAGTTTGAAACTATCATCACAGACGGTTTTCTAAACTGTCTAAATTTATAGGTCAGCGATAATTGGAGGTTATCACAGAAAGTTTGTAACTAGAACTGTGTAACAGCCCAAGTTTTTATGAAAATAAAAATAAATAAATAAATAATAAAAATTGATTAAAATAAAATTTTAAATTTAAATAAGTATTTTTGTTGCCTAAATTTTATTTTTGGTTTTGCCCTAGATTTTGTATTTTTGAAAAGCCTAATTTGAAAAGTAAATTAAGTAAAAACCTAAAAATACTATTAAATAAAATGATATTTTGATTTCTATAAAAATACTAATTCAAATTAATTATTTTGATTTATTTGGCTCTTATTTGGTTTTTCTGAGTTTTCTAGAGTTTGAAAACCTATTTTTGAAATTAAAAAATAATTTAAGTATGAAAATTAAATATCAACATTAGTTGGAAATATTTTTATTAAGTCCAAAATGTCTCCAGGAGGTTCTATGAAATTTTTCTGAAATTTTTGGAAGTTATTTGGTATTTTTCTGGGCAAATGAATTTCCGGCAATTTCTAAAAATCTGAAATCGAAATCAAAATTAAAACCCTCCTCCTCCGCCGCCGCGTGACGGCGGTGGGATCAGCCCATGCGCCCCACCCGATACCGCCTTCCTCCACCCGGCTGCCATGTGGGTGGCTCGGATCATGCCCACATCGCCCCCTCACCGATCCGCCCTCCGCCTCGCTAAACCCCTAGCCGCGATCTCGCCTCGGCCACGTGGCCACATCTCAGCCACCCAAGCCCCGCTCCTCTCTCTCTCGCCCGCCCACCCGTCGCCTCCTCGCCTCTTGTCTCTCTACGCCGACCCACCTGCCGGTGCGTCTCCTCCCGCGCTTCGTCCTCCTCGCGTGCGCCGCCCCGCCCATCGGCCCGCTCCCCGGTCACCACCCCCACTTTCCCGCACCCAACCGCCGCCCTCCCCACTCCTCCACCTACTCTCCCGCACGCCCGCGCCCCACGCGCCCACTCTCTCCCCCCAATTCCGCGTCGGCCTCCCGCAATCGCTGCCACGACCCCGCCCTCTCCGGCGAGGAATTCCCCTGGCCTCTCCCCCTCCCCAAGCCTATAAAAGGCACCCTTGGCTCTGCCTAGGGCTGAAAACGGTCGGAAACGATCGGTAGGAGGTCAAATCATTTTCAGTTTCACATTATTTTCTCGAAAATGAAATCGATACGATATTGTCGGAAACGAGAACGACATCGATATTCCGGTAAATTCGGAAACGAAACTATTCGATCAAAAGTGCATCGATAACGATCGAAAATCATGAAAGCGATATCTAAAATACAATAAACACACCAATGCGCAAAGATGATAATAGCTGTATAGATTGACCTGTGTCACATGAAAAATAATATCGTAGTAATGATCCATAGCACAAGAAGCAAGACACATATATCGCTTGGGCTATGCCATCCGGGCTTGTGCAGATGGCCCCATATTCCCACCCCCTGCGCCCGCAATGCACACCCACCCACATCCACTCTCTCCCCTCCTCTAGTCCACTCTCTCGCTACCTTCGCTTCTCCCAAATGGGCCGAGCCGCCGCCACGCCGCCGCAGGAGCCTGGCCGCCGGCCGGCGAGGTCCTGGCCACCTACATCGGCCTCGCCGCTCTCTTCCTCGCCTCCTCCCGCCGGCGGCGCCGGCGCGCGCCACCTCGCCTCCTCCAATCGCGTGCTCGCCACGCACCTCCTCGCCACTGGGCGACCAGCTCCGCCGGCGCGGCGCGCGCCGCGAGGACGCCGGTGCCAACGCCCGTGCCGCGAGATCTTTGCCGCCACCGCGCGCCTGGATGGAGGCCGAGCGCCGTCTCTCGGGCGCGCCACCGAGGCCACCGCCGAGGGCCGCGTCGAGCGGCTCGAGCGCGACGAGCTCCTCTCGCGCTCCTAGCTGCTAGGCGCCCGCCGACGCCGACCTCTGCGGCAGCGAGGAGGAACCCGACGCGGGAGGCGAGCAGCAGCCGGTGGCCGCGCCGTTGGATCTAACCGAGGCGCAGTGGTGAGACCGACGGAGGCCTCGCCTGAGTTCGGTAATTATCGACGGTAGATTATCGGCTAAATACGGTATTTTTCAAAACGATCGGAAGAGAGCTAAATCGTTGCGTTTTCATTATCGGATGTTTTACCGCTCGTTTCCGTTTTATCGTTACCGTCACCGTTTCGCTTAGAGGAAAAATCGGTAATTTCGAAACGATTTTCGTGAACCGAGAATTACCGCTTTCGTTTTCAGCCCTAGCTCGCCACAACTCGCACTTGCTCCCCTCCGGTCCCCATCCTCCCGCCACTCCATCGCCGCGCGCCGGCTCCCTGCCGCCGCCGCCCTCCTCGCCGTCGGCCTTCTCCCGGCCATCTCCGTAAGCCGCCGCTCCCGAAGTTCCTCGGCTTCTCTTCCGTAGCGCCGCCGCCGCCGCCACCGCCGCTGGAGCGCCGGCGAGCACACCGCCTCAGCGCCTCCCTCGCCGGCCCGTCCACGTCAGCTTCACGTGCTTGCGTGGCGGCTGACATGGCGCCACGCCAGTGGCGCGTCGGATCTCTCCCCGCCCGGTCAGCGCAACCCACCACCTTAGTGCCTCCCCTCGGCCGTGGACCCAGGGCCCGCATGTCAGTGTCGGTCCACCTCGGGCTGAGGTCATGCTGGCGCAATAAATCCCTTTTTCCATTGAAAAATAATTCTAGCCGAAAAGAAATTCCCTGCTGACGCAATAACTCAGATTTTCCTTTAGCAAAATAATTCCAGAAATTCTTCTTTTTCTTTTTCTCTGAATATAAATTTCCCGGAGCCCGTTCTTCTTCATCCTAACTCCGATTTAGCCCATTCAAATTTCTAAATTCATCAAAAATTCTCCTCTATCCATTTCTGGCCTCAATTCAAATATTTCAAATCAATTTGAATTTATTTTGAATTTATTTGAATTTGGTGGGTTATTTTCACGTGTAGACTTCGACAATTCGGGAAAATTCTTCGACGAAGATTCAAACCAAGTTGAAGAGAAAGGAAAGTCACACTCCTTGATCATGTTGATCCCAGTTTTCAAAATAAAATTATGTTGATTTAAATTATATTGCATGCATATTTTTATTCAACGTATTTCAAATCAGTTTTAAATTTAGTTATTGCCTAGTTGTTATTTCCTCCGTTGATATTGAATTCCTCGATACCTTGTTTTCTTAGATCAAACTCTAGTTGGTACACTAGTATTGTCTAGAGAGATTTTATATCAAATGCTTAGACCTGCTTAGTTATAATATTTGTTTTGGGAGATATTTCACATAAAATGATAACCCTGTTTACATAAAATGATATGCTTTTGTTATGTACTCTTGACTTTGGTGAGTTAAGGAGGTTTACGAATTATTTTGAAAACAAAATATAAAAACCTGGTTTAGACTTAGGCAATTGGTTAGAATGGTGGTGCAGGCATGCCCTGTTGGTTGGAGCCGCAGTGGTTGATTGTCGTGCATAGGGGTACATGGTTGAGCCTAAGTCAGATTAAGGACCGGTCTGTGAGCTATTGTTGTAAACCCCCTACCGTACTACCACATGGCTGGTATGGGACAGCCCTGGCTGAATAATTTGCAAAGTCCCAACCTGAGTCAAGTTGTAGGTTGAAAGTGAGCGTGGTTGGTGCCATGTGAAGTCTCACTTGGGCGAGCGTGGTTAAGCCATGAGAAGTCTCGTCTAGGCTCAAGAGGGGGTCTCGGTCTGGTTGATTCCTTACTGGGTGAAACCTTAGAGTTGGCTTGACCAGGTTGAAGGCTTTGCATTGTAAAGGCCTTGTCATGACTCCTCGCCGCACACCTACGGAAGTGTGTAACCCGGTGGCAATATGGGATGATCGTGTCTTGTGGGTAAAGCTGTATAACCTCTGCAGAGTGTATAATCTATCCTGGATAGCCGTGCCCACGGTCATGGGCATGCTGAGTAAAAGTTTTTTATGGATTAGAGTTTGTTTTTTTAAAAATATTTTTGAAAACCTTGCGAATGGATGGAATCTATGAGAGATGAAAACCTTATGGATGGATGGAATCCGTGAGAGATAGAAACCTGGTGGATGGATGGAATCCATCAGGGTTGTGCTTGGTATTTATCTTTGTTGTACTGTGTGCACTAGCTGATCCTGGACTAGTGCGATTTACACAGAGGATCCAGGAGTCGTTACTCCGGGTTCCGACAAACTGTCTATGAGGAACACTATCACAGACGGCTCGAACCAAAAATCTCTGTGGTACTTACACATCACTGATGGTTCTAGCTACCAACCATCTGTGATCGACGAGTATCACAGACGGTTGGTATATAGAACTGTCTATGATAGTTTTCCATCACAGACAGTTGGTATATATGCATTTTTCCAACTTGTATGTTTAAAGTAAGCCATGTATGTTTTATTATGTCATTTATGACTCATGTAATTTGTAAGCAACTATGCTTGATGTTTCTTTACATATTATTGATGAGACATTTAATATAAGCCTTTTTGTAGTAGTGAGCAGTTCTACAAGGTTAGCTGACCAATCTTGGATGGTCTCTTCTCTGCAGTAGTTTTCTAAGGTAAACACTCTGCATATTAGATTACCTGCTTAGAACTTGAACATATAACCTTTGTTCTTTTTCTTCAGGGAAACATGCCTCCCCCTGCAGTTCAAGTCCCTGCTGCGGCAATATGATGAAATAAAGCAGGAGAGCGTGACTTAGGGAAGCACATGTCCTGTTTTTAGATCTTGTAAAAGCTTGTTATCTTTTCCTTACAGAAGATGGCCTCAATTCTTGCTAAACCTTACTTTATCTGTGAACTTCCTATCCATCTCAAGCGATCTACAATTAAAGTATTAACAAGTTTGAAAAATTTGATGTCTTTCGGTGCTACTTGTTTGGTCCTACAAATTTAGAAGTTGCAATTGTGTTGTCTATGTTATTTGTAGAAACCATATTTATTTGTGCCCTGTTTTCATTCACTAGTGTTGTATACACACTTGAGCAGGAGACATAAGAACATGGAAGTCCATATTGTGCGTGCAGCTGGAAAGATGGGAAAATGGAAGACCATTGAGATGTGCAAATACTAGTATGTGTGAATAATGATATGTGCTTCACCTGTATGAATGGAAGATAATGTGACTATGGCCCGATCTTCCGTAAGGTACTGATAAGTCGATTGTGGAGAACTCGACGTTGATGATCCAAAGGCTCCGACCAAAACAGATCGAACCCCTCGCAATCACTACACCACTGCTCCGTTGGTTATCAACCGTGCCGAACGCAGTTGACCTCGCCAAGAAGGCTATCTCTTGCAAGCGAATCGAGAATACAAGAATAAGAGTTCAAGACGCAATCGGAATTGTATTGCGAATAAAGATTAAGTTCAAAAGTTGGGGTTCGTCAACAGAATGTACAGTGAAACTGCTAAGTAGAGTAATATTAAGAAAACCCAGAAAAACTAAAGGGGGGCGACCTCCTCAAATAGGGAAGGTGAAGCCGCACTTATCTAATGAAAAGGGGTGCGGTACTATTCATAGTTACTATTCACATGGCCGTGGTACTGTTCATGTGAACAGTACTAGCCCAAATAGCCTAAGTTACAAGGCCCTCGGCCCACATTGACTCGGACTGGAAAAGTGACGTGACTTGTTTCATGGTTTCTGATTTGCTCGGATGGTGTTTGGAGGTGAGACTAGATCCATCTGAATGTAGACTTCAAGAGCTTTCTAACGAGTACTGACGAGCCCCAAGAAGCCTTTTGAATCAAAAGTTATGCACATTTGAAGTTGGTCTGTCAAGCTGAATCCAAATTGGTCTGGAGGTCGAATTGGATTCCAAAACCTGTCCTACTTGAACCCTTGCTTCAATTGGTTCCAAAGTGATGTGGTGCTACAAATATATATATTTTCATCATTAGGTAGCATCATATTCTCATTTAAAATGTGTTGAAGTTGAAGAAACGAATTCACCTTTAGTTCAATCTTGATATTGGCCGCTATGGTCGTATGTGTTGGTGGTGTGGTCACATCATCCTCCCCTTCTTGACAGAAAACCATCCTCGGTTTTAACATAGGTGTAGTGTCATGTATTGCATGATTTTGATCATAAATCTTGATATATGATAACAAACACAACAAACTCTCATTATGTAATACCATAAGTTCTTTATCAAATAAAGTAAAGTCTCTTTGAAACAAGCTCAACTCATAATTTAAGTGATCTGCAGGAGCTCTTGTAATTGGAACAAGTATAGCAAATATGGTTGTATCCATAGGGTACATGTTCTTATCATCCTCCCCTTCTTGCAAACAAAGCCGTCCTCGACTTTTGATAAGCCGAAAATATGGTAACAAAGAAGCCAAGGTGTATGCATGGTATATGTATATGTCATGCATTTTAACTATTCTTCGTTGTTGCACAATTAATGTTATAAAACAGCAGCGATCATAAAAGTTCATTGTATTATTATCCCAAGAGTAATCATATATGTTAATGAGCAATTCAAAATTTCTCACACAATAATTATTGCAACTTGTTTTGCAAATGTAAGTGAAGCATTTATGCAATTCAAATCTGTGAAGTTCTAAACTTGTAGTGGTGGCACATATGGGTAAATACTAGTCTGTGTGAATAATGATATGTGCTTCACCTGTATGAATGGAAGATTAGTTAGCTCCTTTGGGGGCGGCTGGGACAGCACTTCGTCTTCCACACGATGATTTTGTTCAGCTTGCAGTGCACCTTGAGGAGCACTGGTTTGCCACGAAGTTGGTGCACTCGAGGACAAGTGAATTGGTTAGGTTGTGGAGGATTGGTTGCTTTACCTCTTGGTTGGCAAGAACCAGAGACCTCACCACTTGCTATGATTTGATTCATGGAACGTGTTGCAGACATCCTGTCCATACAATATGAATTTTAACAATTTGCATGAAAGACAAGAGGGAATGAGCACAACGAAATGTGACAATTTGTGACATAAGGACAACATACATGAAACTTTGATGTGGGGTTAGGTTTTACATGGATCACAGAATCCTTTCTTGAACATAAAGCGAGCAACCATACCAAATAAAAGTAGCAAAATACAACCATCACCCATCAGCGTCTTCCATAATTTAGTGCTTCAAAATAAGCAAATTAATTACGGGCTATAAGCTCCTCGAGCTAAACCTCCTCACGTCCATCATAGTGAAGACGATGTTGTTGCACTACTTGTGGTGGCTCGTCTACAGCTGTGGGATGGCCATCACACGACGATGGTGCTTGATAATTGACATGCGGGAATGTTGGGTAGTCGACTGAATGGCGTAGGCGGGCTCGGGCAACTCCTCATCCGGTGCAAGTATGGGATCCTCCCCGTATAATAGCTCCCATGTGAAGAATCCTTGGCCATCCAACGGGGTGATGTTGCCGTCAAGCATCGCTATCCTTCAACGTGCTTCAAAAGCTCAGGAGACAAATGATGGATATATGTATCGAGTGACCTTACCAAACCAAGAGATGGAGATGGGGAGTGATGAAACCCGTGTTTGGCACAAGGTAGGCATTGCTCTCACTATTTCCCAGTTGTGAGGGAAAATAGTAGAACATGTCCTCCATCTTGGGAAGTCCGTGACAGGCAAGACATAGGCCGCATCGTTGAGCGACATGAGAGCGAAATAAATGTTGCACCAATGTTTCCACAATATTTTACTAGTTTCTAAGGTTCTGTTTTAGTGAATAAATTGTAGACAAAACCTTTTATTTTTTGAAGGACACTTTTCTTTCTTGCAAAAGCTCTAAAGTATTCCAACATTTATTTCTAGCACAAAGAGGTTATACTTGCATTTGTGGGTTGTTACATTAATTAGTGTAGTTTCAAATAATTATTTTCAGTGCAAATTTCCCTGCGTCACATTCTGGACTATTTTTTTTCATATTCCAATTTTAATTCTATTTGGTACATTGTATCTATGATGATACCAAAATACTAGCAGTGAAGGACTGTGCATGGAGAGGAAACAGCTATGGACTGCATGCATTCCGTGATTGAAGCACAACCATAGGAGAAAGGGTCAATGAACCTCCCTAAAGGAGGATTCCGCTATTAATAACACATGCTCTATGGCTAGAATAGAAGAACTTGTTCTATATAAATTGGTCAAAATCCAACACCTCCCTTCACGTAAAGATGTGGAGCATGACTAAATCCATCCATTTCAATGGCGGTGCCAACACAGGCCGAGTCACAGAGATCATGGCTGTTCTCCTCCTTGTGGTTATCCTCGCTGCCACCTTCACCACATCCACGTGTGCAGCTAGCAACACAAAGCCACCATCAGTTGTGGATTCCAAGCAGCCATCCGCCGCCGCGGCGGAGTTCCTCCGTGTTCGCTGCAACACCGTGGAGGAGGTATTTAAGAACCACTGCTATAACTCTCTCCTCCCACATGCAGACTCCTTCTACGGTAGCGATGTCAAGCTTGCCTACACTGCCACCGCCATCCTGGTTGACCGGCTCCAAGCCTCGGTAAGAGAGATGCGCCACGCCAACAGCACGGGCAAAGACCCGATGATTGGTCGGCGAAACGGGTGCCTTCAGTTGTTCGAAGAAGCCACCGATGGCGATAGAGAGGCGTTGGCCAGCCTCCGCCACCTTGAGGCTATGAGCAACGGTGGGAAGCTGAGCGGGCGAGACCTAGAGGATGTAAATAATTGGATTGATAAGGTGCAGATGAAGGTCAGCGAGTGCTCTATGGATCTGGTTGCGATTGAGGCGGAGCTACCTGTGACGCTCAAAGTGCAAGTTGACCTGTATGTCGCAATCCCTCTCTTCAAAGCCATACTAAAGTGAATGAACACAGCCACTTCAGCCGATTGGTTTTGGTATTCTTGTTGCCCAGAATGCATTTTTCCAACTTGTGTCAGGGAAAGTAAGCCATGTATGTTTTATTTTGGCATTTCTGACTCATGTAATTTGTAAGCAACTATGCTTAATGTTTCTTTACATATTATGATCTTATTATTTTATCTCACCTTAAATATATAAGGATGAGTAGAACAAGCAACAAGATCACACCTACGCAGCAGATGTGTCTGTATGTTGCCGAAATTCGCTGCAAACATGTAAATTAAAATGGGTAGCATATCCAGCGAAATCTCGCTTAACAGTGCCTAACAATTTTCCGTAAATCAGGAAGCGGATTAGGAAGAATTCATAGCATATGTAACTGTCTAATTTTAAAATAGGCGTATAGCCTTTTTCGGAAGACTGATTGGTGGTACACGTATTTGCACATAATATGCATTTCTGGATCGTTATTCTTCCACATGCAATCACCTCACAACAAAATAGATGTTTCTACACATATATCTATGGTGGTGCCCTTGGAAATCATCCTCTTGAGAGACGTACATTGTTGTCACTCGACTCAAGCATCAGTATTTAGAAGCTGAGGGTAAAGTCCATGCATTCGGCCTCACAGATGCGACATTGTTCGCCATGCATCCTCGAGATCTGCCCTTTCCTGGAGCAGCTCCACACCTTGGAACTTCCTGCTCTGGGAGATAACCGGATCCGGAGCTGCGAGCAAAGTGCGGCAGGAACAAGGACCAAGACGTTCCAAACGATCACCACTATGGTACGAGCGGTGACGACTTGTGCAGCTCGGGGTGCCTGTGCAGGCAGTGGTGTAGCTAGAACTAGATTCACACGTGTGGTGATAATCAAGATGTTTATCGCTAGTATTGTATTACTTACCGCAACAGAATGGTACAAAAATGTTTGCCATAGCTTCATAAATTTATATGGCTGCTGGGGTCTGCAATCGTATGATGGCTGCATGCACCCGCTCCCTGGCATACACATTGATCTAGTACGTACATCCATTGTTTGCATGCACTGCATGGGCATGTACGAACGTATGACTAACGTATGTGTTTGCCCATAGAAACCTGTGCTTGTTAATCACAAAGCTCGATATGTACCGCATCTGCATGCTTTCGTATGGTAGGGTACCCCTGATCTATTCCCAGAACTAGCTGGCATACAAGCATACAAGATGATATATATATAGACAGACTAGCTGCTAGTACTCCTACTTACGTACGCCACTACCACTAAGGATCTCTTGTGATGGTTTAGAATTTTTTCTGACGGGTTTATAACATTGTCGGGAAACAATGTATTGCATGTCGGTGTTGCTAATGCCCCTGTGGAAAAAACATTTTCATGTTAGCCCTTTTCATTGACCTTCAGAACAATTACTATTCTCGTGGCGCGGCTAAATTCGCCTAATGTGGATTATTGAGTGTAGGGGCAATCCAAGAAGGAATGCGATAAGTAGAGAACCCACCCAGTATTCCCAAATATCAGCCCTTCACACAAAATCCCCCAAATCCCTTCACAGCGATGCCGCCACCACTTCCACCCCCAAACACTGCTCGCCTCCTTCTCCACCCTGGCTCCCCACCATTGCCGTCCATCCCAAGACCCAGCTGGCAATTCCTAATATCCGACACCACCCTTTGTCCTGAGCTCTATTGCTGCCACCTCATCCACCGTCATTGCATACTCACCCTTCATCTCGAGCCCCTCCACCATCACATCGTCCTCCTCCTCACTACCCACATCCTCTTCAAGTGCCATCTTGTTGCCTCCAGCACGGGGCCTTAATTTGCCCTTTTTGCATAATTTTTTTACTGAGTTGAGCCAAAGGAGGATGGGGAGAGAGAGGCTAACATGGTGGCTGGAGGGCACGACGGCGCACGTAGGCCCCACTGCAAGGCGGATGAGGAGTGGGAGGGAAGCGTGTGTGGGGAGGGATAGGCCAAGGAGGGTGGGGAGATGTGGGGGAGGGGTGGAGGTGCCGGCATGGTGAGAGCTAACCCGAACATCTAGATTGGGATGGATTGAGAGGAAAGGACGAGAGAGAAGGGAAGGGGATTGGGTGAAGGGGGTATGTTGCAAAAGTTTCCCGCACCTGGCTGCATCCAGGAAGGCTATCTGAGCCGAATCTAATGGCCCACATCTGCGTTAGTATGTTAGCACCTAATAGCCTATTCACGAAGATATGTTCTCTCTCTCTCACACACACACACTAATTAATGAACCTTTGATGTCTCTCGACCGGTTGTGATGGTAATATATATGGCCTGCAAATTACGTACTCTGCATCCTAGAAGGTGCTTAACATCCAGTATTACCCCCATGATCGCAGTCATTGTCTAACATCTAAGGATCTAGTATTACCCACATGAAATTAACATGAGATCGTGGTCAATGTCTCAATATCTAAGGCTACTTCCAGTAGATGAATTGTTTGGTCATATTTAGTAGAGTAATACTAAGATTATTTGTAGATCGAGAAACACCAGCTATGTGAATATACTTACATGGAAGGGGAGCATCATTTCTTGAAGATTCTAGATGAATGGGACACACGAGACGTAATTACTCATGAAGTGAAGGTTCCAAGTTGCTTTTGAGGTAATTACTCATGTATATGATAATTGCTAGAATTTGTTTAGCCTATGGAGTAATATTTCCCTGTGATGGGCATGGCAAAGCAAATAGAGGTTACCGGCATACAATTTCTTAATTACATTAGCCAGTAGGTATGCTGTCAATCACTATTTGATTGTCCTCATGAGAAGATGAACATATAACCATTTCTTTATTGGGTGTAGGAAATGGGAGGGTTAATGAATTCAATTAGTTGGCATGACAGTCAAAAACCACTACTACAAAAAGGGTCATCACGGACAGTCCAAAACTATCATCACAGATGGTTTTCTAAACCGTCTAAATTTATAGGTCAGCGATAATTGGAGGTTATCACAGAAAGTTTGTAACTAGAACTGTGTAACAGCCCAAGTTTTCACGAAAATAAAAATAAATAAATATATAATATAAATTGATTAAAATAAAATTTTAAATTTAAATAAGTATTTTTGTTGCCTAAATTTTATTTTTGGTTTTGCCCTGGATTTTCTGTTTTTGAAAAGCCTAATTTGAAAAGTAAATTAAGTAAAAACCTAAAAATACTATTAAATAAAATGATTTTTTGATTTCTATAAAAATACTAATTCAAATTAATTATTTGGATTTATTTGGCTCTTATTTGGTTTTTCTGAGTTTTCTAGAGTTTTAAAACCTATTTTTGAAATTAAAAAGTAATTTAAGTATGAAAATTAAATATCAACATTAGTTGGAAATATTTTTATTAAGTCCAAAATGTCTCCCGGAGGTTCTATGAATTGTTTTGGAATTTTTGGAAGTTATTTGGTATTTTTCTGAGGCCAAATGAATTTACTGGCAATTTCTAAAAATCTGGAAATCGAAATCAAAAATTAAAAACCTCTCCTCCCCTCCGGCCGCCACGTGGACGGCCGGGATCAGCCCACGTGCCCCCGCCCGATCCCGCCTTCCCCCTCCACCCGGCTGGCACGTGGGTGGCCTGGATCACGCCCACGTCACCCCCTCGGCCCATCTGGCCCCTCCGCCCGGCTAACCCCCCTAGCCGCCGACCCCCGCCCTCGGCCACGCAGCCACATCTCAGCCACTTGAGCCCCGCTCCTCTCTCTCCTCATCCCGGCCCACCTGACAGCCGCCCCTCACCCTCCTCTCTCTCTGCACGCCGACCCCACCTGTTGGGTGCGTCTCCCTCCCCGCGCCTTCGTCCTCCTCCGCGCGCCCGCCACCGCAACCGTCGGCCCCGCTCCCCCGGTCACCACACCCACTTCCCCCACTCTCTCCTTCATCCTAACTCCGATTTATCCCATTCAAATTTCTAAATTCATCAAAAAATCTCCTCTATCTATTTCTGGCCTCAATTCAAATATTTCAAGTCAATTTGAATTTATTTGAATTTGGTGGGTTATTTTCACGTGTAGACTTCGACAATTCGGGAAAATTCTTCAACGAAGATTCAAACCAAGTTGAAGAGCAAGGCAAGTCACACTCCTTGATCATGTTGATCCCAGTTTTCAAAATAAAATTATGTTGATTTAAATTATATTGCATGCATAGTTTTATTCAACGTATTGCAAATTAGTTTTAAATTTAGTTATTGCCTACTTGTTAATTCCTCCGTTGATATTGAATTCCTCGATACCTTGTTTTCTTAGATCAAACTCTAGTTGGTACACTAGTATTGGCTAGAGAGATTTTATATCAAATGCTTAGACCTGCTTAGTTATAATATTTGTTTTGGGAGATATTTCACATAAAATGATAACCCTGTTTACATAAAATGATATGCTTTTGTTATGTACTCTTGACTTTGGTGAGTTAAGGAGGTTTACAAATTATTTTGAAAACAAAATATAAAACCTAGTTTAGACTTAGGCAATTGGTTAGAATGGTGGGTGCAGGCATGCCCAGTTGGTTGGAGCCGTAGTGTTTGATTGTCGTGCACAGGGGTACGTGGTTGAGCCTAAGTCAGATTAAGGACCGATCTGTGAGCTACTGTTGCAAAGCCCTACTGTCAGGGCCCGGATATACAATCCGGATTCCTCTGTGATTCCACCGCACTATTCCCTGGATCAGTAGATAGTGCTCGCAGATTACAGTTCTGATTATCAAAGTACATATCATGCGAAAGCGTAAATATATAATAGTAGACTTACTCATGGGCCGATTAGGCCGAAATCAATAAATTGCAGCAGCGGAAGAACGAAGCACACAGGTGGGACCTTCAGGACATGCCCACAGGCAGCCAACTAGGTTCGCGACCTAGTTCTTGACATCTTCATCTTCTTCGTCATCATGATCCAAAAGTATTGCTAAAGCGTAGTGATTTGATTCCTGATTCTAGATTTGTGGGGAAAGCGAATATGAGCACAACCACCGTGCTCATGAGCCAACACACAGGATGCAATTAAATAGTATGCATGGCTTATCAAAGGAGAGGCTCGGGTTATTTTATTTGCCAAAAATCATTTTTAGTAGCATTTCTGTTATTAAATCATATTGTTGTTTTTGCAACCTAAAAACTCCTCACCGCGATTGACATCATTGGCTTAATCCACCAAAAATTCACTCTCATTATTAGCTGCTGTCTAAGACTCCCAACAGCGATTGCCATAATTGACTTAATCCACTGAAATTACACTTTCTTTATTGAGTGCTGTCTAAACTCCAAACAGCATGTGTCATCCTCTATTCAATCCACCGATCATATTCTTTCTGTAATGGTTGTTGTCTAAAACTCCAAACAACGAGTGACATCATTTAAATGATCCACCGACTACTCACATTTTATATTGATTGCTGTCTAAAACTCCAAACAGCATGTGACATTATTTAGAAATTCCACCACACATACTTTTTCCAAATTGATTGCTGTCTAATCTCCAAACAGCGAGTGACATCACCTAATTAATCCACCGAACATTCTCATCAAGATTTTCTAACAATCCAATCCTTTTTATTATTGATTCAAATCCACCAAGAATATCATTGATCAAGCGTACGATTCAATATTATATATCCACCAAGAATATCATTGATCAATTCTACGATTCACCATTATATATCCACCAAGAATATCATTGATTAATTCTACGATCCACTAGTATCCTCCCACCAAGTAAATCACGAATCAGGAACTATAATCCAATACTTGTATTACTCCTCCAAATTCCCGAAAATTCAATTAGATCGTCTATTTAGCCTATCTATTCAGCTAGACTCCACCAATTTATTTCTTCCAGGACCCACACTATCATTTCCTATTTATGATCGACATGAATCCACCAATACCTTTATGTGTACACTACAAACATCTATTTCCTTTACTCATGACCCTTCTTATTCTTTCCATATTTTATTTTGTAGGAATAGAAATGCTACTATTTGAAATACAATGCATAAAATGTCCTGAGACCTAGCAGCTTTGGAACAAAACATAATGTTCAAGGAATATTAACATGATTTTCCATACATATGGCATCACACCATATGCCTAATATCACCATAATTTTTCCATACATATGGCTTCACACCATTTGACATCTTTCAGCGTTATAGCCGCTTAACTTACCACTGGGACGACACCCAGGACAACTCAAATCAGGGCTTTCCGCTGCCCTCCACTTTTTCCATTTCCACCCACAAAGTTTTTGAAATAGAACTATATCTGGTTAAGTTCCCATGTCCGCCCTTGACCGTGGGCACGGCTATTCGAATAGTTTTGACTCTGCAGAGTTTGCACACTTTACCCACAAGAGACAGTTTACTCGTTGCCCCACACAATTCCTTAGTCATGCAGTTGAGCGAACCATCACAGTAACCGTTCAAAGTACCTCGCCCCTTCCATCATCTCACCCTATGGGCCGTTCCCACTTGCGGTGGGTCCCATACATTGTGCGGGATGTTCTCCTTCTGAACGCCTAGCAGCTGGCTACCCACACTGCTAGCACGCCACAGCAGAACCTCACCCTCCGCGGATGTCCCATTCTAGCCCGCCACACAGACAGTCGCTTGCACTACCTCACCTCCTCCACCGATGATGATGACTTTCAGGGTCTGGTAAATCTACTAGGCCAAGTTGTACTTTACAGACTTGTGGTTGTACTTGTTTTACACAGGAGGTCATGACAAGATTCAGTCCTTAGGGTTATCTGGGCGGTTCTACCACAAACCACACTCTCGTGCACACCTGCACCATCCGCCCAGATAATAAGCAATTTGAGGTTTTTGGGAGCATAAATTAATCATATCTAACATATACCAGTCATTACCACCATGACTGCCCAACCAGTCATTACCACCATGACTGCCTAACCAAATTTTCTCATGATTAAAAAGTGATGCTTGGGAGTTCTCACGCCCATGAGTATCTAAGCAACACTAAGCATGGCATATAATTACGGACTTATTTTTGAAAGGTTACTATTATAATTTTTGCTAGGGCGACAAAGTTCACATTTCCCAATATTCCAAAGGAGATGTAATATAATCAAGTTAATTAGTGGGCATATAACTAGAATCTTAAATTAAACATGTATTTGCATATAAAATAACAGCATGCAATTTGATAATTTAAAATGAAATAATTTGCAGAAATGTAGGTTCAACATGATCAAAGTATTGACTCGCCTTGCGTGGTTTACCGCGGTCTTGAGCTCACTCAAATTTATCTCCTTTGATGGTCTTAAGCTTCGGGTCTTTATCTTCACCTCGGTCTCAGCCTCGCTTGATCCTTGATTCTTCCGGACTCCAATTTCTAATTACATGCTAAGCAACTGAATTCAAATAAAAACAAATAACTCAAAAGATCCAAATAAATCCAATCACTTTAAATACCCGATTTAATTTAAATTATGAGTTTATTATGATTTGAGAATAGAAGGATGATTCAGGTTATTGTGTTGTAAGCACAGTGGTAGCTGGGTTTGAGCGGGAGGACGAGTTGTCTGAATGCTTTACCGTGAGGGAAAATTTTAGAAACACGAGGGATCAAAAGTGAAGTGTGCCTACAGGAATTATCCGCTTTTGGGAAAAGAAGGTGGACAGACATGGCCGATTGGGGAAAGCGAGGCTCGATCTTTTATTTGATGACTTCCTTTTTATTGGTTCATATTTATCAAGAAAGTTCCATGAGTCAGGCAGGACTTATGGACAGATAAAAGAGGTTAGCGAAGATAGTTAAGAGGAATAGAACTTGGTAATTTTAGGATGCGGAAATTTTACAGGAGATGGGTATAATTTTAAATACTCGGTGTAACTTTGATATTTCATGTGGCAATATTTATCTGAGATTGCAACGGCCAGTCAAAGAATCATTGTTTTTTTAACTGCTTAATTAGTATATGAAATCTAATTGCCTAACCAATTATTATTATGCACAAGATTGATTATTTTATTACTAACCAATCTTATTATTAGTGGTCTGCATTTTATTGAATGAGTGATTCATGGTTGATATTTTATGTGGCAAAATCTGGCCAAATTGATTAACTTAGTTTGCTTAAATATGTTTAAATGGACGTATGGAGGATAACATCTAAACCGGTCGAGTTTTTGATACGATTAAAGTTATTATTTGAGTTTCCCGAGTAGAGGTTGGAAGCGTTAAAGTTATCTTTACAGATCTTCAAATATGCAACTCTAATTATTAGGATCAAATTTCTAGCACCTTTGATTTATAAAAGAGACTTCTTTAATTAGGTTCACGAATTAGCTTTTAATGGCAACATCCATTCAATTCGTGTCGATTTCCTTGTCATATGAAAATAGACCAGGAATAATCTTGTTTCTTTGGCATAAGCTTATTCGGGTTAATCTTGTACATGAGGTCCAGCTTACAAATATTGATTGACGTATAAATACATTGACTAAGGTTAAGTTTCCAATTTGGTTTTATACATTTTTCATTATAAACTCTTAAGTAAATTTCTCATTTGTATTATTGTTCCCCATTTATCTTTACTGGAAACGCATGCATGAATATCCCTTTACTTGTGAATGTACCAATTAGCCAAAAGAGCAAAAAGCTTTGCAATCCCTTTCTGGTGGGCCCACATAACAGCCACAGATAGAGCTGCCTTCGGCTAGCTCAGAACAGAGCAGAGGCGACAGAGGAGGGAAACAGGGGAGATGCTCGGCCTGGGGGAAGGGGGTGGTGGCGCCGGCGAAGGGCGGCCGGGGAGGCTCCGGCGACCAGTGAAATGGAAAGCCCAGGTGATGATGAAGCTCTCGGTGGCAGGACTTCGGCCGGGGTGGTGCCAAGGCGGGTGGGCGGCGGTGCTAGGCGGCCGACGGTGGGGAGAAGATGGGGCGCCGGCGGCCGGAGGAGGGAGGGTAAGAGGGAAGGTGTGCATGAGCACAAGTACCGCTCCAGGAACATACCTGAGCAGCCGAGCTGACCGGAGGGTGGCAGAGACGAGCCGGCAACGGGCGCAGGCGGCGGTGCGGGGCAGGCTACCGTGGCAGAGAGGCTTGGGCGGCGGAGAGCTTCGGCCGAAGGTGGGGGAAGCTGCGGGGTGCTGAGGCGCTGCTCTTGCCGCACGGAATCGGTCCGGACCGCTTGAGGAGGGACGGCGCGGAAGTGGCGTGGGCGGCCGGTGTTGGGGAGGATGGGCGCGCAAGCCGGTGAATGAAAAGTCGATTAACCCGAGAGGAGGCAGATGGAAGGTGGAGGCTCGCCGTGACGCGGTCAAAATGGGGATGGCATCGCCGAAGCGGCCGGGGTAGCGTGGGGCGGCGACGGCGCCGTGCGCGGGCACGGTTCCGCAGCTGCGGGAGCAAGGAGAGGAAGGGGAGGCATGAAACGGTGCAGCCGCAAAAAGGGGAGGCCCAGGGTGACTTATAGCATGGAGGGGAATCCGTAGACGCGCTGTAGCCGGCGACTAGTGAACAGGGCGCGGGACAGACCTAGCGTGACCGAGCTCCACAGCGGCGACGTGCGATGATGCGGAAACAGGGGGTGGTTCGGCAAGGCAATGTGGGGCAGGTCGGCGACGGGGTTGAGGCGACGTTGCTGATGTAGGGGCGACGATGCACAGGACGAGTGGGGCCGGGTGACGCAGGCGCTGCCGAAGAATAGAGAAAGCAGACGAGCGGGGAAAGAGGAAGAGAGAGGAAAGCGGGCGTAGGGGCCGGGTCCATTCGACAGTGGAAGAATGGGAGAACGAGAGGGAGGAGGGGAGAGAGGAAAAGAAAAGGGGCCCACTGGCATAGAAGGACATGAGAGAGGGGGTAAGGAAAATGCAAGCATTCCAATTTTTGAATTACTTTCTCAGGGTTTGAACTCACCCATTTTATTTCTTTTATGATTGCTATTTTGTGCTCAAGATTTATTTCTAGTTATTACTTGCTTAGGGCAAATCTCAGGAAAACCCAAATAAGATTTTGACAAAAATTTCAAATGCCATTAAAATGCAGAGAAAAAATTTTAAATTCTTCCAAATTTTCAAACATTCAAAATTTAGGATGTTACACCTACCGTACTACCACATGGCTGGTATGGGATAGCCCTGGCTGAATAATTTGCAAAGTCCCAACCTGAGTCAAGTTGTAGGTTGAAAGTTAGCGTGGTTGGTGCCATGTGAAGTCTTACTTGGGTGGGCGTGGTTAAGCCATGAGAAGTCTCGTCTAGGTTCAAGAGGGGGTCCCGGTCTGGTGGATTCCTTACTGGCGTGAAACCTTAGAGTTGGCTTGGCCAGGTTGAAGGCTTTGCATTGTAAAGGCCTTGTCACGACTCCTCGCCGCACACCTAAGGAAGTGTGTAACCCGGTGGCAATATGGGATGACCGTGTCTTGTGGGTAAAGCTGTACACCTCTACAGAGTGTATAATCTATCCTGGATAGCCGTGCCCACGGTCATGGGCATGCTGAGTAAAAGTTTTTCCTGCATTAGACTTTGTTTTTCAAAAATGTTTTTGAAAACCTTGTGGATGGATGGAATCTACGAGAGATGAAAACCTTGTGGATGGATGGAATCCGTGAGAGATAGAAACCTGGTGGATGGATGGAATCCATCAGGGTTGTGCAGTGAAGCGTGTGGATGGATGGAATCCATACAGGATCTTTTGGAAAAGATGGTCTGGGTGGGATGCCCGTGGATTGGTTGGTGTTTGGTCAGAGCCGGCACTGACGGTATTATTTTTTATTACAAGTATTGTTTTTACTTACGGTATTAAATTCAGCATGTTCAATCTATTTACTGTATTTCATTGAATGTTGTTTTTGCAAACTAACCCAATAAGCCTTCCATTGAAGCCTTTATCATTATGTTGCATTTCTCCGTGTGATTTGCGGAGCACAAATTTGTACTCACCTTGCAATCCCCCTACACAGAGGAGGATGTCGTCGACTACGGTGAAGATCTGGACGAGTAGGCCACGTCTTACTGTCGTTTGCCTGTGGGCAGGCTTGGGCTTCGCTATTTATCAGTTTGCTTCTGCAGTTATTTGCTTTATTTTTGCCAATGAGCATTGATGTAAGACTTGGCCAAAGGCCGTACCTGTTATTTAATATAAGAAGTCATTTTTGCTTGGTATTTATCTTTGTTGTACTATGTGCACTAGCTGATCCTGGACTAGTGCAATTTACACAGAGGATCCAGGAGTAATTACTCCGGGTTCCAACAAAGGTGGTATCAGAGCCATGACGATACTAAGACGTGACCGTAGGTAGAATAGAATGGTTTGACCCTAAGGACTTATTTTTAATAAAACATTATTTTCAAAAACAAATATATGTATGTATATAAATATATGCATATATGATGCTTATCCTTACCCCTCAATCCTTCCTTTCTCTCATCCCTCAACTCTTCCTCATCTTTAATATAATAATTCAAAAATACACTTCTAACTTCTATCTTCTTCAAACCATTGTGGATGAATACTTACGATGATGCACCAAATGATGGATGGAGTATGGGTCTTCATCGACTACTTCGTCGTTTGGGCTTACAACGTCGAGCTATTATGAGTTTAATAAAGATTTTATTAAAGTTGAATTTTGTTTTGGGTTGCGCAAAATATCCCCTATTCCCTCCTTTGCCTTGAGTCTCCTCTCTCCTAATTCTTAAAAACAACAAGCAGATGGTGAACACAAGGAGCAACGGTAACGGCAACCTCAATGGAGCACAAGGAAGTCAGTCTGTCCCCACTTCTCCTCGAACAAATGAACCTGATTGGGCTCAGATGATGGCAAACCAGAATCAACTCATTCAACTGCTAACACAGACTATCAACAACTCTGCACAACATGCTCAACTTGTGCCAGCTCAAGCTCCACAATCAAGACTATCGGAGTTTATGAGGTTGCGTCCCCCGACCTTCTCCAGCAGCACTGAACCCATGGACGCAGAAGATTGGCTCAGAGCCATAGGAAAGAAGCTGGACATTATCCAATGCAGTGATCGGGAAAGAGTTTTGTTTGCTTCACATCAGCTACATGGACCAGCATCAGAATGGTGGGACACCTACACTGCCACACATACCAATGCTCAAGCTATCACTTGGAATGGGTTTGTACGGAACTTCCGCAAAGCTCATGTTCCCACTGGCACCGTCACTCTGAAGAAAAGGGAATTTCGAGCATTGCGCCAAGGAAGCCGCTCAGTGAACGAGTACTTACAGAAGTTCAACCAGTTGGCACGCTATGCACCTGAAGACGTCGCCACCGATGAAGCTAAATAGGAAAGGTTCGTAGAAGGACTCGATGATGACATATCGGTTCAACTTCTCTCCAATGATTACGCTGATTTCCACCAGCTTGTCAGCAAGGCGATTCGCCAGGAGTCCAAGCATCAAGAGATTGAGAACCGGAAGAGACGGATGCATGGACAGCATATGAACACCGGCAGTTTCTCCAAGGCCAAAAGAGCTCCACCACAGAACAACAGATTCCAGCCTTCGTCATCAACCGGAGAGCTAGTCCCCACTGACACCTCTCCCAATGCTGAAGACAACAAGGTCTTGAAGGACCCAAACCCTGCAGCAGGAGTCACTTGCTTCAACTGCCATGAGATGGGAAATTACGCCAGTAACTGCCCCAAGAAGCAGCAGGTAGTGAAGAATGGTACCCCAGGAGCATCGACTGCCAACAACCTGCAGGCAGCAAATAGAGGACCAAAGAAGTTCATGAAAGGATGCCTGAATCAGATATCAGCTCAAGCCATGCAGAGTAAGATCCAAACCCATTTCTTTGCTAGCTAACCGAAATCTCGGGGACGAGATTCTTTTTAAGGGGGGTAGATTGTAACAACCCAAGTTTTTATGAAAATAAAAATAAATAAATAAATAAATAATAAAAATTGATTAAAATAAAAATTTAAATTAAAATTAGTATTTTTGTTGCCTAAATTTTATTTTTGGATTTGCCCTGGATTTTCTGTTTTTGAAAAGCCTGATTTGAAAAGTAAATTAAGTAAAAACCTAAAAATGCTATTAAATAAAATGATATTTTGATTTCTATAAACAATACTAATTCAAATTAATTATTTTGATTTATTTGGCTCTTATTTGGTTTTTCTGAGTTTTCTAGAGTTTTAAAACCTATTTTTGAAATTAAAAAGTAATTTAAGTATGAACCAAGTGAGAATTAAACTTCTGCATTATCGTCATCTCCCAATTAAGATATATTTCAGCATCATAAAGACCAGAAAAAGATGGAATGGTAAACTTGACTTTAGCAAAAGGGTCGTCGTTACCATGACAGTTCTGGTTATTACCTCCCATACCATGTCGGTTTTGCTGAAGACGCCGACGTAGTAGTCGTGCATCTTGTGTCACCCGCCGATCAATGTTGCCATCTGCATCATACACTGTGTCATCATCAGGATGATGGCCGTCATTGACAGGTGGCAGGCGTGCCTCCAATGTGTCCATCCAACCAGTGAGGTCAGCCAACCGCCGCTCCACCCGCTCAATGCCTTCCGTGGTGTGCAACTTGGCAATGGCGGCGACGATGGTGTCCATTTTCGCGCCGAGATCAGTGAGTGAAGCATTTTGTTTGTCGAGCGCAGCTTGTAGCTGGCCGCGACTAACACACTCGTTGAAATCGCCCGGTGTTCCGTCCCCTTCGTCTCCTGCCATGGTTAGTGGAAACACAGGGAAAACAAAAGGATTATCCCTATCAACTACAAAGTAAGGCAGTGGGAAACCCGCAAAGGAAGTGTCTTACCAAGCTCTTACAATGTTCTTACCATAGCAAGGCAAAGGATACCTGGAGAGTGTGATCCCGCGATTGCAAGGGTCAAAAACTGTGCTATCCGGAAGTAGGTATATCGACCTTGGCAGGCCAAATATGTGAGTGGAACACAAATTAACAACAGATAGTAATGCTGAATAAATGTCCAAAGCACTGGTCCTAGTTGCTGGTCTAAATGTGTCCTATATCAGGTATGATATGATGAACAAGGAGTCAAGAACTGAATAGTAAAGCAAAGACAGCAACAAAGATGGCCAGAATTGAGAAGTTTAATTCAGCATAAGCCAGGAAACTAAATTCCAACAAAATACAATAAAAAAGTTTTAAATTTTACACATTTTCCAACATCCTAAATTTTAGGATGTTACAACTAATGCAGAATTTTGAACAATTTCCCGAGATTTCCCGACATTTTTCCAAGATAGTGCCAAATAATTTTAAAAAGAGGGGGTGGTACATTGTATCTATGATGATACCAAAATACTAGCAGTGAAGGACTGTGGATGGAAAGGAAACAGCTATGGATTGCATGCATTCCGTGATTGCAGCACAACCATAGGAGAAAGGGTCAATGAACCTCCCTAAAGGAGGCTTCCGCTATTAATAACACATGCTGTATGGCTAGAATAGAAGAACTTGTTCTATATAAATTGGTCAAAATCCAACACCTCCCTTCACGTAAAGATGTGGAGCATGACTAAATCCATCCATTTCAATTGCGGTGCCAACACAGGCCGAGTCACAGAGATCATGGCTGTTCTCCTCCTTGTGGTTATCCTCGCTGCCACCTTCACCACATCCACGTGTGCAGCTACCAACACAAAGCCACCATCAGTTGTGGATTCCAAGCAGCCATCCGCCGCCGCGGCGGAGTTCCTCCGTGCTCGCTGCAACACCGTGGAGGAGGTATTTAAGAACCACTGCTATAACTCTCTCCTCCCACATGCAGACTCCTTCTACGGTAGCGATGTCAAGCTTGCCTACGCTGCCACCGCCATCTTGGTTGGCCGGCTCCAAGCCTCGGTAAGAGAGATGCGCCACGCCAACAGCACGGGCAAAGACCCGATGATTGGTCGGCGAAATGGGTGCCTTCAGTTGTTCGAAGAAGCCACCGATGGCGATAGAGAGGCGTTGGCCAGCCTCCGCCGCCTTGAGGCTATGAGCAACGGTGGGAAGCTGAGCGGGCGGGACCTAGAGGATGTAAATAATTGGATTGATAAGGTGCAGATGAAGGTCAGCGAGTGCTCTATGGATCTGGTTGCGATTGAGGCAGAGTTACCTATGACGCTCAAAGTGCAAGTTGACCTGTATGTCGCAATGCCTCTCTTCAAAGCCATACTAAAGTGAACGAACACTGCCACTTCGGCTGATTGGTTTTGTTATTCTTGTTGCCCAGAATGTATTTTTCCAATTTGTGTCAGGGAAAGTAAGCCATGTATGTTTTATTTTGGCATTTATGACTCATGTAATTTGTAAGCAACTATGCTTAATGTTTCTTTACATATTATGATCTTATTATTTTATCTCACATTAAATATATAAGGATGTGTAGAACAAGCAACAAGATCACACCTACACAGCGGATGTGTCTGTTTGTTGCCGAAATTCGCTACAAACATGTAAATTAAAATGGGCAGTATATCCAACGAAATATTGCTTAACAGTGCCTAACAATTTTCCGTAAATCAGGAGGCGGATTAGGAAGAATTCATAGCATATGTAAATGTCTAATTTGAAAATAGGTGTATAGCCTTTTTCGGAAGACTGTTTGGTGGTACACGTATTTGCACATAATATGGATTTCTGGATCATTATTCTTCCACATGCAATCACCTCACAACAAAATAGATGTTTCTACACATATATCTATGGTGGTGCCCTTGGAAATCATCCTCTTGAGAGACGTACATTGTTGTCACTCGACTCAAGCATCGGTATTTAGAAGCTGAGGGTAAAGTCCATGCATTCGGCCTCACGGATGCGACGTTGTTCGCCATGCATCCTCGAGATCTGCCCTTTCCTAGAGCAGCTCCACACCTTGGAACTTCCTGCTCTGGGAGATAACCGGATCCGGAGCTACGAGCAAAGTGCGGCAGGAACAAGGACCAAGACGTTCCAAACGATCACCACTATGGTACGAGCGGTGACGACTTGTGCAGCTCGGGGTGCCTGTGCAGGCAGTGGTGTAGCTAGAACTAGATTCGCACGTGTGGTCATAATCAAGATGATTATCGCTGGTATTGTATTACTTACCACAACAGAATGGTAAAAAAAAGTTTGCCATAGCTTCATAAATTTACATGGCTACTGGGGTTTGCAATCGTATGATGGCTGCATGCACCCGCTCCCTTGCATACACATTGCTCTAGTACGTACATTCATTATTTGCATGCACTGCATGGGCATGTACGTACGTATGACTAACGTACGTGTTTGCCCATAGAAACCTGTGCGTGTTAATCACAAAGCTCGATATGTACCGCATCTGCATGCATTCGTATGGTAGGGTACCCCGGATCTATTCCCAAAACTAGCTGGCACACAAGCATACAAGATGATATATATATAGACAGACTAGCTGCTAGTACTCCTACTTACGTACGCCACTACCACTAAGGATCTCTTGTGATGGTTTAGAATTTTTTCTGATGGGCGACAACAAAACATCAGTAATTTTAATTTTTTCGTGACGGGTTTATAAAGCTGTCGGGAAACAATGTATTGCATGTTGGTGTTGCCAATACCCCTATGGAAAATACATTTTCATGTTAGCCCTTTTCATTGACCTTCAGAACAATTACAATTCTCACGGCGTGGCTAAATTCGCCTGATGTGGATTATTGAGTGTAGGGGCAATCCAAGAAGGAATGCGACAAGCAGAGAACCCACCCAGTATTCCCAAATATCAGCCCTTCACACAAAATCTCCCAAATCCCTTCACAGCGATGCCGCCACCACCTCCACCCCAAACACCGCCGCCTCCTCTCACCCCGGCTCCCCACCATTGCCGTCCATCCCAAGACCCAGCTGGCAATTCCTAATCTCCGACATCACCCTTTGTCCTGAGCTCTGTTGCTGCCACCTCATCCACCGTCGTTGCATACTCACCCTTCATCTCGAGCCCCTCCACCATCACATCGTCCTCCTCCTCGCTACCCACATCCTCTTCAAATGCCATCTGGTTGCCTCCTGCACCCCCTTCGGCCACCGCCTTAAATAGATCCAGACCGCCGCATCAAGCAGATCCCAGGTGGTCTCCTCTCTTTCTTCATCTAGGCCCAGCTCATCCCCTCCTCTATTACACAGTAGTTCCTTCTAGACTTATGGCTCGTTCCTTTCGGCTATGGCTTATGGTTTGTGGCTTCTAAATTCTGGCTATTCACAAAAGAGAGTATGGTGATAGTGACAAAGCTGCGTGTGATGTTGGTCAATATAGCTAAAGTCGGTAAGTGTATACTATAATCGACTTGCAGACTCTGCCTTGAAAGGGCACTCTGTTTGAAAGCAAGTTACTGTAGCATGAGCCACAAGCTAGAAGCCAAAAAGAACGGGGCCTTAATTTGCCCTTTTTGCGTAATTTTTTGACTGAGTCGAGCCGAAGGAGGATGGGGAGAGAGAGGCTAACAAGGTGGCTGGAGGACCCGACGGCGTGCGTGGGTGCCACCGCAAGGCGGCCGAGGAGTGGGAGGGAAGCGTGTGTGGGGAGGGATAGGCCAAGGAGGGTGGGGAGATGTGCGGGGAGGGGTGGAGGTGCCGGCATGGTGAGAGCTAACCCGAGCATCTAGATTGGGATGGATTGAGAGGAGAGGACGAGAGAGAAGGGAAGGGGATTGGGTGAAGGGGGTATGTCACAAAAAGTTTCCCGCACCTGGCTGCATCCAGGAAGGCTATCTGAGTCGAATCTAATGGCCCACATCTGCGTTAGTATGTTAGCACCTAATAGCCCATTCACACAAGATATATTCTCTCTCTCACACACACACACTAATTAATGAACCTTTGATGTCTCTCGACCCAGTTGTGATGGGAATATATATGGCCCTGCAAATTACATACTACTGCATCCTAGAAGGTCTTAACATCCGAGATACCCCATGATCGCAGTCATTGTCTAACATCTAAGGATCTAGTATTACCCACATGAAATTAACATGAGATCGTGGTCAATGTCTCAACATCTAAGGCTACTTCCGGTAGATGAATTGTTTGGTTATATTTAGTAGAGTAATACTAAGATTATTTGTAGATCGAGAAACACCAGCTATGTGAAGATACTTACATGGAAGGGAGCATCATTTCTTGAAGATTCTAGATGAATGGGACACACGAGACGTAATTACTCATGAAGTGAAGGTTCCAAGTTGCTTTTGAGGTAATTACTCATGAATATGATAATTGCTAGAATTTGTTTAGCCCATGGAGTAATATTTCCCTGTGATGGGCATGGCAAAGCAAATAGAGGTTACCGCCATACAATTTCTTAATTACATTAGCCAGTAGGTATGCCGTCAATCACTATTTGATTGTCCTCATGAGAAGATGAACATATAACCATTTCTTTATTGGGCGTAGGAGAATGGGAGGGTTAATGAATATAATTACTTGGCATGACAGTCAGAAACCACTACTACAAAAAGGGTCATTACGGATAGTTCGAAACTATCATCACAGACGGTTTTCTAAACTGTCTAAATTTATAGGTCAGCGATAATTGGAGGTTATCACAGAAAGTTTGTAACTGGAACTGTGTAACAGCCCAAGTTTTTATGAAAATAAACATAAATAAATAAATAATAAAAATTGATTAAAATAAAATTTTAAATTTAAATAAGTATTTTTGTTGCCTAAATTTTATTTTTGGTTTTGCCCTGGATTTTTTGTTTTTGAAAAGCCTGATTTGAAAAGTAAATTAAGTAAAAATCTAAAAATACTATTAAATAAAATGATATTTTGATTTCTATAAAAATACTAATTCAAATTAATTATTTTGATTTATTTGGCTCTTATTTGGTTTTTCTGAGTTTTCTAGAGTTTGAAAACCTATTTTTGAAATTTAAAAGTAATTTAAGTATGAAAATTAAATATCAACATTAGTTGGAAATATTTTTATTAAGTCCAAAATGTCTCCAGGAGGTTCTATGAAATTTTTCTGAAATTTTTGGAAGTTATTTGGTATTTTTCCAGGGCCAAATGAATTTCCTGGCAATTTCTAAAAATTTGGAAATCGAAATCAAAAATTAAAAACCTCTCCTCCCCTCCGGCCGCCGTGTGGACGGCCGGGATCAGCCCATGCGCCCCCCGCCCGATACCGCCTTCCCCTCCACTCGGCTGCCATGTGGGTGGCCTGGATCACGCCCACGTCGCCCCCTCGGCCGATCTGGCCCCTCCACCCTGCCTAACCCCCCTAGCCGCCGATCCCCGCCCTCGGCCGCGCGGCCACATCTTAGCCACTCAAGCCCCACTCCTCTCTCTCCTCGCCTGGCCCACCCGTCAGCCTCCCCTCGCCCTCCTGTCTCTCTACGCGCCGACCCCACCTGTCGGGTGCGTCTCCCTCCCCGCGCCTTCGTCCTCCTCCGCGCGCCCGCCGCCACAACCGTCGGCCCCGCTCCCCCGGTCACCACCCCCACTTTCCCGCACCCAACCGCCGCCCTCCCCACTCCTCCACCTCCTCTCCCGCACGCCCGTGCCCCACGCGCCCACTCTCTCCCAATTCCGCGTCAGCCTCCCGCAACTGCCGCCACGACCCCGCCCTCTCCGGCGAGGAATTCCCCCGGCCTCTCCCCCTCCCCAAGCCTATAAAAGGCACCCCGGCTCTGCCACAACTCGCACTTGCTCCCCCTCCGGTCCCCATCCCCTCCCGGCCACTCCATCGCCGTCGCGCCGAAGCTCCCGAGCGTCGCCGCCGCCCTCCTCGCAGTCGGCCTTCTCCCGGCCATCTCGGTAAGCCGTGCCCCTCCCCCGAGTTCCTCTCGGCTTCCTCTTCCCGTAGCCGCCCTCGCCGCCGGCCACCACCCGCTGGAGCGCCGGCGAGCACACCGCCCCGAGCGCCTCCCTCGCCGACCCGTCCACGTCGGCTTCACGTGCTTGCGTGGCGGCTGACATGGCGCCACGCCAGTGCCGCGTCGGATCTCTCCCCGCTCGGTCAGCGCAACCCACCACCTTAGTGCCTCCCCTCGGCCGTGGACCCAGTCTATGGACCAGGGCCCGCATGTCAGTGTCGGTCCACCTCGGGCTGAGGTCATGCTGGCGCAATAAATCCCTTTTTCCATTGAAAAATAATTCTAGCCGAAAAGAAATTCCCTGCTGACGCAATAACTCAGATTTTCCTTTAGCAAAATAATTCCAGAAATTCTTCTTTTTCTTTTTCTCTGAATATAAATTTTCCGGAGCCCGTTCTTCTTCATCCTAACTCCGATTTAGCCCATTCAAATTTCTAAATACATCAAAAATTCTCCTCTATCCATTTCTGGCCTCAATTCAAATATTTCAAATCAATTTGAATTTATTTTGAATTTATTTGAATTTGGTGGGTTATTTTCACGTGTAGACTTCGACAATTCGGGAAAATTCTTCGACGAAGATTCAAACCAAGTTGAAGAGCAAGGAAAGTCACACTCCTTGATCATGTTGATCCAGTTTTCAAAATAAAATTATGTTGATTTAAATTATATTGCATGCATATTTTTATTCAACGTATTTCAAATCAGTTTTAAATTTAGTTATTGCCTGGTTATTAATTCCTCCGTTGATATTGAATTCCTCGATACGTTGTCACCCTAGATCAAACTCTAGTTGGTACACTAGTATTGGCTAGAGAGATTTTATATCAAATGCTTAGACCTGCTTAGTTATAATATTTGTTTTGGGATATCTTTCACATAAAATGATATGCTTTTGTTATGTACTGTTGACTTTGGTGAGTTAAGGAGGTTTACGAATTATTTTGAAAACAAAATATAAAAACCTAGTTTAGACTTAGGCAATTGGTTAGAATGGTGGTGCAGGCATGCCCTGTTGGTTGGAGCCGCAGTGGTTGATTGTCGTGCATAGGGGTACGTGGTTGAGCCTAAGTCAGATTAAGGACCGGTCTATGAGCTATTGTTGCAAACCCCCTACCGTACTACCACATGGCTGGTATGGGACAGCCCTGGCTGAATAATTTGCAAAGTCCCAACCTGAGTCAAGTTGTAGGTTGAAAGTGAGCGTGGTTGGTGCCATGTGAAGTCTCACTTGGGCAAGCGTGGTTAAGCCATGAGAAGTCTCGTCTAGGCTCAAGAGGGGGTCTCGGTCTGGTTGATTCCTTTCTGGGTGAAACCTTAGAGTTGGCTTGGCCAGGTTGAAGGCTTTGCATTGTAAAGGCCTTGTCATGACTCCTCGCCGTACACCTACAGAAGTGTGTAACCCGGTGGCAATATGGGATGATCGTGTCTTGTGGGTAAAGCTGTACAACCTCTGCAGAGTGTATAATCTATCCTGGATAGCCGTGCCCACGGTCATGGGCATGCTGAGTAAAAGTTTTTTATGGATTAGACTTTGTTTTTTAAAAATATTTTTGAAAACCTTACGGATGGATGGAATCTATGAGAGATGAAAACCTTGTGGATGGATGGAATCCGTGAGAGATAGAAACCTGGTGGATGGATGGAATCCATCAGGGTTGTGCAGTGAAGTGTGTGGATGAATGGAATCCAAACGGGATCTTGTGGAAAAGATGGTCCGGGTGGGATGCCCGTGGATAGGTTGGTGTTTGGTCGGAGCCGGCACTGACGGTATTGTTTTCGATTACAAGTATTGTTTTTACTTACGGTATTAAATTCAGCATTTTCAATCTATTTACTGTATTTCATTGAATGCTGTTTTTGCAAACTAACCCTATAAGCCTTCCATTGAAGCCTTTATCATTATGTTGCATTTCTCCGTGTGACTTGCGGAGCACAAGTTTGTACTCACCTTGCAATCCCCCTACACAGAGGAAGATGCCGTCGACTACGGTGAAGATCTGGACGAGTAGGCCGCGTCTTACTGTCGTTTGCCTGTGGGCAGGCTTGGGCTTTGCTATTTATCAGTTTGCTTCCACAGTTATTTGCTTTACTTTTGCCAATGAGCATTGATATAAGACTTGGCCAAAGGCCGTACCTGTTATTTAATATAAGAAGTCATTTGTGCTTGGTATTTATCTTTGTTGTACTGTGTGCACTAGCTGATCCTGGACTAGTGCGATTTACACAGAGGATCCAGGAGTCGTTACTCCGGGTTCCGACAAACTGTCTATGAGGAACACTATCACAGACGGCTCGAACCAAAAATCTCTGTGGTACTTACACATCACTGACGGTTCTAGCTACCAACCATCTGTGATCGACGAGTATCACAGACGGTTGGTATATAGAACTGTCTATGATAGTTTTCCATCACAGATGGTTGATAAATAGAACTGTCTATGATGTACGAGTATCACAGATGGTTTTTGGTTTGAACCGTCTGTGATAGTCCTTTATAAATGGCTTATACCAAAAAAATCGTCTATGATAGTTCAATAATGCATCTCCTAATCCTATGAATCCAACTCTTTAACATGGCAAGAACTTAGAAGAAGTAGATATCCTAGCAAACTGTAGAAGCTCAACTGGGCCAACAAGGCCTCTCACCCCTGATGCAGCATGTGAGCTGGATGTCCATGACCCTGCCGTCACCGGCCCTAACTTGAGTGCTGTCTTCGTATGGGCAATCAAGATCGGGGTCGAGGAGGAGGACGACGTGGAGGCTTGAGAGATTTTGAGTGCGGTAGAGGATGGGTTTGGATGAGTATGTATAGGGGAGGGAGAGGCGAGAGTGGGAAATTTTTTGGCGGAATGGGCGTGGGGACGAAGAGGTGGAGCTACAATCTGTGGGGTAGGGGTTGGTGGGTTTCTATTGGCTGGGATTGGGTTGGGGAGGATCGACGGGCCCAGCGATCATGGATACATAATTATCACAGATGGTGTGAACCACAAACCATTTGTGACACGTAATTATCACAGCAATTTGAACCATATATAATATATATATGATATACAATTATATATATATATATATATATATATATATATATATATACCAGTGCAATGTAAATAGCTAGTCTCAAAAGATAAAATAGCAAAGTTTTATATAGCTTATATATGCTGTTTTGAAAGGTTTTGATGAGATCTACAACTTTGCAGTTGAGGCGAACCCCAATTCCAAACGGTTCCTGTGACTCTCAAAGTGCAAGTTGACCTGTATGTCGCAATCCCTCTCTTCAAAGCCATACTAAAGTGAACGAACACTGCCACTTCGGCCGATTGGTTTTGGTATTCTTGTTGCCCAGAATGCATTTTTCCAACTTGCGTCAGGGAAAGTAAGCCATGTATGTTTTATTTTGGCATTTATGACACATGTAATTTGTAAGCAACTATGCTTGATGTTTCTTTACATATTATTGATGAGACATTTAATATAAGCCTTTTTGTAGTAGTGAGCAGTTCTACAAGGTTAGCTGACCAATCTTGGATGGTCTCTTCTCTGAAGTAGTTTTCTAAGGTAAACACTCTGCATATTAGATTACCTGCTTAGAACTTGAACATATAACCTTTGTTCTTTTTCTTCAGGGAAACATGCCTCCCCCTACAGTTCAAGTCCCTGCTGCGGCAATATGATGAAATAAAGCAGGAGAGCGTGACTTAGGGAAGCACATGTCCTGTTCTTAGATCTTGTAAAAGCTTGTTATCTTTTCTTTACAGAAGATGGCCTCAATTCTTGCTAAACCTTACTTTATCTGTGAACTTCCTATCCATCTCAAGCGATCTGCAATTAAAGTATTAACAAGTTTGAAAAATTTGATGTCTTTCTGTGCTACTTGTTTGGTCCTACAAATTTAGAAGTTGCAATTGTGTTGTCTATGTTATTTGTAGAAACCATATTTATTTGTGCCCTGTTTTCATTCACTAGCGCTGTATACTAATGTTAATTTCTTTGTGTTGTATACACACTCGAGCAGGAGACATAAGAACATGGAAGTCCATATTGTGTGTGCAGCTGGAAACATGGAAAAATCGAAGACCGTTGAGATGTGTAAATACTAGTATGTGTGAATAATGATATGTGCTTCATCTGTATGAATGGAAGATAATGTAATGACGGCCCGATCTTCCGTAAGGTACTGATAAGTCGATTGTGGAGAACTTGACGTTAACGATCCAAAGGCTCGTACCAAAACAGATCAAACCCCTGCTCCGTTGGTTATCAGCCGTGCCGAACGCGGTTGACCTCGCCAGGAAGGCTATCTCCTGCAAGCGAATCGAGAACACAAGCAAGAGAGTTCAAGATGCAATCTGAATTGTATTGCAAATAAAGATTAAGTTCACAAGTTGGGGTTCGTCAACCGAATGTGCAGTGAAACTGCTAAGCAGAATAATCTTAAGAAAAACCCAGAAAAACTAAAGGGGTGCGACCTCCTTAAATACGGAAGCGGGAAGCTGCACTTATCTAAAAAAAAGGGATGCGGTACTATTTATGGTTACTGTTCATGCGGCCGTGTGATTGTTCATGTGAACAATACCGGCCGAAATAGCCTAAGTTACAAGGCCCTCGGCCCACTTTATCTCGGACTGGTAAAGTGACGTGACTTGTTTCACAGTTTCTGATCTGCTCAGATGGAGTTTGGAGATGAGACTAGATCCATCTGAAAGTAGACTCCAAGAGCTTTCCAACGAGTACTCACGAGCCCCGAGAAGCCTTCTGGATCAAAAGTTATACACATTTGATGTTGGCCCGTCAGGCTGAATCCGAATTGGTCTGGAGGCCGAATTGGATTCCAAAACCTGTCCAACTTGAACCCTTGCTTCAATTGGTTCCAAAGTGATGTGGTGCTACAAATATATATATTCATCATTAGGTAGCATCACATTCTCATTTAAAATGTGTTGAAGTTGAATAAACGAATTCACCTTTACTTCAATCTTGTTATTGGCCGCTATGGTCGTATGTGTTGGTGGCGTCCTCACATCATCCTCCCCTTCTTGATAGAAAACCGTCCTCGGTTTTAACATGGGTGTAGTGTCACGTATTGCGTGATCTTGATCATAAATCTTGATATATGATAACAAACGCAACAAACTCTCGTTATGTAATATCATAAGTTCTTTATCAAATAAAGTAAAATCTCTTTGAAACGAGCTCACCTCATAATTTAAGTAATGTGTAGGAGCTCTTGTAATTGGAACAACAAGTATAGAAAATATGGTTGTATCCATAGGGTACATGTTCTTATCATCCTCCCGTTCTTGCAAACAAAGTAGCAATCATAAAACAGCAGCGATCATAAAGTTCATTGTATTATTATCCCAAAAGTAATCTTATATGTTAATGAGCAATTCAAAATTTCTCATACCATGATTGTTGCAACTTGTTTTGCAAATGTAAGTGAAGCATTTATGCAATTCAAATCTGTGAAGTTCTAAACTTGTAGTGGTGGCACATATGGGTAAGTACTAGTCTGTGTGAATAATGATATGTGCTTCACCTGTATGAATGGAAGATTAGTTAGCTCCTTTGTGGGCGGCTGGGACAACACTTCGTCTTCTACACGATGATTTTGTTCAGCTTGCGGTGCACCTTGAGGAGCACTGGTTTGCCACGATGTTGGCGCACTCGAGGACAAGTGAATTGGTTAGGTTGTGGAGGATTGATTGCTTTACCTCCTGGTTGCCGAGAACCAGAGACCTCACCACTTGCTATGATTTGATTCATGGAACGTGTTACAGACATCCTGTCCATACAATATGAATTTTAACAATTTGCATGAAAGACAAGAGGGAATGAACACAATAAACGTGACAATTTGTGACATAAGGACAACATACATGAAACTTTGATGTGGGGTTAGGTTTTACATGGATCGCAGAATCCTTTCTTAAACATAAAGCGAGCAACCATACCAAATAAAAGTAGCAAAATACAACCATCACCCATCAGCGTCTTCCATAATTTAGCGCTTCAAAATAAGCAAAATAAGCAAGGGCTATAAGCTCCTCGAGCTAAACCTCCTCATGTCCATCATAGTGAAGACGATGTTGTTGCACTACTTGTGGTGGCTCGTCTACAGTTGTACAGATGGCCATCACACGACGTTGGTGCTTGATAATTGACAAGCGGAAACATTGGGTAGTCGACCGAATGGTGTAGGCGGGCTCGGGCAACTCCTCATCCGGTGCAAGTATGGGATCCTCCCCGTATAATAGCTCCCATGTGAAGAATCCTTGGCCATCCAACGGGGCGATGTTGCCGTCAAGCATCGCTATCCTTCGACGTGCTTCAAAAGCTTGGGAGACAAATGATGGATATATCCATCGAGTGACCTTACCAAACCATGAGATGGAGATGGGGAGTGATGAAACCCATGTTTGGCACAAGGTAGGCATTGCTTTCACTGTTTCCCAGTTGTGAGGGAAAATAGTAGAACATGTCCTCCATCTTGGGAAGTCCGTGTGAGAGGCAAGGCGTGAGGCCGCATCGTTGAGCGACATGAGAGCGCTCAATCCTCCCCATTTGTAGCATAGGGGTTGATCGCCAAGGAGCCATACCTAGATAAGCACCTCTGTAAGGTTCTCGGTGGACGTTGCACTGGAGGGTTGATCGTGCGAAAATAGCACACCCGCAAGTGCACGGGTTGCCACTGAAATAGCGGCGAGTGTCGTGTTCTCCACAGGGACTAGACTGAGGCTACCGGTGCTCGGCTAAAGCTAGGTCTAACGAAACAGGGGAGAAAACTAAACCTAAAACGACTACCGAACAAACTTTAACTCGCACAGTCCAAACGACGAACACACTAAATAGACGAACAAACAAGGGACGACAGGACGAACGACCGCACGAATGAACGTCGTACGACCGAACAAACAAAACGACGACTAACTACACAAACGACTCACGAACGACACGACGACTAAACGGACGAACACGACTACCAATTGACGATCTAACTAACTACCGACCGCAAGACAGCAAGAGGTAGTCGAGAAGCACGGAGGGAGTCGAGAGAGAGAGAGAGCGAGGGAGAAAGCAGTCGACGGCTAAGTAGACGATGACGGAACACGACAAACACGTGACTACGACAAATGAACGCACGACTTAACTATCGACAGACCGTAGAGAGAAGAAAAGAGAGAGACGAGAAGCACTAGGTGGGTCGAGACAGCATGGGAAAGGGAAACGGTAGCCGATTCGCTAAGTCGCGCTAGACAACACACGAACATAGGCATATACTAACAATGATAACAGGACAAGCACATGACATTGATTAACAGGAAGCACACACACTGACCACAAGCAAAGACTAATTGATCACAAATAATACTACTGAAAATACTACTAACTGAACACAAATTGCACAGTTACCATAGAGCATATATCACAATGACAAAACAGAGCACAATAACATCTCCACTGATCTCATGCTCACATCACAGATCACAAGCACAGTGCAATAACGAGTAACAGTAAGAACAATTCACAACCACAGGAAAATTAGTGCATCATGAAGCTTCAATTAACAGAGCATTACTAACAATCCAGTGAATCAACACTTGAGACTAGCAATTAGAAAATGGAGATGAAATAGAGATAACCAAAGAAGATGTAGCAGAGGAACAGCGTCGGCAGTGGAGAGGTGACTAAGAGCCAGAGCTCGCGTCGGTGGAGAAATCGTCGCCGTAGAAGTCTCAGTCGCCGAGGTTGGTGCCGATGAAGATCGGCGGTGATGGCGTAGGGGCATCGCACTGCTTTGAGGGAGAGGGGTGATGTAGGAGAAGAGGCGCGGTGGCGAGGTCGTCGGTGAAGCCGAGGCGGCTAGCGGCGCCGATGCGGTGGGCGGAGAGGAGGCGAAGAGAGGCGGCGGTTGAGAGATTGAGGCGGCGGATCCGGGGCAAAGAGGAGGCACATAAGATGGCGCAGAGGGGAGAGTTGCCGGAGGGAGTTGGCTGCGGTGGGTGACAGTAGAGCGGCGGCACACGAGAGGCGCGCTGCCGGAGTAGAGGTGGCGGCGCTTGGTGTTGTAGAAGGAGGAGGGCAAGCAAGAGAGAGGCGGCGGAGAAATGATGGTGAAGAGAGAGGCGGCGCGGAGAAGAAGGCGGTGGAGTAGGCTGGAGAAGGGGAGAGGAGATGGAGGGTCGGCGGAGAATCTAGAGAGGCAGGGCGGCGCTGTTTGGTGGGAGACGTCGGCGTGGTGGAGCAGTGAGGCGGCCGGAGGCGGAGAAAGAAGGGGCGGCACCGAGGTGGTGCGGTGAAGAGAAGGAAGGCGGCGGAGACCGGAGGGTGAGCGGCCGAGTGAGGGTGGAGAGGCGGCCGAGTGAGGGGGAGATGTGGCGCGCAGGTGGAGCAGTAAGGCGGCAGAAGGAGGAGACGGCCGGCGAGGTAAGGCCCGGCCCTCGCCGGTGCCGGTGGAGAAGATAGGGGAGGAAGGAGGAGAAGCCAAGTTGGGGCAATGGAGAAGAAGAACCGAGCTCAAGCCCTTCCCTGGCGGCGGCTAGGGCTTTGGAGGAAGATTGGGGATTTTTGACGATTTGCGATTTAGCCCTCCAAGTTTTCAGGATTTACAATGAAGTCCTTCTCCAATCTGATTTCTTCTGTTCTGGCCCTTCCGGAGCTCCGTTTTCAGCGCGGAAAAATCCCACGCGTTCGTGACGACGCGTACAACTGTATGGAGTAGCCCTAGAATGCCGAATTTGTCGTTTATGCGCCTCGATCGCGCCGGCCTGCAGAAAAATATAGAAAATGTAAAATAGTCCATTTTGAGCAATTAAATATGGGAAAAGTATGTAAATGATGATAAATGGTCCCAAAAGGCTAAAAATGTGAGGGTAAAATGACAGCAAAATATATGCAAAAATGACGCATGTCAAGGGTGTGCTAAAAATAGTGTACACCAGTGCACGGGTGAAGTGAGCACGCTGCATTATCACCCATAGGTTGTGCTGCAATGTGCCCTTCTCGAATGCACTAGTCTGATATTGCGATAGCCAATGGGTATGCACCCGCAATTTTTAAGCGAAGTGGGGTTAGTGATCATTTTTACCAAGAAAAATGAGAGGCTAGGAAAAGAAATGATGCTAGGAAAATAAAAGGGTGTAGCAATGTGTTGCACTAATGTTTCTAAGGTTCCATTTTAGTGAATAAAATGTTGTCAAAACCTTTCATTTTTAGAAGGACACTTTTCTTTCGAGCAAAAGCTCAAAAGTATTCCAACATTTGTTTCTAGCACAAAGATTTTGAGTGCGATAGAGGATGGGTTTGGATGAGTATGTATAGGGGAGGGAGAGGCGAGAGTGGGAAATTTTTTGGCGGAATGGGCGTGGGGACGAAGAGGTGGAGCTACAATCCGTGGGGTAGGGGTTGATGGGTTTCTATTGGTTGGGATTAGGTTGGGGAGGATCGGCGGGCCCAGCGATCGGGATACATAATTATCGGATGGTGTGAACCACAAACCATTTGTGACACGTAATTATCACAGCAATTTGAACCACGAATATCGTGATTCACAATTATTGAAGACAATATATATATACCGATTGCAATGTAAACAGCTAGTCTCAAAAGATAAAATAGCAAAGTTTTATATAGCTTATATATGCTCTTTTGAAAGCTTTTGGTCAGATCTACAACTTTGCGGTTGAGGCAAACCCCAATTCCGAACAGAAGATAAAAATTTTTGGTAAAAACATAAACCAAAAATTTGAGGGTGACTGGTGTAGGCCGGTCATTGTTTTGGATCAAGCTCGTCGTTAGCTTTCTAACAAGCACAAGAACATCGAAAATAGACACCGTATGCAAAAGTTATGCCCATTTTCCTAAAGGTGTCGCGAAATGAAATCCTACTCGGACTCGGGTGGGAGATTATGAAATTTCAGAGGATTCCGAAGCAGGAAACAAATTACAAACAGTTTAATACAAACCATCTGTGATAACTTCATTATCATAGATAACTTCATTATCACAGATGGTTCTCGGTAAGAACCATCTGTGATACTTCACAGACAATTTTCACTATGAACCGTCTGTGATATTATCTCTTCGCAGACAGTTCTTTGCACTGGTAGCAACACAGACGGTTCCTTAATCTAAATCATCTATGATTGCATTTAACACTAATGGTTTTCGTGAACCATCTATGATGAAACGTTTAATATAAGCCTTTTTGTAGTAGTGAGCAGTTCTACAAGGTTAGCTGACCAATCTTGGATGGCCTCTTCTCTGCAGTAGTTTTCTACGCTAAACACTCTGCATATTAGATTACCTGCTTAGAACTTGAACATATAACCTTTGTTCTTTTTCTTGAGGGAAACATGCCTCCCCTGCAGTTCAAGTCCCTACTGCGGCAATATGATGAAATAAAGCAGGAGAGCATGACTTAGGGAAGCACATGTCCTGTTCTTAGATCTTGTAAAAGCTTGTTATCTTTTCCTTACAGAAGATGGCCTCAATTCTTGCTAAACCTTACTTTATCTGTGAAATTCCTATCCATCTCAAGCGTTCTACAATTAAAGTATTAACAAGTTTGAAAAATTTGATGTCTTTCGGTGCTATTTGTTTGGTCCTACAAATTTAGAAGTTGCAATTGTGTTGTCTATGTTATTTGTAGAAACCATATTTATTTGTGCCCTGTTTTCATTCACTAGTGTTGTATACTAATGTTAATTTCTTTGTGTTGTATACACACTCGAGCAGGAGACATAAGAACATGGAAGTCCATATTGTGCGTGCAGTTGGAAAGATGGGAAAATGGAAGACCATTGAGATGTGCAAATACTAGTATGTGTGAATAATGATATGTGCTTCACCTGTATGAATGGAAGATAATGTGACTACGGCCCGATCTTCCGTAAGGTACTGATAAGTCGATTGTGGAGAACTCGACGTTGATGATCCAAAGGCTCCGACCAAAACAGATCAAACCCCTCGCAATCAGTACACCACTGCTCCGTTGGTTATCAACCGTGCCGAACATGGTTGACCTTGCCAAGAAGGCTATCTCCTGTAAGCAAATCGAGAATACAAGCAAGAGAGTTCAAGATGCAATCGGAATTGTATTGCGAATAAAGATTAAGTTCACAAGTTGGGGTTCGTCAATCGAATATTCCTTAAATAGGGAAGGGGGAAGCCGCACTTATCTAATGAAAAGGGGTGCAGTACTATTCATAGTTACTGTTCACACGGCCATGGTACTGTTTATGTGAACAGTACTAGCCCAAATAGCCTAAGTTACCGGGCCCTCGGCCCACATTGACTCGGACTGGAAAAGTGACATGACTTGTTTCATAGTTTCTGATTTGCTCAGATGGATTTTGGAGGTGAGACTAGATCCATCTGAATGTAGACTCCAAGAGCTTTCCAACGAGTACTCACAAGCCCCAAGAAGCCTTCTGGATCAAAAGTTATGCACATTTGAAGTTGGTCTGTCAAGCTGAATCCGAATTGGTCTGGAGGCCGAATTGGATTCCAAAACCTGTCCAACTTGAACCCTTGCTTCAATTGGTTCCAAAGTGATGTGGTACTACAAATATATATTTTTTCATCATTAGGTAGCATCATATTCTCATTTAAAATGTGTTGAAGTTGAAGAAACGAATTCACCTTTAGTTCAATCTTGATATTGGCCGCTATGGTCGTATGTGTTGGTGGTGTGGTCACATCATCCTCCCCTTCTTGACAGAAAACCATCCTCGGTTTTAACATAGGTGTAGTGTCACGTATTGCATGATTTTGATCATAAATCTTGATATATGATAACAAACGCAACAAACTCTCATTATGTAATATCATAAGTTCTTTATCAAATAAAGTAAAGTCTCTTTGAAACAAGTTCACCTCATAATTTAAGTGATGTGCAGGAGCTCTTGTAATTGGAACAAGTATAGCAAATATGGTTGTATCCATAGGGTACATGTTCTTATCATCCTCCCCTTCTTGCAAACAAAGCCGTCCTCGGCTTTTGATAAGCCGAAAATATGGTAACAAAGAAGCCAAGGTGTATGCATGGTATATGTATATGTCATCCATTTTAACTATTCTTCGTTGTTGCACAATTAATGTTATAAAATAGCAGCGATCATGAAAGTTCATTGTATTATTATCCCAAGAGTAATCATATATGTTAATGAGCAATTCAAAATTTCTCACACAATAATTATTGCAACTTGTTTTGCAAATGTAAGTGAAGCATTTATGCAATTCAAATCTGTGAAGTTCTAAACTTGTAGTGGTGGCACATATGGGTAAATACTAGTCTGTGTGAATAATGATATGTGCTTCACCTGTATGAATGGAAGATTAGTTAGCTCCTTTGGGGGCGGCAGGGACAGCACTTCGTCTTCCACACGATGATTTTGTTCAGCTTGCACTGCACCTTGAGGAGCATTGGTTTGCCACGAAGTTGGTGCACTCGAGGACAAGTGAATTGGTTAGGTTGTGGAGGATTGGTTGCTTTACCTCCTAGTTGCTGAGAACCAGAGACCTCACCACTTGCTATGATTTGATTCATGGAACGTGTTGCAGACATCCTGTCCATACAATATGAATTTTAACAATTTGCATGAAAGACAAGAGGGAATGAGCACAACGAAATGTGACAATTTGTGACATAAGGACAACATACATGAAACTTTGATGTGGGTTTAGGTTTTACATGGATCACATAATCCTTTCTTGAACATAAAGCGAGCAACCATACAAAATAAAAGTAGCAAAATACAACCATCACCCATCAGCAAATTAATTACGGGCTATAAGCTCCTCGAGCTAAACCTCCTCACGTCCATCATAGTGAAGACGATGTTGTTGCACTACTTGTGGTCGCTCGTCTACAGCTATGGGATGGCCATCACACGACGATGGTGCTTGATAATTGACATGCGGGAATGTTGGGTAGTCGACCGAACGGCGTAGGCGGGCTCGGGCAACTCCTCATCCGGTGCAAGTATGGGATCCTCCCCGTATAATAGCTCCCATGTGAAGAATCCTTGGCCATCCAACGGGGTGATGTTGCCGTCAAGCATCGCTATCCTTCGACGTGCTTCAAAAGCTCAGGAGACAAATGATGGATATATGTATCAAGTGACCTTACCAAACCATGAGATGGAGATGGGGAGTGATGAAACCCATGTTTGGGACAAGGTAGGCATTGGTCTCACTGTTTCCCAGTTGTGAGGGAAAATAGTAGAACATGTCCTCCATCTTGGGAAGTCCGTGCCAGGCAAGACATAGGCCGCATCGTTGAGCGACATGAGAGCGAAATAAATGTTGCACTAATGTTTCCATAATATTTTACTAGTTTCTAAGGTTCTGTTTTAGTGAATAAAATGTAGACAAAACCTTTTATTTTTAGAAGGACACTTTTCTTTCCAGCAAAAGCTCAAAAGTATTCCAACATTTATTTCTAGCACAAAGAGGTTATACTTGCATTTGTGGGTTGTTACATTAATTAGTGTAGTTTCAAATAATGATTTTCAGTGCAAATTTCCCTGCGTCACATTCTGGACTATTTTTTTCAGATTCGAATTTTAATTCTATTTGCTACATTGTATCTATGATGATACCAAAATACTAGCAGTGAAGGACTGTGGATGGAAAGGAAACAGCTATGGACTGCATGCATTCCGTGATTGAAGCACAACCATAGGAGAAAGGGTCAATGAACCTCCCTAAAAGAGGATTCCGCTATTAATAACACATGCTGTATGGCTAGAATAGAAGAACTTGTTCTATATAAATCGGTCAAAATCCAACACCTCCCTTCACGTAAAGATGTGGAGCATGACTAAATCCATCCATTTCAATTGCGGTGCCAACACAGGCCGAGTCACAGAGATCATGGCTGTTCTCCTCCTTGTGGTTATCCTCGCTGCCACCTTCACCACATCCACGTGTGCAGCTAGCAACACAAAGCCACCATCAGTTGTGGATTCCAAGCAGCCATCCGCCGCCGTGGCGGAGTTCCTCCGTGTTCGCTGCAACACCGTGGAGGAGGTATTTAAGAACCACTGCTATAACTCTCTCCTCCCACATGCAGACTCCTTCTACGGTAGCGATGTCAAGCTTGCCTACACTGCCACCGCCATCCTGGTTGACCGGCTTCAAGCCTCGGTAAGAGAGATGCGCCACGCCAACAGCACGGGCAAAGACCCGATGATTGGTCGGCGAAACGGGTGCCTTCAGTTGTTCGAAGAAGCCACCGATGGCGATAGAGAGGCGTTGGCCAGCCTCCGCCACCTTGAGGCTATGAGCAACGGTGGGAAGCTGAGCGGGCGAGACCTAGAGGATGTAAATAATTGGATCGATAAGGTGCAGATGAAGGTCAGCAAGTGCTCTATGGATCTGGTTGCGATTGAGGCGGAGCTACCTGTGACGCTCAAAGTGCAAGTTGACCTGTATGTCGCAATCCCTCTCTTCAAAGCCATACTAAAGTGAACGAACACAGCCACTTCAGCCGATTGGTTTTGGTATTCTTGTTGCCCAGAATGCATTTTTCCAACTTGTGTCAGGGAATGTAAGCCATGTATGTTTTATTTTGGCATTTATGACTCATGTAATTTGTAAGCAACTATGCTTAATGTTTCTTTACATATTATGATCTTATTATTTTATCTGACCTTAAATATATAAGGATGAGTAGAACAAGCAACAAGATCACACCTATGCAGCGGATGTGTCTGTTTGTTGCCGAAATTCGCTACAAACATGTAAATTAAAATGGGCAGCATATCCAACAAAATCTCGCTTAACAGTGCCTAACAATTTTTCGTAAATCAGGAAGCGGATTAGGAAGAATTCATAGCATATGTAAATGTCTAATTTTAAAATAGGCGTATAGCCTTTTTCGGAAGACTGATTGGTGGTACACGTATTTGCACATAATATGCATTTCTGGATCGTTATTCTTCCACATGCAATCACCTCACAACAAAATAGATGTTTCTACACATATATCTATGGTGGTGCCCTTGGAAATCATCCTCTTGAGAGACGTACATTGTTGTCACTCGACTCAAGCATCGGTATTTAGAAGCTGAGGGTAAAGTCCATGCATTTGGCCTCACAGATGCGACGTTGTTCGCCATGCATCCTCGAGATCTGCCCTTTCCTGGAGCAGCTCCACACCTTGGAACTTCCTGCTCTGGGAGATAACCGGATCCGGAGCTGCGAGCAAAGTGTGGCAGGAACAAGTACCAAGACATTCCAAACGATCACCATTATGGTACGAGCGGTGACGACTTGTCCAGCTCGGGGTGCCTGTGCAGGCAGTGGTGTAGCTAGAACTAGATTCACACGTGTGGTGATAATCAAGATGTTTATCGCGGTATTGTACTACTTACCGCAACAGAATGGTACAAAAAAGTTTGCCATAGCTTCATAAATTTACATGGCTGCTGGGGTCTGCAATCGTATGATGGCTGCATGCACCCGCTCCCTGGCATACACATTGATCTAGTATGTACATCCATTGTTTGCATGCACTACTTGGGCATGTACGTACGTATGACTAACGTACGTGTTTGCCCATAGAATCCTGTGCGTGTTATTCACAAAGCTCGATATGTACCGCATCTGCATGCATTCGTATGGTAGGGTACCCCTGATCTATTCCCAGAACTAGCTGGCATACAAGCATACAAGATGATATATATATAGACAGACTAGCTGCTAGTACTCCTACTTACGTACACCACTACCACTAAGGATCTCTTGTGATGGTTTATAATTTTTTTCTACGGGCGACAACAAAACATCATTAATTTTAATTTTTTTGTGATGGGTTTATAACGTTGTCGGGAAACAATGCATTGCATGTTGGTGTTGCTAATCCCCTATGGAAAATACATTTTCATGTTAGCCCTTTTCATTGACCTTCAGAACAATTACTATTCTCGTGGCGCGGCTAAATTCGCCTAATGTGGATTATTGAGTGTAGAGGCAATCCAAGAAGGAATGCGATAAGCAGAGAACCCACCCAGTATTCCCAAATATCAGCCCTTCACACAAAATCCCCCAAATCCCTTCACAGCGATGCCGCCACCACCTCCACCCCCAAACACCGCTCACCTCCTTCTCCACCCTGGCTCCCCACCATTGCCGTCCATCCCAAGACCCAGCTGGCAATTCCTAATCTCTGACATCGCCCTTTGTCCTGAGCTCTGTTGCTGCCACCTCATCCACCGTCGTTGCATACTCACCCTTCATCTCGAGCCCCTCCACCATCACATCGTCCTCCTCCTCGCTACCCACATCCTCTTCAAGTGCCATCTTGTTGCCTCCAGCACGGGGCCATAATTTGCCCTTTTTGCATAATTTTTTTACTGAGTTGAGCCAAAGGAGGATGGGGAGAGAGAGGCTAACAAGGTGGCTGGAGGGCACGACGGCGCACGTGGGCCCCACTGCAAGGCGGATGAGGAGTGGGAGGGAAGCGTGTGTGGGGAAGGATAGGCCAAGGAGGGTGGGGAGATGTGGGGGACGGGTGGAGGTGCCGGCATGGTGAGAGCTAACCTGAACATCTAGATTGGGATGGATTGAGAGGAAAGGACGAGGGAGAAGGGAAGGGGATTGGGTGAAGGGGGTATGTTGCAAAAAGTTTCCCGCACCTGGCTGCATCCAGGAAGGCTATCTGAGCCGAATCTAATGGCCCACATCTGCATTAGTATGTTAGCGCCTAATAGCCTATTCACACAAGATATGTTCTCTCTCTCACACACACACACACACACTAATTACTGAACCTTTGATGTCTCTCGACCCGGTTGTGATGGGAATATATATGGCCCTGCAAATTACGTACTACTGCATCCTAGAAGGTGCTTAACATCCAGTATTACCCCCATGATCACAGTCATTGTCTAACATCTAAGGATCTAGTATTACCCACATGAAATTAACATGAGATCGTGGTCAATGTCTCAACATCTAAGGCTACTTCCTGTAGATGAATTGTTTGGTCATATTTAGTAGAGTAATACTAAGATTATTTGTAGATCGAGAAACACCAACTATGTGAATATACTTACATGGAAGGGGAGCATCATTTCTTGAAGATTCTAGATGAATGGGACACACGAGACGTAATTACTCATGAAGTGAAGGTTCCAAGTTGCTTTTGAGGTAATTACTCATGTATATGATAATTGCTAGAATTTGTTTAGCCCATGGAGTAATATTTCCCTGTGATGGGCATGGCAAAGCAAATAGAGGTTACCGGCATACAATTTCTTAATTACATTAGCCAGTAGGTATGCTGTCAATCACTATTTGATTGTCCTCATGAGAAGATGAACATATAACCATTTCTTTATTGGGTTTGGAGAATGGGAGGGTTAATGAATTCAATTAGTTGGCATGACAGTCAAAAACCACTACTACAAAAAGGGTCATCACGGACAGTCCAAAACTATCATCACAGATGGTTTTCTGAACCGTTTAAATTTATAGGTCAGCGATAATTGGAGGTTATCACAGAAAGTTTGTAACTAGAACTGTGTAACAGCCCAAGTTTTCATGAAAATAAAAATAAATAAATATTGTGAGACCATGTGGAGGTCACCCCATGGTTGTGATGAGTAATTGACTCTTGATCTAGAAAGATTGAGTTTGGTTTTTGAGGTTTGAGAGGAGAATGGGTCTCTCTATTGGGTTCTAAGCCCTTACGACCAGCTTGGCAATAGCATTACGACCACACTATCTGTTGTCTAGAGTGGCTAGAAGTGTTACGACCTCTTGGCATGTGGTCAAAAGCCAGCTGGATCGATTACGACCTCTGCAACGCAATTTGTCCCTGGTCGGAAGCGGTGCGCACCATTTACGACCACGGTTGGGGCGTGTACGACCACTTTGAGCGTGGTCGCTGGTCTCCCGAGTGGTTTACGACCACACTGGCCGTGGTCGAAGGGCACCAGAAGAGAGTACAACCGTGTTGGCCGTGGTCGGAAGCCAGTCGAGCTGTTTACGACCTCATTGGCTGTTGTCGAAAGCCTAGCTATATGACCACATTGGCCATGGTCGGAGGTTGACAGATAGCTTTACGACCTTGTTGGCCGTAGTCGAAGGCCAACCGAAGGTTTATGACCACTTCAAAGCAACTTGAACGTAGTCGAAAGGGTTTACGACTACGTTGTCACTGATCGGAAGGCAGCAGCAGCCTTACGACCATGCTTGACTGTGGTCGGAACCCAGCCGGGCAGTCTACGACCATGTTGTCAAGCATCGGGAGCCAGCCGAGTCGTTTACGACTTCATCAGGCGCTTTCCTGCTAAATCGTAGCATTTGGCCGTGGTCGAAAGCTTGCGGGCGGTACGACCACGCTGTAACGCGTGCTTGGCGCTCGGGTATGCGACCACGTTGGGAAGTCGACGACCTACGACCACGTTGGGAAGTTGATGGCCTACGACCACGTTATCGAGAGCTGCAGTCGAAGTCAGCGCTCAAGTCTACGACCTCGTAAGAAGTCGGCAGAGTTCGACCATGTTGTGAAGCGGTCGAACGAGGTCGGGTTGGCGTCGTAGCTCAGTCGGTTGCGGTCGAACGCGATCGACTGGCTTGGAACTCAGTCGTAAGTGGTCGGAAGGGTTTTGACCATGATAAAACAAGTCGTACGTGGTTTGAATGGGGTTCGACCACGATGGGAAGCGATGAACGTGATCGAAAGGTGGTTCAATCACACGGTAAGTGGTCGTATGCAGTCGGACGGGCGTGAGGAGCGATCGGACACGGTCTGAACGCAGTGGGACTCGGTCCGAAGTGCTCGGTAACGGTCGGAATCTCTCGTAGGCGGTCGGTTGTGCCGAGATGTTTGAACATAGTCGTAGACACATGGGAATCGGTCGTATGGACTGCTGGCGCGGTCGTAACGATCTGGGAAGTGATCGTAGACTTTGAGTGTTGCTTGTCTTATGGTTTTGACCAGTTGTAAGTTGGTACGACTTGGTTGGGTAAGTCGGAGTTGAATCTTGGATGGTCATAGCAGAGCTGTGTGTGGTCATGGGCCACTGGAAGGGTCTCATAGGCTTTGAGTAGGCTTAGTACGTCTTGATGATCTGCTTTACGACTTGGTAGTTGTAGCGATCGGGTGCAGAAGTCGAAGCCTGTGTGATCGGTGATCCTAGGCGACTGATTGGTGGTCGGCTGAGGCCGATTCGACTTGGTGACTGGTTATGTAGTCGTGGGATCGACTTGGTGGTCGATCGAGCTTTACGACTTGGTGGTCGTAAAGGCTCATGACTTGATGTCTCGCTCTACGACTTGGTAGTCGAGGAGTTGATTCGACTTTGTGATCTTAGTGACCAGTCTTGGTAGTCGTGAGTCGAGCGCCGTGTGGTAATCGTTGCAAGCTTGCGATGGTCGTAGCTTGTGTCTTGGCGGTCGTAGCAACCTAGTGAGTGGTCGTAGGCTGCAGGAAGGCTTTTGTGAGCTCGAGGATTTCTCTGTTCTGTGTAATAGAGTGGTCGTATGGGGTATGGTCCTTATGCGATAATATCGTAGCGGCTAGCGATGGATGTGGCATGTGTCCGCATGGTCGTAGTGAGCTGTGAGACGGTCATAACGACATGTTGTGTGGTCGAAGGAAGCAGGGAAGTGTTCCAGGGCTTCGACCATTTCTTGAGTTGTGCATTCGAGTGGTCGTAGGGGGTTTACGATCAGGTTTTGTGCTGTGACACTTGTTGGTTGTACCGATGGTTTGTCTGTTGTCTTGTGCGGTGCTATGTGACGGTTTGCTTGTCTGTGTGGCTGTAGGACTTCGGAGCTATTTCATGGTGAGGCGTGGGAGGACCGGGACTAGGCACAGGAGGTGTTGAGGTCCAGACGGTTGGAGACGCCGAAGATGATCGAGGCTGGTGAGGTGGTTGCAAGCCGAAGAGACAAGGAACCGGAGCTGGAGGTGCCAGAGGATCTTGGAGACAAGTCTTGGTGAGGCTTGGAGTGGTCGGGACTAGACATGGGAGATGTTGAGGTCCAGAATGACTAGGTGAAGCCGAAGAAGACTTGGGACTCAAGGTGGTTGCGTGCGCGGACCGGGACTAGGCTCTGGAGGAGTCAGAGGTCCGATCGGTTGGAGGTAGGTTCGGTCGTGCGTGATCAGCAAGGAAACGGGAAGCTTCCGGGAAGGTGCGTGAGGGCAATTTGGACAATTGACTCAGGCCTGCAAAGGGAAGCTGTTTCCTGTAAAAGCATTGAAATCTCATCAATTTACCGTTACCGTAACGGGTTGTCGAGTGTCTTGCGGTGTGTAAAACCCGTGTTAGGAGGGTTCTGGGTTAGCCTCAGATGGACTAATGGATGGATCCATTAGGTTAGTCTCGGTGTGAGGCTATAAAAGGGAGAGGGGGCACGAGTTTGAGCGAGTTGGCTACTGGGCCTTGGAGGCGGCCGCCTCTCCCTCCCATGGAGTCTGTGTGTGAGTTTCGCTCTAGGGTTAGAGCGTGTCCTCCCGACAGGAGTGGCTGTGTGGAGAGTCTGTGAAACCTTCATGTATCCAATCGTGTCATCTCTCTTCCTCTATGTTGAGTTTTTGTTCTGTGAGGTGTTTGATTGTTTTGTTTGTGCTTTCTCTGCGTTATCCTTTTCATGTATGCATGAGAAGCTGATTCTTAGTTGTGCTCTGGCCTTCTTGATTTGAGAAGAGATCTAGCTTCCTTGTTTCCTCCTGCTCTGAACTGGAAATCGTACTCAAGACCATTTGGTCAAGTTATTTACGAGAGCAACGAGTGGTCAGAGGAATTTTTGCTTACGGTCGTGTACCTTTACATGTTCTCCATTCTTTGTTCGACCTCATTTCTATGCTCGATCGTGCAATATTTTCTGGTCACCATTCTTGTCGGACTCTCTTGCTGCTGGATCTCGATTCATCCGAACTGGTTTGATCATTCAGCGCAGAATCGACCAATCACGAGAAGATATCGCACAGAGAACTAGCTTGAGTATTCAATTTTCTTCTTCATAGCTCTCTAGCTATCGGAGAAGAAGATCTGGTGGAAGTACTCGGAGAAGTTTGAAGGCACCATTCACCCCCCCCTCTGTTGCCATTTCGGTCCTACAATTGGTATCAGAGCGAGGTTGGCTCTGTATTTGATCTTAACCGATCTTGAGCATGGCAACTAGTAGGGATTCTAGTGAGCTTTTCTTTGCATCGTGTTGGGGGTGCTTTTGCCAATGATGTCCTTTGCGACAAGAGGCTTATTTCGGTTGGAGGGTGATGTTATTTGCAAGCACAGTCACCGTACTGAGAACGGCGACAAGAGCAGTATTCGCAGGTGCTGGGACATGGTCATTAAGAGTTATGACCACAGTCTCAGTGGCCCCATCTGCGACTTCACTTCGTCGACCTGGTGCTTTCCCTGGTGCACAGCTCTCAGTACTTTGGTTTGTCTTGATTTACCCTGCTCTCCAACTAGACGGACTAGATCTGAAAACAGACAAAGGACCAACTCAAACTCTTGCATTCTCATCTCTAGCATTTATTGTCACTTTTTCTAAGATGATGAAAATTCTTTGAGGAGAGGAGTGCAATGATACGAGCACTGCATCTTGAGGCCTTGTCACCTCTTTCATTTAAGAGGTGGACCCTTCTTTGAGCATAGTTCTGTTGTTGATAGCACTTGTGCCTTTTGCTTAGTTGCTTCTATTTTTGGCTAGTGCTTTTCTTGTTGGCTCTTCCGGTTAGTCCAAGGGATTTCTCTTTTTTGAGCAAGGATGGTGCTTTGTCCTTTTGACCATGTTTCATGGAGGACACTTACATCAATGCTCATTTTGTGAGAAGGATGGACATCGTCAGCATCGCAGACTTGTTTCTTTTTGTTGTTGTTCTTTGTCTGCGTGCTGACCTGAGGAAGGATTTCCGCCGTTTCTTAAATGGTAGACCTCGTTCGCCCAAACGAGGTGCGCACCTATGGCGAGGAGAAGGTGTGAGGTTCTTTGATGTTTTGGTTGGTTCTTTTCTTGGTTGCTCAAGTACCAAGATCAAGAAAGTCTTGAAAAGAACACACAAATGATAATGATAAGAAGCATGAGCGCTAACTCATCTTGAGCAAGGTAAAACCTCATTGTGACCTTGGTCTTGTCCAAGATGAATATACTTGCTCTTAGGGAGATTGTGAGATGCCTAGATGATAAATTGCTCAATTGTTTTTGCTAGGTGGAAATCTCATTTATCTTGTGTAGGTTGTGAGTCTAGTTCTGTAGATGGCGTAAATTTAATTTCTCTACTTGCGTGTTAAAATCTGAAAATTAGAAATTAAAATTTTGACTCACCACACTTGTGTAGAGGAGCTTGTTTCTGCTAGAGTTTGGATTAGTAAAGCCAAGTTCCTCTGCTGTGTCGTCGTTGTAATCGTAATGTCTTACGATCACAGCTTCGGCTTCTCGGACGTAGTCGTAGCTTCATACGACCACGTCTGCTGGCGGACACTTCTGCTTGTCACCATGGTCGGAAGACCATACTACCACGGGTGCTGGTCCTGAGCGGGCTGTTGCTCGATTGCCGTGATCGTAACACTTTACGACCACGTCTCTCGGCCGTAGTCGTTCAAGACTACGCCCCTCGTGCTACGACCACGCTCATTCTTGCTGAGTGGCCGTGTGTCAAGTCTTGGGTTCTCAAGCATCTTCTTACTAACCCTTCGGGATCCAAGACTTGGGCACTCTATTCTTGTCATTTGTAGGTCTTCAGACGCTAATTGGAGAACATGGGATTGATTGGGTTTTAGTCTTCTGCTTCATCATGTGACTAGAACATTCATTGGTTCTCCACTTGATGGCCTCCAAGAGGCATATGCTCTCACGTTGGCGTCCACACCTACTTTGTGAGCTACTCTTTATCTTCTTGCTCTTTTATTCATATTGATCATAATTAGCATGATGTGCTTGTTCATGTGCTCACTTGTACCATACTGGCATGTTTTTCTTTCAATGCTTTCATGTCATGCCTTTATGTGTATATTGCTTAGGTATCCATGTATCATGCTATATTTGAATGCTTAAGTTTTGACTTGACTTCATGAGCTAAGTAGAATGTGCATATTAGAAGTCAAGTATTATCATGACTTCGTGCCTTGGAGTATCTATCATGGTTTAATGTTCACATCTTGGATAGCTTTTCTATGTCATGATGCTATGTTTATTCATGCCTTCTTATCTTTTCTGGTATACATGCTTATATCCATGCTAGCATATGCTTCTGTGATCTTTCCTTGTCACCTGCTATGTGCATGGTTGTGATTCATTGAGATACATGTTTACCTTGATCTTTCTCATTCCGGTTTTTGGCATGACATAAAATGTACAACACCTTGGTAGCATTAGTCCGTGCTTATGCTTAGACATCATGAGAACTGTGGATAGGTCACAAGCTTCTTCTAGTATTGGGTGGCTCTAGGCTCATTGTTCTAGATGCTTTTGATGAGGGCTAGATTGAGCTTGTGGGGTGTGTTCTCATGCATTAATATTTGTAATGCTCTGTTTGTGGTCTTTTGTCTCGATCTTGGATCATGCACGTATATCATTTACCCAGTACTAGGACACGGTTGTTCCTCGTGTTTAAAGCTGCGGTGTGTGTGAGGGGAGATCGGTACAGCTTTACGACCACTCCTTTGGTCATTACGACCACGTCGTAGCTACCACGACCACGGTCTGGACATTCGGGCGAACTCGTTTTATGACCTCAGCCAGGACGCAACGACCACGATCCAGACTCATCTGCGACTACGACCAAGACGCAACTACCACCACGACCTGGTTTCGTGTGACCACCCCGAATTTGGACTCGATCATGAGGTGAACACATCTCGACCATGGCTGAGGCGACTTCGATCACTCAACCGAGGTCGGGACTCCTATACGACTACTACCAGGACTCTTCTATGACCACGACTACCAACCAAGCGACCGTGACAGAGGTTTGCTCCCTTGCGATCTTTAGTGTTTTGCTTCCCTCCACTTGGCTTTGCTTTGTTTATCTGTTCTAGTGGGAGGAAGGGTCCGATTGGTTAGACAGGAACCGACTCTAGGTGATATTGTCTTATTCACACCTCTCATCCAAATGGTTCTCTAGGATCATTTTCTACCTAGTTGGGCTTTGGTTTTCTAAGGTTTCTCTTCTACCTAGATTGAACTTTTTCTTGGCCACTAGAGTCTTGACATAGTGTGCTTTTGCCCCATGGTATGTGGTTACAGGCTAGAGACAATGTGGATAGGGTGTGTTTGGGAATCACCTCTTTGAGCTAGAGCCTTCTCTTTCTGGATTTTGTGCCAAATTTCCTGGTTCTTCTCTTTTTGCCTTCTCTAGGGGGAGTTGGAGCCTTTTTGTCTGTTCGGGCTACTTTTTAGGGGGAGTTCATCTCTTGTGCATTCTTTTGTCTCATAATGCATAAAATTCACATGAATGCATGTACAGTCTTTGGAGCCTTGACTATTATCTTTATGTGACATGATATCATGCTTTATATCTTGCCATGTCTTGTGATAGCTTGATTTATCATGTCCTTCTATGTGTTGCTTAGCTCTTGCCACACTAGCTTAATTAAATGTGAACAACTTAAAGTAAAACATGTCTTGTTCAATCTTGTGACTAGTCTGGTTTTAGTGATCCTCTCTTGATTCAGGCCATGTCGAATAGGCTAAGTTGAGTCTTGAATCTGTTTTTGAGGTTTAGATTGAGCTAAGTTAGTTCATTAGTGATGCATGAGTTAAGTTTTAACTCTTTGTTCATGAACTAACTCAAGTAAATGCAAAAAGATCTCTTTTGTGCGAAAAAAAACTGATCTCACCAATTCTTTCTCATGAGATGGCTTGCCATTGCACTAGGCATGAACTCAGGGGGAGTTTTGGATGACCAAGATCACCTCCTTAAGCTTATTGCTTGGAGTGATCGCATAAGGCTTGAGATCTAGCACATGGCTATGAAAACAAAAAATTCTTGTGAAAAATGGTTGAAACCAACCATGAATTTCTGATAAAAGCCTAATGTGCTAATTTTACTCAACTACAAATATTCTACAAGTGGTAAATTACATGAGATACCGAGTGTTTGAACAAAATGTCTCATTTTTGAACTTATAGCACTCTAAATTGACTCAACCATGGCTTCTTGGTTCCACTTAGAATATTGACATGGCTTGACTCACGTTTGGATACCTTCTTCTAGACTATAATCTTGAGTGACTTGACATGCTAATCAAATCATTTAATTTAAAGATCATGACTTATTTGGCTTGAGCTTGGCAATACATGGTTTGTTATGATCTAGATAGCATTGTCACCTTTTATGGCTTGGTATAATTTTCGTTGAAGTCACTTTAGATAATCTTCATGGCTCCCTCAACTCTCATTGCCTTCATCAAATCAACTGTCGGCACTCCATTTAATTCATGCTCTATTTTTCTTCCTTGCATCTTGATGACTCTATTGCCAAAAGGGGAGAAGGATAGAGAAAAAGGCATTAAGGGGTGCAAAAGGCACTAGAATGGGAGAATGCATTAAGGGATGGAGAAGGATAGAAAAAGGCTTTAAGGGGAAGAATGCTTGGTCATCTTGCTATGTCAATGGTCATGTGAGCAACTGCTTTTTGGACCATGAGCAAGATTGGACTTTTTGTGTGATTTGGAGCTTTTGTAGAAAATTTGAGCTTTCTCTGTCTGCTCCATTTCATTCTGTGTCAACATGGTCATGAGTTCCTTCTTCACTTCTTTTAGACCATGTGTGGCTTTTGCATCTTCTTTCCTTCTTCATTTCAAAAACAAACTCATCTTCTTGCCTTTTTCGGTGTTTGTCAATATACTCATCAAGGGGGAGATTGTGAGACCATGTGGAGGTCACCCCATGGTTGTGATGAGTAATTGACTCTAGATCTAGAAAGATTGAGTTTGGTTTTTGAGGTTTGAGAGGAGAATGGGTCTCTCTATTGGGTTCTAAGCCCTTACGACCAGCTTGGCAATAGCATTACGACCACACTATCTGTTGTCTAGAGTGGCTAGAAGTGTTACGACCTCTTGGCATGTGGTCAAAAGCCAGCTGGATCGATTACGACCTCTGCAACGCAATTTGTCCTGGTCGGAAGCGGTGCGCACCATTTACGACCACGGTTGGGCGTGTCACGACCACTTTGAGCGTGGTCGCTGGTCTCCGAGTGGTTTACGACCACACTCGCCATGGTCGAAGGGCACCAGAAGAGAGTACAACCGTGTTGGCCGTGGTCGGAAGCCGATCGAGTATTTCACGACCTCATTGGCTGTTGTCGAAAGCCTAGCTATATGACCACATTGGCCATGGTCGGAGGTTGACAGATAGCTTTACGACCTTGTTGGCCGTAGTCGAAGGCCAACGAAGGTTTATGACCACTTCAAAGCAACTTGAACGTAGTCGAAAGGGTTTACGACTACGTTGTCACTGATCGGAAGGCAGCAGCAGCCTTACGACCATGCTTGGCGTGGCGGAACCCAGTAGGCGATCTACGACCATGTTGTCAAGCATCGGGAGCCAGCCGAGTCGTTTACGACTTCATCAGGCGCTTTCCTGCTAAATCGTAGCATTTGGCCGTGGTCGAAAGCTTGCCAGACAGTGTACGACCACGTTGTAACGTGCTTCAGCGCTCGGGTATGCGACCACGTTGGGAAGTCGACGGCCTACGACCACGTTGGGAAGTTGATGGCCTACGACCACGTTATCGAGAGCTGCAGTTGAAGTCAGCGCTCAAGTCTACGACCTCCTAAGAAGTCGACAGAGTTCGACCATGTTGTGAAGCGGTCGAACGAGGTCGGGTCGGCGTCGTAGCTCAGTCGGTTGCGGTCGAACGCGATCGACTGGCTTGGAACTCAGTCGTAAGTGGTCGGAAGCGTTTTGACCATGATAAAACAAGTCATACGTGGTTTGAATGGGATTCAACCACGATGGGAAGCGATGAACGTGGTCGAAAGGTGGTTCAATCACACGGTAAGTGGTCGTATGTAGTCGGACGGGCGTGAGGAGCGATCGGAGACGGTCCGAACGTAGTGGGACTCGGTCCGAAGTGCTCGGTAACGGTCGGAATCTCTCGTAGGCAGTCGGTTGTGCCGAGATGTTTGAACATAGTCGTAGACACATGGGAATCGGTCGTATGGACTGCTGGCGCGGTCGTAACGATCTGGGAAGTGATCGTAGACTTTGAGTGTTGCTTGTCTTATGGTTTTGACCAGTTGTAAGTTGGTACGACTTGGTTGGGTAAGTCGGAGTTGAATCTTGGATGGTCATAGCAGAGCTGTGTGTGGTCATGGGCCACTGGAAGGGTCTCATAGGCTTTGAGTAGGCTTAGTACGACTTGATGATCTGCTTTACGACTTGGTAGTTGTAGCGATCGGGTGCAAAAGTCGAAGCCTGTGTGATCGGTGATCCTAGGCGACTGATTGGTGGTGGTGAGGCCGGTCGACTTGGTATTTGGTTATGTAGTCGTGGGATCGACTTGGTGGTCGATCGAGCTTTACGACTTGGTGGTCGTAAAGGCTCATGACTTGATGTCTGGCTCTACGACTTGGTAGTCGTAGGAGTTGATTCGACTTTGTGATCTTAGTGACCAGTCTTGGTAGTCAGTAGTCGTAGCCGCTGTGTGGTAATCGTTGCAAGCTTGCGATGGTCGTAGCTTGTGTCTTGGCGGTCGTAGCAACCTAGTGAGTGGTCGTAGGCTGCAGGAAGGCTTTTGTGAGCTCGAGGATTTCTCTGTTCTGTGTAACAGAGTGGTCGTATGGGGTATGGTCCTTATGCGATAATATCGTAGCGGCTAGCGATGGATGTGGCATGTGTCCGCATGGTCGTAGTGAGCTGTGAGACGGTCGTAACGACATGTTGTGTGGTCGAAGGAAGCAGGGAAGTGTTCCAGGGCTTCGACCATTTCTTGAGTTGTGCATTCGAGTGGTCGTAGGGGTTTACGATCAGGTTTTGTCTTTGTGACACTTGTTGGTTGTACCGATGGTTTGTCTGTTGTCTTGTGCGGTGCTATGTGACGGTTTGCTTATGCGTGTGGCTGTAGGACTTGGAGCTATTTCATGGTGAGGCGTGGGAGGACCGGGATTAGGCACAGGAGGTGTTGAGGTCCGGAGCGGTTGGAGACGCCGAAGATGATCGAGGTTGGTGAGGTGGTTGCAAGCCGAAGAGACAAGGAACCGGAGTGGAGGTGCCGGAGGATCTTGGAGACAAGTCTTGGTGAGGCTTGGAGTGGTCGGGACTAGACATGGGAGATGTTGAGGTCCGAGCACCGGGTGAAGCCGAAGAAGACTTGGGACTCAAGGTGGTTGCGTGCGCGGACTGGGACTAGGCTCTGGAGGAGTCAGAGGTCCGATCGGTTGGAGGTAGGTTCGGTCGTGCGTGATCAGCAAGGAAACGGGAAGCTTCCGGGAAGGTGCGTGAGGGCAATTTGGACAATTGACTCAGGCCTGTAAAGGGAAGCGGTTTCCTGTAAAAGCACTGAAATCCTGTCGGCTATCAGCTGTAACGGGTTGTTGAGTGTGCGCGGTGTGTAAAACCCCGTGTTAGGAGGGGGTTTACGGGTTAGCCCCAGTATGGACTAATGGATGGATCCATTAGGGTTAGTCTCGGGTGTGAGGCTATAAAAGGGAGAGGGGAGGCACGAGTTTGAGCGAGTTGGCCGGCTGGGCCTTGGAGGCAGCCGCCTCTCCCTCCCATGGAGTCTGTGTGTGAGTTTCGCTCTAGGGTTAGAGCGTGTCCTCCCGACAGGAGTGGCTGTGTGGAGAGTCTGTGAAACCTTCATGTATCCAATCGTGTCATCTCTCTTCCTCTATGTTGAGTTTTTGTTCTGTGAGGTGTTTGATTGTTTTGTTTGTGCTTTCTCTGCGTTATCCTTTTCATGTATGCATGAGAAGCTGATTCTTAGTTGTGCTCTGGCCTTCTTGATTTGAGAAGAGATCTAGCTGCCTTGTTTCCTCCTGCTCTGAACTGGAAATCGTACTCAAGACCATTTGGTCAAGTTATTTACGAGAGCAACGAGTGGTCAGAGGAATTTTTGCTTGCGGTCGTGTACCTTTACATGTTCTCCATTCTTTGTTCGACCTCATTTCTATGCTCGATCGTGCAATATTTTCTGGTCACCATTCTTGTCGGACTCTCTTGCTGCTGGATCTCGATTCATCTGGAACTGGGTTTGATCATTCCGACCACAGCAGAGAATCGACCAATCACAGTAAGATATCGACAGCAGAGAACTAGCTTGAGTATTCGATTTTCTTCTTCATAGCTCTCTAGCTATCGGAGAAGAAGATCTGGTGGAAGTACTCGGAGAAGTTTGAAGGCACCATTCACCCCCCCCTCTATTGCCATTTCGGTCCTACAAATATATAATAAAAATTTAAATTTAAATAAGTATTTTTGTTGCCTAAATTTTATTTTTGGTTTTGCCCTGGATTTTCTGTTTTTGAAAAGCCTGATTTTCTGTATTTTTGTTGCCTAATTTCTGAAAATCTGGAAATCGAAATCAAAAATTAAAAACCTCTCCTCCCCTCCGGCCGCCACATGGACGGCCAGGATCAGGCCACGCGCCCCCACCCGATCCCGCCTTACCCCTCCACCCGGCTGCCATGTGGGTGGCCTGGATCACGCCCACGTCACCCCCTCGGCCCATCTGGCCCCTCCGCCCCGCCTAACCCCCCTAGCCGCTGATCCCCGCCCTCGGCCATGCGGCCACATCTGAGCCACCCAAACCCCGCTCCTCTCTCTCCTCACCCCGGCCCACCCGTCAGCCGCCCCTCGCCCTCCTTTCTCTCTCTGTGCGCCGACCCCACCTGTCGGGTGCGTCTCCCTCCCCGCGCCTTCGTCCTCCTCCGCGCACCCGCCGCCGCAACCGTCGGCCCCGCTCCCCCGGTCACCACCCCCACTTCCCCGCACCCAACCGCGGCCCTCCTCGCTCCTCCACCTCCTCTCCCGCACGCCCGCGCCCCACGCGCCCACTCTCTCCTCCCAATTCCGCGTCGGCCTCCCGCAACCGCCGCCACGACCTCGACCTCTCCTGCGAGGAATTCCCCCGGCCTCTCCCCCTCCCCGAGCCTATAAAAGGCACCCCGGCTCCGCCACAACTTGCACTTGCTCCCCCTCCGCTCCCCATCCCCTCCCGGCGACTCCATCGCCGTCGTGCCGAAGCTCCCGAGCGTCGCCGCCGGCCTTCTCCCGGCCGTCTCCGGTAAGCCGCGCCCCTCCCCTGAGTTCCCCTCGGCTTCCTCTTCCCGTAGCCTCCCTCGCAAACGCTCAAAAGTATTCCAACATTTATTTCTAGCACAAAGAGGTTATACTTGCATTTGTGGGTTGTTACATTAATTAGTGTAGTTTCAAATAATGATTTTCAGTGTAAATTTCCCTGCGTCACATTCTGGACTATTTTTTTTAGATTCCAATTTTAATTCTATTTGGGTTTCATCAATTGTATATTTTTTTCGCATGGTAGTGTTCATAAATTACCTTCCAGAGAAACATTAGTCCAAAGCCAGGAAACTAAATTCCAACAAAATACAATAAAAAAGTTTTAAATTTTACACATTTTCCAACATCCTAAATTTTAGGATGTTACAACCAATGCAGCATTTTGAACAATTTCCCAAGATTTCCTGACATTTTCCAAGATAGTGCCAAATAATTTTAAAAAGAGGGGGTGGTGCATTGTATCTATGATGATACCAAAATAGTAGCAGTGAAGGACTGTGGATGGAAAGGAAACAGCTATGGACTGCATGCATTCCGTGATTGCAGCACAACCATAGGAGAAAGTGTCAATGAACCTCCCTAAACGAGGATTCCGCTATTAATAACACATGCTGTATGGCTAGAATAGAAGAACTTGTTCTATATAAATTGGTCAAAATCCAACACCTCCCTTCACGTAAAGATGTGGAGCATGACTAAATCCATCCATTTCAATTGCGGTGCCAACACAGGCCGAGTCACAGAGATCATGGCTCTTCTCCTCCTTGTGGTTATCCTCGCTGCCACCTCACAACAATTTTAAAATAGGTGTATAGCCTTTTTCGGAAGACTATTTGGTGGTACACGTATTTGCACATAATATGGATTTCTGGATCATTATTCTTCCACATGCAATCACCTCACAACAAAATAGATGTTTCTACACATATATCTATGGTGGTGCCCTTGGAAATCATCCTCTTGAGAGACGTACATTGTTGTCACTCGACTCAAGCATCGGTATTTAGAAGATGAGGGTAAAGTCCATCCATTCGGCCTCACGGATGCGACGTTGTTCGCCATGCATCCTCGAGATCCGCCCTTTCCTGGAGCAGCTCCACACCTTGGAACTTCCTGCTCTGGGAGATAACCGGATCCGGAGCTGCGAGCAAAGTGCGGCAGGAACAAGGACCAAGACGTTCCAAACGATCACCACTATGGTACGAGCGGTGACGACTTGTGCAGCTCGGGGTGCCTGTGCAGGCAGTGGTGTAGGTAGAACTAGATTCACACGTGTGGTGATAATCAAGATGTTTATCGCTGGTATTGTATTACTTACCGCAACAGAATGGTACAAAAATGTTTGCCATAGCTTCATAAATTTACATGGCTGCTGGGGTCTGCAATCGTATGATGGCTGCAAGCACCCGCTCCCTGGCATACACATTGATCTAGTACGAACGAACATATGACTAACGTACGTGTTTGCCCATAGAAACCTGTGCTTGTTAATCACAAAGCTCGATATGTACCGCATCTGCATGCATTCGTATGGTAGGGTACCCCTGATCTATTCCCAGAACTAGCTGGCATACAAGCATACAAGATGATATATATATAGACAGACTAGCTGCTAGTACTCCTACTTACGTACGCCACTACCACTAAGGATCTCTTGTGATGGTTTAGAATTTTTTCTGACGAGCGACAACAAAACATCAGTAATTTTAATTTTTTCGTGACGGGTTTATAACATTGTCGGGAAACAATGTATTGCATGACGGTGTTGCTAATGCCCCTATGGAAAATACATTTTCATGTTAGCCCTTTTCATTGACCTTCAGAACAATTACTATTCTCGTGGCGCGGCTAAATTCGCCTAATGTGGATTATTGAGTGTAGGGGCAATCCAAGAAGGAATGCGATAAGCAGAGAACCCACCCAGTATTCCCAAATATCAGCCCTTCACACAAAATCCCCCAAATCCCTTCACAGCGATGCCGCCACCACCTCCACCCCCAAACACCGCTCGCCTCCTTCTCCACACTGGCTCCCCACCATTGCCGTCCATCCCAAGACCCAGCTGGCAATTCCTAATATCCGACATCACCCTTTGTCCTGAGCTCTATTGCTGCCACCTCATCCACCGTCATTGCATACTCACCCTTCATCTCGAGCCCCTCCACCATCACATCGTCATCCTCCTCGCTACCCACATCCTCTTCACGTGCCATCTTGTTGCCTCCAGCACGGGGCCTTAATTTGCCCTTTTTGCATAATTTTTTTACTGAGTTGAGCCAAAGGAGGATGGGGAGAGAGAGGCTAACATGGTGGCTGGAGGGCACGACGGCGCACGAGGCCCCACTACAAGGCGGATGAGGTGGGAGGAAGCGTGTGTGGGAGGGATAGGCCAAGGAGGGTGGGGAGATGTGGGGAGGGTGGAGGTGCCAGCATGGTGAGAGCTAACCCGAACATCTAGATTGGGATGGACTGAGAGGAAAGGACGAGAGAGAAGGGAAGGGGATTGGGTGAAGGGGGTATGTTGCAAAAAGTTTCCCGCACCTGGCTGCATCCAGGAAGGCTATCTGAGCTGAATCTAATGGCCCACATCTGCGTTAGAATGTTAGCACCTAATAGCCTATTCACACAAGATATGTTCTCTCTCTCTCTCACACACACACTAATTAATGAACCTTTGATGTCTCTCGACCCGGTTGTGATGGTAATATATATGGCCCTGCAAATTACGTACTACTGCATCCTAGAAGGTGCTTAACATCCAGTATTACCCCCATGATCGCAGTCATTGTCTAACATCTAAGGATCTAGTATTACCCACATGAAATTAACATGAGATCGTGGTCAATGTCTCAACATCTAAGGCTACTTCCAGTAGATGAATTGTTTGGTCATATTTAGTAGAGTAATACTAAGATTATTTGTAGATCGAGAAACACCAGCTATGTGAATATACTTACATGGAAGGGGAGCATCATTTCTTGAAGATTCTAGATGAATGGGACACACGAGATGTAATTACTCATGAAGTGAAGGTTCCAAGTTGCTTTTGAGGTAATTACTCATGTATATGATAATTGCTAGAATTTGTTTAGCCCATGGAGTAATATTTCCTTGTGATGGGCATGGCAAAGCAAATTGAGGTTACGGGCATACAATTTCTTAATTACATTAGCCAGTAGGTATGCTGTCAATCACTATTTGATTGTCCTCATGAGAAGATGAACATATAATCATTTCTTTACTGGGTGTAGGAGAATGGGAGGGTTAATGAATTCAATTTGTTGGCATGACAGTCAAAAACCACTACTACAAAAAGGGTCATCACGGACAGTCCGAAACTATCATCACAGATGGTTTTCTAAACCGTCTAAATTTATAGGTCAGCGATAATTGGAGGTTATCACAGAAAGTTTGTAACTAGAACTGTGTAACAGCCCAAGTTTTCATGAAAATAAAAATAAATAAATATATAATAAAAATTGATTAAAATAAAATTTTAAATTTAAATAAGTATTTTAGTTGCCTAAATTTTATTTTTGGTTTTGCCCTGGATTTTCTGTTTTTGAAAAGCCTAATTTGAAAAGTAAATTAAGTAAAAACCTAAAAATACTATTAAATAAAATGAGTTTTTGATTTCTATAAAAAAACTAATTCAAATTAATTATTTGGATTTATTTGGCTCTTATTTGGTTTTTATGAGTTTTCTAGAGTTTTAAAACCTATTTTTGAAATTAAAAAGTAATTTAAGTATGAAAATTAAATATCAACATTAGTTGGAAATATTTTTATTAAGTCCAAAATGTCTCTCGGAGGTTCTATGAATTGTTTTGGAATTTTTGGAAGTTATTTGGTATTTTTCTGAGGCCAAATGAATTTACTGGCAATTTTTGAAAATCTGGAAATCAAAATCAAAAATTAAAAACCTCTCCTCCCCTCCGACCGCCACGTGGACGGCCGGGATCAGCCCACGTGCCCCCGCCCGATCCCGCCTTCGCCCTCCACCCGGCTGGCACGTGGGTGGCCTGGATCACGCCCACGTCACCCCCTCGGCCCATCTGGCCCCTCCGCCCCGCCTAACCCCCCCTAGCCGCCGATCCCCGCCCTCGGCCACGCGGCCACATCTCAGCCACTCGAGCCCCGCTCCTCTCTCTCCTCACCCCGGCCCACCTGACAGCCGCCCCGCCCTCCTCTCTCTCTGCGCGCCGACCCCACCTGTTGGGTGCGTCTTCCTCCCCACGCCTTCGTCCTCCTCCGCGCGCCCGCCACCGCAACCGTCGGCCCCGCTCCCCCGGTCACCACACCCACTTCCCCCACTCTCTCCTTCATCCTAACTCCGATTTATCCCATTCAAATTTCTAAATTCATCAAAAAATCTCCTCTATCCATTTCTGGCCTCAATTCAAATATTTCAAGTCAATTTGAATTTATTTGAATTTGGTGGGTTATTTTCACGTGTAGACTTCGACAATTCGGGAAAATTCTTCAACGAAGATTCAAACCAAGTTGAAGAGCAAGGCAAGTCACACTCCTTGATCATGTTGATCCCAGTTTTCAAAATAAAATTATGTTGATTTAAATTATATTGCATGCATAGTTTTATTCAACGTATTTCAAATCAGTTTTAAATTTAGTTATTGCCTACTTGTTAATTCCTCCGTTGATATTGAATTCCTCGATACCTTGTTTTCCTAGATCAAACTCTAGTTGGTACACTAGTATTGGCTAGAGAGATTTTATATCAAATGCTTAGACCTGCTTAGTTATAATATTTGTTTTGGGAGATATTTCACATAAAATGATAACCCTGTTTACATAAAATGATATGCTTTTGTTATGTACTCTTGACTTTGGTGAGTTAAGGAGGTTTACAAATTATTTTGAAAACAAAATATAAAAACCTAGTTTAGACTTAGGCAATTGGTTAGAATGGTGGGTGCAGGCATGCCCAGTTGGTTAGAGCCGCAGTGTTTGATTGTCGTGCACAGGGGTACGTGGTTGAGCCTAAGTCAGATTAAGGACCGATCTGTGAGCTACTGTTGCAAAGCCCTACTGTCAGGGCCCGGATATACAATCCAGATGCCTCTGTGATTCCACCGCACTATTCCCTGGATCAGTAGATAGTGCTCACAGATTACAGTTCTGATTATCAAAGTACATATCATGCGAAAGCGTAAATATATAATAGTAGACTTACTCATGGGCCGATTAGGCCGAAATCAATAAATTGCAGCAGCGGAAGAACGAAGCACACAGGTGGGACCTTCAGGACATGCCCACAGGCAGCCAACTGGAGGTTCGCGACCTAGTTCTTGATATCTTCATCTTCTTCGTCATCATGATCCAAAAGTATTGCTAAAGCGTAGTGATTTGATTCCTGATTCTAGATTTGTGGGGAAAGCGAATATGAGCACAACCACCATGCTCATGAGCCAACACACAGGATGCAATTAAATAGTATGCATGGCTTATCAAAGGAGAGGCTCGGGTTATTTTATTTGCCAAAAATCGCTTTTAGTAGCATTTCTGTTATTAAATCATATTGTTGTTTTTGCAACCTAAAAACTCCTCACCGCGATTGACATCATTGGCTTAATCCACCAAAAATTCACTCTCATTATTAGCTGCTGTCTAAGACTCCCAACAACGATTGCCATAATTGACTTAATCCACCGAAATTACACTTTCTTTATTGAGTGTTGTCTAAACTCCAAACAACATGTGTCATCCTCTATTCAATCCACCGATCATATTCTTTCTGTAATGGTTGTTGTCTAAAACTCCAAACAACGAGTGACATCATTTAAATGATCCACCAACTACACACATTTTATATTGATTGCTGTCTAAAACTCCAAACAGCATGTGACATTATTTAGATATTCCACCAAACATACTCTTTCCAAATTGATTGCTGTCTAATCTCCAAACAGCGAGTGACATCACCTAATTAATCCACCGAACATTCTCATCAAGATTTTCTAACAATCCAATCCTTTTTATTATTGATTCAAATCCACCAAGAATATCATTGATCAAGCCTACGATTCAATATTATATATCCACCAAGAATATCATTGATCAATTCTACGATTCACCATTATATATCCACCAAGAATATCATTGATTAATTCTACGATCCACTAGTATCCTCCCACCAAGTAAATCACGAATCAGGAACTATAATCCAATACTTGTATTACTCCTCCAAATTCCCAAAAATTCAATTAGATCGTCTATTTAGCCTATCTATTCAGCTAGACTCCACCAATTTATTTCTTCCAGAACCCACACTATCATTTCCTATTTATGATCGACATGAATCCACCAATACCTTTATGTGTACACTACAAACATCTATTTCCTTTACTCATGACCCTGCTTATTCTTTCCATATTTTATTTTGTAGGAATAGAAATGCTACTATTTGAAATACAATACATAAATGTCCTGAGACCTAGCAGCTTTGGAACAAAACATAATGTTGAAGGAATATTAACATGATTTTCCATACATATGGCATCACACCATATGCCTAATATCACCATAATTTTTCCATACATATGGCATCACACCATTTGACATCTTTCAGCGTTATAGCTGCTTAACTTACCACTGGGACGACACCCAGGACAACTCAAATCAGGGCTTTCCGCTGCCCTCCACTTTTTCCATTTCCACCCATAAAGTTTTTGAAATAGAACTATATCTGGTTAAGTTCCCATGTCCGCCCTTGACCGTGGGCACGGCTATTCGAATAGTTTTGACTCTGCAGAGTTTGCACACTTTACCCACAAGAGACAGTTTACTCGTTGCCCCGCACAATTCCTTAGTCATGCAGTTGAGCGAACCATCACAGTAACCGTTCAAAGTACCTCGCCCCTTCCATCATCTCACCCTATGGGCCGTTCCCACTTGCGGTGGGTCCTATACATTGTGCGGGATGTTCTCCTTCTTAACGCCTAGCAGCTGGCTACCCACACTGCTAGCACGCCACAACAGAACCTCACCCTCCGCGGATGTCCCATTCAAGCCCGCCACACAGACAGCCGCTTGCACTACCTCACCTCCTCCACCGATGAGGATGACTTTCAGGGTCTGGTAAATCTACTAGGCCAAGTTGTACTTTACAGACTTGTGGTTGTACTTGTTTTACACAGGAGGTCATGACAAGATTCAGTCCTTAGGGTTATCTGGGCGGTTCTACCACAAACCACACTCTCGTGCACACCTGCACCATACCCCCGAACCATCCACCCAGATAATAAGCAATTTGAGGTTTTTGGGAGCATAAAATAATCATATCCAACATATACCAGTCATTACCACCATGACTGCCTAACCAAATTTTCTCATGATTAAAAAGTGATGCTTGGGAGTTCTCACGCCCATGAGTATCTAAGCAACACTAAGCATGGCATATAATTACGGACTTATTTTTGAAAGGTTACTATTATAATTTTTGCTAGGGCGACAAAGTTCGCATTTCCCAATATTCCAAAGGAGATGTAATATAATCAAGTTAATTAGTGGGCATATAACTAGAATCTTAAATTAAACATGTATTTGCATATAAAATAACAGCATGCAATTTAATAATTTAAAATGAAATAATTTGCAGAAATGTAGGTTCAACATGATCAAAGTATTGACTCGCCTTGCGCGATTTACCGCGGTCTTGAGCTCACTCAAATTTATCTCCTTTGATGGTCTTAAGCTTCGGATCTTTATCTTCACCTCGGTCTCAGCCTCGCTTGATCCTTGATTCTTCCGGACTCCAATTTCTAATTACATGCTAAGCAACTGAATTCAAATAAAAACAAATAACTCAAAAGATCCAAATAAATCCAATCACTTTAAATACCCGATTTAATTTAAATTATGAGTTTATTATGATTTGAGAATAGAAGGATGATTCAGGTTATTGTGTTGTAAGCACAACGGTAGCTGGGTTTGAGCAAGAGGACGAGTTGTCTGAATGCTTTACCGTGAGGGAAAATTTTAGAAACACGAGGGATCAAAAGTGAAGTGTGCCTACAGGAATTATCCGCTTTTGGGAAAAGAAGGTGGACAGACATGGCCGATTGGGGAAAGCAAGGCTCGATCTTTTATTTGATGACTTTCTTTTTATTGGTTCATATTTATCAAGAAAGTTCCATGAGTCAGGCAGGACTTATGGACAGATAAAAGAGGTTAGCGAAGATAGTTAAGAGGAATAGAACTTGGTAATTTTAGGATGCGGAAATTTTACAGGAGATGGGTATAATTTTAAATACCCGGTGTAACTTTGATATTTCATGTGGCAATATTTATCTGAGATTGCAACGGCCAGTCAAAGAATCATTGTTTTTTTTAACTGCTTAATTAGTATATGAAATCTAATTGCCTAACCAATTATTATTATGCACAAGATTGATTATTTTATTACTAACCAATCTTATTATTAGAGGTCTGCATTTTATTGAATGAGTGATTCATGGTTGATATTTTATGTGGCAAAATCTGGCCAAATTGATTAACTTAGTTTGCTTAAATATGTTTAAATGGACGTATGGAGGATAACATCTAAACCGGTCGAGTTTTTGATACGATTAAAGTTATTATTCGAGTTTCCCGAGTAGAGGTTGGAAGCGTTAAAGTTATCTTTACAGATCTTCAAATATGCAACTCTAATTATTAGGATCAAATTTCTAGCACCTTTGATTTATAAAAGAGACTTCTTTAATTAGGTTCACGAATTAGCTTTTAATGGCAACATCCATTCAATTCATGTCGATTTTCTTGTCATATGAAAATAGACCAGGAATAATCTTGTTTCTTTGGCATAAGCTTATTCGGGTTAATCTTGTACATGAGGTCCAGCTTACAAATATTGATTGACGTATAAATACATTGACTAAGGTTAAGTTTCCAATTTGGTTTTATACATTTTTCATTATAAACTCTTAAGTAAATTTCTCATTTGTATTATTGTTCCCCATTTATCTTTACTGGAAACGGATGCATGAATATCCCTTTACATGTGAATGTACCAATTAGCCAAAAGAGCAAAAAGCTTTGCAATCCCTTTCTGGTGGGCCCATGTAACCACAGATAGAGCTGCCTCTGGCTAGCTCGGAAGCAGCAGAGGCGGCAGAGGAGGGAAGCAGGAGATGCTCGGCACAGGGAAGGGGTGGTGGCGCCGGCGAAGGGCGGCCGGGAGGCTCCGGCGACCAGTGAAATGGAAAGCCCAGGTGATGATGAAGCTCTCGGTGGCAGGACTTCGGCCGGGGTGGTGCCAAGGCGGGTGGGCGGCGGTGCTAGGCGGCCGACGGTGGGGAGAAGATGGGGCGCCGGCGGCCGGAGGAGGGAGGGTAAGAGGGAAGGTGTGCGTGAGCACAAGTACCGCTCCAGGAACATACCTGAGCAGCCGAGCTGACCGGAGGGTGGCAGAGACGAGCCGGCAGCGGCGCGGCGGCGTGCGGGCAGGCTACCGTGGTAGAGAGGCTTGGCGGCGGAGAGCGGCCGATGGTGGGGAAGCTGCGGGTGTCTTGGCGCTGCTCTTGCCGCACGGAATCGGTCGGGACCGCTTGAGGAGGGACGGCGCGAAGTGGCGTGGGCGGCCGGTGTTGGGGAGGATGGGCGGGGCGCAAGCTTCGGTGAATGAAAAGTCGATTAACCCGGAGAGGAGGCAGATGGAAGGTGGAGGCTCGCCGTGACGCGGTCAAAATGGGGATGGCATCGCCGAAGCGGCCGGGGCAGCGTGGGGCGGCGGCGGCGGCGCTGTGCGCGGGCACGGTTCCGCAGCTGCGGGAGCAAGGAGAGGAAGGGGAGGCATGAAACGGTGCAGCCGCAAAAAGGGGAGGCCCAGGGTGACTTATAGCATGGAGGGGAATCCGTAGACGCGCTGTAGCCGGCGACTAGTGAACAGGGCGCGGGACAGACCTGGCGTGACCGAGCTCCACGGGCGGCGACGTGTGATGATGCGGAAACAGGGGGGTGGTTCGGCAAGGCAACGTGGGGCAGCTCGGCGACGGGGTTGAGGCGACGTTGCTGATGCAGGGGCGACGATGCACAGGACGAGCGGGGCCGGGTGACGCAGGCGCTGCCGAAGAATAGAGAAAGCAGATGAGCGGGGAAAGAGGAAGAGAGAGGAAAGTGGGTGCAGGGGCCGGGTCCATTCGACAGTGGAAGAATGGGAGAACGAGAGGGAGGAGGGGAGAGAGGAAAAGAAAAGGGAGCCCACTGGCATAGAAGGACATGAGAGAGGGGGTAAGGAAAATGCAAGCATTCCAATTTTTGAATTACTTTCTCAGGGTTTGAACTCACCCATTTTATTTCTTTTATGATTGCTATTTTTTGCTCAAGATTTATTTCTAGTTATTACTTGCTTAGGGCAAATCTCAGGAAAACCCAAATAAGATTTTGACAAAAATTTCAGATGCCATTAAGTTGTAGAGAAAAAATTTTAAATTCTTCCAAATTTTCAAACATTCAAAATTTAGGATGTTACACCTACCGTACTACCACATGGCTGGTATGGGACAGCCCTGGCTGAATAATTTGCAAAGTCCCAACCTGAGTCAAGTTGTAGGTTGAAAGTGAGCGTGGTTGGTGCCATGTGAAGTCTCACTTGGGTGAGCGTGGTTAAGCCATGAGAAGTCTCGTCTAGGTTCAAGAGGGGGTCCCGGTCTGGTGGATTCCTTACTGGGGTGAAACCTTAGAGTTGGCTTGGCCAGGTTGAAGGCTTTGCATTGTAAAGGCCTTGTCACGACTCCTCGCCGCACACCTAAGGAAGTGTGTAACTCGGTGGCAATATGGGATGATCGTGTCTTATGGGTAAAGCTGTACACCTCTACAGAGTGTATAATCTATCCTGGATAGCCGTGCCCACAGTCATGGGCATGCTGAGTAAAAGTTTTTCATGCATTAGACTTTGTTTTTCAAAAATGTTTTTGAAAACCTTGTGGATGGATGGAATCTACGAGAGATGGAAACCTTGTGGATGGATGGAATCCGTGAGAGATAGAAACCTGGTGGATGGATGGAATCCATCAGGGTTGTGCAGTGAAGCGTGTGGATGGATGGAATCCATACAGGATCTTTTGGAAAAGATGGTATGGGTGGGATGCCCGTGGATTGGTTGGTGTTTGGTCAGAGCCGGCACTGACGGTATTATTTTTTATTACAAGTATTGTTTTTACTTACGGTATTAAATTCAGCATGTTCAATCTATTTAGTGTATTTCATTGAATGTTGTTTTTGCAAACTAACCCAATAAGCCTTCCATTGAAGCCTTTATCATTATGTTGCATTTCTCCGTGTAATTTGCGGAGCACAGTTTGTACTCACCTTGCAATCCCCCTACACAGAGGAAGATGCCGTCGACTACGGTGAAGATCTGGATGAGTAGGCCGCGTCTTACTGTCGTTTGCCTGTGGGCAGGCTTGGGCTTCGCTATTTATCAGTTTGCTTCTGCAGTTATTTGCTTTATTTTTGCCAATGAGCGTTGATGTAAGACTTGGCCAAAGGCCGTACCTGTTATTTAATATAAGAAGTCATTTGTGCTTGGTATTTATCTTTGTTGTACTATGTGCACTAGCTGATCCTGGACTAGTGCAATTTACACAGAGGATCCAGGAGTAATTACTCCGGGTTCCGACAAAGGTGGTATCAGAGCCATGACGATACTAAGACGTGACCGTAGGTAGAATAGAATGGTTTGACCCTAAGGACTTATTTTTAATAAAACATTATTTTCAAAAACAAATATATGTATGTATATAAATATATGCATATATGATGCTTATCCTTACCCCTCAATCCTTCCTTTCTCTCATCCCTCAATTCTTCCTCATCTTTAATATAATAATTCAAAAATACACTTCTAACTTCTCTCTTCTTCAAACCATTGTAGATGAATACTTACGATGATGCACCAAATGATGGATGGAGTATGGGTCTTCATCGACTACTTCGTCGTTTGGGCTTACAACGTCGAGCTATCTGCGTGCATAAACAAGATCGCCATGGAGACCGGATAGTGGGACATCGCATCACTCTACTCATTACTAAGCGAACTGGACAAGGAAGTCTGCGTCTCTGCTTCAAGGGAAATGGATACTCGTTTAACAAAGCCACACAAGAAGCCGCTCGTAAAGAAGTTCTTCGTCTATGCCGCCTCTTCAATCTCCGCATTGAAGGGACACGTATTGTGCATCGAGAGCCACGAAGGATGACCCCGAGATGACCCTTACCCCTTTAGGATGAGTTGTTAGTCTAGCTAATAAAACGCTGTTATGAGCTATCAGTTTCCTCTTTTGTTGGCAGTCGTAACTATTACCTATTATGAGTTTAATAAAGATTTTATTAAAGTTGAATTTTGTTTTGGGTTGCGCAAAATATCCCCTATTCCCTCTTTTGCCTTAAGTCTCCTCTCTCCTAATTCTTAAAAGCAACAAGCAGATGGTGAACACAAGGAACAACGGTAATGGCAACCTCAATGGAGCACAAGGAAGTCAGTCTGTCCCCACTTCTCCTCGAACAAATGAACCTGATTGGGCTCAGATGATGGCAAACCAGAATCAACTCATTCAACTGCTAACACAGACTATCAACAACTCTGCACAACATGCTCAACTTGTGCCAGCTCAAGCTCCACAATCAAGACTATCGGAGTTTATGAGGTTGCATCCCCCGACCTTCTCCAGCAGCACTGAACCCATGGACGCAGAAGATTGGCTCAGAGCCATAGGAAAGAAGCTGGACATTATCCAATGCAGTGATCGGGAAAGAGTTTTGTTTGCTTCACATCAGCTACATGGACCAGCATCAGAATGGTGGGACACCGACACTGCCGCACATACCAATGCTCAAGCTATCACTTGGAATGGGTTTGTACGGAACTTCCGCAAAGCTCATGTTCCCACTGGCACCGTCACTCTGAAGAAAAGGGAATTTCGAGCGTTGCGCCAAGGAAGCCGCTCAGTGAACGAGTACTTACAGAAGTTCAACCAGTTGGCACGCTATGCACCTGATTACGCTTCTCTCCAATGATTACATATCGGTTCAACTTCTCTCCAATGATTACGCTGATTTCCACCAGCTTGTCAGCAAGGCGATTCGCCAGGAGTCCAAGCATCAAGAGATTGAGAACCGAAAGAGACGGATGCATGGACAGCATATGAACACCGGCAGTTTCTCCAAGGCCAGAAGAGCTCCACCACAGAACAACAGATTCCAGCCTTCGTCATCAACCGGAGAGCTAGTCCCCACTGACACCTCTCCCAATGCTGAAGACAACAAGGTCTTGAAGGACCCAAACCCTGCAGCAGGAGTCACTTGCTTCAACTGCCATGAGATGGGAAATTACGCCAGTAACTGCCCCAAGAAGCAGCACGTAGTGAAGAATGGAACCCCAGGAACATCGACTGCCAACAACCTGCAGGCAGCAAATAGAGGACCAAAGAATTTCATGAAAGGATGCCTGAATCAGATATCAGCTCAAGCCATGCAGAGTAAGATCCAAACCCATTTCTTTGCTAGCTAACCGAAATCTCGGGGACGAGATTCTTTTTAAGGGGGGTAGATTGTAACAACCCAAGTTTTTATGAAAATAAAAATAAATAAATAAATAATAAAAATTGATTAAAATTAGTATTTAAATTAAAATTAGTATTTTTGTTGCCTAAATTTTATTTTTGGATTTGCCCTGGATTTTCTATTTTTGAAAAGCCTGATTTGAAAAGTAAATTAAGTAAAAACCTAAAAATGCCATTAAATAAAATGATATTTTGATTTCTATAAACAATACTAATTCAAATTAATTATTTTGATTTATTTGGCTCTTATTTGGTTTTTCTGAGTTTTCTAGAGTTTTAAAACCTATTTTTGAAATTAAAAAGTAATTTAAGTATGAACCAAGTGAGAATTAAACTTCTGCATTATCGTCATCTCCCAATTAAGATATATTTCAGCATCATAAAGACTAGAAAAAGATGGAATGGTAAACTTGACTTTAGCAAAAGGGTCGTCGTTACCATGACGGTTCTGGTTATTACCTCCCATACCATGTCGGTTTTGCTGAAGACGCCGACGTAGTAGTCGTGCATCTTGTGTCGCCCGCCGATCAATGTTGCCATCTGCATCATACACTATGTCATCATCAGGATGATGGCCGTCATTGACAGGTGGCAGGCGTGCCTCCAATGTGTCCATCCGACCAGTGAGGTCAGCCAACCACCGCTCCACCCGCTCAATGCCTTCCGTGGTGTGCAACTTGGTAATGGCGGCGACGATGGTGTCCATTATCGCGCCGAGATCAGTGAGTGAAGCATTTTGTTTGTCGAGTGCAGCTTGTAGCTGGCCGCGACTAACACACTCGTTGAAATCGCCCGGTGTTCCGTCCCCTTCGTCTCCTGCCATGGTTAGTGGAAACACAGGGAAAACAAAAGGATTATCCCTATCAACTACAAAGTAAGGCAGTGGGAAACCCGCAAAGGAAGTGTCTTACCAAGCTCTTACAATGTTCTTACCATAGCAAGGCAAAGGATACCTGGAGAGTGTGATCCGGCGATTGCAAGGGTCAAAAACTGTGCTATCCGGAAGTAGGTATATCGACCTTGGCAGGCCAAATATGTGAGTGGAACACAAATTAACAACAGATAGTAATGCTGAATAAATGTCCAAAGCACTGGTCCTAGTTGCTGGTCTAAATGTGTCCTATATCAGGTATGATATGATGAACAAGGAGTCAAGAACAGAATAGTAAAGCAAAGACAGCAACAAAGATGGCCAGGCACTGAGAAGTTTAATTCAGCATAAGCCAGGAAACTAAATTCCAACAAAATACAATAAAAAAGTTTTAAATTTTACACATTTTCCAACATCCTAAATTTTAGGATGTTACAACTAATGCAGAATGTAGAACAATTTCCCGAGATTTCCCGACATTTTTCCAAGATAGTGCCAAATAATTTTAAAAAGAGGGGGTGGTACATTGTATCTATGATGATACCAAAATACTAGCAGTGAAGGACTGTGGATGGAAAGGAAACAGCTATGGATTGCATGCATTCCGTGATTGCAGCACAACCATAGGAGAAAGGGTCAATGAACCTCCCTAAAGGAGGCTTCCGCTATTAATAATACATGCTGTATGGCTAGAATAGAAGAACTTGTTCTATATAAATTGGTCAAAATCCAACACCTCCCTTCATGTAAAGATGTGGAGCATGACTAAATCCATCCATTTCAATTGCGGTGCCAACACAGGCCGAGTCACAGAGATCATGGCTGTTCTCCTCCTTGTGGTTATCCTCGCTGCCACCTTCACCACATCCACGTGTGCAGCTAGCAACACAAAGCCACCATCAGTTGTGGATTCCAAGCAGCCATCCGCCGCCGCGGCGGAGTTCCTCCGTGCTCGCTGCAACACCGTGGAGGAGGTATTTAAGAACCACTGCTATAACTCTCTCCTCCCACATGCAGACTCCTTCTACGGTAGCGATGTCAAGCTTGCCTACGCTGCCACCGCCATCTTGGTTGGCCGGCTCCAAGCCTCGGTAAGAGAGATGCGCCACGCCAACAGCATGGGTAAAGACCCGATGATTGGTCGGCGAAATGGGTGCCTTCAGTTGTTCGAAGAAGCCACCGATGGCGATAGAGAGGCGTTGGCCAGCCTCCGCCGCCTTGAGGCTATGAGCAACGGTGGGAAGGCGAGCGGCGGGACCTAGAGGATGTAAATAATTGGATTGATAAGGTGCAGATGAAGGTCAGCGAGTGCTCTATGGATCTGGTTGCGATTGAGGCAGAGCTACCTGTGACGCTCAAAGTGCAAGTTGACCTGTATGTCGCAATGCCTCTCTTCAAAGCCATACTAAAGTGAATGAACACTGCCACTTCGGCTGATTGGTTTTATTATTCTTGTTGCCCAGAATGCATTTTTCCAATTTGTGTCAGGGAAAGTAAGCCATGTATGTTTTATTTTGGCATTTATGACTCATGTAATTTGTAAGCAACTATGCTTAATGTTTCTTTACATATTATGATCTTATTATTTTATCTCACATTAAATATATAAGGATGTGTAGAACAAGCAACAAGATCACACCTACGCAGCAGATGTGTCTGTTTGTTGCCGAAATTCGCTACAAACATGTAAATTAAAATGGGCAGTATATCCAACGAAATCTTGCTTGACAGTGCCTAACAATTTTCCGTAAATCAGGAGGCGGATTAGGAAGAATTCATTGCATATGTAAATGTCTAATTTTAAAATAGGTGTATAGCCTTTTTCGGAAGACTGTTTGGTGGTACACGTATTTGCACATAATATGGATTTCTGGATCATTATTCTTCCACATGCAATCACCTCACAACAAAATAGATGTTTCTACACATATATCTATGGTGGTGCCCTTGGAAATCATCCTCTTGAGAGACGTACATTGTTGTCACTCGACTCAAGCATCGGTATTTAGAAGCTGAGGGTAAAGTCCATGCATTCGGCCTCACGGATGCGACGTTGTTCGCCATGCATCCTCGAGATCTGCCCTTTCCTAGAGCAGCTCCACACCTTGGAACTTCCTGCTCTGGGAGATAATCGGATCCGGAGCTATGAGCAAAGTGCGGCAGGAACAAGGACCAAGACGTTCCAAATGATCACCACTATGGTACGAGCGGTGACGACTAGTGCAGCTCGGGGTGCCTGTGCAGGCAGTGGTGTGCTAGAACTAGATTCGCACGTGTGGTGATAATCAAGATGTTTATCGCTGGTATTGTATTACTTACCACTACAGAATGGTAAAAAAAAGTTTGCCATAGCTTCATAAATTTACATGGCTACTGGGGTTTGCAATCGTATGATGGTTGCATGCACCCGCTCCCTGGCAGACACATTGCTCTAGTACGTACATCCATTATTTGCATGCACTGCATGGGCATGTACGTACGTATGACTAACGTACGTGTTTGCCCATAGAAACCTGTGCGTGTTAATCACAAAGCTCGATATGTACCGCATCTGCATGCATTCGTATGGTAGGGTACCCTGGATCTATTCCCAAAACTAGCTGGCACACAAGCATACAAGATGATATATATATAGACAGACTAGCTGCTAGTACTCCTACTTACGTACGCCACTACCACTAAGGATCTCTTGTGATGGTTTAGAATTTTTTCTGATGGGCGACAACAAAACATCAGTAATTTTAATTTTTTTGTGACGGGTTTATAAAGCTGTCGGGAAACAATGTATTGCATGTTCGTGTTGCCAATACCCCTATGGAAAATACATTTTCATGTTAGCCCTTTTCATTGACCTTCAGAACAATTACAATTCTCATGGCGTGGCTAAATTCGCCTGATGTGGATTATTGAGTGTAGGGGCAATCCAAGAAGGAATGCGACAAGCAGAGAACCCACCCAGTATTCCCAAATATCAGCCCTTCACACAAAATCCCCCAAATCCCTTCACAGCGATGCCGCCACCACCTCCACCCCCAAACACTGCTCGCCTCCCTCTCCACCCTGGCTCCCCACCATTGCCGTCCATCCCAAGACCCAGCTGGCAATTCCTAATCTCCGACATCACCCTTTGTCCTGAGCTCTGTTGCTGCCACCTCATCCACCGTCGTTGCATACTCACCCTTCATCTCGAGCCCCTCCACCATCACATCGTCCTCCTCCTCGCTACCCACATCCTCTTCAAATGGCATCTTGTTGCCTCTTGCACCCCCTTCGGCCACCGCCTTAAATAGATCCAGACCGCCGCATCAAGCAGATCCCAGGTGGTCTCCTCTCTTTCTTCGTCTAGGCCCAGCTCATCCCCTCCTCTATTGCACAGTAGTTCCTTCTAGACTTATGGCTCGTTCCTTTCGGCTATGGCTTATGGTTTGTGGCTTCTAAATTCTGGCTATTCACAAAAGAGAGTATGGTGATAGTGAGAAAGCTGCGTGTGATGTTGGTCACTATAGCTAAAGTCGGTAAGTGTATACTACAATCGACTTGCAGACTCTGCCTTGAAAGGGCACTCTGTTTGAAAGCAAGTTACTGTAGCATGAGCCACAAGCTAGAAGCCGAAAAGAACGGGGCCTTAATTTTCCCTTTTTGCGTAATTTTTTGACTAAGTTGAGCCGAAGGAGGATGGGGAGAGAGAGGCTAACAAGGTGGCTGGAGGACCCGACGGCGTGCGTGGGTGCCACCGCAAGGCGGCCGAGGAGTGGGAGGGAAGCGTGTGTGGGGAGGGATAGGCCAAGGAGGGTGGGGAGATGTGCGGGGAGGGGTGGAGGTGCCGGCATGGTGAGAGCTAACCCGAGCATCTAGATTGGGATGGATTGAGAGGAGAGGACGAGAGAGAAGGGAAGGGGATTGGGTGAAGGGGGTATGTCACAAAATAGCCCATTCACACAAGATATGTATGTTAGCATCCAGGAAGGCTATCTGAGCCGAATCTAATGGCCCACATCTGCGTTAGTATGTTAGCACCTAATAGCCCATTCACACAAGATATGTTCTCTCTCTCACACACACACACTAATTAATGAACCTTTGATGTCTCTCGACACGGTTGTGATGGGAATATATATGGCCCTGCAAATTACATACTACTGCATCCTAGAAGGTCTTAACATCCAGTATTACCCCCATGATCGCAGTCATTGTCTAACATCTAAGGATCTAGTATTACCCACATGAAATTAACATGAGATCGTGGTCAATGTCTCAACATCTAAGGCTACTTCCGGTAGATGAATTGTTTGGTTATATTTAGTAGAGTAATACTAAGATTATTTGTAGATCGAGAAACACCACTATGTGAAGATACTTACATGGAAGGGAGCATCATTTCTTGAAGATTCTAGATGAATGGGACACACGAGACGTAATTACTCATGAAGTGAAGGTTCCAAGTTGCTTTTGAGGTAATTACTCATGAATATGATAATTGCTAGAATTTGTTTAGCCCATGGAGTAATATTTCCCTGTGATGGGCATGGCAAAGCAAATAGAGGTTACCGGCATACAATTTCTTAATTACATTAGCCAGTAGGTATGCCGTCAATCACTATTTGATTGTCCTCATGAGAAGATGAACATATAACCATTTCTTTATTGGGCGTAGGAGAATGGGAGGGTTAATGAATTCAATTACTTGGCATGATAGTCAGAAACCACTACTACAAAAAGGGTCATTACGGATAGTTCGAAACTATCATCACAGACGGTTTTCTAAACTGTCTAAATTTATAGGTCAGCGATAATTGGAGGTTATCACAGAAAGTTTGTAACTAGAACTGTGTAACAGCCCAAGTTTTTATGAAAATAAAAATAAATAAATAAATAATAAAAATTGATTAAAATAAAATTTTAAATTTAAATAAGTATTTTTGTTGCCTAAATTTTATTTTTGGTTTTGCCCTGGATTTTCTGTTTTTGAAAAGCCTGATTTGAAAAGTAAATTAAGTAAAAACCTAAAAATACTATTAAATAAAATGATATTTTGATTTCTATAAAAATACTAATTCAAATTAATTATTTTGATTTATTTGGCTCTTATTTGGTTTTTCTGAGTTTTCTAGAGTTTGAAAACCTATTTTTGAAATTAAAAAGTAATTTAAGTATGAAAATTAAATATCAACATTAGTTGGAAATATTTTTATTAAGTCCAAAATGTCTCCAGGAGGTTCTATGAAATTTTTCTGAAATTTTTGGAAGTTATTTGGTATTTTTCCGTGGCCAAATGAATTTCCTGGCAATTTCTAAAAATCTGGAAATCGAAATCAAAAATTAAAAACCTCTCCTCCCCTCCGGCCGCCGCATGGACGGCCGGGATCAGCCCATGCGCCCCCCGCCCGATACCGCCTTCCCCTCCACCCGGCTGCCATGTGGGTGGCCTGGATCACGCCCACGTCGCCCCCTCGGCCGATCTGGCCACCCCACCCTGCCTAACCCCCCTAGCCGCCGATCCCCGCCCTCGGCCACGCAGCCACATCTCAGCCACTCAAGCCCCGCTCCTCTCTCTCCTCGCCCCGGCCCACCCGTTAGCCTCCCCTCGCCCTCCTGTCTCTCTACACGCCGACCCCACCTGTCGGGTGCGTCTCCCTCCCCGCGCCTTCGTCCTCCTCCGCGCGCCCGCCGCCACAACCGTCGGCCCCGCTCCCCCGGTCACCACCCCCACTTTCCCGCACCCAACCACCGCCCTCCCCACTCCTCCACCTCCTCTCCCGCACGCCCGCGCCCCACGCGCCCACTCTCTCCCCCCAATTCCGCGTCGGCCTCCCGCAACCGCCGCCACGACCCCGCCCTCTCCGGCGAGGAATTCCCCCGGCCTCTCCCCCTCCCCAAGCCTATAAAAGGCACCCCCGGCTCTGCCACAACTCGCACTTGCTCCCCCTCCGGTCCCCATCCCCTCCCGGCCACTCCATCGCCGTCGCGCCGAAGCTCCCGAGCGTCGCCGCCGCCCTCCTCGCCGTCGGCCTTCTCCCGGCCATCTCTGGTAAGCCGCGCCCCTCCCCCGAGTTCCCCTCGGCTTCCTCTTCCCGTAGCCGCCCTCGCCGCCGGCCACCACCCGCTGGAGCGCCGGCGAGCACACCGCCTCGAGCGCCTCCCTCGCCGACCCGTCCACGTCGGCTTCACGTGCTTGCGTGGCGGCTGACATGGCGCCACGCCAGTGCCACGTCGGATCTCTCCCCGCCCGGTCAGCGCAACCCACCACCTTAGTGCCTCCCCTCGGCCGTGGACCCAGTCTATGGACCAAGGCCCGCATGTCAGTGTCGGTCCACCTCGGGCTGAGGTCATGCTGGCGCAATAAATCCCTTTTTCCATTGAAAAATAATTCTAGCCAAAAAGAAATTCCCTGCTGATGCAATAACTCAGATTTTCCTTTAGCAAAATAATTCCAGAAATTCTTCTTTTTCTTTTTCTCTGAATATAAATTTTCCGGAGCCCGTTCTTCTTCATCCTAACTCTGATTTAGCCCATTCAAATTTCTAAATTCATCAAAAATTCTCCTCTATCCATTTCTGGCCTCAATTCAAATATTTCAAATCAATTTGAATTTATTTTGAATTTATTTGAATTTGGTGGGTTATTTTCACGTGTAGACTTCGACAATTCGGGAAAATTCTTCGACGAAGATTCTAACCAAGTTGAAGAGCAAGGAAAGTCACACTCCTTGACCATGTTGATCCAGTTTTCAAAATAAAATTATGTTGATTTAAATTATATTGCATGCATATTTTTATTCAACGTATTTCAAATCAGTTTTAAATTTAGTTATTGCCTATTTGTTAATTCCTCCGTTGATATTGAATTCCTCGATACCTTGTCACCCTAGATCAAACTCTAGTTGGTACACTAGTATTGGCTAGAGAGATTTTATATCAAATGCTTAGACCTACTTAGTTATAATATTTGTTTTGGGATATCTTTCACATAAAATGATATGCTTTTGTTATGTACTCTTGACTTTGGTGAGTTAAGGAGGTTTACGAATTATTTTGAAAACAAAATATAAAAACCTAGTTTAGACTTAGGCAATTGGTTAGAATGGTGGTGCAGGCATGCCCTGTTGGTTGGAACCGCAGTGGTTGATTGTCGTGCATAGGGGTACGTGGTTGAGCCTAAGTCAGATTAAGGACCGGTCTATGAGCTATTGTTGCAAACCCCCTACCGTACTACCACATGGCTGGTATGGGACAGCCCTGGCTGAATAATTTGCAAAGTCCCAACCTGAGTCAAGTTGTAGGTTGAAAGTGAGCGTGGTTGGTGCCATGTGAAGTCTCACTTGGGCAAGCGTGGTTAAGCCATGAGAAGTCTCGTCTAGGCTCAAGAGGGGGTCTCGGTCTGGTTGATTCCTTTCTGGGTGAAACCTTAGAGTTGGCTTGGCCAGGTTGAAGGCTTTGCATTGTAAAGGCCTTGTCATGACTCCTCGTCGTACACCTACAGAAGTGTGTAACCCGGTGGCAATACGGGATGATCGTGTCTTGTGGGTAAAGCTGTACAACCTCTGCAGAGTGTATAATCTATCCTGGATAGCCGTGCCCACAGTCATGGGCATGCTGAGTAAAAGTTTTTTATGGATTAGACTTTGTTTTTTAAAAATATTTTTGAAAACCTTACGGATGGATGGAATCTGTGAGAGATGAAAACCTTGTGGATGGATGGAATCCGTGAGAGATAGAAACCTGGTGGATGGATGGAATCCATCAGGGTTGTGCAGTGAAGCGTGTGGATGAATGGAATCCAAACGGGATCTTTTGGAAAAGATGGTCCGGGTGGGATGCCCGTGGATAGGTTGGTGTTTGGTTGGAGCCGGCACTGACGGTATTGTTTTCGATTACAAGTATTGTTTTTACTTACGGTATTAATTTCAGCATTTTCAATCTATTTACTGTATTTCATTGAATGCTGTTTTTGCAAACTAACCCTATAAGCCTTCCATTGAAGCCTTTATCATTATGTTGCATTTCTCCGTGTGACTTGCGGAACACAAGTTTGTACTCACCTTGCAATCCCCCTACACAGAGGAAGATGCCGTCGACTACGGTGAAGATCTGGACGAGTAGGCCGCGTCTTACTGTCGTTTGCCTGTGGGCAGGCTTGGGCTTTGCTATTTATCAGTTTGCTTCCACATTTATTTGCTTTACTTTTGCCAATGAGCATTGATGTAAGACTTGGCCAAAGGCCGTACCTGTTATTTAATATAAGAAGTCATTTGTGCTTGGTATTTATCTTTGTTGTACTGTGTGCACTAGCTGATCCTGGACTAGTGCGATTTACACAGAGGATCCAGGAGTCGTTACTCCGGGTTCCGACAAACTGTCTATGAGGAACACTATCACAGACGGCTCGAACCAAAAATCTCTGTGGTACTTACACATCACTGACGGTTCTAGCTACCAACCATCTGTGATCGACGAGTATCATAGACGGTTGGTATATAGAACTGTCTATGATAGTTTTCCATCACAGATGGTTGATAAATAGAACTATCTATGATGTACGAGTATCACAGATGGTTTTTGGTTTGAACCGTCTGTGATAGTCCTTTATAGATGGCTTATGCCAAAAAAATCGTCTATGATAGTTCAATAATGCATCTCCTAATCCTATGAACCCAACTCTTTAACATGGCAAGAACTTAGAAGAAGTAGATATCCTAGCAAACTGTAGAAGCTCAACTGCGCCAACAAGGCCTCTCACCCCTGATGCAGCATGTGAGCTGGATGTCCTTGACCCTGCCGTCACCGGCCCTAACTTGAGTGCTGTCTTCGTATGGGCAATCAAGATCGGGGTTGAGGAGGAGGACGACGTGGAGGCTTGAGAGATTTTGAGTGCGGTAGAGGATGGGTTTGGATGAGTATGTATAGGGGAGGGAGAGGCGAGAGTGGGAAATTTTTTGGCGGAATGGGCGTGGGGACAAAGAGGTGGAGCTACAATCTGTGGGGTAGGGGTTGGTGGGTTTCTATTGGCTGGGATTGGGTTGGGGAGGATCGACGGGCCCAGCGATCATGGATACATAATTATCACAGATGGTGTGAACCACAAACCATTTGTGACACGTAATTATCACAGGCAATTTGAACCACAGAATATCTGTGATATACAATTATCGAAGACAATATATATATATATATATACAGTGCAATGTAAATAGCTAGTCTCAAAAGATAAAATAGCAAAGTTTTATATAGCTTATATATGCTGTTTTGAAAGGTTTTGATGAGATCTACAACTTTGCAGTTGAGGCGAACCCCAATTCCAAACGGTTCCTGTGACTCTCAAAGTGCAAGTTGACCTGTATGTCGCAATCCCTCTCTTCAAAGCCATACTAAAGTGAACGAACACTGCCACTTCGGCCGATTGGTTTTGGTATTCTTGTTGCCCAGAATGCATTTTTCCAACTTGCGTCAGGGAAAGTAAGCCATGTATGTTTTATTTTGGCATTTATGACTCATGTAATTTGTAAGCAACTATGCTTGATGTTTCTTTACATATTATTGATGAGACGTTTAATATAAGCCTTTTTGTAGTAGTGAGCAGTTCTACAAGGTTAGCTGACCAATCTTGGATGGTCTCTTCTCTGCAGTAGTTTTCTAAGGTAAACACTCTGCATATTAGATTACCTGCTTAGAACTTGAACATATAACCTTTGTTCTTTTTCATCAGGGAAACATGCCACCCCCTATAGTTCAAGTCCCTGCTTCGGCAATATGATGAAATAAAGCAGGAGAGCGTGACTTAGGGAAGCACATGTCCTGTTCTTAGATCTTGTAAAAGCTTGTTATCTTTTCTTTCTGAGAAGATGGCCTCAATTCTTGCTAAACCTTACTTTATCTGTGAACTTCCTATCCATCTCAAGCGATCTGCAATTAAAGTATTAACAAGTTTGAAAAATTTGATGTCTTTCTGTGCTACTTGTTTGGTCCTACAAATTTAGAAGTTGCAATTGTGTTGTCTATGTTATTTGTAGAAACCATATTTATTTGTGCCCTGTTTTCATTCACTAGCGCTGTATACTAATGTTAATTTCTTTGTGTTGTATACACACTCAAGCAGGAGACATAAGAACATGGAAGTCCATATTGTGTGTGCAGCTGGAAACATGGAAAAATCGAAGACCGTTGAGATGTGTAAATACTAGTATGTGTGAATAATGATATGTGCTTCACCTGTATGAATGGAAGATAATGTAACGATGGCCCGATCTTCCGTAAGGTACTGATAAGTCGATTGTGGAGAACTTGACGTTAACGATCCAAAGGCTCGTACCAAAACAGATCAAACCCCTCACAATCACTACACCACTGCTCCGTTGGTTATCAGCCGTGCTGAACGCGGTTGACCTCGCCAGGAAGGCTATCTCCTGCAAGCGAATCGAGAACACAAGCAAGAGAGTTCAAGATGCAATCTGAATTGTATTGCAAATAAAGATTAAGTTCACAAGTTGGGGTTCGTCAACCGAATGTGCAGTGAAACTGCTAAGCAGAATAATCTTAAGAAAAACCCAGAAAAACTAAAGGGGTGCGACCTCCTTAAATACGGAAGCGGGAAGCTGCACTTATCTAATAAAAAGGGATGCGGTACTATTTATGGTTACTGTTCACGCGGCCGTGTGATTGTTCATGTGAACAATACCGGCCCAAATAGCCTAAGTTACAAGGCCCTCGGCCCACTTTATCTCGGACTGGTAAAGTGACGTGACTTGTTTCACAGTTTCTGATCTGCTCAGATGGAGTTTGGAGATGAGACTAGATCCATCTGAAAGTAGACTCCAAGGGCTTTCCAACGAGTACTCACGAGCCCCGAGAAGCCTTCTGGATCAAAAGTTATACACATTTGAAGTTGGCCTGTCAGGCTGAATCCGAATTGGTCTGGAGGCCGAATTGGATTCCAAAACCTGTCCAACTTGAACCCTTGCTTCAATTGGTTCCAAAGTGATGTGGTGCTACAAATATATATATTCATCATTAGGTAGCATCACATTCTCATTTAAAATGTGTTGAAGTTGAATAAACGAATTCACCTTTACTTCAATCTTGTTATTGGCCGCTATGGTCGTATGTGTTGGTGGCGTCCTCACATCATCCTCCCCTTCTTGATAGAAAACCGTCCTCGGTTTTAACATGGGTGTAGTGTCACGTATTGCGTGATCTTGATCATAAATCTTGATATATGATAACAAACGCAACAAACTCTCGTTATGTAATATCATAAGTTCTTTATCAAATAAAGTAAAATCTCTTTGAAACGAGCTCACCTCATAATTTAAGTAATGTGTAGGAGCTCTTGTAATTGGAACAACAAGTATAGAAAATATGGTTGTATCCATAGGGTACATGTTCTTATCATCCTCCCGTTCTTGCAAACAAAGTAGCGATCATAAAACAGCAGCGATCATAAAGTTCATTGTATTATTATCCCAAAAGTAATCTTATATGTTAATGAGCAATTCAAAATTTCTCATACAATGATTGTTGCAACTTGTTTTGCAAATGTAAGTGAAGCATTTATGCAATTCAAATCTGTAAAGTTCTAAACTTGTAGTGGTGGCACATATGGGTAAATACTAGTCTGTGTGAATAATGATATGTGCTTCACCTGTATGAATGGAAGATTAGTTAGCTCCTTTGTGGGCGGCTGGGACAACACTTCGTCTTCCACACGATGATTTTGTTCAGCTTGCAGTGCACCTTGAGGAGCACTGGTTTGCCACGATGTTGGCGCACTCGAGGACAAGTGAATTGGTTAGGTTGTGGAGGATTGGTTGCTTTACCTCCTGGTTGCCGAGAACCAGAGACCTCACCACTTGCTATGATTTGATTCATGGAACGTGTTACAGACATCCTGTCCATACAATATGAATTTTAACAATTTGCATGAAAGACAAGAGGGAATGAACACAGCGAAACGTGACAATTTGTGACATAAGGACAACATACATGAAACTTTGATGTGGGGTTAGGTTTTACATGGATCGCAGAATCCTTTCTTAAACATAAAGCGAGCAACCATACCAAATAAAAGTAGCAAAATACAACCATCACCCATCAGCGTCTTCCATAATTTAGCGCTTCAAAATAAGCAAAATAAGCAAGGGCTATAAGCTCCTCGAGCTAAACCTCCTCATGTCCATCATAGTGAAGACGATGTTGTTGCACTACTTGTGGTGGCTCGTCTACAGTTGTACAGATGGCCATCACACGACGTTGGTGCTGGATAATTGACAAGCGGAAACGTTGGGTATTCGACCGAATGGCGTAGGCGGGCTCGGGCAACTCCTCATCCGGTGCAAGTATGGGATCCTCCCCGTATAATAGCTCCCATGTGAAGAATCCTTGGCCATCCAACGGGGCGATGTTGCCGTCAAGCATCGCTATCCTTCGACGTGCTTCAAAAGCTTGGGAGACAAATGATGGATATATCCATCGAGTGACCTTACCAAACCATGAGATGAAGATGGGGAGTGATGAAATCCATGTTTGGCACAAGGTAGGCATTGCTTTCACTGTTTCCCAGTTGTGAGGGAAAATAGTAGAACATGTCCTCCATCTTGGGAAGTCCGTGACAGAGGCAAGACGTAGGCCGCATCGTTGAGCGACATGAGAGCGCTCAATCCTCCCCATTTGTAGCATAGGGGTTGATCGCCAAGGAGCCATACCTAGATAAGCACCTCTGTAAGGTTCTCAGTGGACGTTGCACTGGAGGGTTGATCGTGCGAAAATAGCACACCCGCAAGTGCACGGGTTGCCACTGAAATAGCGGCGAGTGTCGTGTTCTCCACAGGGACTAGACTGAGGCTACCGGTGCTCGGCTAAAGCTAGGTCTAACAAAACAGGGGAGAAAACTAAACCTAAAACGACTACCGAACAAACTTTAACTCGCAGAGTCCAAACGACGAACACACTAAACAGACGAACAAACAAGGGACGACAGGACGAACGACCGCACGAATGAACGTCGTACGACCGAACAAACAAAACGACGACTAACTACACAAACGACTCACGAACGACACGACGACTAAACGGACGAACACGACTACCAATCGACGATCTAACTAACTACCGACCGCAAGACGGCAAGAGGTAGTCGAGAAGCACGGAGGAGTCGAGAGAGAGAGAGCGAGGAGAAAGCGATCGACGGCTAAGTAGAGCGGCGACGAAAACACGACAAACACGTGACTACGACAAATGACGCATACGACTTAACTATCGACGGACCGTAGAGAGAAGAAAAGAGAGAGACGAGAAGCACTAGGTGGGTCGAGACAGCATGGGAAAGGGAAACGGTAGCCGATTCGCTAAGTCGCGCTAGACAACACACGAACATAGGCATATACTAACAATGATAACAGGACAAGCACATGACATTGATTAACAGGAAGCACACACACTGACCACAAGCAAAGACTAATTGATCACAAATAATACTACTGAAAATACTACTAACTAAACACGAATTGCACAGTTACCATAGAGCATATATCACAATGACAAAACAGAGCACAATAACATCTCCACTGATCTCATGCTCACATCACAGATCACAAGCACAGTGCAATAACGAGTAACAGTAAGAACAATTCACAACCACAGGAAAATTAGTGCATCATGAAGCTTCAATTAACAGAGCATTACTAACAATCCAGTGAATCAACACTTGAGACTAGCAATTAGAAAATGGAGATGAAATAGAGATAACCAAAGAAGATGTAGCAGAGGAACAGCGTCGGCGGTGGAGAGGTGACTAAGAGCCAGAGCTCGTGTCGGTGGAGAACTCGTCGCCGTAGAAGTCCCAGTCGCCGAGGTTGGTGCCGATGAAGATCGGCGGTGATGGCGTAGGGGCGTCACACTGCTTGAGGGAGAGGGGCGATGTAGGAGAAGAGGCGCGGTGGTGAGGTCGTCGGTGAAGCCGAGGCGGCTAGCGGCGCCGATGCGGTGGGCGGAGAGGAGGCGAAGAGAGGCGGCGGTTGAGAGATTGAGGCGGCGGATCCGGGGCAAAGAGGAGGCGCAGAAGATGGCGCAGAGGGGAGAGTTGCCGGAGGGAGTTGGCTGCGGTGGGTGACAATAGAGCGGCGGCACACGGGAGGAGGCGCGGCTGCCGGAGTAGAGGTGGCGGCGCTTGGTGTTGTAGAAGGAGGAGGGCAAGCAAGAGAGAGGCGGCGGAGAAATGATGGTGAAGAGAGAGGCGGCGCGGAGAAGAAGGCGGTGGAGTAGGGTGGAGAAGGGGAGAGGAGATGGAGGGTCGGCGGAGAATCTCGAGAGGCAGGGCGGCGCTGTTTGGTGGGAGACGTCGGCGTGGTGGAGCAGTGAGGCGGCCGGAGGCGGAGAAAGAAGGGGCGGCACCGAGGTGGTGCGGTGAAGAGAAGGAAGGCGGCGGAGACCGGAGGGTGAGCGGCCGAGTGAGGGTGGAGAGGCGGCCGAGTGAGGGGGAGATGTGGCGCGCAGGTGGAGCAGTAAGGCGGCGGAAGGAGGAGACGGCCGGCGAGGTAAGGCCCGGCCCTCGCCGGCGCCGGTGGAGAAGATAGGGGAGGAAGGAGGAGAAGCCAATTTGGGGCAATGGAGAAGAAGAACCGGGCTCAAGCCCTTCCCTGGCGGTGGCTAGGGCTTTGGAGGAAGATTGGGGATTTTTGATGATTTGCGATTTAGCCCTCCAAGTTTTCAGGATTTACAATGAAGTCCTTCTCCAATCTGATTTCTTCTGTTCTGGCCCTTCCGGAGCTCCGTTTTCAGCGCGGAAAAATCCCACGCGTTCGTGACGATGCGTACAACTGTATGGAGCAGCCCTAGAATGCCGAATTTGTCGTTTATGCGCCTCGATCACGCCGGCCTGCAGAAAAATATAGAAAATGTAAAATAGTCCATTTTGAGCAATTAAGTATGGGAAAAGTATGTAAATGATGATAAATGGTCCCAAAAGGCGAAAAATGTGAGGGTAAAATGACAGCAAAATATATGCAAAAATGACGCATGTCAAGGGTGTGCTAAAAATAGTGTACACCAGTGCACGGGTGAAGTGAGCACGCTGCATTATCACCCATAGGTTGTGCTGCAATGTGCCCTTCTCGAATGCACTAGTCTGATATTGCGATAGCCAATGGGTACGCACCCACAAATTTTTAAGCGAAGTGGGGTTAGTGATCATTTTTACCAAGAAAAATGAGAGGCTAGGAAAAGAAATGATGCTAGGAAAATAAAAGGGTGTAGCAATGTGTTGCACTAATGTTTCTAAGGTTCCGTTTTAGTGAATAAAATGTTGTCAAAACCTTTCATTTTTAGAAGGACACTTTTCTTTCTAGCAAAAGCTCAAAAGTATTCCAACATTTGTTTCTAGCACAAAGATTTTGAGTGCGATAGAGGATGGGTTTGGATGAGTATGTATAGGGGAGGGAGAGGCGAGAGTGGGAAATTTTTTGGCGGAATGGGCGTGGGGACGAAGAGGTGGAGCTACAATCCGTGGGGTAGGGGTTGATGGGTTTCTATTGGTTGGGATTAGGTTGGGGAGGATCGACGGGCCCAGCGATCAGGGATACATAATTATCAGATGGTGTGAACCACAAACCATTTGTGACACGTAATTATCACAGGCAATTTGAACCACAGAATATCTGTGATTCACAATTATTGAAGACAATATATATATACCAGTGCAATGTAAACAACTAGTCTCAAAAGATAAAATAGCAAAGTTTTATATAGCTTATATATGCTCTTTTGAAAGCTTTCGGTCAGATCTACAACTTTGCAGTTGAGGCAAACCCCAATTCCGAACAGAAGATAAAAATTTTTGGTAAAAACATAAACCAAAAATTTGAGGGTGACTGGTGTAGGCCGGTCATTGTTTTGGATCAAGCTCGTCGTTAGCTTTCTAACGAGCACAAGAACATCGAAAATAGACACCGTATGCAAAAGTTATGCCCATTTTCCTAAAGGTGTCGCGAAATGAAATCCTACTCGGACTCGGGTGGGAGATTATGAAATTTCAGAGGATTCCGAAGCAGGAAACAAATTACAAACAGTTTAATACAAACCATCTGTGATAACTTCATTATCACAGATGGTTCTCGGTAAGAACCATCTGTGATACTTCACAAACAATTTTCACTATGAACCGTCTGTGATATTATCTCTTCGCAGACAGTTCTTTGCACTGGCAGCAACACAGACGGTTCCTCAATCTAAATCATCTATGATTGCATTTAACACTAATGGTTTTCGTGAACCATCTATGATGAAACGTTTAATATAAGCCTTTTTGTAGTAGTGAGCAGATCTACAAGGTTAGCTGACCAATCTTGGATGGTCTCTTCTCTACAGTAGTTTTCTACGCTAAACACTCTGCATATTAGATTACCTGCTTAGAACTTGAACATATAACCTTTGTTCTTTTTCTTGAGGGAAACATGCCTCCCCTGCAGTTCAAGTCCCTACTGCGGCAATATGATGAAATAAAGCAGGAGAGCGTGACTTAGGGAAGCACATGTCCTGTTCTTAGATCTTGTAAAAGCTTGTTATCTTTTCCTTACAGAAGATGGCCTCAATTCTTGCTAAACCTTACTTTATCTGTGAAATTCCTATCCATCTCAAGCGTTCTACAATTAAAGTATTAACAAGTTTGAAAAATTTGATGTCTTTTGGTGCATTTGTTTGGTCCTACAAATTTAGAAGTTGCAATTGTGTTGTCTATGTTATTTGTAGAAACCATATTTATTTGTGCCCTGTTTTCATTCACTAGTGTTGTATACTAATGTTAATTTCTTTGTGTTGTATACACACTCGAGCAGGAGACATAAGAACATGGAAGTCCATATTGTGCGTGCAGCTAGAAAGATGGGAAAATGGAAGACCATTGAGATGTGCAAATACTAGTATGTGTGAATAATGATATGTGCTTCACCTGTATGAATGGAAGATAATGTGACTATGGCCCGATCTTCCGTAAGGTACTGATAAGTCGATTGTAGAGAACTCGACGTTGATGATCCAAAGGCTCCGACCAAAACAGATCAAACCCCTCGCAATCAGTACACCACTGCTCCGTTGGTTATCAACCGTGCCGAACGCGGTTGACCTCGCCAAGAAGGCTATCTCCTGCAAGCAAATCGAGAATACAAGCAAGAGAGTTCAAGATGCAATCGGAATTGTATTGCGAATAAAGATTAAGTTCACAAGTTGGGGTTCGTCAATAGAATGTACAGTGAAACTGCTAAGTAGAATAATATTAAGAAAACCCAGAAAAACTAAAGGGGGGCGACCTCCTTAAATAGGGAAGGGAGAAGCCGCACTTATCTAATGAAAAGGGGTGCAGTACTATTCATAGTTACTGTTCACACGGCCATGGTACTGTTCATGTGGACAGTACTAGCCCAAATAGCCTAAGTTACAAGGGCCTCGGCCCACATTGACTCGGACTGGAAAAGTGACATAATTTGTTTCATAGTTTCTGATTTGTTCAGATGGAGTTTGGAGGTGAGACTAGATCCATCTGAATGTAGACTCCAAGAGCTTTCCAACGAGTACTCACAAGCCCCAAGAAGCCTTCTGGATCAAAAGTTATGCACATTTGAAGTTGGTCTGTCAAGCTGAATCCAAATTGGTCTGGAGGCCGAATTGGATTCCAAAACCTGTCCAACTTGAACCCTTGCTTCAATTGGTTCCAAAGTGATGTGGTGCTACAAATATATATATTTTCATCATTAGGTAGCATCATATTCTCATTTAAAATGTGTTGAAGTTGAAGAAACGAATTCACCTTTAGTTCAATCTTGATATTGGCCGCTATGGTCGTATGTGTTGGTGGTGTGGTCACATCATCCTCCCCTTCTTGACAGAAAACCATCCTCGGTTTTAACATAGGTGTAGTGTCACGTATTGCATGATTTTGATCATAAATCTTGATATATGATAACAAACGCAACAAACTCTCATTATGTAATATCATAAGTTCTTTATCAAATAAAGTAAAGTCTCTTTGAAACAAGTTCACCTCATAATTTAAGTGATGTGCAGGAGCTCTTGTAATTGGAACAAGTATAGCAAATATGGTTGTATCCATAGGGTACATGTTCTTATCATCCTCCCCTTCTTGCAAACAAAGCCGTCCTCGGCTTTTGATAAGCCGAAAATATGGTAACAAAGAAGCCAAGGTGTATGCATGGTATATGTATATGTCATCCGTTTTAACTATTCTTCGTTGTTGCACAATTAATGTTATAAAATAGCAGCGATCATAAAAGTTCATTGTATTATTATCCCAAGAGTAATCATATATGTTAATGAGCAATTCAAAATTTCTCACACAATAATTATTGCAACTTGTTTTGCAAATGTAAGTGAAGCATTTATGCAATTCAAATCTGTGAAGTTCTAAACTTGTAGTGGTGGCACATATGGGTAAATACTAGTCTGTGTGAATAATGATATGTGCTTCACCTGTATGAATGGAAGATTAGTTAGCTCCTTTGGGGGCGGCTGGGACAGCACTTCGTCTTCCACACGATGATTTTGTTCAGCTTGCAATGCACCTTGAGGAGCACTGGTTTGCCACGAAGTTGGTGCACTCGAGGACAAGTGAATTGGTTAGGTTGTGGAGGATTGGTTGCTTTACCTCCTGGTTGCCGAGAACCAGAGACCTCACCACTTGCTATGATTTGATTCATGGAACGTGTTGCAGACATCCTGTCCATACAATATGAATTTTAACAATTTGCATGAAAGACAAGAGGGAATGAGCACAACGAAATGTGACAATTTGTGACAAAAGGACAACATACATGAAACTTTGATGTGGGTTTAGGTTTTACATGGATCACAGAATCCTTTCTTGAACATAAAGCGAGCAACCATACAAAATAAAAGTAGCAAAATACAACCATCACCCATCAGCGTCTTCCATAATTTAGCGCTTCAAAATAAGCAAATTAATTGCGGGCTATAAGCTCCTCGAGCTAAAATTCCTCACGTCCATCATAGTGAAGACGATGTTGTTGCACTACTTGTGGTGGCTCGTCTACAGCTGTGGGATGGCCATCACACGACGATGGTGCTTGATAATTGACATGCGGGAATGTTGGGTAGTCGACTGAATGGCGTAGGCGGGCTCGGGCAACTCCTCATCCGGTGCAAGTATGGGATCCTCCCCGTATAATAGCTCCCATGTGAAGAATCCTTGGCCATCCAACGGGGTGATGTTGCCGTCAAGCATCGCTATCCTTCGACGTGCTTCAAAAGCTCAGGAGACAAATGATGGATATATGTATCGAGTGACCTTACCAAACCATGAGATGGAGATGGGGAGTGATGAAACCCATGTTTGGGACAAGGTAGGCATTGGTCTCACTGTTTCCCAGTTGTGAGGGAAAATAGTAGAACATAGGCCGCATCGTTGAGCGACATGAGAGCGAAATAAATGTTGCACTAATGTTTCCACAATATTTTACTAGTTTCTAAGGTTCTGTTTTAGTGAATAAAATGTAGACAAAACCTTTTATTTTTAGAAGGACACTTTTCTTTCCAGCAAAAGCTCAAAAGTATTCCAACATTTATTTCTAGCACAAAGAGGTTATACTTGCATTTGTGGGTTGTTACATTAATTAGTGTAGTTTCAAATAATGATTTTCAGTGCAAATTTCCCTGCGTCACATTCTGGACTATTTTTTTCAGATTCCAATTTTAATTCTATTTGCTACATTGTATCTATGATGATACCAAAATACTAGCAGTGAAGGACTGTGGATGGAAAGGAAACACTATGGATGCATGCATTCCATGATTGAAGCACAACCATAGGAGAAAGGGTCAATGAACCTCCCTAAAAGAGGATTCCGCTATTAATAACACATGCTGTATGGCTAGAATAGAAGAACTTGTTCTATATAAATTGGTCAAAATCCAACACCTCCCTTCACGTAAAGATGTGGAGCATGACTAAATCCATCCATTTCAATTGCGGTGCCAACACAGGCCGAGTAACAGAGATCATGGCTGTTCTCCTCCTTGTGGTTATCCTCGCTGCCACCTTCACCACATCCACGTGTGCAGCTAGCAACACAAAGCCACCATCAGTTGTGGATTCCAAGCAGCCATCCGCCGCCGCGGTGGAGTTCCTCCGTGTTCGCTGCAACACCGTGGAGGAGGTATTTAAGAACCACTGCTATAACTCTCTCCTCCCACATGCAGACTCCTTCTACGGTAGCGATGTCAAGCTTGCCTACACTGCCACCGCCATCCTGGTTGACCGGCTTCAAGCCTCGGTAAGAGAGATGCGCCACGCCAACAAAGACGGGCAAAGACCCGATGATTGGTCGGCGAAACGGGTGCCTTCAGTTGTTCGAAGAAGCCACCGATGGCGATAGAGAGGCGTTGGCCAGCCTCCGCCACCTTGAGGCTATGAGCAACGGTGGGAAGCTGAGCGGGCGAGACCTAGAGGATGTAAATAATTGGATCGATAAGGTGCAGATGAAGGTCAGCGAGTGCTCTATGGATCTGGTTGCAATTGAGGCGGAGCTACCTGTGACGCTCAAAGTGCAAGTTGACCTGTATGTCGCAATCCCTCTCTTCAAAGCCATACTAAAGTGAACGAACACAGCCACTTTAGCCGATTGGTTTTGGTATTCTTGTTGCCCAGAATGCATTTTTCCAACTTGTGTCAGGGAAAGTAAGCCATGTATGTTTTATTTTGGCATTTATGACTCATGTAATTTGTAAGCAACTATGCTTAATGTTTCTTTACATATTATGATCTTATTATTTTATCTGACCTTAAATATATAAGGATGAGTAGAACAAGCAACAAGATCACGCCTACGCAGCAGATGTGTCTGTTTGTTGCCGAAATTCGCTACAAACATGTAAATTAAAATGGGCAGCATATCCAGCGAAATCTCGCTTAACAGTGCCTAACAATTTTCCGTAAATCAGGAAGCGGATTAGGAAGAATTCATAGCATATCTAAATGTCTAATTTTAAAATAGGCGTATAGCCTTTTTCGGAAGATTGATTGGTGGTACACGTATTTGCACATAATATGCATTTCTGGATCGTTATTCTTCCACATGCAATCACCTCACAACAAAATAGATGTTTCTACACATATATCTATGGTGGTGCCCTTGGAAATCATCCTCTTGAGAGACGTACATTGTTGTCACTTGTCACATCCCAAAATTTGGCTTTTTGAAAAATTTAAATTCAAATTAATTATTTTAAGGTAATTGGATTTTACTTGGCTTTTATTTGCCTTTCTGGATTTTTCTGGAATTTAAAAACTATTTTTAGAGCTTAAAAAGTAATTCAAAATATGAAAATTAAATATCAACAGTAGTTGGAAATAATTTTATTTAGTCCAAAATATGTCCAGGAGCTTCTGTGAATTTTTCTGGAATTTTTGGAGGTATTTTCATATTTTTCTGAGGCCTAAATAAATTTCTAGCATTTTCTGAAATTAAAAATCATTAAAAATCTCTCCCTTTTCCTCCGGCCGACGCGTGGACGGCTCAGATCCGCCCACGTCGCCGCTCGGCCGATCCGGCCCGCTTTTCCCCCTTCTCCCTCCGCTAAGCGGGCCCCGGCCTGTCAGCCTCCCGCGTCTTCCCCCTCATTCCCTCTCGCCTGGGCCCATTGCCGACCACCGCGTTCGCATCCCGCCATCCCCTCCTCTTTGGGCGACGCGTGTACAGCTCGCCTCATCTCGGCCGTCCCCGCTTCGCCCGCTCGCGGACGCCCGATCCGCCTCTGGGTCGCGTGGCAGCCATCCGCGCCGCCCGCCCGCTCCCTTCTCTCTCTCACTGCACGCGGGGCCCGCCTGTCGGATCCGTCGTCCCCGCGGAGCCGCCCCTTTCCTTTCTTTCCCCCCCTCTTTCCTTTCTCGCCGGCCGACCGTACCCGAGCCGAATCCGGCCCTTTCCTCTCTTCTTTCTCCGGTTTGGAAGCCGGGACGCCGCCGCGACCGAATCCCCGATCTTCCGGGCTCCCCTTCCATCGGCGCCCCCTCTTTCCTGTTTCTCCCCCTTTCCTTCCTTTTTCCGGCCGACACACCGGCGAGCAATTGCGCGCCCGTGTCCCCTCCTCCGCCCCTATAAATAGCTCCCTCGGCTCCGCCTCCTCCCGCACCAACTCCCAGAGCACTCCACCTCTCCCTAAGCCCGAGCGCCGTCGCACCATGAAGTTCCCGTCGCGCCACGTGAGGTACTCCGGCGAGCCTTCGCCGCCGCCTCGGTCATCCCCGGAGCCCGCCGTCACTTTCCCGAGCTCCCTCTCGCCCGTGCGATCCTCCCCGACACCTCAGCCGCCCCTCCCCGTCGCCGGAGCGCCGTCACACCGGAGGACCCGAGCCAGCTCCGCCCTCCCTCGTCGCCGGCCACCTCCGCCCGTCCCCGAGCCCTGCCAACCCCTCCGTTGGATTCGTCTCCGCTCCGGGTTTGCATTTCACGCGTCACCGAACCCTCCGCCACTCCTCGCCGCCGACGACCCGCCCGCCACCTTCCCGGCCTTCCCCTCGCAGTAACTCAAAAGGTTTGATTGCCCTATATGGGTAGGCAAAGCCTCCCCCTCCCCTCTGGTTAGCAGCGCACTCCCTCGACTCCCCGGTGCGCGTTCGAGCCCTCGGCTCCGCGCGCTGGGTTGAGTTTTTCGTTATTATTCCGCACTGACAAGTGGGTCCCACCCGTCGGCCGGCCGATCGTGCGGGCCATCGTCGCAGGCCCCACCCGCCTGTGTCAGCATCTGACAAGTGGGTCCAGATCCCAGTGGGTCCCATGTGTCGGAGGCTGAGCCGTGGGCTCACTGTCCAGTGGGTCCCACATGTCAGTGACCGCCAGTGGATACTGTTCAGTGGGCCCCACCTGTCAGGCTCTCAGAATTAAAATAAAAGATTAAAATTTGATATTCCAGTGGGTCCCACCTGTCAGAAATTTCCGAATTTCTAGATTTATTCAAATCTGAGATTTTCAAATGAGCATAACTTTCTCATTTTAACTCCAATTCCAGCCATTCAAATTTCTAAATTCATCTAAAATCATAATCTATCCAACTATGGCCTCTGTTGAATTTTTGGATTTTATTTGAATTTTTGTTTGTATTTATTTGTTTTGTTGCCTCGTCTTTCCTCGCGTAGATTCCAACGTTGTCGACGAACCCTCTTCACAGCAGCAAGAAGACCCCGAAACCCTGCAAGAAGGCAAGTCTCCTTTGATCATTTTTGAGCCTATGCTTTTGAAATGTTTTTAAAATATTTTAAATATTGTGCATTGCTATTTACTTAAAGTCACTAGTTCAAGTCTTTAGGAATTAGTTATTCCAACTTTGTTATGCCCTCATTTGACATTGATTGCCATGTACCTTGTCACCCTAGAACTTCCTTTGTCTCAATAATGAGATTGCTATTAACCTTGTGAATAGTAGATGGGTAGCTTAATGCTTAGTCTTGCTATCTAATAACTTTGGAAAATCTTGAAAATGGGAAATTATGTTTTATTATTAAATCCTGGTGTTTGAAAGTGAAGTGGCAATTGGAGTTGTCACTGTGATTTTGAAATAAAATAAAAATGTGAAAGTTGGTTTAGATTAGGTGGATGGTCGTTTGGGTTGGTGCAAGAAGCACGAGAACTTGTTAAGTGTATGTTCCACCCTAGTCAATTAAGGACCGACGCTTGTGTTTGTCCAAACCGAGCAAAACAGTGCAACCACAAGTCTATATGGGTACGACCTAGCTAACTAACCTATAAAGGTGTAGTTTAGATATCACCAGTGGTGTATTGAGTGCCGGGTGTCTTGGTTACTCATAGTGAGGGACAGGTTCATGTACTCATATGGCGCAAGAGGGGGCTTCAGATTGGGCGGATTTAACCCTTCTGCGGTGAAACCTCAGCGGGTGGTATCTAGCTATACTGGAGTAGGTGAAAGGCTTTGTGATATTTTATCTGGGTCTCATGCCAAAGGAAGCATGTTGACTATTAAGATAATTTATCTCTTGTGGGTAAAGTGTACAAACTCTGCAGAGTGTAAAACTATTCGAATAGCCGTGCCCACGGTCAAGGGCGGGCAAGGAATGCATTCACATGGTAGATTTCTGGTTTTGTTTTAAACTCAAAAGTTTGTATTCCGAGGGTGGAGGGAACTCTCGGAAGGGAATCCTGGCGGATGGAGCCAGAGAGGGTGGATGGAACCCGCAGTTTAAAACTTGACCAATGGTAATTGGTTAGCTAGTGTTGGTAGATGGAACCTTCACTAGAAAGTTAATTCTGTTAAAACATTTACTTCATTAAAATGTTGCCTTCGAAAATAACTAGTAGTAATTGAGATTTCAAATATTGCTTTGTGCAAAAGAAACATATGGCCCTCCTTTGTTAAGCCTTGCATCTATGCATTTTTCCCAAGACTTGCGGAGTACTTTATGTACTCACATGCTACACTTAAAAATAAAATCTCAGAGGAAGTTGAAGCTCAAGAAGGTGACTACGACTACTGCTTCGCGTGTGGCTGTGATGGATTCTTCCCGGAGGACTAGGTCACGCTTCCCCAGTCAATTGCCTGTGGCGAATTGATGGGTCATCCTCGAGTTTTATTTGCTTCCACTCTATTTCTTGTGTGCGAGGTCTTAAACCTCCTTTGTAATAATGAGACCCGGTGGTCAGTACTCTTAATTATTGTAATAAATCGTTGATGGTGATGTTTTCCATTCTGTTTGACTGTGTGCACTAGCTTTGATCTGGGACTAGTGCTGTAATACACAGAGGGTCCGGGTTTGATAATCCGGAGGCCCGACAGAGATGGTATCAGAGCCAATTTGACTGTAGGACGTGACCTAGATTAGGAATGGCAAACCATAAGGACTTATATTTATAAAAAGAGTATATTAAAAATGTGTAAGCTTCTTTGCTTCTACTCTCTTCCTACTTAGAATCTCGTTCTTGTCTCCAACTCCATTTGTTAAAACTTTTTACTGACCTTTTCCTTCACTCAACTTTGTAGATGGCTGGTTCATCCTCCGCTGCCCCGTGGGACTACTACTCACATGGAGAGGATTTGGAGCATTCGCTAGCCTTCTCCGGCGGTGATGCAGATTATGCAGAGTACCGTCACCGCCCATCTTCGGGGGTCGGAAGACGCGGATCCTGGATCGAGACTCTTGGACGATGGAGGTATTCCTGTATGCACGGGAAGAGGAATTCAAGTCCCACACCTACCCCATCAAGCACCCTCGGTCCCGCTGTTTCGACGCTGTCCAGGACGCAGCACGCCTCGCCATTGACGAGTTGTGCCACCTGCACAAAGATGCTGTACATCAGTCCCCTTTTTGCTTCTTCATCAACCCTCGCCCAGGACAGAGGTATCCAGATCCCTTTGATATTCCAGCTGACGATCCTCGACTGTCACATCAGGTGCAGCTCACCCAGGCGATGGCCGTCACTTATGCTAGAGCTCAGGAGGAGATTGGACAACTTCGGATGCTTCTCACTTCCAGCTACCAGCATTCCGACACGCTTCGCACACAGCTTCTCCAGAGCCAGGCAGCTGAGTTTGAGTTGGGACGTCTCCGGGCCGCAGCCGACTACGCGTCGTCTTCACCCGTAGTTGATTACACGCCGTCTTCCCCAGTACCAGCCGTCATCCCCAACAACCCGGCCCCAGCTCGACTTTCAGGACTCCACATCAGACTTACAGCACGCAAGAAGGTGCGACGCCCCAGTCCGCCACCTGTCATTACTCTCAAGAAGCGCAAGCCTTCTCCTTCCCGTTCTCGGTCGACTGCCTCCAGTCGTAATCGTGCCTCGGCCGAGTGTGACTGTTCACGTCACCACGTGAGAGAACGCCAGGAAGACCCGGAGGAGCATCCAGAAGAGGACCCGGAAGAGGACCCTGAGGAACGCGTCTTTGGAGAGGATTAGTAGTCTTTTGAGTCCGTAGTACCCAAATAAAATATCCGCGTCCTTAGAACGCTTATTGTTATGTTTTGGTGTGCTAGATGGACTACTGTGCCTATGTGCACTTGTGGTACAGCCATCCTTGGAGTTATCTTGATTTTAATAAAAGTTTTTCCCTAAGTGGTTGCTAGTTCTTTCTTGTGTGTTGGCTTGGGATGTGGTTTAGTTCCCCTAATCTCTTACCTTTGCTATTTCCCTCTTACCTTCTGCTAACCTAAACCGCTTCAGATGGTGAACACGAGGAGCAACCCTGGCAGCAGCCGTGACGCCAACAACCAGCCGGAGGACAACATTCCACCACCTCCCGCTCAGGCCCCCAACTTGGAGCAAATGATGGCTATGCAGCTGCAGTTACTTCAAGCTCTCGCCCAGAACCAAGTGCAGCCAGCCCAGCAGGCACCCAACCAGGCACCCCAGTCTAAATTGGGGGAATTCATGAGGACAAGGCCTCCCACTTTTGCTGGATCAGTGGATCCCCTGGAGGCAGATGATTGGATCAAGGATGTGGAAAGAAAATTGGTCCTAGCTCAGTGCAACGATAATGAAAAGGTGCTGTATCGCTCACCACTCAAGGGAATGGCTGCCAACCTGGTGGGAAAACTACCGTCGCCCATCAAAATGCACAAGCCATCACTTGGGAGGAGTTTGTCGAAGCTTTCAAGACTTGCCCATATTCCTACGGAATAATGGAAATGAAGAAGAGAGAATTCTACCAACTACAACAGGGAAACCTCAGTGTTTCGAATACCTAAACAAGTTCACCCAACTGTCCAGGTATGCATCTGAAGAGGTCACCTCAGAGGCGACCAAGATTTGGAGGTTCACGCAGGGACTTGACCCCAATCTCAAGGTGCAGCTGGTATCCAATGACTTCCCAACCTTTCAGCACCTAGTGAACAAGGCCTTTGTCCAAGAAGATGCTCAGCGCCAGCTGTACGAAAATCGGAAGAGGAAGTTTCAAGCACAGCAAGGAGCAAGCAGCTCTCGATTCCGCCCCAACGCACCTCACTATCATAAGCTCTCAGAGTCAAGCATGCCAAGGACTCCCTTTTCAGGACCCCGCCCAAATCCACAAACTCCCCGGGCAAACAATGGTGGCCAACCCCCGCAGAACAAGACTTCAGCAGCAGGAGTGCAGTGCTTTAACTGCAAGAACATGGGGCACTATGCCAAGAATCGTCCCGTAAACGCCCAAAGAATGACTCCAGTTCGTTTCAATCTGGGGACTACGCCAGCAAGAGCTCCGACTGCAGGTCAAGGCCGTGGGGCACCACAAACCCCAAGGACTCCACAAGTGGTGAGCAGAGGGCATCTCAACCATGTGACCGCGGAAGCAGCCCAGGATGCACCTGACGTAGTTCTGGGTAAGTTTCTTGTCAACTCAGTAATTGCATCAGCATTATTTGATTCTGGAGCTTCGCATTCTTTTGTGTCAAAAGATGTGGTTGAAAGGTATAATTGGGATGTGAGTAAACTACAGAACCCCATGCTAGTCCAGTCCCCTGGAAAGGAAATGAGGACTAACACAGTTTGCCTTGACGCAACTGTGGATATAAATGGAGTTAAGTTCTTAGCAAATCTTATTATAATAGACTCCAAGGGTTTAGATGTAATACTTGGAATGGATTGGTTAACCAAGTATAAAGGGCAGATAGATTGTGCTGATCGAGCTGTTACAATCACTAACTCTGATGGGATTCAAGTAAGGTATAAGTCAAACTCCCCTACCCAGAGCAGGTGTAGTTTGAACAGTGTAAAGGGAGTGACTCTGGAAAAAGTACCTATAGTGAGTGAGTACCCAGATGTATTCCCTGAAGATTTGCCCGGAATGCCGCCAGACAGGGAAGTAGAGTTTGTCATCAACCTAGTACCTGGAACAGCTCCAATTTCCAAGAGACCTTATCGGATGTCTGCAAATGATTTGGCGGAAGTTAAGAAACAAATTGAAGAGCTGCAGGATAAAGGATTTGTAAGGCCAAGCTCGTCACCTTGGGGAGCACCAGTACTGTTAGTGAAGAAGAAGGACGGAAGTCTTCGCATGTGTGTGGACTATCGATCCTTGAATGATGTGACGATTAAGAACAAGTACCCTTTACCCAGAATAGATGATCTGTTTGATCAGTTGAAAGGATCATGTGTATTTTCTAAGATTGATCTTCGATCAGGATATCATCAATTGAAGTTAAGACCAGAGGACATACCCAAGACCGCATTTGCCACCCGTTATGGATTGTATGAGTATACAGTGATGTCTTTCGGTCTAACCAATGCCCCAGCATACTTCATGAATCTGATGAATAAGGTGTTCATGGAATATTTGGATAAGTTTGTGGTTGTATTCATCGATGATATTTTGATATATTCCAAGAATGAGGAAGAACATGCCGAACATTTGAGGATAGTTTTGGAAAAGCTCAGAGAAAATCAGTTGTATGCCAAGTTTAGTAAGTGTGAGTTTTGGTTAAAGAAAGTAGCTTTCTTGGGCCATGTGATTTCGGCAGGAGGAGTATCCGTAGACCCGGAGAAAGTTAATGATGTGCTCAATTGGACACAACCAAAGTCAGTATCCGAGATCAGAAGTTTTCTTGGATTGGCTGGTTACTATCGTCGATTTATTGAAGGTTTCTCCAAGCTCGCAAGACCTCTCACCCGATTCGCTGAAGAAGGAAAAGAAGTTTGAATGGAGTAAACCATGCGAGGATAGTTTCAAGAGCTGAAGAAGAGGTTAACTTCTGCACCTGTTGACGCTTCCGACATTAGGAAGGATTTCAAGTCTTCGTGATGCGTCAAGGCGGGGACTAGGGCGTATCTTGATGCAAGAAAGAAAGGTAGTAGCATATGCCTCAAGGCAGCTGCGACCCCATGAAGGAAATTACCCAACGCATGATTTAGAGCTTGCTGCCGTAGTGCATGCACTGAAAATATGGAGGCATTACTTGATTGGTAATCGTTGTGAAATTTACACGGATCACAAGAGTTTGAAATATATATTCACTCAACCCGATCTCAACATGAGGCAAAGGAGATGGCTTGAGTTAATAAAGGATTATGATATTGGAATACATTATCACCCAGAAAGGCTAATGTGGTAGCAGATGCCTTGAGCGAGAAAGAGTTATTGTGCCAAGTGTGGATTAAGGACAAGATGCCCGCCTCTTCAAGAAGAGTTCCAATGGCTCAACCTAGAAGTAGTGGAGGAAGGATTTCTAGCCACTTTGGAAGTTCAACCCACCTTAGAAGATCAAATCAGAGCAGCTCAAAAGGAGGACAAGTATGTCCAGGAGATCAAGGATAATATGAAGAAAGGAAAAGCTTCGGGATTTTCAGAGGATGAAGAAGGTACCCTTTGGTTTGGGAAAAGGATTATTGTACCTGAAAAGAAAGAGGTAAAGGAGTTAATATTAAAGGAAGCCCATGAATCTGGATATTCAATTCACCCTGGGAGCACCAAGATGTACCAAGATCTCAAGGAAAGGTATTGGTGGTCAAGTATGAAACGAGAAATTGCAGAATACGTAGCCTTGTGCGATGTATGCCAACGGATTAAAGCTGAACACCAGAGACCTGCGGGACTTCTGCAGCCATTGCAGATCCCTGAGTGGAAATGGGAAGAAATTGGTATGGATTTTATAACTGGATTACCAAGAACCAAAACAGGGCACGATTCAATTTGGGTTATAGTGGATCGTTTGACAAAAGTCGCCCATTTCATTCCAGTAAAGACCACATACTCCGGGGATAGACTTGCAGAGTTGTACATGTCAAGAATTGTGTGCTTGCATGGGATCCCAAAGAAGATAGTGTCCGATCGAGGAACCCAGTTCACTTCGAGATTTTGGCAAAAGCTACATGAACTTTTGGGCACAAACTTAAACTTCAGTACAACTTATCATCCACAGACAGATGATCAAACAGAAAGAGTAAATCAAATCCTGGAAGACATGTTGAGAGCTTGTGTACTGGCAAACAAGAGTAATTGGGATCAGAGTTTGCCCTATGCAGAGTTCTCCTACAACAATAGTTATCAATCCAGTTTGCAAATGTCTCCCTTTGAAGCCCTATACGGCAGAAAGTGCAGGACTCCATTGTATTGGAAAGAAACAGGAGAAGGACAAGTGTTTGGACCAGATGTGCTGAAGCAAGCAGAAGAACAGGTTTGTCTAATCCAAGACAGATTAAAAACAGACAAACTGCATGTAAGAGCTATGCGGACAATCGCCGAGAAGCTTAGAATTGTACACTGGGATCATGTTTATTTGAAGGTGTCACCTCTCAAAGGAATGAGACGTTTTGGAGTCAGTGGAAAGCTAGCTCCCAGATTCATTGGACCTTTTCCTGTTGTGGCGAAACGAGGAGAAGTGGCTTACCAGTTGGAGCTTCCACCACAACTGTCAAAGGTGCATGACGTCTTTCATGTGTCTCAACTAAGAAAGTGTCTCAGAGTTCCAGAAGAGCAGATGCCTCTAGATGAAATAAACGTGAAGGAGGACCTCACCTATCCAGAATATCCAGTCAAGATATTGGAAAGCAGAGCGCCGTCACGCGTGCAGCAAGGTTATCAAGTTTCGTAAAGTGCGTGGAGCAACCATTCAGAATCGGAAGCAACTTGGGAGCGTGAAGAGGATCTAAAAGAAGAGTTCCCGACCTTTTCCAGTCCATCCAATCTCTGGTCGAGATTCTTTCTAAGGGGGGTAGGTTTGTCACATCCCAAAATTTGGCTTTTTGAAAAATTTAAATTCAAATTAATTATTTTAAGGTAATTGGATTTTACTTGGCTTTTATTTGCCTTTCTGGATTTTTTGGAATTTAAAAACTATTTTTAGAGCTTAAAAGTAATTCAAAATATGAAAATTAAATATCAACAGTAGTTGGAAATAATTTTATTTAGTCCAAAATATGTCCAGGAGCTTCGTGAATTTTTCTGGAATTTTTGGAGGTATTTTCATATTTTTTCGAGGCCTAAATAAATTTCTAGCATTTTCTCAAATTAAAAATCATTAAAAATCTCTCCCTTTTCCTCTCGCCGACGTGTGGACGGCTCAGATCCGCCCGTCGCCGCCGCCGCCGATCCGCCCGCTTCCCCTTCTCCTCCGCTAAGCGGCCCCTACTGTCGACCTCCCGCGTCTTCCCCTCATTCCTCTCTCGCTCCCCCCATTGTCGCCCACCGCGTTCGCATCCCGCCATCCTCCTCTTTGGGCGACACGTGCAGCTCGCCTCATCTCGCCGTCCCGCTCGCGCGCCGCGGACGCCCGATCGCCTTGGTCGCGTGGCAGCCATCGCGCGCCGCCCGCCCCTTCTCTCTCTTCACTCGCACGCGGCCCGCTGCCGGATCGTCGCTGCCTCGCTGAGCCGCCCCTTTCCTTTCTTTCCCCTCTTTCTTTTCGCCGGCCGACCGCATTCGAGCCGAATCCGCCCTTTCTCTGTCTTCTCTCCGGTTTGAAGCCCTGACGCCGCCGCACCGATCCTCGATCTTCCGGCTCCCTTCCATCGCGCCTCTTTCCTCTTTCTCCCCTTTCCTTCCTTTTTCCGGCCGACACACCGGCGAGCAATTGCGCGCCCGTGTCCCCTCCTCCGCCCCTATAAATAGCTCCCTCGGCTCCGCCTCCTCCCGCACCAACTCCCAGAGCACTCCACCTCTCTCCCTAAGCCCGAGCGCCGTCGCACCGCGAGTTCCCCGTGCGCCCACGGTAGGTACTCCGGCGAGCCTTCGCCGCCGCCTCGGTCATCCCCGGAGCCCGCCGTCACTTTCCCGAGCTCCCTCTCGCCCGTGCGATCCTCCCCGACACCTCGCCCGCCTCCCGCCGCCGGAGCGCCGTCACACCGGAGGACCCGAGCCAGCTCCGCCCTCCCTCGTCGCCGGCCACCTCCGCCCGTCCCCGAGCCCTGCCAACCCCTCCGTTGGATTCGTCTCCGCTCCGGGTTTGCATTTCACGCGTCACCCGAACCCCTCCGCCACTCCCTCGCCGCCGACGACCCTGCCTCCGGCCACCTTCCCCGGCCTTCCCTCCGGCAGGTAACTCAAAAGGTTTGATTGCCCTATATGGGTAGGCAAAGCCTCCCCCTCCCCTCTGGTTAGCAGCGCACTCCCTCGACTCCCCGGTGCGCGTTCGAGCCCTCGGCTCCGCGCGCTGGGTTGAGTTTTTCGTTATTATTCCGCACTGACAAGTGGGTCCCACCCGTCAGCGGCAGCCGACTGTGCGGGCCACTGTCGTCTGGGCCCCACCCGCCTGTGTCAGCATCTGACAAGTGGGTCCAGATCCCAGTGGGTCCCATGTGTCAGAGGCTGAGCCGTGGGCTCACTGTCCAGTGGGTCCCACATGTCAGTGACCGCCAATGGATACTGTTCTCTGGGCCCCACTGTCGTGCTCTCGTAATTAAAATAAAAGATTAAAATTTGATATTCCAGTGGGTCCCACCTGTCAGAAATTTCCGAATTTCTAGATTTATTCAAATCTGAGATTTTCAAATGAGCATAACTTTCTCATTTTAACTCCAATTCCAGCCATTCAAATTTCTAAATTCATCTAAAATCATAATCTATCCAACTATGGCCTCTGTTGAATTTTTGGATTTTATTTGAATATTCGTTTGTATTTATTTGTTTTGTTGCCTCGCCTTTCCTCGCAGAGATTCCAACGTTGTCCATTTAACCCTCTTCACAAAGAAGAAGACCAAACCCTGCAAGAAGGCAAGTCTCCTTTGATCATTTTTGAGCCTATGCTTTTGAAATGTTTTTAAAATATTTTAAATATTGTGTATTGCTATTTACTTAAAGTCACTAGTTCAAGTCTTTAGGAATTAGTTATTCCAACTTTGTTATGCCCTCATTTGACATTGATTGCCATGTACCTTGTCACCCTAGAACTTCCTTTGTCTCAATAATGAGATTGCTATTAACCTTGTGAATAGTAGATGGGTAGCTTAATGCTTAGTCTTGCTATCTAATAACTTTGGAAAATCTTGAAAATGGGAAATTATGTTTTATTATTAAATCCTGGTGTTTGAAAGTGAAGTGACAATTGGAGCTGTCACTGTGATTTTGAAATAAAATAAAAATGTGAAAGTTGGTTTAGATTAGGGTGGATGGCTGTTTGGGTTGGTGCAGTAAGCACGAGAACTTGTTAAGTGTATGTTCCACCCTAGTCAATTAAGGACCGACGCTTGTGTTTGTCCAAACTGAGCAAAACAGTGCAACCACAAGTCTATATGGGTACGACCTAGCTAACTAACCTATAAAGGTGTAGTTTAGATATCACCAGTGGTGTATTGAGTGCCAGGGTGTACTGGTTACTCATAGTGAGGGACATGGTTTACTGTACTCATATGGCGCAAGAGGGGGCTTCAGATTGGGCGGATTTAACCCTTCTGCGGTGAAACCTCAGCGGGTGGTATCTAGCTATACTGGAGTAGGTGAAAGGCTTTGTGATATTTTATCTGGGTCTCATGCCAAAGGAAGCATGTTGACTATTAAGATAATTTATCTCTTGTGGGTAAAGTGTACAAACTCTGCAGAGTGTAAAACTATTCGAATAGCCGTGCCCACGGTCAAGGGCGGGCAAGGAATGCATTCACATGGTAGATTTCTGGTTTTGTTTTAAACTCAAAAGTTTGTATTCCGAGGGTGGAGGAACTCTAAGGGAATCTGGCGGATGGAGCAGAGAGGGTGGATGGAACCCGAGCTTAAAACTTGACCAATGGTAATTGGTTAGCTAGTGTTGGTAGATGGAACCTTCACTAGAAAGTTAATTCTGTTAAAACATTTACTTCATTAAAATGTTGCCTTCGAAAATAACTAGTAGTAATTGAGATTTCAAATATTGCTTTGTGCAAAAGAAACATATGACCCTCCTTTGTTAAGCCTTGCATCTATGCATTTTTCCCAAGACTTATGAGTACTTTATGTACTCACATGCTACACTTAAAAATAAAATCTCAGAGGAAGTTGAAGCTCAAGAAGGTGACTACGACTACTGCTTCGCGTGTGGCTGTGATGGATTCTTCCCGGAGGACTAGGTCACGCTTCCCCAGTCAATTGCCTGTGGCGAATTGATGGGTCATCCTCGAGTTTTATTTGCTTGCGCTCTATTTCTTGTGTGCGAGGTCTTAAACCTCCTTTGTAATAATGAGACCCGGTGGTCAGTACTCTTAATTATTGTAATAAATTGTTGATGGTGATGTTTTCCATTCTGTTTGACTGTGTGCACTAGCTTTGATCTGGGACTAGTGCTGTAATACACAGAGGGTCCGGGTTTGATAATCCGGAGGCCCGACATCACTCGACTCAAGCATCGGTATTTAGAAGCTGAGGGTAAAGTCCATGCATTTGGCCTCACAAATGCGACGTTGTTCGCCATGCATCCTCGAGATCTGCCCTTTCCTGGAGCAGCTCCACACCTTGGAACTTCCTGCTCGGGAGATAACCGATCCGAGTCGCGAGCAAAGTGCGGCAGGAACAAGTACCAAGACGTTCCAAACGATCACCACTATGGTACGAGCGGTGACGACTTGTGCAGCTCGGGGTGCCTGTGCAGGCAGTGGTGTAGCTAGAACTAGATTCACACGTGTGGTGATAATCAAGATGTTTATCGCTGGTATTGTATTACTTACCGCAACAGAATGGTACAAAAATGTTTGCCATAGCTTCATAAATTTACATGGCTGCTGGGGTCTGCAATCGTATGATGGCTGCATGCACCCGCTCCCTGGCATACACATTGATCTAGTACGTACATCCATTGTTTGCATGCACTGCATGGGCATGTACGAACGTATGACTAACGTACGTGTTTGCCCATAGAAACCTGTGCTTGTTAATCAAAAAGCTCGATATGTACCGCATCTGCATGCATTCATATGGTAGGGTACCCCTGATCTATTCCCAGAACTAGCTGGCATACAAGCATACAAGATGATATATATATAGACAGACTAGCTGCTAGTACTCCTACTTACGTACGCCACTACCACTAAGGATCTCTTGTGATGGTTTAGAATTTTTTCTGACGGGTTTATAACATTGTCGGGAAACAATGTATTGCATGTCGGTGTTGCTAATGCCCCTATGGAAAATACATTTTCATGTTAGCCCGTTTCATTGACCTTCAGAACAATTACTATTCTCGTGGCGCGGCTAAATTCGCCTAATGTGGATTATTGAGTGTAGGGGCAATCCAAGAAGGAATGCGATAAGCAGAGAACCCACCCAGTATTCCCAAATATCAGCCCTTCACACAAAATCCCCCAAATCCCTTCACAGCGATGCCGCCACCACCTCCACCCCCAAACACCGCTTGCCTCCTTCTCCACCCTGGCTCCCCACCATTGCCGTCCATCCCAAGACCCAGCTGGCAATTCCGAATATCCGACACCACCCTTTGCCCTGAGCTCTATTGCTGCCACCTCATCCACCGTCATTGCATACTCACCCTTCATCTCGAGCCCCTCCACCATCACATCGTCCTCCTCCTCGCTACCCACATCCTCTTCAAGTGCCATCTTGTTGCCTCCAGCACGGGGCCTTAATTTGCCCTTTTTGCATAATTTTTTTACTGAGTTGAGCCAAAGGAGGATGGGGAGAGAGAGGCTAACATGGTGGCTGGAGGGCACGACGGCGCACGTAGGCCCCACTGCAAGGCGGATGAGGAGTGGGAGGGAAGCGTGTGTGGGGAGGGATAGGCCAAGGAGGGTGGGGAGATGTGGGGGAGGGGTGGAGGTGCCGGCATGGTGAGAGCTAACCCGAACATCTAGATTGGGATGGATTGAGAGGAAAGGACGAGAGAGAAGGGAAGGGGATTGGGTGAAGGGGGTATGTTGCAAAAAGTTTCCCGCACCTGGCTGCATCCAGGAAGGCTATCTGAGCCGAATCTAATGGCCCACATCTGCGTTAGTATGTTAGCACCTAATAGCCTATTCACACAAGATATGTTCTCTCTCTCTCTCACACACACACACACACTAATTAATGAACCTTTGATGTCTCTCGACCCGGTTGTGATGGTAATATATATGGCCCTGCAAATTACGTACTACTGCATCCTAGAAGGTGCTTAACATCCAAGATACCCCATGATCGCAGTCATTGTCTAACATCTAAGGATCTAGTATTACCCACATGAAATTAACATGAGATCGTGGTCAATGTCTCAACATCTAAGGCTACTTCCAGTAGATGAATTGTTTGGTCATATTTAGTAGAGTAATACTAAGATTATTTGTAGATCGAGAAACACCAGCTATGTGAATATACTTACATGGAAGGGGAGCATCATTTCTTGAAGATTCTAGATGAATGGGACACACGAGACGTAATTACTCATGAAGTGAAGGTTCCAAGTTGCTTTTGAGGTAATTACTCATGTATATGATAATTGCTAGAATTTGTTTAGCCCATGGAGTAATATTTCCCTGTGATGGGCATGGCAAAGCAAATTGAGGTTACCGGCATACAATTTCTTAATTACATTAGCCAGTAGGTATGCTGTCAATCACTATTTGATTGTCCTCATGAGAAGATGAACATATAATCATTTCTTTATTGGGTGTAGGAGAATGGGAGGGTTAATGAATTCAATTAGTTGGCATGACAGTCAAAAACCACTACTACAAAAAGGGTCATCACTGACAGTCCGAAACTATCATCATAGATGGTTTTCTAAACCGTCTAAATTTATAGGTCGCGATAATTGGAGGTTATCACGAAAGTTTGTAACTAGAACTGTAATGTACCTCAAGTTTTCATGAAAATAAAAATAAATAAATATATAATAAAAATTGATTAAAATAAAATTTTAAATTTAAATAAGTATTTTTGTTGCCTAAATTTTATTTTTGGTTTTGCCTGGATTTTCTGCTTTTGAAAAGCCTAATTTGAAAAGTAAATTAAGTAAAACCTAAAAATACTATTAAATAAAATGATTTTTGATTTCTATAAAATACTAATTCAAATTAATCATTTGGATTTATTTGGCTCTTATTTGGTTTTTCTGAGTTTTCTAGAGTTTTAAAACCTATTTTTGAAATTAAAAGTAATTTAAGTCTGAAAATTAAATATCAACATTAGTTGGAAATATTTTTATTAAGTCCAAAATGTCTCCTGAGGTTCTATGAAATGTTTTGGAATTTTGGAAGTTATTTGGTATTTTTCTCGAGGCCAAATGAATTTATCGCAATTTCGAAAACTGAAATCGAAATCAAAAATTAAAAACCTCTCCTCCTCCGCCGCCACGTGGACGGCCGGATCAACCCACGTGCCCCGCCCGATCCCGCCTTCCTCCACCCGGCCGGGCACGTGGGTGGCTGGATCACGCCACGCCACCCCTCGGCCCATCCGCCCTCCGCCCGCCTAACCCCTAGCCGCCGATCCTCGCCTCGCCACGCGGCCACATCTCGACCACTCGAGCCCCGCTCCTCTCTCTCACCCGCCCACCCGACACCCCCGCCTCTCCTCTCTCTCGCGCGACCCCCTGTTGGGTGCGTCTCCCTCCCCGCGCTGCTCCTCCTCCTCCGCGCCGCCACCGCAACCGCCGGCCCCGCTCCCCTGGCCACCACACCCACTTCCCCCTCTCTCCTTCATCCTAACTCCGATTTATCCCATTCAAATTTCTAAATTCATCAAAAATCTCCTCTATCCATTTCTGGCCTCAATTCAAATATTTCAAGTCAATTTGAATTTATTTGAATTTGGTGGGTTATTTTCACGTGTAGACTTCGACAATTCGGGAAAATTCTTCAACGAAGATTCAAACCAAGTTGAAGAGCAAGGCAAGTCACACTCCTTGATCATGTTGATCCCAGTTTTCAAAATAAAATTATGTTGATTTAAATTATATTGCATGCATAGTTTTATTCAACGTATTTCAAATCGTTTTAAATTTAGTTATTGCCTACTTGTTAATTCCTCCGTTGATATTGAATTCCTCGATACCTTGTTTTCCTAGATCAAACTCTAGTTGGTACACTAGTATTGGCTAGAGAGATTTTATATCAAATGCTTAGACCTGCTTAGTTATAATATTTGTTTTGGGAGATATTTCACATAAAATGATAACCCTGTTTACATAAAATGATATGCTTTTGTCATGTACTCTTGACTTTGGTGAGTTAAGGAGGTTTACAAATTATTTTGAAAACAAAATATAAAAACCTAGTTTAGACTTAGGCAATTGGTTAGAATGGTGGGTGCAGGCATGCCCAGTTGGTTGGAGCCGTAGTGTTTGATTGTCGTGCACAGGGGTACGTGGTTGAGCCTAAGTCAGATTAAGGACCGATCTGTGAGCTACTGTTGCAAAGCCCTACTGTCAGGGCCCGGATATACAATCCGGATTCCTCTGTGATTCCACCGCACTATTCCCTGGATCAGTAGATAGTGCTCACAGATTACAGTTCTGATTATCAAAGTACATATCATGCAAAAGCGTAAATATATAATAGTAGACTTACTCATGGGCCGATTAGGCCGAAATCAATAAATTGCAGCAGCGGAAGAACGAAGCACACAGGTGGGACCTTCAGACATGCCCACAGCACCAACCGGAGGTTCGCGACCTAGTTCTTGACATCTTCATCTTCTTCGTCATCATGGTCCAAAAGTATTGCTAAAGCGTAGTGATTTGATTCCTGATTCTAGATTTGTGGGGAAAGCGAATATGAGCACAACCACCGTGCTCATGAGCCAACACACAGGATGCAATTAAATAGTATGCATGGCTTATCAAAGGAGAGGCTCGGGTTATTTTATTTGCCAAAAATCGCTTTTAGTAGCATTTCTGTTATTAAATCATATTGTTGTTTTTGCAACCTAAAAACTCCTCACCGCGATTGACATCATTGGCTTAATCCACCAAAAATTCACTCTCATTATTAGCTGCTGTCTAAGACTCCCAACAGCGATTGCCATAATTGACTTAATCCACCGAAATTACACTTTCTTTATTGAGTGCTGTCTAAACTCCAAACAGCATGTGTCATCCTCTATTCAATCCACCGATCATATTCTTTCTGTAATGGTTGTTGTCTAAAACTCCAAACAACGAGTGACATCATTTAAATGATCCACCGACTACACACATTTTATATTGATTGCTGTCTAAAACTCCAAACAGCATGTGACATTATTTAGATATTCCACCAAACATACTCTTTCCAAATTGATTGCTGTCTAATCTCCAAACAGCGAGTGACATCACCTAATTAATCCACCGAACATTCTCATCAAGATTTTCTAACAATCCAATCCTTTTTATTATTGATTCAAATCCACCAAGAATATCATTGATCAAGCCTACGATTCAATATTATATATCCACCAAGAATATCATTGATCAATTCTACGATTCACCATTATATATCCACCAAGAATATCATTGATTAATTCTACGATCCACTAGTATCCTCCCACCAAGTAAATCACGAATCAGGAACTATAATCCAATACTTGTATTACTCCTCCAAATTCCCGAAAATTCAATTAGATCGTCTATTTAGCCTATCTATTCAGCTAGACTCCACCAATTTATTTCTTCCAGAACCCACACTATCATTTCCTATTTATGATCGACATGAATCCACCAATACCTTTATGTGTACACTACAAACATCTATTTCCTTTACTCATGACCCTGCTTATTCTTTCCATATTTTATTTTGTAGGAATAGAAATGCTACTATTTGAAATACAATACATAAAATGTCCTGAGACCTAGCAGCTTTGGAACAAAACATAATGTTCAAGGAATATTAACATGATTTTCCATACATATGGCATCACACCATATGCCTAATATCACCATAATTTTTCCATACATATGGCATCACACCATTTGACATCTTTCAGTGTTATAGTCGCTTAACTTACCACTGGGACGACACCCAGGACAACTCAAATCAGGGCTTTCCGCTGCCCTCCACTTTTTCCATTTCCACCGACAAAGTTTTTGAAATAGAACTATATCTGGTTAAGTTCCCATGTCCGCCCTTGACCGTGGGCACGGCTATTCGAATAGTTTTGACTCTGCAGAGTTTGCACACTTTACCCACAAGAGACAGTTTACTCGTTGCCCCACACAATTCCTTAGTCATGCAGTTGAGCGAACCATCACAGTAACCGTTCAAAGTACCTCGCCCCTTCCATCATCTCACCCTATGGGCCGTTCCCACTTGCGGTGGGTCCCATACATTGTGCGGGATGTTCTCCTTCTGAACGCCTAGCAGCTGGCTACCCACACTGCTAGCACGCCACAGCAGAACCTCACCCTCCGCGGATGTCCCATTCAAGCCCGCCACACAGACGGCCGCTTGCACTACCTCACCTCCTCCACCGATGATGATGGCTTTCAGGGTCTGGTAAATCTACTAGGCCAAGTTATACTTTACAGACTTGTGGTTGTACTTGTTTTACACAGGAGGTCATGACAAGATTCAGTCCTTAGGGTTATCTGGGCGGTTCTACCACAAACCACACTCTCGTGCACACCTGCACCATACCCCCGAACCATCCGCCCAGATAATAAGCAATTTGAGGTTTTTGGGAGCATAAAATAATCATATCCAACATATACCAGTCATTACCACCATGACTGCCCAACCAGTCATTACCACCATGACTGCCTAACCAAATTTTCTCATGATTAAAAAGTGATGCTTGGGAGTTCTCACGCCCATGAGTATCTAAGCAACACTAAGCATGGCATATAATTACGGACTTATTTTTGAAAGGTTACTATTATAATTTTTGCTAGGGCGACAAAGTTCACATTTCCCAATATTCCAAAGGAGATGTAATATAATCAAGTTAATTAGTGGGCATATAACTAGAATCTTAAATTAAACATGTATTTTCATATAAAATAACAGCATGTAATTTGATAATTTAAAATGAAATAATTTGCAGAAATGTAGGTTCAACATGATCAAAGTATTGACTCGCTTATGCTGTTTATCATGGTCTTGAGCTCACTCAAATTTATCTCCTTTGATGGTCTTAAGCTTGGTCTTTATCTTCACCTCGGTCTCAGCCTCGCTTGATCCTTGATTCTTCCGACTCCAATTTCTAATTACATGCTAAGCAACTGAATTCAAATAAAACAAATAACTCAAAAGATCCAAATAAATCCAATCACTTTAAATACCGATTTAATTTAAATTATGAGTTTATTATGATTTGAGAATAGAAGGATGATTCAGTTATTGTGTTGTAAGCACAACGTAGTCTGGTTTGAGCAAGAGGACGAGTTGTCTGAATGCTTTACCGTGAGGGAAAATTTTAGAAACACGAGGGATCAAAAGTGAAGTGTGCCTACAGGAATTATCCGCTTTTGGGAAAAGAAGGTGGACAGACATGGCCGATTGGGGAAAGCAAGGCTCGATCTTTTATTTGATGACTTCCTTTTTATTGGTTCATATTTATCAAGAAAGTTCCATGAGTCAGGCAGGACTTATGGACAGATAAAAGAGGTTAGCGAAGATAGTTAAGAGGAATAGAACTTGGTAATTTTAGGATGCGGAAATTTTACAGGAGATGGGTATAATTTTAAATACCCGGTGTAACTTTGATATTTCATGTGGCAATATTTATCTGAGATTGCAACGGCCAGCCAAAGAATCATTGTTTTTAATCGCTTAATTAGTATATGAAATCTAATTGCCTAACCAATTATTATTATGCACAAGATTGATTATTTTATTACTAACCAATCTTATTATTAGAGGTCTGCATTTTATTGAATGAGTGATTCATGGTTGATATTTTATGTGGCAAAATCTGCCAAATTGATTAACTTAGTTTGCTTAAATATGTTTAAATGGACGTATGGAGGATAACATCTAAACCGGTCGAGTTTTTGATACGATTAAAGTTATTATTCGAGTTTCCCGAGTAGAGGTTGGAAGCGTTAAAGTTATCTTTACAGATCTTCAAATATGCAACTCTAATTATTAGGATCAAATTTCTAGCACCTTTGATTTATAAAAGAGACTTCTTTAATTAGGTTCACGAATTAGCTTTTAATGGCAACATCCATTCAATTCGTGTCGATTTTCTTGTCATATGAAAATAGACCAGGAATAATCTTGTTTCTTTGGCATAAGCTTATTCGGGTTAATCTTGTACATGAGGTCCAGCTTACAAATATTGATTGACGTATAAATACATTGACTAAGGTTAAGTTTCCAATTTGGTTTTATACATTTTTCATTATAAACTCTTAAGTAAATTTCTCATTTGTATTATTGTTCCCCATTTATCTTTACTGGAAACGGATGCATGAATATCCCTTTACTTGTGAATGTACCAATTAGCCAAAAGAGCAAAAAGCTTTGCAATCCCTTTCTGGTGAGCCCACGTAACAGCCACAGATAGAGCTGCCTTCGGCTCTCTCAGAACAGAGCAGAGGCGACAGAGGAGGGAAACAGGGGAGATGCTCGGCCTGGGGGAAGGGGGTGGTGGCGCCGGCGAAGGGCGGCCGGGAGGCTCCGGCGACCAGTGAAATGGAAAGCCCAGGTGATGATGAAGCTCTCGGTGGCAGGACTTCGGCCGGGGTGGTGCCAAGGCGGGTGGGCGGCGGTGCTAGGCGGCCGACGGTGGGTAGAAGATGGGGCGCGCGGCGGCCGGAGGAGGGAGGGTAAGAGGGAAGGTGTGCGTGAGCACAAGTACCGCTCCAGGAACATACCTGAGCAGCCGAGCTGACCGGAGGGTGGCAGAGACGAGCCGACAACGGGCGCAGGCGGCGGTGCGGGGCAGGCTACCGTGGCAGAGAGGCTTGGGCGGCGGAGAGCTTCGGCCGATGGTGGGGGAAGCTGCGGGGTGCTGAGGCGCTGCTCTTGCCGCACGGAATCGGTCCGGGACCGCTTGAGGAGGGGACGGCGGCGAAAGTGGCAGTGGACGGTCGGTGTTGGGGAGGATGGGCGGCGCGCAAGCTTCGGTGAATGAAAAGTCGATTAACCCGGAGAGGAGGCAGATGGAAGGTGGAGGCTCGCCGTGACGCGGTCAAAATGGGGATGGCATCGCCGAAGCGGCCGGGGCAGCGTGGGGCGGCGGCGGTGGCGCCGTGCGCGGGCACGGTTCCGCAGCTGCAGGAGGAAGGAGAGGAAGGGGAGGCATGAAACGGTGCAGCCGCAAAAAGGGGAGGCCCAGGGTGACTTATAGCATGGAGGGGAATCCGTAGACGCGCTGTAGCCGGCGACTAGTGAACTGGGTGCGGGACAGACCTGGCGTGACCGAGCTCCACGGGCGGCGACGTGCGATGATGCGGAAACAGGGGGGTGGTTCGGCAAGGCAACGTGGGGCAGGTCGGCGACGGGGTTGAGGCGACGTTGCTGATGCAGGGGCGACGATGCACAGGATGAGCGGGGCCGGGTGACGCAGGCGCTGCCGAAGAATAGAGAAAGCAGACGAGCGGGGAAAGAGGAAGAGAGAGGAAAGCGGGCGCAGGGGCCGGGTCCATTCGACAGTGGAAGAATGGGAGAACGAGAGGGAGGAGGGGAGAGAGGAAAAGAAAAGGGGGCCCACTGGCATAGAAGGAGATGAGAGAGGGGGTAAGGAAAATGCAAGCATTCCAATTTTTGAATTACTTTCTCAGGGTTTGAACTCACCCATTTTATTTCTTTTATGATTGCTATTTTGTGCTCAAGATTTATTTCTAGTTATTACTTGCTTAAGGCAAATCTCAGGAAAACCCAAATAAGATTTTGACAAAAATTTCAAATGCCATTAAGATGTAGAGAAAAATTTTTAAATTCTTCCAAATTTTCAAACATTCAAAATTTAGGATGTTACACCTACCGTACTACCACATGGCTGGTATGGGACAACCCTGGCTGAATAATTTGCAAAGTCCCAACTTGAGTCAAGTTGTAGGTTGAAAGTGAGCGTGGTTGGTGCCATGTGAAGTCTCACTTGGGTGAGCGTGGTTAAGCCATGAGAAGTCTCGTCTAGGTTCAAGAGGGGGTCCCGGTCTGGTGGATTCCTTACTGGGGTGAAACCTTAGAGTTGGCTTGGCCAGGTTGAAGGCTTTGCATTGTAAAGGCCTTGTCACGACTCCTTGCCGCACACCTAAAGAAGTGTGTAACCCGGTGGCAATATGGGATGATCGTGTCTTGTGGGTAAAGCTGTACACCTCTACAAAGTGTATAATCTATCCTGGATAGCCGTGCCCACGGTCATGGGCATGCTGAGTAAAAGTTTTTCATGCATTAGACTTTGTTTTTCAAAAATGTTTTTGAAAACCTTGTGGATGGATGGAATCTACGAGAGATGAAAACCTTGTGGATGGATGGAATCCATGAGAGATAGAAACCTGGTGGATGGATGGAATCCATCGTGGTTGTGCTTGATGAAGCGTGTGGATGGATGGAATCCGCATGTGATCTTTTGGAAAAGATGGTCAGGTGGGATGCCCGTGGATTGGTTGGTGTTTGGTGGAGCCAGACCGACGGTATTATTTTTATTACAAGTATTGTTTTTACTTACGGTATTAAATTCAGCATGTTCAATCTATTTACTGTATTTCATTGAATGTTGTTTTTGCAAACTAACCCAATAAGCCTTCCATTGAAGCCTTTATCATTATGTTGCATTTCTCCGTGTAATTTGCGGAGCACAAGTTTGTACTCACCTTGCAATCCCCCTACACAGAGGAAGATGCCGTCGACTACGGTGAAGATCTGGACGAGTAGGCCACGTCTTACTGTCGTTTGCCTGTGGGCAGGCTTGGGCTTCGCTATTTATCAGTTTGTTTCTGCAGTTATTTGCTTTATTTTTGCCAATGAGCATTGATGTAAGACTTGGCCAAAGGCCGTACCTGTTATTTAATATAAGAAGTCATTTGTGCTTGGTATTTATCTTTGTTGTACTATGTGCACTAGCTGATCCTGGACTAGTGCAATTTACACAGAGGATCCAGAGTAATTACTCCGGTTCCAACAAAGGTGGTATCGAGCCATGACGATACTAAGACGTGACCGTAGGTAGAATAGAATGGTTTGACCCTAAGGACTTATTTTTAATAAAACATTATTTTCAAAAACAAATATATGTATGTATATAAATATATGCATATATGATGCTTATCCTTACCCTCAATCCTTCCTTTCTCTCATCCCTCAATTCTTCCTCATCTTTAATATAATAATTCAAAATACACTTCTAACTTCTCTCTTCTTCAAACCATTGTAGATGAATACTTACGATGATGCACCAAATGATGGATGGAGTATGGGTCTTCATCGACTACTTCGTCGCTTGGGCTTACAACGTCGAGCTATCTGCGTGCATAAACAAGATCGCCATGGAGACCGGATAGTGGGACATCGCATCACTCTACTCATTACTAAGCGAACTGGACAAGGAAGTCTGCGTCTCTACTTCAAGGGAAATGGATACTCGTTTAACAGAGCCACACAAGAAGCCGCTCAGAAGAAGTTCTTCGTCTATGCCGCCTCTTCAATCTCCGCATTGAAGGGACACGTATTGTGCATCGAGAGCCACGAAGGATGACCCCGAGATGACCCTTACCCCTTTAGGATGAGTTGTTAGTCTAGCTAATAAAACGCTGTTATGAGCTATCAGTTTCCTCTTTTGTCGGCAGTCGTAACTATTACCTATTATGAGTTTAATAAAGATTTTATTAAAGTTGAATTTTGTTTTGGGTTGCGCAAAGTATCCCCTATTCCCTCTTTTGCCTTAAGTCTCCTCTCTCCTAATTCTTAAAAGCAACAAGCAGATGGTGAACACAAGGAACAACGGTAACGACAACCTCAATGGAGCACAAGGAAGTCAGTCTGTCCCCACTTCTCCTCGAATAAATGAACCTGATTGGGCTCAAATGATGGCAAACCAGAATCAACTCATTCAACTGCTAACACAGACTATCAACAACTCTGCACAACATGCTCAACTTGTGCCAGCTCAAGCTCCACAATCAAGACTATCGGAGTTTATGAGGTTGCGTCCCCCGACCTTCTCCAGCAGCACTGAACCCATGGACGCAGAAGATTGGCTCAGAGCCATAGGAAAGAAGCTGGACATTATCCAATGCAGTGATCGAGAAAGAGTTTTGTTTGCTTCACATCAGCTACATGGACCAGCATCAGAATGGTGGGACACCTACACTGCCGCACATACCAATGCTCAAGCTATCACTTGGAATGGGTTTGTACGGAACTTCCGCAAAGCTCATGTTCCCACTGGCACCGTCACTCTGAAGAAAAGGGAATTTTGAGCATTGCACCAAGGAAGCCGCTCAGTGAACGAGTACTTACAGAAGTTCAACCAGTTGGCACGCTATGCACCTGAAGACGTCGCCACCGATGAAGCTAAATAGGAAAGGTTCGTAGAAGGACTCGATGATGACATATCGGTTCAACTTCTCTCCAATGATTACGCTGATTTCCACCAGCTTGTCAGCAAGGCGATTCGCCAGGAGTCCAAGCATCAAGAGATTGAGAACCGGAAGAGACGGATGCATGGACAGATATGAACACCGCGTTTCTCCAAGGCCAGAAGAGCTCCACCACAGAACAACAGATTCCAGCCTTCGTCATCAACCGGAGAGCTAGTCCCCACTGACACCTCTCCCAATGCTGAAGACAACAAGGTCTTGAAGGACCCAAACCCTGCAGCAGGAGTCACTTGCTTCAACTGCCATGAGATGGGAAATTACGCCAGTAACTGCCCCAAGAAGCAGCAGGTAGTGAAGAATGGTACCCTAGGAGCATCGACTGCCAACAACCTGTAGGCAGCAAATAGAGGACCAAAGAAGTTCATGAAAGGATGCCTGAATTAGATATCAGCTCAAGCCATGCAGAGTAAGATCCAAACCCATTTCTTTGCTAGCTAACCGAAATCTTGGGGACGAGATTCTTTTTAAGGGGGGTAGATTGTAACAACCCAAGTTTTTATGAAAATAAAAATAAATAAATAAATAAATAATAAAAATTGATTAAAATAAAAATTAAAATTAAAATTAGTATTTTTGTTGCCTAAATTTTATTTTTGGATTTGCCCTGGATTTTCTGTTTTTGAAAAGCCTGATTTGAAAAGTAAATTAAGTAAAAACCTAAAAATGCTATTAAATAAAATGATATTTTGATTTCTATAAACAATACTAATTCAAATTAATTATTTTGATTTATTTGGCTCTTATTTGGTTTTTCTGAGTTTTCTAGAGTTTTAAAACCTATTTTTGAAATTAAAAAGTAATTTAAGTATGAACCAAGTGAGAATTAAACTTCTGCATTATCGTCATCTCCCAATTAAGATATATTTCAGCATCATAAAGACCAGAAAAAGATGGAATGGTAAACTTGACTTTAGCAAAAGGGTCGTTGTTACCATGACGGTTCTGGTTATTACCTCCCATACCATGTCGGTTTTGCTGAAGACGCCGACGTAGTAGTCGTGCATCTTGTGTCGCCCGCCGATCAATGTTGCCATCTGCATCATACACTGTGTCATCATCAGGATGATGGCCGTCATTGACAGGTGGCAGGTGTGCCTCCAATGTGTCCATCCGACCAGTGAGGTCAGCCAACCGCCGCTCCACCCGCTCAATGCCTTCCGTGGTGTGCAACTTGGCAATGGCGGCGACGATGGTGTTCATTTTCGCGCCGAGATCAGTGAGTGAAGCATTTTGTTTGTCGAGCGCAGCTTGTAGCTGGCCGCGACTAACACACTCGTTGAAATCGCCCGGTGTTCTGTCCCCTTCGTCTCCTGCCATGGTTAGTGGAAACACAGGGAAAACAAAAGGATTATCCCTATCAACTACAAAGTAAGGCAGTGGGAAACCCGCAAAGGAAGTGTCTTACCAAGCTCTTACAATGTTCTTACCATAGCAAGGCAAAGGATACCTGGAGAGTGTGATCCGGCGATTGCAAGGGTCAAAAACTGTGCTATCCGGAAGTAGGTATATCGACCTTGCAGGCCAAATATGTGAGTGGAACACAAATTAACAACAGATAGTAATGCTGAATAAATGTCCAAAGCACTGGTCCTAGTTGCTGGTCTAAATGTGTCCTATATCAGGTATGATATGATGAACAAGGAGTCAAGAACAGAATAGTAAAGCAAAGACAGCAACAAAGATGGCCAGACACTGAGAAGTTTAATTCAGCATAAGCCAGGAAACTAAATTCCAACAAAATACAATAAAAAAGTTTTAAATTTTACACATTTTCCAACATCCTAAATTTTAGGATGTTACAACTAATGCAGAATTTTGAACAATTTCCCGAGATTTCCCGACATTTTTCCAAGATAGTGCCAAATAATTTTAAAAAGAGGGGGTGGTACATTGTATCTATGATGATACCAAAATACTAGCAGTGAAGGATTTGTGGATGGAAAGGAAACAACTATGGATTGCATGCATTCCGTGATTGCAAGACAACCGTAGGAGAAAGGGTCAATGAACCTCCTAAAGGAGGCTTCCGCTATTAATAACACATGCTGTATGGCTAGAATAGAAGAACTTGTTCTATATAAATTGGTCAAAATCCAACACCTCCCTTCACGTAAAGATGTGGAGCATGACTAAATCCATCCATTTCAATTGCGGTGCCAACACAGGCCGAGTCACAGAGATCATGGCTCTTCTCCTCCTTGTGGTTATCCTCGCTGCCACCTTCACCACATCCACGAGTGCAGCTAGCAACACAAAGCCACCATCAGTTGTGGATTCCAAGCAGCCATCCGCCGCCGCGGCGGAGTTCCTCCGTGCTCGCTGCAACACCGTGGAGGAGGTATTTAAGAACCACTGCTATAACTCTCTCCTCCCACATGCAGACTCCTTCTACGGTAGCGATGTCAAGCTTGCCTACGCTGCCACCGCCATCTTGGTTGGCCGGCTCCAAGCCTCGGTAAGAGAGATGCGCCACGCCAACAGCACGGGTAAAGACCCGATGATTGGTCGGCGAAATGGGTGCCTTCAGTTGTTCGAAGAAGCCACCGATGGCGATAGAGAGGCGTTGGCCAGCCTCCGCCGCCTTGAGGCTATGAGCAACGGTGGGAAGCTGAGCGGGCGGGACCTAGAGGATGTAAATAATTGGATTGATAAGGTGCAGATGAAGGTCAGCGAGTGCTCTATGGATCTTGTTGCGATTGAGGCAGAGCTACCTATGACGCTCAAAGTGCAAGTTGACCTGTATGTCGCAATGCCTCTCTTGAAAGCCATACTAAAGTGAACGAACACTGCCACTTCGGCTGATTGGTTTTATTATTCTTGTTGCCCAGAATGCATTTTTCCAATTTGTGTCAGGGAAAGTAAGCCATGTATGTTTTATTTTGGCATTTATGACTCATGTAATTTGTAAGCAACTATGCTTAATGTTTCTTTACATATTATGATCTTATTATTTTATCTCACATTAAATATATAAGGATGTGTAGAACAAGCAACAAGATCACACCTACGCAGCAGATGTGTCTGTTTGTTGCCGAAATTCGCTACAAACATGTAAATTAAAATGGGCAGTATATCCAACGAAATCTTGCTTGACAGTGCCTAACAATTTTCCGTAAATCAGGAGGCGGATTAGGAAGAATTCATAGCCTTTTTCGGAAGACTGTTTGGTGGTACACGTATTTGCACATAATATGGATTTCTGGATCATTATTCTTCCACATGCAATCACCTCACAACAAAATAGATGTTTCTACACATATATCTATGGTGGTGCCCTTGGAAATCATCCTCTTGAGAGACGTACATTGTTGTCACTCGACTCAAGCATCGGTATTTAGAAGCTGAGGGTAAAGTCCATGCATTCGGCCTCACGGATGCGACGTTGTTCGCCATGCATCCTCGAGATCTGCCCTTTCCTGGAGCAGCTCCACACCTTGGAACTTCCTGCTCTGGGAGATAACCGGATCCGGAGCTACGAGCAAAGTGCGGCAGGAACAAGGACCAAGACGTTCCAAACGATCACCACTATGGTACGAGCGGTGACGACTTGTGCAGCTCGGGGTGCCTGTGCAGGCAGTGGTGTAGCTAGAACTAGATTCGCATGTGTGGTGATAATCAAGATGTTTATCGCTGGTATTGTATTACTTACCACAACAGAATGGTAAAAAAAAGTTTGCCATAGCTTCATAAATTTACATGGCTACTGGGTTTGCAATCGTATGATGGCTGCATGCACCCGCTCCCTGGCATACACATTGCTCTAGTACGTACATCCATTATTTGCATGCACTGCATGGGCATGTACGTACGTATGACTAACGTACGTGTTTGCCCATAGAAACATGTGCGTGTTAATCACAAAGCTCGATATGTACCGCATCTGCATGCATTCGTATGGTAGGGTACCCCGGATCTATTCCCAAAACTAGCTGGCACACAAGCATACAAGATGATATATATATAGACAGACTAGCTGCTAGTACTCCTACTTACGTACGCCACTACCACTAAGGATCTCTTGTGATGGTTTAGAATTTTTTCTGATGGGCGACAACAAAACATCAGTAATTTTAATTTTTTCATGACGGGTTTATAAAGCTGTCGGGAAACAATGTATTGCATGTTGGTGTTGCCAATACCCCTATGGAAAATACATTTTCATGTTAGCCCTTTTCATTGACCTTCAGAACAATTACAATTCTCACGGCGTGGCTAAATTCGCCTGATGTGGATTATTGAGTGTAGGGGCAATCCAAGAAGGAATGCGACAAGCAGAGAACCCACCCAGTATTCCCAAATATCAGCCCTTCACACAAAATCCCCCAAATCCCTTCACAGCGATGCCGCCACCACCTCCACCCCAAACACCGCCGCCTCCTCTCCACCTCGGCTCCCCACCATTGCCGCCCATCCCAAGACCCAGCTGGCAATTCCTAATCTCCGACATCACCCTTTGTCCTGAGCTCTGTTGCTGCCACCTCATCCACCGTCGTTGCATACTCACCCTTCATCTCGAGCCCCTCCACCATCACATCGTCCTCCTCCTCGCTACCCACATCCTCTTCAAATGCCATCTTGTTGCCTCCTGCACCCCTTCGCCACCGCCTTAAATAGATCCAGACCGCCGCATCAAGCGCATCCCGGTGGTCTCCTCTCTTTCTTCGTCTAGGCCCAGCTCATCCCCTCCTCTATTGCACAGTAGTTCCTTCTAGACTTATGGCTCGTTCCTTTCGGCTATGGCTTATGGTTTGTGGCTTCTAAATTCTGGCTATTCACAAAAGAGAGTATGGTGATAGTGACAAAGCTACGTGTGATGTTGGTCACTATAGCTAAAGTCGGTAAGTGTATACTACAATCGACTTGCAGACTCTGCCTTGAAAGGGCACTCTGTTTGAAAGCAAGTTACTGTAGCATGAGCCACAAGCTAGAAGCCGAAAAGAACGGGGCCTTAATTTGCCCTTTTTGCGTAATTTTTAGACTAAGTTGAGCCGAAGGAGGATGGGGAGAGAGAGGCTAACAAGGTGGCTGGAGGACCCGACGGCGTGCGTGGGTGCCACCGCAAGGCGGCCGAGGAGTGGGAGGGAAGCGTGTGTGGGGAGGGATAGGCCAAGGAGGTGCCGGCATGGTGAGAGCTAACCCGAGCATCTAGATTGGGATGGATTGAGAGGAGAGGACGAGAGAGAAGGGAAGGGGATTGGGTGAAGGGGGTATGTCACAAAAAGTTTCACGCACCTGGCTGCATCCAGGAAGGCTATCTGAGCCGAATCTAATGGCCCATTCACACAACATATGTTCTCTCTCTCACACACACACACTAATTAATGAACCTTTGATGTCTCTCGACCCGGTTGTGATGGGAATATATATGGCCCTGCAAATTACATACTACTGCATCCTAGAAGGTCTTAACATCCAGTATTACCCCCATGATCGCAGTCATTGTCTAACATCTAAGGATCTAGTATTACCCACATGAAATTAACATGAGATCGTGGTCAATGTCTCAACATCTAAGGCTACTTCCGGTAGATGAATTGTTTGGTTATATTTAGTAGAGTAATACTAAGATTATTTGTAGATCGAGAAACACCAGCTATGTGAAGATACTTACATGGAAGGGGAGCATCATTTCTTGAAGATTCTAGATGAATGGGACACACGAGACGTAATTACTCATGAAGTGAAGGTTCCAAGTTGCTTTTGAGGTAATTACTCATGAATATGATAATTGCTAGAATTCGTTTAGCCCATGGAGTAATATTTCCCTGTGATGGGCATGGCAAAGCAAATAGAGGTTACCGGCATACAATTTCTTAATTACATTAGCCAGTAGGTATGCCGTCAATCACTATTTGATTGTCCTCATGAGAAGATGAACATATAACCATTTCTTTATTGGGCGTAGGAGAATGGGAGGGTTAATGAATTCAATTACTTGGCATGACAGTCAGAAACCACTACTACAAAAAGGGTCATTACGGATAGTTCGAAACTATCATCACAGACGGTTTTCTAAACTGTCTAAATTTATAGGTCAGCGATAATTGGAGGTTATCACAAAAAGTTTGTAACTAGAACTGTGTAACAGCCCAAGTTTTTATGAAAATAAAAATAAATAAATAAATAATAAAAATTGATTAAAATAAAATTTTAAATTTAAATAAGTATTTTTGTTGTCTAAATTTTATTTTTGGTTTTGCCCTGGATTTTCTGTTTTTGAAAAGCCTGATTTGAAAAGTAAATTAAGTAAAAACCTAAAAATACTGTTAAATAAAATGATATTTTGATTTCTATAAAAATACTAATTCAAATTAATTATTTTGATTTATTTGGCTCTTATTTGGTTTTTCTGAGTTTTCTAGAGTTTGAAAACCTATTTTTGAAATTAAAAAGTAATTTAAGTATGAAAATTAAATATCAACATTAGTTGGAAATATTTTTATTAAGTCCAAAATGTCTCCAGGAGGTTCTATGAAATTTTTCTGAAATTTTTGGAAGTTATTTGGTATTTTTCCGGGGCCAAATGAATTTCCTGGCAATTTCTAAAAATCTGGAAATCGAAATCAAAAATTAAAATCCTCTCCTCTCCTCCGGCCGCCGCGTGGACGGCCGGGATCAGCCCATGCGCCCCCCGCCCGATACCGCCTTCCCCTCCACCCGGCTGCCATGTGGGTGGCCTGGATCACGCCCACGTCGCCCCCTCGGCCGATCTGGCCCCTCCACCCTGCCTAACCCCCCTAGCCGCCGATCCCCGTCCTCGGCCACGCGGCCACATCTCAGCCACTCAAGCCCCGCTCCTCTCTCTCCTCGCCCCGGCCCACTCGTTAGCCCCCCTCGCCCTCCTGTCTCTCTACACGCCGACCCCACCTGTCGGGTGTGTCTCCCTCCCCGCGCCTTCGTCCTCCTCCGCGCGCCCGCCGCCACAACCGTCGGCCCCGCTCCCCCGGTCACCACCCCCACTTTCCCGCACCCAACCGCCGCCCTCCCCACTCCTCCACCTCCTCTCCCGCACGCCGCGCGCCCCATGCGCCCACTCTCTCCCCCCAATTCCGCGTCAGCCTCCCGCAATTGCCGCCACGACCCCGCCCTCTCCGGCGAGGAATTCCCCCGGCCTCTCCCCCTCCCCAAGCCTATAAAAGGCACGCCCGGCTCTGCCACAACTCGCACTTGCTCCCCCTCCGGTCCCCATCCCCTCCCGGCCACTCCATCGCCGTCGCGCCGAAGCTCCCGAGCGTCGCCGCCGCCCTCCTCGCCGTCGGCCTTCTCCCGGCCATCTCTGGTAAGCCGCGCCCCTCCCCCGAGTTCCCCTCGGCTTCCTCTTCCCGTAGCCGCCCTCGCCGCCGGACACCACCCGCTGGAGCGCCGGCGAGCACACCGCCCCGAGCGCCTCACTCGCCGACCCGTCCACGTCGGCTTCACGTGCTTGCGTGGCGGCTGACATGGCGCCATGCCAGTGCCGCGTCGTATCTCTCCCCGCCCGGTCAGCGCAACCCACCACCTTAGTGCCTCCCCTCGGCCGTGGACCCAGTCTATGGACCAGGGCCCGCATGTCAGTGTCGGTCCACCTCGGGCTGAGGTCATGCTGGCGCAATAAATCCCTTTTTCCATTGAAAAATAATTCTAGCTGAAAAGAAATTCCCTGCTGACGCAATAACTCAGATTTTCCTTTAGCAAAATAATTCCAGAAATTCTTCTTTTTCTTTTTCTTTTTCTCTGAATATAAATTTTCCGGAGCCCGTTCTTCTTCATCCTAACTCCGATTTAGCCCATTCAAATTTCTAAATACATCAAAAATTCTCCTCTATCCATTTCTGGCCTCAATTCAAATATTTCAAATCAATTTGAATTTATTTTGAATTTATTTGAATTTGGTGGGTTATTTTCACGTGTAGACTTCGACAATTCGGGAAAATTCTTCGACGAAGATTCAAACCAAGTTGAAGAGCAAGGAAAGTCACACTCCTTGATCATGTTGATCCAGTTTTCAAAATAAAATTATGTTGATTTAAATTATATTGCATGCATATTTTTATTCAACGTATTTCAAATCAGTTTTAAATTTAGTTATTGCCTGGTTGTTAATTCCTCCGTCGATATTGAATTCCTCGATACCTTGTCACCCTAGATCAAACTCTAGTTGGTACACTAGTATTGGCTAGAGAGATTTTATATCAAATGCTTAGACCTGCTTAGTTATAATATTTGTTTTGGGATATCTTTCACATAAAATGATATGCTTTTGTTATGTACTCTTGACTTTGGTGAGTTAAGGAGGTTTACGAATTATTTTGCAAACAAAATATAAAAACCTAGTTTAGACTTAGGCAATTGGTTAGAATGGTGGTGCAGGCATGCCCTGTTGGTTGGAGCCGCAGTGGTTGATTGTCGTGCATAGGGGTACGTGGTTGAGCCTAAGTCAGAGTAAGGACCTGTCTATGAGCTATTGTTGCAAACCCCCTACCGTACTACCACATGGCTGGTATGGGACAGCCCTGGCTGAATAATTTGCAAAGTCCCAACCTGAGTCAAGTTGTAGGTTGAAAGTGAGCGTGGTTGGTGCCATGTGAAGTATCACTTGGGCAAGCGTGGTTAAGCCATGAGAAGTCTCGTCTAGGCTCAAGAGGGGGTCTCGGTCTGGTTGATTCCTTTCTGGGTGAAACCTTAGAGTTGGCTTGGCCAGGTTGAAGGCTTTGCATTGTAAAGGCCTTGTCATGACTCCTCGCCGTACACCTACAGAAGTGTGTAACCCGGTGGCAATATGGGATGATCGTGTCTTGTGGGTAAAGCTGTACAACCTCTGCAGAGTGTATAATCTATACTGGATAGCCGTGCCCACGGTCATGGGCATGCTGAGTAAAAGTTTTTTATGGATTAGACTTTGTTTTTTTAAAATATTTTTGAAAACCTTACGGATGGATGGAATCTATGAGAGATGAAAACCTTGTGGATGGATGGAATCCGTGAGAGATAGAAACCTGGTGGATGGATGGAATCCATCAGGGTTGTGCAGTGAAGCGTGTGGATGAATGGAATCCAAACGGGATCTTTTGGAAAAGATGGTCTGGGTGGGATGCCCGTGGATAGGTTGGTGTTTGGTTGGAGCCGGCACTGACGGTATTGTTTTCGATTACAAGCATTGTTTTTACTTACGGTATTAATTTCAGCATTTTCAATCTATTTACTGTATTTCATTGAATGCTGTTTTTGCAAACTAACCCTATAAGCCTTCCATTGAAGCCTTTATCATTATGTTGCATTTCTCCGTGTGACTTGCGGACCACAAGTTTGTACTCACCTTGCAATCCCCCTACACAGAGGAAGATGCCGTCGACTACGGTGAAGATCTGGACGAGTAGGCCGCATCTTACTGTCGTTTGCCTGTGGGAAGGCTTGGGCTTTGCTATTTATCAGTTTGCTTCCACAGTTATTTGCTTTACTTTTGCCAATGAGCATTGATGTAAGACTTGGCCAAAGGCCGTACCTATTATTTAATATAAGAAGTCATTTGTGCTTGGTATTTATCTTTGTTGTACTGTGTGCACTAGCTGATCCTGGACTAGTGCGATTTACACAGAGGATCCAGGAGTCGTTACTCCGGGTTCCGACAAACTGTCTATGAGGAACACTATCACAGACAGCTCGAACCAAAAATCTCTGTGGTACTTACACATCACTGACGGTTCTAGCTACCAACCATCTGTGATCGACGAGTATCACAGACGGTTGGTATATAGAAATGTCTATGATAGTTTTCCATCACAGATGGTTGATAAATAGAACTGTCTATGATGTACGAGTATCACAGATGGTTTTGGTTTGAACTGTCTGTGATAGTCCTTTATAGATGGCTTATACCAAAAAAATCGTCTATGATAGTTCAATAATGCATCTCCTAATCCTATGAACCCAACTCTTTAACATGGCAAGAACTTAGAAGAAGTAGATATCCTAGCAAATTGTAGAAGCTCAACTGCGCCAACAAGGCCTCTCACCCCTGATGCAGCATGTGAGCTGGATGTCCTTGACCCTGCCGTCACCGGCCCTAACTTGAGTGCTGTCTTCGTATGGGCAATCAAGATCGGGGTCGAGGAGGAGGACGACGTGAAGGCTTGAGAGATTTTGAGTGCGGTAGAGGATGGGTTTGGATGAGTATGTGTAGGGGAGGGAGAGGCGAGAGTGGGAAATTTTTTGGCGGAATGGGCGTGGGGACGAAGAGGTGGAGCTACAATCTGTGGGGTAGGGGTTGGTGGGTTTCTATTAGCTGGGATTGGGTTGGGGAGGATCGACGGGCCCAGCGATCATGGATACATAATTATCACAGATGGTGTGAACCACAAACCATTTGTGACACGTAATTATCACAGGCAATTTGAACCACAGAATATCTGTGATATACAATTATCGAAGACAATATATATATATACCAGTGCAATGTAAATAGCTAGTCTCAAAAGATAAAATAGCAAAGTTTTATATAGCTTATATATGCTGTTTTGAAAGGTTTTGATGAGATCTACAACTTTGCAGTTGAGGCGCCCCAATTCCAAACGGTTCCTGTGACTCTCAAAGTGCAAGTCGACCTGTATGTCGCAATCCCTCTCTTCAAAGCCATACTAAAGTGAACGAACACTGCCACTTCGGCCGATTGGTTTTGGTATTCTTGTTGCCCAGAATACATTTTTCCACCTTGCGTCAGGGAAAGTAAGCCATGTATGTTTTATTTTGGCATTTATGACTCATGTAATTTGTAAGAAACTATGCTTGATGTTTCTTTACATATTATTGATGAGACGTTTAATATAAGCCTTTTCGTAGTAGTGAGCAGTTCTACAAGGTTAGCTGACCAATCTTGGATGGTCTCTTCTCTGCAGTAGTTTTCTAAGATAAACACTCTGCATATTAGATTACCTGCTTAGAACTTGAACATATAACCTTTGTTCTTTTTCATCAGGGAAACATGCCTCCCCCTACAGTTCAAGTCCCTGCTGCGGCAATATGATGAAATAAAGCAGGAGAGCGTGACTTAGGGAAGCACATGTCCTGTTCTTAGATCTTGTAAAAGCTTGTTATCTTTTCTTTACAGAAGATGGCCTCAATTCTTGCTAAACCTTACTTTATCTGTGAACTTCCTATCCATCTCAAGCGATCTGCAATTAAAGTATTAACAAGTTTGAAAAATTTGATGTCTTTCTGTGCTACTTGTTTGGTCCTACAAATTTAGAAGTTGCAATTGTGTTGTCTATGTTATTTGTAGAAACCATATTTATTTGTGCCCTGTTTTCATTCACTAGCGCTGTATACTAATGTTAATTTCTTTGTGTTGTATACACACTCGAGCAGGAGACATAAGAACTTGGAAGTCCATATTGTGTGTGCAGCTGGAAACATGGAAAAATCGAAGACCGTTGAGATGTGTAAATACTAGTATGTGTGAATAATGATATGTGCTTCACCTGTATGAATGGAAGATAATGTAACGATGGCCCGATCTTCCGTAAGGTACTGATAAGTCGATTGTGGAGAACTTGACGTTAACGATCCAAAGGCTCGTACCAAAACAGATCACACCACTGCTCCGTTGGTTATCAGCCGTGCCGAACGCGGTTGACCTCCCAGGAAGGCTATCTCCTGCAAGCGAATCGAGAACACAAGCAAGAGAGTTCAAGATGCAATCTGAATTGTATTGCAAATAAAGATTAAGTTCACAAGTTGGGGTTCGTCAACCGAATGTGCAGTGAAACTGCTAAGCAGAATAATCTTAAGAAAAACCCAGAAAAACTAAAGGGGTGCGACCTCCTTAAATACGGAAGCGGGAAGCTGCACTTATCTAATAAAAAGGGATGCGGTACTATTTATGGTTACTGTTCATGCGGCCGTGTCATTGTTCATGTGAACAATACCGGCCCAAATAGCCTAAGTTACAAGGCCCTCGGCCCACTTTATCTCGGACTGGTAAAGTGATGTGACTTGTTTCACAGTTTCTGATCTGCTCAGATGGAGTTTGGAGATGAGACTAGATCCATCTGAAAGTAGACTCTAAGAGCTTTCCAACGAGTACTCACGAGCCCCGAGAAGCCTTCTGGATCAAAAGTTATACACATTTGAAGTTGGGCCGTCAGGCTGAATCCGAATTGGTCTAGAGGCCGAATTGGATTCCAAAACCTGTCCAACTTGAACCCTTGCTTCAATTGGTTCCAAAGTGATGTGGTGCTACAAATATATATAATCATCATTAGGTAGCATCACATTCTCATTTAAAATGTGTTGAAGTTGAATAAACGAATTCACCTTTACTTTAATCTTGTTATTGGCCGCTATGGTCATATGTGTTGGTGGCGTCCTCACATCATCCTCCCCTTCTTGATAGAAAACCGTCCTCGGTTTTAACATGGGTGTAGTGTCACGTATTGTGTGATCTTGATCATAAATCTTGATATATGATAACAAACGCAACAAACTCTCGTTATGTAATATCATAAGTTCTTTATCAAATAAAGTAAAATCTCTTTGAAACGAGCTCACCTCATAATTTAAGTAATGTGTAGGAGCTCTTGTAATTGGAACAACAAGTATAGAAAATATGGTTGTATCCATAGGGTACATGTTCTTATCATCCTCCCGTTCTTGCAAACAAAGTAGCGATCATAAAACAGCAACGATCATAAAGTTCATTGTATTATTATCCCAAAACTAATCTTATATGTTAATGAGCAATTCAAAATTTCTCATACAATAATTGTTGCAACTTGTTTTGCAAATGTAAGTGAAGCATTTATGCAATTCAAATCTGTGAAGTTCTAAACTTGTAGTGGTGGCACATATGGGTAAATACTAGTGCGTGTGAATAATGATATGTGCTTCACTGTATGAATGGAAGATTAGTTAGCTCCTTTGGGGCGGCGGGACAACACTTCGTCTTCCACACGATGATTTTGTTCAGCTTGCGGTGCACCTTGAGGAGCTTTGGTTTGCCACGATGTTGGCGCACTCGAGGACAAGTGAATTGGTTAGGTTGTGGAGGATTGGTTGCTTTACCTCCTGGTTGCCGAGAACCAGAGACCTCACCACTTGCTATGATTTGATTCATGGGCGTGTTACTGACATCCTGTCCATACAATATGAATTTTAACAATTTGCATGAAAGACAAGAGGGAATGAACACAATAAACGTGACAATTTGTGACATAAGGACAACATATATGAAACTTTGATGTGGGGTTAGGTTTTACATGGATCGCAGAATCCTTTCTTAAACATAAAGCGAGCAACCATACCAAATAAAAGTAGCAAAATACAACCATCACCCATCAGCGTCTTCCATAATTTAGCGCTTCAAAATAAGCAAAATAAGCAAGGGCTATAAGCTCCTCGAGCTAAACCTCCTCATGTCCATCATAGTGAAGACGATGTTGTTGCACTACTTGTGGTGGCTCGTCTCTGATTGTGCAGATGGCCATCACACGAGCGTTGGTGCTTGATAATTGACAAGCGGAAGCGTTGGGTAGTCGACCGAATGGCGTGGCGGGCTCGCAACTCCTCATCCGAGTGCAAGTATGGGATCCTCCCCGTATAATAGCTCCCATGTGAAGAATCCTTGGCCATCCAACGGGGCGATGTTGCCGTCAAGCATCGCTATCCTTCGACATGCTTCAAAAGCTTGGGAGACAAATGATGGATATATCCATCGAGTGACCTTACCAAACCATGAGATGAAGATGGGGAGTGATGAAACCCATGTTTGGCACAAGGTAGGCATTGCTTTCACTGTTTCCCAGTTGTGAGGGAAAATAGTAGAACATGTCCTCCATCTTGGGAAGTCCGTGACAGAGGCAAGACGTAGGCCGCATCGTTGAGCGACATGAGAGCGCTCAATCCTCCCCATTTGTAGCATAGGGGTTGATCGCCAAGGAGCCATACCTAGATAAGCACCTCTGTAAGGTTCTCGGTGGACGTTGCACTGGAGGGTTGATGGTGCGAAAATAGCACACCCGCAAGTGCACGGGTTGCCACTGAAATAGCGGCGAGTGTCGTGTTCTCCACAGGGACTAGACTGAGGCTACCGGTGCTCGGCTAAAGCTAGGTCTAACGAAACAGGGGAGAAAACTAAACCTAAAACGACTACCGAACAAACTTTAACTCGCACAGTCCAAACGACGAACACACTAAACAGACGAACAAACAAGGGACGACAGGACGAACGACCGCACGAATGAACGTCGTACGACCGAACAAACAAAACGACGACTAACTACACAAACGACTCACGAACGACACGACGACTAAACGGACGAACACGACTACCAATCGACGATCTAACTAACTACCGACTGCAAGACAGCAAGAGGTAGTCGAGAAGCACGGAGGGAGTCGAGAGAGAGAGAGAGCGAGGGAGAAAGCAGTCGACGGCTAAGTAGAGGTGGCGGCGCTTGGTGTTGTAGAAGGAGGAGGGCAAGCAAGAGAGAGGCGGCGGAGAAATGATGGTGAAGAGAGAGGCGGCGCGGAGAAGAAGGCAGTGGAGTAGGGTGGAGAAGGGGAGAGGAGATGGAGGGTCGGCGGAGAATCTCAAGAGGCGGCGGGCTGTTTGGTGGGAGGCGTCGGCGTGGTGGAGCGGTGAGGCGGCGGAGGCGGAGAAAGAAGGCGGCACCGAGGTGGTGCGGTGAAGAGAAGGAAGGCGGCGGAGGCGGAGGGTGAGCGGCCGAGTGAGGGGGAGAGGCGGCCGAGTGAGGGGAGATGTGGCGCGCAGTGGAGCGATGGCGGCGGAAGGAGGAGGCGGCCGGCGAGGTAAGGCCGGCCCTCGCCGGCGCCGGTGGAGAAGATATGGGAGGAAGGAGGAGAAGCCAAGTTGGGGCAATGGAGAAGAAGAACCGGGCTCAAGCCCTTCCCTGGCGGCGGCTAGGGCTTTGGAGGAAGATTGGGGATTTTTGACGATTTGCGATTTAGCCCTCCAAGTTTTTAGGATTTACAATGAAGTCCTTCTCCAATCTGATTTCTTCTGTTCTGGCCCTTCCGGAGCTCCATTTTCAGCGCGGAAAAATCCCACGCGTTCGTGACGACGCGTACAACTGTATGGAGCAGCCCTAGAATGCCGAATTTGTCGTTTATGCGCCTCAATCGCGCCGGCCTGCAGAAAAATATAGAAAATGTAAAATACTCCATTTTGAGCAATTAAATATGGGAAAAGTATGTAAATGATGATAAATGGTCCCAAAAGGCGAAAAATGTGAGGGTAAAATGACAGCAAAATATATGCAAAAATGACGCATGTCAAGGGTGTGCTAAAAATAGTGTACACCAGTGCACGAGTGAAGTGAGCACGCTGCATTATCACCCATAGGTTGTGCTGCAATGTGCCCTTCTCGAATGCACTAGTCTGATATTGCGATAGCCAATGGGTACGCACCCACAAATTTTTAAGCGAAGTGGGGTTAGTGATCATTTTTACCAAGAAAAATGAGAGGCTAGGAAAAGAAATGATGCTAGGAAAATAAAAGGGTGTAGCAATGTGTTGCACTAATGTTTCTAAGGTTCCGTTTTAGTGAATAAAATGTTGTCAAAACCTTTCATTTTTAGAAGGACACTTTTCTTTCTAGCAAAAGCTCAAAAGTATTCCAACATTTGTTTCTAGCACAAAGATTTTGAGTGCGATAGAGGATGGGTTTGGATGAGTATGTATAGGGGAGGGAGAGGCGAGAGTGGGAAATTTTTTGGCGGAATGGGCGTGGGGACGAAGAGGTGGAGCTACAATCCGTGGGGTAGGGGTTGATGGGTTTCTATTGGTTGGGATTAGGTTGGGGAGGATCGACGGGCCCAGCAATCAGGGATACATAATTATCAGCTGGTGTGAACCACAAACCATTTGTGTAATTATCACAGGCAATTTGAACCACAGAATATCTGTGATTCACAATTATTGAAGACAATATATATATATATACCAGTGCAATGTAAACAACTAGTCTCAAAAGATAAAATAGCAAAGTTTTATATAGCTTATATATGCTCTTTTGAAAGCTTTGGTCAGATCTACAACTGCGGTTGAGGCAAACCCCAATTCGAACAAAGATAAAAATTTTTGGTAAAAACATAAACCAAAAATTTGAGGGTGACTAGTGTAGGCGGTCATTGTTTTGGATCAAGCTCGTCGTTAGCTTTCTAACGAGCACAAGAACATCGAAAATAGACACCGTATGCAAAAGTTATGCCCATTTTCCTAAAGGTGTCGCGAAATGAAATCCTACTCGGACTCGGGTGGGAGATTATGAAATTTCGAGAGGATTCGAGCAGAAACAAATTACAAACAGTTTAATACAAACCATCTGTGATAACTTCATTATCACAGATGGTTCTCGTAGAACCATCTGTGATACTTCACAGACAATTTTCACTATGAACCGTGCGTGATATTATCTCTTATGAGACAGTTCTTTTGCTAGCGACAACACAGACGGTTCCTCAATCTAAATCATTTATGATTGCATTTAACACTAATGGTTTTGTGAACCATCTATGATGAAACGTTTAATATAAGCCTTTTTGTAGTAGTGAGCGGTTCTACAAGGTTAGGTGACCAATCTTGGATGGTCTCTTCTCTGATAGTTTTCACGCTAAACACTCTGCATATTAGATTACCGCTTAGAACTTGAACATATAACCTTTGTTCTTTTTCTTGAGGGAAACATGCCTCCCTGCAGTTCAAGTCCCTCTGCGGCAATATGATGAAATAAAGCAGAGAGCGTGACTTAGGAAGCACATGTCTGTTCTTAGATCTTGTAAAAGCTTGTTATCTTTTCCTTACAGAAGATGGCCTCAATTCTTGCTAAACCTTACTTTATCTGTGAAATTCCTATCCATCTCAAGCGATCTACAATTAAAGTATTAACAAGTTTGAAAAATTTGATGTCTTTGGTGCTATTTGTTTGGTCCTACAAATTTAGAAGTTGCAATTGTGTTGTCTATGTTATTTGTAGAAACCATATTTATTTGTGCCCTGTTTTCATTCACTAGTGTTGTATACTAATGTTAATTTCTTTGTGTTGTATACACACTCGAGCAGAGACATAAGAACATGGAAGTCCATATTGTGCGTGCGATTAGAAAGATGGGAAAATGGAACACCATTGAGATGTGCAAATACTAGTATGTGTGAATAATGATATGTGCTTCACCTGTATGAATGGAAGATAATGTGGCTACGGCCCGATCTTCCGTAAGGTACTGATAAGTCGATTGTGGAGAACTCGACGTTGATGATCCAAAGGCTCCGACCAAAACAGATCAAATCCCTCGCAATCAGTACACCACTGCTCCGTTGGTTATCAACCGTGCCGAACACGGTTGACCTCGCCAAGAAGGCTATCTCCTGCAAGCAAATTGAGAATACAAGCAAGAGAGTTCAAGATGCAATCGGAATTGTATTGCGAATAAAGATTAAGTTCACAAGTTGGGGTTCGTCAATCGAATGTACAGTGAAACTGCTAAGTAGAATAATATTAAGAAAACCCAGAAAAACTAAAGGGGGGCGACCTCCTTAAATAGGGAAGGGGGAAGCCGCACTTATCTAATAAAAAGGGGTGCAGTACTATTCATAGTTACTGTTCACATGGCCATGGTACTGTTCATGTGAACAGTACTAGCCCAAATAGCCTAAGTTACAAGGCCCTCGGCCCACATTGACTCAGACTGGAAAAGTGACATGAATTGTTTCATAGTTTCTTATTTGCTCAGATGGAGTTTGGAGGTGAGACTAGATCCATCTGAATGTAGACTCCAAGAGCTTTCCAACGAGTACTCACAAGCCCCAAGAAGCCTTCTGGATCAAAAGTTATGCACATTTGAAGTTGGTCTGTCAAGCTGAATCCAAATTGGTCTGGAGGCCGAATTGGATTCCAAAACCTGTCCAACTTGAACCCTTGCTTCAATTGGTTCCAAAGTGATGTGGTGCTACAAATATATATATTTTCATCATTAGGTAGCATCATATTCTCATTTAAAATGTGTTGAAGTTGAAGAAACGAATTCACCTTTAGTTCAATCTTGATATTGGCCACTATGGTCGTATGTGTTGGTGGTGTGGTCACATCATCCTCCCCTTCTTGACAGAAAACCGTCCTCGGTTTTAACATAGGTGTAGTGTCACGTATTGCATGATTTTGATCATAAATCTTGATATATGATAACAAATGCAACAAACTCTCATTATGTAATATCATAAGTTCTTTATCAAATAAAGTAAAGTCTCTTTGAAACAAGTTCACCTCATAATTTAAGTGATGTGCAGGAGCTCTTGTAATTGGAACAAGTATAGCAAATATGGTTGTATCCATAGGGTACATGTTCTTGTCATCCTCCCCTTCTTGCAAACAAAGCAGTCCTCGGCTTTTGATAAGCCGAAAATATGGTAACAAGGAAGCCAAGGTGTATGCATGGTATATGTATATGTCATCCGTTTTAACTATTCTTCGTTGTTGCACAATTAATGTTATAAAATAGCAGCGATCATAAAAGTTCATTGTATTATTATCCCAAGAGTAATCATATATGTTAATGAGCAATTCAAAATTTCTCACACAATAATTATTGCAACTTGTTTTGCAAATGTAAGTGAAGCATTTATGCAATTCAAATCTGTGAAGTTCTAAACTTGTGGCACATATGGGTAAATACTAGTCTGTGTGAATAATGATATGTGCTTCACCTGTATGAATGGAAGATTAGTTAGCTCCTTTGGGGCGGTGGGACAACACTTCGTCTTCCACACGATGATTTTGTTCAGCTTGCAATGCACCTTGAGGAGCTTTGGTTTGCCACGAAGTTGGTGCACTCGAGGACAAGTGAATTGGTTAGGTTGTGGAGGATTGGTTGCTTTACCTCCTGGTTGCCGAGAACCAGAGACCTCACCACTTGCTATGATTTGATTCATGGGCGTGTTGCGGACATCCTGTCCATACAATATGAATTTTAACAATTTGCATGAAAGACAAGAGGGAATGAGCACAACGAAATGTGACAATTTGTGACATAAGGACAACATACATGAAACTTTGATGTGGGTTTAGGTTTTACATGGATCACAGAATCCTTTCTTGAACATAAAGCGAGCAACCATACAAAATAAAAGTAGCAAAATACCACCATCACCCATCAGCGTCTTCCATAATTTAGCGCTTCAAAATAAGCAAATTAATTACGGGCTATAAGCTCCTCGAGCTAAACCTCCTCACGTCCATCATAGTGAAGACGATGTTGTTGCACTACTTGTGGTGGCTCGTCTACAGCTGTGGGATGGCCATCACGCGACAATGGTGCTTGATAATTGACATGCGGGAATGTTGGGTAGTCGACTGAATGGCGTAGGCGGGCTCAGGCAACTCCTCATCCGGTGCAAGTATGGGATCCTCCCCGTATAATACCTCCCATGTGAAGAATCCTTGGCCATACAACGGGGTGATTTGCCGTCAAGCATCGCTATCCTTCGACGTGCTTCAAAAGCTCAGGAGACAAATGATGGATATATGTATCGAGTGACCTTACCAAACCATGAGATGGAGATGGGGAGTGATGAAACCCATGTTTGGCACAAGGTAGGCATTGGTCTCACTGTTTCCCAGTTGTGAGGGAAAATAGTAGAACATGTCCTCCATCTTGGGAAGTCCGTGCCAGGCAAGACATAGGCCGCATCGTTGAGCGACATGAGAGCAAAATAAATGTTGCACTAATGTTTCCATAATATTTTACTAGTTTCTAAGGTTCTGTTTTAGTGAATAAAATGTAGACAAAACCTTTTATTTTTAGAAGGACACTTTTCTTTCCAGCAAAAGCTCAAAAGTATTCCAACATTTATTTCTAGCACAAAGAGGTTATACTTGCATTTGTGGGTTGTTACATTAATTAGTGTAGTTTCAAATAATGATTTTCAGTGCAAATTTCCCTGCGTCACATTCTGGACTATTTTTTTCAGATTCCAATTTTAATTCTATTTGCTACATTGTATCTATGATGATACCAAAATACTAGCAGTGAAGGACTGTGGATGGAAAGGAAACAGCTATGGACTGCATGCATTCCGTGATTGAAGCACAACCATAGGAGAAAGGGTCAATGAACCTCCCTAAAAGAGGATTCCGCTATTAATAACACATGCTGTATGGCTAGAATAGAAGAACTTGTTCTATATAAATTGGTCAAAATTCAACACCTCCCTTCACGTAAAGATGTGGAGCATGACTAAATCCATCCATTTCAATTGCGGTGCCAACACAGGCCGAGTAACAGAGATCATGGCTGTTCTCCTCCTTGTGGTTATCCTCGCTGCCACCTTCACCACATCCACGTGTGCAGCTAGCAACATAAAGCCACCATCAGTTGTGGATACCAAGCAGCCATCCGCCGCCGCGGCGGAGTTCCTCCGTGTTCGCTGCAACACCGTGGAGGAGGTATTTAAGAACCACTGCTATAACTCTCTCCTCCCACATGTAGACTCCTTCTACGGTAGCGATGTCAAGCTTGCCTACACTGCCACCGCCATCCTGGTTGACCGGCTTCAAGCCTCGGTAAGAGAGATGCGCCACGCCAATAGCACGGGCAAAGACCCGATGATTAGTCGGTGAAACGGGTACCTTAAGTTGATCGAAGAAGCCACCGATGGCGATAGAGAGGCGTTGGCCAGCCTCCGCCGCCTTGAGGCTATGAGCAACGGTGGGAAGCTGAGCGGGCGAGACCTAGAGGATGTAAATAATTGGATCGATAAGGTGCAGATGAAGGTCAGCGAGTGCTCTATGGATCTGGTTGCGATTGAGGCGGAGCTACCTGTGACACTCAAAGTGCAAGTTGACTTGTATGTCGCAATCCCTCTCTTCAAAGCCATACTAACGTGAATGAACACTGCCACTTCAGCCGATTGGTTTTGGTATTCTTGTTGTCCAGAATGCATTTTTCCAACTTGTGTCAGGGAAAGTAAGCCATGTATGTTTTATTTTGGCATTTATGACTCATGTAATTTGTAAGCAACTATGCTTAATGTTTCTTTACATATTATGATCTTATTATTTTATCTGACCTTAAATATATAAGGATGAGTAGAACAAGCAACAAGATCGCACCTACGCAGCAGATGTGTCTGTTTGTTGCCGAAATTCGCTACAAACATGTAAATTAAAATGGGCAGCATATCCAGCAAAATCTCGCTTAACAGTGCCTAACAATTTTCCGTAAATCAGGAAGCGGATTAGGAAGAATTCATAGCATATGTAAATGTCTAATTTTAAAATAGGCGTATAGCCTTTTTCAAAAGACTATTTGGTGGTACACGTATTTGCACATAATATGGATTTCTAGATCGTTATTCTTGCACATGCAATCACCTCACAATAAAATAGATGTTTCTACTCATATATCTGTGGTGGTGCCCTTGGAAATCATCCTCTTGAGAGACGTACGTTGTTGTCACTTGACTCAAGCATCGGTATTTAGAAGCTGAGGGTAAAGTCCATGCATTCGGCCTCACGGATGCGACGTTGTTCGCCATGCATCCTTGAGATCTGCCCTTTCCTGGAGCAGCTCCACACCTTGAAACTTCTTGCTCTAGGAGATAACCAGATCCGGAGCTGCGAGCAAAGTGCGGTAACTTCATAAATTTACATGGCTGTTGGGGTCTGCAAACGTATGATGGCTGCATGCACCCGCTCCCTGGCATACACATTGATCTAGTATGTACATGCACTGTTTGCATGCACTGCATGGGCATGTACGTACGTATGACTAACGTACGTGTGTGCCCATAGAAACCTGTGCATGTTAATCATAAAGCTCGATATGTACCGCATCTGCATGCATTCGTATGGTAGGGTACCCCTGATCTATTCCCAGAACTAGCTGGCACACAAGCATACAAGATGATATATATATAGACAGACTAGCTGCTAGTACTCCTTCTTACGTACGACACTACCACTAAGGATCTCTTGTGATGGTTTAGAATTATTTCTGATGGGTGGCAACAAAACATCAGTAATTTTAATTTTTTTGTGACGGGTTTATAACGTTGTCGGGAAACAATGTATTGCATGTCGGTATTGCCAATACCCCTATGGAAAATACATTTTCATGTTAGCCCTTTTCATTGACCTTCAGAACAATTGCTATTCTCGTGGTGCGGCTAAATTCGCCTGATGTGGATTATTGAGTGTAGGGGCAATCCAAGAAGGAATGCGACAAGCAGAGAACCCACCCAGTATTCCCAAATATCAGCCCTTCACACAAAATCCCCCAAATCCCTTCACAGCGATGCCACCACCACCTCCACCCCAAACACCATTCGCCTCCTTCTCCACCCTGGCTCCCCACCATTGCCGTCCATCCCAAGACCCAGCTGGCAATTCCTAATCTCCGACATCACCCTTGGTCTTGAGCTCTGTTGCTGCCACCTCATCCACCGTCGTTGCATTATCACCCTTCATCTTGAGCCCCTCCACCATCACATCATCCTCCTCCTCGCTACCCACATCCTCTTCAAATGCCATCTTGTTGCCTCCTGCACTCCCTTCAGCCACCGCCTTAAATAGATCCGGCCCACCGCATCAAGCAGATCCCAGGTGGTCTCCTCTCTTTCTTCGTCTAGGCCCAGCTCATCCCCTCCTCTATTCCACAGTAGTTCCTTCTAGACTTATGGCTCGTTCCTTTCGGCTATGGCTTATGGCTTGTGGCTTCTGAATTCTAGCTATTCACAAAAGAGAGTATGGTGATAGAGAGAAAGTTGCGTGTGATGTTGGTCACTATAGCTAAATTCGGTACAGTGTATACTACAATCGACTTGTAGACTCGGCCTTGCAAGGGCACTCTGTTTGAAAGCAAGTACTGTAGCATGAGCCACAAGCTAGAAGCCGAAAAGAACGGGGCCTTAATTTGCCCTTTTTGCATAATTTTTTGACTGAGTTGAGCCGAAGGAGGATGGGTAGAGAGAGGCTAACAAGGTGGCTGGAGGGCACAATGGCGCGCGTGGGCGCCACTACAAGGCGGACGAGGAGTGGGAGGGAAGCGTGTGGGGGGAGGGGTGGAGGTGCCAGCATGGTGAGAGCTAACCCGAGCATCTAGATTGGGATGGATTGAGAGGAGAGGACGAGAGAGAAGGGAAGGGGATTGGGTGAGGGGGGTATGTCGCAAAAAGCTTCCCGTACCTGGCTGCATCCAGGAAGGCTATCTGAGCCGAATCTAATGGCCCACAGCTACGTTAGTATGTTAGCACCTAATAGCCTATTCACACAAGATATGTTCTCTCTCTCTCTCACCTTATTTCACTAATTAATGATCTTTTGATGTCTCTCAACCCGGTTGTGATGGGAATATATATGGCCCTGCAAATTACGTACTACGCATCCTAGAAGGTGCTTAACATCTAGTATTACCCCTATGATCGTAGTCATTTTCTAACATCTAAGGATCTAGTATTACCCACATGAAATTAATATGAGATCGTGGTCAATGTCTCAACATCTAAGGCTACTTCCGGTAGATGAATTGTTTCGTCATATTTAGTAGAGTAATACTAATATTATTTGTAGATCGAGAAACACCAGCTATGTGAAGATACTTACATGGAAGGGGAGCATCATTTCCTGAAGATTCTAGATGAATGGGACACACGAGAGGTAATTACTCATGAAGTGAAGGTTCCAAGTTAGGACCCCCGCGAGTTCGTGCGCGTGTACAAAACCGCGATCGAGGCTGCGGGCGGAGACGACACCACGAAGGCGAAGGGACTCCCCCTTGCGCTGCAAGGAGTGGCGCTCTCTTGGTTCTTTACCATAGAGCCGGGCTCCATCTACGCGTGGGAGCAGCTCCGCGACCGCCTTCACAACAACTTCCAAGGAAACTATGTCGAGCGAGTCAACGCAGACCAACTATTCGCTGTGAAGCAAAAACCCTCGGAGAAGCTCCGGGACTACTTCAAGCGCTTCGCCAAGATTCGATGCCAAGTGAAAGACGTTAATGAAACCACCGTCATTAATGCAGCCATACAAGGCCTTCGTCCGGGCCCGATGGCCGAGTACAATGCGCGAAAGCCAATCAAGACGGTGGCGAAGCTCTTCGACAAAATGGAGGAGTACGCCAGGGCGGAAGAAGACGCTCGCGGCGGGAGATGACTCGGCGCCAACCGGGACGATGGCTCGACAAAGCGAAGATCCACCGCGGGGCGGCCTCGAGGGCAAACGCAATGCGAGTCGTCTAAAGACGCGCCCGGGCGCGGGGAAGCCTCTCACAAGGAGCCGTCCTATAGGCCTAAGCGCGGCCAGCAGAAGTCGCGCCGAGGCCGGTTCGTCCTCGACATCGAAGGCGCTTCCGAAGAAAGCACTTTCGTTGGTCGTGGAGGTCGGAGGCGTCGAGGTCGAGGACGCGGCCGTGGCCGTGGCCGCGATGATAAAAGCCGTGGAGATTATGACGACCAGCACCAGGGATTGTGGTGCGAAGTCCACGGCCGAGGCACCCACGACACACGCTCGTGTGTCTCCATCGCGGCGCTCCGCCAAAGCGTCGTTAGGGACAGGAACCCGGAGACGCGTCCGCCTGCGGTGGCTCACGTCCAGCTCCCGTACGAGGCCGCCATGCAGATACAGGCGCAAGGGATACAGCCCCAGGAAGGCCCCTTGCGGATCCAAGCTCTTGTGCAGCAACCTCGGGAGGGCCTCCTACCACTGCAGGCCCCGGAGGCAACCCATCGCAGGGTCATTAACGTCATATCCAGAGGCTCTGCACTGGGATTCGCCTCAGCACGGCAGCAGAAGGCCTATGCGCGAAGGCTGCATCACGTGGCGGCTTACCCAGCGCAAGCACCACCGGACTGGGTGCAGCACGAAGATACATTCACACCTGACGATGCCCAAGGCGTGGACTTTCCTCATCAGGACCCCCTGGTCATCCGGGTCACCATCGCGGGATGCAACGTGGGGCGTGCCCTGGTGGACGGCAGTAGCTCCGTGAATGTATTGTTTGCGGCGGCCTTCGACCAGATGGGGATCCCTCGAAGCCGCCTAGGGCCCTCGGGAATCCCACTGCAGGGCTTCGGGGGACAGCCCCTGCGGGCGCTGGGCCAAATATGTCTTCAAGTCTCGTTCGGTCAAGATGACAATGTGCGAGCTGAAGATGCCACCTTCGATGTGGTCGACCTCCCGTACCCCTACAACGCCATATTAGGGTGCCCAATCCTCAACTCTTTCGGCGCGGTACCACACCACGGCTATCTATGCATGAAGATCCCGGGCCCCCGGACCATCATCACCGTCCGAAGCGACCAGGATATGGCCCGGCGCATCGAGCCAGGTACCAGGTATCCGCGTCGCGAAGCCCAACGGCGCTCTTAGAGCTAGCATCGTAGCGCGGGGGTCCGCGGGGCCATTCGGAGGCGCCTTGGCGGGCCCTGCAGATGTCTAGCGACTAGAGGCTTCGGCCGCACCAAGGACAAACGGTTAGTATATCCACCCCCCCTTGTAATTGCTTACCCGCGCAAATGGGGGTGTAATGAAGATCGCCGTTTGTCGCCAATCTTTCTTCATCACGTGCAAGTACGCAACGTAGGCGCGCGTAGGCCTGGCCAGCACGCGCGTTCCCGCAGTGTAAACTAAAGACGCACATTCGCGTGTGCACTCGCCGTAGACAGGGGTACGGGACTGAGTATAAATCGAAGTCACACGTTCGCGTGTGCACTCGCCGTAGCCAAAGGGTCACGGGCCTGAGTATAAACCAAAGACGCACGTTCACGTGTGCACTCGCTGTAGCCAGGGGTACGGGATTGAGTATAAATCGAAGTCGCACGTTCGCGTGTGCACTCGCCGTAGCCAAAGGGTGACGGGCCTGAGTATAAACCTAATACGCACGTTCGCGTGTGCACTCGCCGTAGCTGAGTGTACGGATCGAGTATCATCGAAGTCGCGACGTTCGCGTGTGCACTCGCCGTAGCCAAAGGGTAGCGGGCCTGAGTATAAACCAAAGACGCACATTCGGCGTGTGCACTCGCCGTAGCAGTGCGGGTGAGTATAAATCAAAGTCGCGCGTTCGCGTGTGCACTCGCTGTAGCCAAAGGGTGGCGGGCACGAGTATAAACCTAAGGCGCGCGTTCGCGTGTGCACTCGCCGAGCTGTGGGTGCGGGTGAGTATAAATCAAAGTCGCGCGTTCGCGTGTGCACTCGCCGTAGCCAAAGGGTGGCGGGCCCGAGTATAAACCTAAGGCGCGCGTTCGCGTGTGCACTCGCCGTAGCTGAGTGCGGATCGAGTATAAATCGAAGTCGCGACGTTCGCGTGTGCACTCGCCGTAGCCAAAGGGTGGCGGGCACGAGTATAAAACAAAGACGACGTTCGCGTGTGCACTCGCCGTAGCAGTGCGGATCGAGTATAAATCGAAGTCGCGCGTTCGCGTGTGCACTCGCCGTAGCCAAAGGGTGACGGGCACAGTATAAACCAAAGACGCGCGTTCGCGTGTGCACTCGCCGTAGCAGTGTACGGATGAGTATAAATCGAAGTCGCACATTCGCGTGTGCACTCGCCGTAGCCAAAGGGTGACGGGCCTGAGTATAAACCAAAGACGAACGTTCGCTTGTGCACTCGCCGTAGCCAGGGGTACGGGACTGAGTATAAATCGAAGTCGCACGTTCGCGTGTGCACTCGCCGTAGCCAAATGGTGACGGGCCTGAGTATAAACAAAAGACGCGTGAGGGGACGCCCTCGCACGCACTCTGCGGAGTATAAATAGACGCGGATGTTCTCCCTGCGCACTCTACGGAGTCTAAACAAGACGCGAACTCCGCGCACGCTAGGGACCTCGTCCCTGGGCGTACTCTCCGGAGTATAAATAAGACGTGGACGTTGACCCCACGCACTCTGCGGAGTATGAATAAAAGTACGGTGGCCCCCCCTCTCCCCACGCGTTTCGCGATGCGGGCAGAGGACACGAATATTACTCGCAGTGGAGCGAGGCTCACCCTCGCGTACTGGGGGAGGCGAGCGCAGCGCGCGTTGCCGAAGACACAGCACGCCAGAGGCTACCCCCGCCATGAGGGGTAAGAGGAACGGAACGTGCACGCACTTCCACCCCCGCCCCCGCCAGTCTACGGACTATAAAAAGGCAAGGTGCCGAGGTCCGCCTCTGCACCCGCCAGTCTACGGACTATAAAAAAGGCGAAGTGCCGAGGTCCGCCTCCGCACCCGCCAGTCTACGGACTATAAAAGGCGAGTGCGAGTCGCCTCGCACCCGCCGATCCACGGACTATAAAAAGCGAGTGCGAGTCGCCTCCACACCCGCCGATCTACGGACTATAAAAAGGCGAGTGCGAGTCGCCTCGCACCCGCCAGTCTACGGACTATAAAAAGGCGACGTGCCGAGGTCCGCCTCCACACCCGCCAGTCTACGGACTATAAAAAGGTGAAGCGCCGAGGTCCGCCTCCGCACCCGCCAGTGTACGGACTATAAAAAGGTGAAGCGTCAAGGATCACCCCCGCAAGCGCTGTTCTAGGGAACCCTCGCGCAACTACTTCGCCAACGGCGCGCTTCGAGCGCGGAGATCCCGTCCCCGCACAGCGTGTGGCGTACCGGTGAACCCGAAGTGGCATTAACACACAGCGCATATCCTAAAATGCCAGAAAATCTACATACCGGAAAAATCACACAAGTACAAAGGTCCGGCAACATCCTTGCCGCTATCCCGCGGGCTCGTCCTTAACACGCGCTAAAGCTAGGGCCTCGCCCGAAGAAGGTCGGCCTGCCCAAAAGTTCAACGACTCCTCGGCCCTTTGCCAGCGTCGAAGCGCCGCGGTCACAAGGCGACGCGGCGATCGCCCCAAAGAAAAGCTGCGGGATGGCGGTAGTCGATTCGTGAAGCAAGCATGCACTTTATTCATCAATAAAGGGGCAGACGTTACAACGCACGCCCACACCTAGCCACTTTGGCGCCGCACCTGTGAGCCTTCGGTATCCTCAGAGGCCCCAGCGCCACCCTCGTCGCGCGCGCGGACCGTCGAAAGTGGCGAGGCTCCCTTCTCCGTGAAGGGACTTCCGGCTTCGACTGCTTGGCGGCTATCCGGCGTAGTCCCGGATCCGCTCGTAGAAGAATTTGACGAGGTGGCGAGCGGCGCGGACTTCACGGACATCACTCGGCCCGCCGTCATCTCTCGGTGAGGTTCGCCGGCCGGCGATGTGCGCGCAACCATGGTGCGAAGGAGGCGCACACGGGCATGACACCACATGGGCACGATGGTCGCCAAAGGTTGTCGCGCGCCCCACGCGCAACACCGGCGGCATCATGGATCGGCGGAGGGCCGCGGCAACTCCTCGGGCGGCGTGGTCCGGCACTTCAGCCACAAGTCCTCGGAGGTGGACTTCTAGCATTTGCAGGGCGTCCCACGCAATGACCGAAGCCTCGCCAAGCGTCTAGTTGCGCTCCGCTAGAGTCGAGGCAAGCTCGCCCTTTTCCTTCTCCAGCAAGGCGACTTGCTGCAGAAGGCCGTCCCGCTCCGCCGTGAACTTTATTCGCGCCGCCTCGGTGGCCGACTCCCGCGCCGACGCGGCAGCCCCCTCGGCGTGCGCCTTCGCCTCGATGCACTCCGCCTCAAGCTGGCGGATTCGGGCATCCTGGGCGGACCGAACCCCCGCCTCGTGCAAGCGCCCCTCGGCGGCTGCGGCCTATCTTCGGCGCCGCTTTGCGCATGAACATAAGCCGTCTGCAGAGCCTGCCCCAGCACCAGGGTCTGCAGGGCAAAAAGCGATTCAGCAAGCGTAGCATGGCTGGGTGTTGTCATATAACTACGCACTTACCCGCACCCCCGACACCTCGAAGCCGTCCCTCAGACGGTCCACCCGTCTGGTAGCGCTGCTTGCTCGGCGCTAGCAGCCGCGTCATCCACAATGTCGTGCCATGCCCTCAGCGTCTCCGGCGGGGGGACGAAGTCCGCGGGGCTGGAGCGCGGAGCGCTCGTGCCAACAGCGCCGGAACCCTCGCGTTCCGGCAAAGGCTCCTCCTCCGAGATAAGCGACGCTGCAGGCAAAAGTGCACGTGAGCACACTACGAGGAGCACCAAAAACATTCCAAGATAACCCATATCAACTTACCCTCAGTGGCAGCACGAGGAATTTGGGAGCCCTCCCCTAGTCCCAGGAACGGGAACGGTGGCGCAAGCCCCTTCCAGAGGTGCGGTTCCACGAGGAACAGAGGCTTCCGCGTTTGCCGCCGCCGCAGATCACTCCGGCAAGGTGGACGGCGTGGCCCGAGGCGTAGGAGGAGCACGCGCCGTGGGGACCTCGGTACGGGTGTCGGAGTCCCACAAACTCCCGACGCTCATCACCAAAGTGAACCCCCTCGACGTCTGGTGGAGCCACGGCTGCAGGCATGGCCGTTTGGCCGGGATGGGGGGCAACGCCCCCGTCTCAGCAGCCACTGCGGGAATAGACCCCGCGGCTGCAACACCCCGGTTCAAAAGCCCCTCGGCGGCAACCTCTGTGGGCGACGCCTTAGCTCCGGTCGCCGCCACAGGCAGAAGCCCAGCCACGCGCGCCCCCGAAGGGGAGGCCAGAGGCTGCGCCTCCGGCGCCGTCACAACCACGACCGAAGGTTGCCCCTCCGGCATCGCGGCGACCATGACCGAAGGCTGCGCCGCCGGCGTCGAGACGGTCGTCATCGAAGGTTGCACCTCCGACGTCGTAGCCGCCACAACCGGAGGCTCCACTTCAGCATTGTCGTCCGGCTTGGATTCCGTCTCGACGACCACAAGGGGCGACGAGACTTCCTCCCTCTGGCGGGCTGTCGTGAGCCGTCGTCGGGACACGAAGGCGCCGCCCCGGCGTCCCGACCTCAAGCTCGAGTCGGCATATCTCGCGAATCGACTCCGTGTCGGCGCGGCGGCGCGCGATAGAGTGCGGCTGCGATGCCCGAGCGACGAGCGCTCCAGCCGCGCGCCCCGAAGACGCTCCGCCTCAGCCCCTCTTGCGAGACGGCGCCTTAGTCCTCGCAGCACCGGCGTCTTGAGGTTGCGAAGGCGGACAAGGGTGGTCCAGCACGGCAAGGCCCAGGGCCTCGCACACGCGGTTTATCCGCCCCAGCCCGCCGCGCGATTGCGGATGGAGCGCTCGTGTTCCACTGCGGTATCGGCCCGAGGAACACGCGCGCGAGTCGCTCCGCGTCATCCAAGCTAATCTCTAAATTAAAGTAGAAGAAGCGGGGGTGAATCGTAACACGCTATGCGCGGCGAAGGAGTGAGGCGGTCGGCACTTACGAGGTTGGGGCGCGGCGTGCGCAGACCGACGGCTCAACGTTGTCGTCTCGGCGACTCTCAGCGGCGGCGCGCGGCCGCCGCAGCGGCGCCACACCGTACATCACGAACTCTTGGAGGTCGCGCATGTTGAAGCGGGCGCTAAGCCCACGAGTCGCCGGGCCATTCGCTGTCTTCGTAAATCCGATGTCCGTGGGCGAAGTCTTGAAGGCGTCGGCGGCCCGTGCACTCGAGCGCTCCGCTCTCTACGGTGGTAGAACCACGCTTCATCCATTGGGACTCCCACTTCCCGTGAGTCGAATTCGCGGGAAAAGCTTGGTGCGGGGCGGCCAGAAGAATGAAGCTAACATCGCCAAAGTTCGGCGATGTCCGCCCTTCGGTCTTTGGCACGGAACCGTGCCTCGTGCGAATAGGCAAACAAAGAAGAGCTGGGCCAGCACGCTCCGGCGCAAAGCCCAATATCGGCAAGCGGGCCCACGGCGTTCGAGTCAGCTGCGCGGTTCGGTCAGAAGGTCCATAACACGTCGCCCACAATAGCCGCCGCCGGGATGCGAAGCCCTGCATCCAAGAAGGCAACGAAGACGATCACCTCGGACGGCTCGGGGTGCGGTTCGGTCTCGTCGGGGCGGGCACTCATACCGCCTGGTGCTCGGAAAGCTTCCCCTCGTGCAGCAATCAATTGGATGGCCTTCGGTCTGGCGAAGGCCCAACTCGCGGAGAACGATCCTTCCTTCTCCGTCGCCCGCCACCACTTGTCTGCCACCGCCGGGTCGCGCTCGCTCAGCGAGTACTTCACCACCAGCGGCGACGGTCGCCGGCGAATGCCAGAGCCACCAACCCCCAGGCCGCGCTTACCGCCGGAGGCCATCGCTTCCCACAGAGGGATTGACGCGGTGAAGATACCACAAAAGTATAGAGGGCGGAGCAGACAAGAAAGAGGGCGTAAAGGTGCGGGGACGCTGTTACGGGGGACTATTTCAAGCCACCTCGCCCATACCACCGCTACCGAAGCGTCGCAACGATCCGCGTGCTGGATGCAACCTCAGCAGTGCAAAGGTCTGCCCCGCACGATTCCCCGTAACCGAAGACGAGGCGTCGTGGCGGTACACGCCACACGCGACCGCAAAACCAAGGACCGTCAACGCAAGCGGTCGCGATCATGCAATCCCTGACCCACCGCGGCGCTCCAGTTACAAGCCGCCACGCGTGCCCTAACCATGTGAAGGGACACTGCACGATGCAACTACCCGCCTTTTCGCAGGCTAGGCGTCGGTATGGTCCCAGCCACCATTAAAGGCGCGCTACCGGACCGAAAGGGGCAAACTTCAATTCAGCCTCCGCGGCCGCCCGTTCGAAGGGTAGGGGACGGAGCGCGCGTGCGTCTACTGCGACTTAGACGCCAGCCTCTGCTGCCACCCGTTCCAAGGGTGAAGGACGGAGCACGCGCGCGTCTACTTCGACTTAGGCGCCAGCCTCCACTGCCACCCGTTCGAAGGGTGAAGGACGGAGCGCGCGCGTCTCGCCGACTTAGGCGTCGGCCTCGCTGCCACCCGTTCCAAGGGTGAAGGACGGAGCGCGCGCGCGTCTACTTCGACTTAGGCGCCAGCCTCCGCTGCCACCCGTTCGAAGGGTGAAGGACGGAGCGCGCACGCGTCTACTTCGACTAGGCGCCAGCCTCCGTTGCCACCCGTTCGAAGGGTGAAGGACGGAGCGCGTGCGCGTCTACTTCGACTTAGGCGCCAGCCTCCTGTCACATCCCAAAATTTGGCTTTTTGAAAAATTTAAATTCAAATAAATTATTTTAAGGTAATTGGATTTTACTTGGCTTTTATTTGCCTTTCTGGATTTTCTGGAATTTAAAAACTATTTTTAGAGCTTAAAAAGTAATTCAAAATATGAAAATTAAATATCAACAGTAGTTGGAAATAATTTTATTTAGTCCAAAATATGTCCAGGAGCTTCTGTGAATATTTCTTGAATTTTTGGAGGTATTTTCATATTTTTCTGAGGCCTAAATAATTTTCTAGCCTTTTCTGAAAATCTAAATCAAATTCTGAAAATAAAATCCCTCCTTTTTCCTCCGGCCGACGCGTGGACGGCCCAGATCCGCCCACGTCGCCACTCGGCGATCCGGCCGCACGCCCCTCTCTCCTCATCCGGCGGCCCGGCCCGTCGGCGGCGGCCCCGCTTTCCCTCCTCCGCGCCGCGGCGTGGACGGCTCGGATGAGCCGAGTCCCCGCACGGGCCATCCAGCCGCCCGCTCGCATTTCCCTCTCCCCCACTGACCCGCGGGCCCCGCCCGTCAGCCGCGCGCGCCCTCTCTTCCGCTGCCACCCGGCCCCGCCTGTCAGACCCGTCGTCCCCGCGGAGCCGGCGCCTTCCTTTTCCTTCCCCCTCTTTCCTTTCTCGCCGGCCGACCGAATCCTCGGCGGACCCGGCCTTTCCTTCCCCGTTCCTCTCCGGTTTTGGAATCCCCGAGCTCCCCGCGCGACCAAATCCCGAACGCCCGTGCCTCCCTTCCCTCTCCGGCCCCCTATTTCCTTTTTCCCCCGAACTTTCCCCACCGGCTACCGAGATCTCCGGCGAGGAATTAAGTGCCCGTGTTCCCTCCCCTGCCCCTATAAATACCCCCATCGCCCTCATCTCTCCCCACACCACCTCGCAGCGCTCTCCGCCTCCTTCCCCGAGCCCCGTAGAGCCCTGCCACCGTGCCACCTTCCCCTCAGAGCTCCGCCCAACTCCGGCGAGCCTTCCCCGCCGCCTCGGACCCTTCCAGAGCCCGCCGCCGCCACCCCGAGCTTCCTCACGCCCAGGCGAACCTCCCCGTCACCTCGGCTGCCTCTCCCCGCCGCCGGAGCGCCGTCGCGCCGGAGGACCCGAGCCAGCTCCGCCACCTCCTCGTCGCCGGCCTTCTCCGCTCGTCGCCGCACTTCGTTGACCCCTCCAACCGGACCCCCTCCGCACCAGGATTACATATCACGCACCGCCAGAACCTCTCCGGCCTCCCCTCGCCGCCGACGACCTTGCCTCCGTCCACGGCTGCCGGACCACCCGAAGGTACCCCTCAAGAGGGTTACCTACCCTTATTGGGTAGGCAACGCCTCCCCGCTCACTTGGCTAGCAGCGCTCGCTCGTAACTCCCTCGGCGCGCGTTCGAGCCTCGGCTCCGCGCGCGGAGGTTGAGTTTTTCGTTTATTTTCGGTGACAAGTGGGTCCCGCCGCCGGCCGGCCGATCTGTCTTTGGCCGCTGGGCCCCACCTCTCTGTGCTATCTCGATAAGTGGGCCCGAGTCAGTGGGTCCCACTGTCGGTGACCGCGGTGGTTACTATTCGATGGGCCCCACTGTCCGAAATTTGGGAATTTCTAGATTTATTCAAATCTGAGATTTTCAAATGAGCATAACTTTCTCATTTTAACTCCAATTCCAGCCATTCAAATTTCTAAATTCATCTAAAATCATAATCTATCCAACTATGGCCTTTGTTGAATTTTTGGATTTTATTTGAATTTTCGTTTGTATTTATTTGTTTTGTTGCTTCGTCTTTCCTCGCGTAGATTCCAACGTTGTCGGCGATCCTCTTCACAGACAAGAAGACCCGAAACCCTGCAAGAAGGCAAGTCTCCTTTGATCATTTTGAGCCTAAGCTTTTGAAATGTTTTTAAAATATTTTTAAATTATGTGCATTGCTATTTACATAAAGTCACTAGTTCAAGTCTTTAGGAATTAGTTATTCCAACTTTGTTATGCCCTCATTTGACATTGATTGCCATGTACCTTGTCACCTAGAACTTCCTTTGTCTCAATAATGAGATTACTATTAACCTTTGTGAATAGTAGATGGGTAGCAATGCTTAGTCTTGCTATCTAATAACTTTGGAAAATCTTGAAAATGGGAAATTATGATTTATTATTGAACCCTTGTGTTTGAAAATGAAGTGGCAATTGGAGTTGTCACTGTGATTTTAAAATAAAATAAAATTGTGAAAGTTGGTTTAGATTACGGTGGATGGTTGTTTGGGTTGGTGCAGTAAGCACGAGAACTTGTTAAGTGTATGTTCCACCCTAGTCAATTAAGGACCGACGCTTGTGTTTGTCCAAACTGAGCATTAACCGTACAACCACAAGTCTATATGGGTACGACCTAGCTAACTAACTTACGATAGTCTAGTTTAGGTGCCACCAGTGGAAAGTGGGTGCCAGGGATGGGTGGTTATTCACAAGTGAGGGACAGATTTCTTGTACTCATATGGCGCAGAGGGGACTTTGATTGGGCGGATTTAACCCTTCTGCGGTGAAACCTCAGCGGGTGGTATCTAGCTAGATTAGAGTAAGGTAAAGGTTTGTGATATTTTATCTGGGTCTCATGCCAAAGGAAGCGTATTGCATTCTCATCTTGGATGGTCCTCAAAACTCAAGTTAGATGATTTCATTTTACATTCTGTATGTCTCTTGACTTATTCATGCATTTAACTAGTCTTTTACCATCATGACTTGTTGTCCGGGTTCGATAATTCATGCCATTTACTTGAGGACAAGTAAAAGTTTAAGCTTGGGGGTATGACATGCGTCATTTTTATATACATTTATCCATCATTTTGCCCCATTATTTTTCGCATTTTAGGACCATTTATCATTATTTGCACTATTTCCTATATTTAATCGCTCGAAATGGACAATTTTACATTTTTTGCACTTTTCCGCAGGCCGGCGCGATCTAGGCGCATAAACGACAAATCTGGACTGCTCCGTACAGTTGTACGCGTCGTCACGAACGCGTGGGATCTTACCGCGCTGAAAACGGAGCTCCGGAGGGGCCAAAACAGAAGAAATCAAATTGAAGGAAGGACCAAACTGTAAACCCTAGATCTTTTAAGGGCTAAATCGCAAAAATGCAAAAAATCCCTAACCCCTCAAGATGCCGCCGCCGCCAGGGAGAGGGTTAGAGCCGGCCATTTCATTGTCTTCTTCTCCCCTTTGCTCTCTCCTCCCCCTTCCTCTTCTCCGGCGCCGGCGAGGGCCGCGCCATACTCGCCGGTGGCCACCTGCACCATCCCCTCACCGCACCGCGCCGCCTCATTTCTCCACCTCACCACTCCACTGCATCTCCTCCCTCCTCTACATATCCTCTGCGCCACCGAGACCGGGCCACCGCACTCCCTTCTTGCCGCCACCGCCTTGCTCCCTACCGCGCCGCCTTCTGCTCCCCAGCGCCCTCCTTGCCTCTCTCTCCCCTTCTTCTCCGGCGCGTCGCCCTCACTTCTCCTCACCACCGCGCCACCCTTGCTCCCTTCTCCACCTCGCCGTCTCCTCCGTGTGCGCCGCCACCGCCGCATCTCCTCTTCTCCGGCCGCCCTTCCCATCTTCCCTCAACCGCAGCACCTTCTCCTCCCACTTCTCCTCCTCCCTTCCAACCAGATCTCACTTGCTCCTCCCCACTTCTTCCATCGAGTCCGCCGCCCACCTCGGCCACCACCGGCGTCGGCATCCTCTGCGCCACCATAACCTCCGCGCCGAGCTCCTCTGCCGACTTTCTTCGCCACCACAAGAGCGCCGCCACTCCACCGACATCGGCGGCAGCGACTACTTCCTCTACACCGGCGGCATCAACATCACCTGGCGAGCTCGACTCTTCTTCACCGCCCCCTGTCTCTGCCACTACTTCATCGACATCACCGCCGACAACTCACCTCTGCTGCCCTCGGCTTCTCCTTCTTCGGTCCATCTCCAGATCCTCCCTCTCTCCTTTATTTTTCTTGTTTAGTTTTCTTGATTACTATTACTGCACTGTGACTGTGAATGTTAATGCCTTGTTAATTGATGCTTTATGATCTGTGCTTGTTATTCTGAGATTGTGCTATGTGGGTGTGACAGTGAATTGTGGATGTTGATCTATTGCACTGTGGATGTTAATCTTCGATTATGAGTTGTAGTCATGCTGTGAAACAGTGCAATCTTAATGTGATGTTAGGTCAGTGACTTGGATGTGTGTATTTGTGATCAGTGCTAGTGTAGGCTCTGTCATGTGTGTGTTCGGTGTATTTGTCAATTATTAATTAGCATCTGTGTTTGACTTTGTGTTGTCCTGCGCGTATTAGCTAGCGGCGACCTCTCCTCTTCTTTGTCTTGTCGCCCCTTGCTTCTAGGCTCCTCGTTTCCTCTTCTTGTCTTGTCTCGACTCTCCTTGCTTCTCGACCTTCCTCTTATCTTCTATCTCGCGGTCGGTGGGTAGTTAAATCGTGCGTCGTTCGTTGTTTTGTGTTGTCCTGCGCCGTCGTCTAGTTAGTCATCGATCGTCTTCCCCCTCGTTCTCTCTCGACTCTTCCCCTGCTTCTAGACTCCCTCCGTGCTTCTCGACTACCTCTTTCTGTCTCACGATCGGTAGTTAGTTAGGTCGTCGGTCGGTAGTTGTGTTATCGTTCTTGTCGTCAGTTTTGTTTGTGCGTCATTCGTGTAGTCAGTCGTCGTGTCGTTCGTTCGGTCGTACGACGTCCATTCGTACGGTCGTTCGTCCCGTCGTCGTTTAGTTCGTGCTTTTGTTTAGTTCTTTCGTTGTTTAGTCCGTGCGAGCTAGCGTTCGTTCGGCAGTTCGTTCGTTTGGCTGCTTTAGTAGTCATTGTAGGTTTAGTTTTCTCCCCCGTTTCGTTTGACCTAGCTTTAGCCGAGCACCGGTAGCCTCAGTCTAGTCCCTGTGGAGAACACGACACTCGCCGCTATTTCAGTGGCAACCCGTGCACTTGCGGGTGTGCTATTTTTGCACGATCAAGCAAGTTTGGCGCCGTTGCCGGGGACTAGCTTAGAGCGACAGTGTTAGGCTATAGACTAGGTCGTTTTTTGTTTTCTTTTGTTTGTTTTGTATTTGTGCTGACTTGTCTTCCTTTTCGTCATTGTTTATATTTGTGATATATTGCTAACCCCTAACCCTTTCCGTAGTTACTTCTCTCTTTTGCGATTTTCGTATCCATTCTCGCAGGTTGATTGATATTGGTACTTATTGAGGCTATGGCTTACTATTCTGATTCTTGTGGTTATATGAGCACCCCTAGTACTTATGATACTCTTCAAGAACAGGTAAATCTATTGTCTCGTCAGTTAGAGCGCTATGCTTTAGAGCGAGGAGTTGTGTTAGAGAGCGGGCATGATCATTCTGATTCTTTATTAGCGCCCACTCTCCGGTTGTTCCTATATGCGGACTTGTGGTTTTCGGGGCCATTCACCCGCTGAGTGCCAGCGTGGTTATTTGTCCACTCCAGTGTTACGGGATGGGCTTTGCTCACCGAGTGGGCCATACCCGACACTATTCACCTGGATGGCTTTGAGCACTCTAGCTTTGTCATATGGAAACAACAACCACGATATCTCATCATTTTCTTCTAGTACACCATTGCGGGGTTTTAGTTATGGAGATCGAATATTTCTCATTGGTCACATCAAGCACTATCATGTACCTCGGCACTGGACTCCTACCCCGAGCTTGATGAGATGTCAGATTTGAGGAGAAGATTTCTAGGATTATAGGAGATCATGAGAGTAGAATAAGTAGTTGCTTCGCATTGGATCCGACACCTCCGCACGTAGTTTACCTATGCCTTCACCGAGCCGGTTTGTAGTTCCTATGCGAGTTAGAGCGGTCTCATGAGCCACCTCCTTCACATGTAGATCAGTGCGGACTTGATGCATTATGCAAGGGCGATGATTGTGCCTCCGGTGGTGATCGTGCGATGGCGATTCGGGGCGAGATTGAGGCGATCATGAGCACCAGTTCTACTTGTGTGGATAGTTTTATCATTTCGCAGCCTTCCATTAGCACCACAGAGATAGTTCTGGATAGAGATGAGTGTCAGCCTACTATTCTTACACCTGATCTTGCTAGCGAGGGCCTGTTGTTGGAGACACTCTGAGATACACTTAGAGGCACCTCAGTCAGATCATTCGCCTATTGACTCGAGAGAGATTATTGTGCCAGATGATGACGAGTTCATTATGGATATGCCTTTGAGTTCTGAGGTTCCGCATCTTGATGAGGGGGCTGCTTCCGATGTCGAGGAGGAGCACATTTCTATTGATCCACCATCGGCTACTTCTTTCGTCGACATCGCCCCTTTGGAGGTTTCTACTACCATATATTCTCTTTCGCCTACACTTGGTAGTATGGAAACTCTTCCACGACCACCTCGAGTTTGATTTCCTTGGATCCGACGAGACATATTCTATTACTGATTGTGCTCATCTCACCTATAGTCCTCATTATGTGCTTTATCGATATACCTACATGATTGGATATTCTATTGATGACTTAGAGGGCGTCAACCCTATCACACATACTTGCTATGTTTTTGAGTCTATTTGCAGGGTTTCACTTGTGTACCATCGACTGCGAGTGGATTTGACTCGAGTCGACATCCCTTGGGATCCTGGTGGATTTCGAGGCCTGCTGTTTCATGAGGAGGGCGGACATGTGCCTTTTCCATGTCCCGTCCTTGGCCTTCCTCCCGCTACATCCAAATGAGCATCTCTTTTTCTTTTTATTTCCATACCTTTTGTTAGTTTTTGTTGGCTTCTTTTCTTTTCTTTCTTTTTATTTCAGGTCCGTGCTAGATCTTCATCCTTGTGCGTGCGAGATGCCATGGGATGATTTGTTCACTTCCATTACATCATATACACCCGGTGAGTGTTTCTTACCCTTTAAGCACATTCTTGATTCATTGCTCAATTTAAGCTTGGGGGAGGACTTGTATGTGTATGGATGATGTTCTAGCATGTTTATATTATATTTGTGAGCATGTGAGCTTATTGTCGTGTAGATGATGATATATGGTCATTCTTATGCTTCATATTGTGCTTGTGTGATGACGTATGGTCTTTACTATTGCTCTCATGTTATGCTTGATTGTATATATTTGCCATGTGAGCCCATGCCTTATTGATCTAGAAAGGTCATGCCAAAATTTTCATTGAGCTATATTGTCACTAGTTCATTGTATATCTTAAGTCACTTGGCATCATTTTATAGAGCTTGAGCTTTGGTTATTATCCTTGATGTGCTTAGAAACCTTGTGATCCTATAGCATTTGATTCATTGCGAGTTACGCATGTGTCTTGACCATTTGCGGATTGAATTGGTTCTAGTCATCGCCTCTTGAATGATCATATCTTAGTTTCATTGCTTTGGCATATGTTATTTTAGATATTGATACTTTGCTTGAATGAAAATTTTGTGAAAGGGGTAGTCCTATCTTGAGCCAATAACTTGGTTGATTTATCTAGGTATCCATGTCTCGAGACACGTGTTACTTAGCATTAATGAAAACCGGTTAAAGATGCTTAATCTTTAAAAAGAAAAGAAAAGAGAAAAAAAATTGTTTTGCAAGGAGTGAGTGAGTTGAATAAGTGACTTTGTCACATTGGTTTGCAAACGTCTAAATAAGTGGCATTTTGCCCAATTGAAGTTTGAATGTGTGAATAAGTGGCAAGCTTGCCCAAGGACTGAAATAAGTGGCACTTGTGCCCAATGTGTTTTAAATTTGCTAAAAATCAACAAAAAATAGGTATCATGGCTCAAGTGTGGACTTTTTCATAAATATCATGCGAGTATTAGTCTCTTTGTCTCAAATAGTATATGTCTTAGCATGACTCTTTGCTATGCCCATTCTTGATGTTATACCTAGTTTCAATGCTTTACAATTTTGGTTGGATTCATGTGATCACTTGAGTGTATTTCGACACTTTTGTGTGTAACTTGATTTGGTCAAATGTTGTAGTTATCATTTGAGATCTTTGTTTGCATATTGCATTCTCATCTTGGATGGTCCTCAAAACTCAAGTTAGATGATTTCATTTTACATTCTGTATGTCTCTTGACTTATTCATGCATTTAACTAGTCTTTTACCATCATGACTTGTTGTCCGGGTTCGATAATTCATGCCATTTACTTGAGGACAAGTAAAAGTTTAAGCTTGGGGGTATGACATGCGTCATTTTTATATACATTTATCCATCATTTTGCCCCATTATTTTTCGCATTTTAGGACCATTTATCATTATTTGCACTATTTCCTATATTTAATCGCTCGAAATGGACAATTTTACATTTTTTGCACTTTTCCGCAGGTCGGCGCGATCTAGGCGCATAAACGACAAATCTGGACTGCTCCATGCGGTTATGCGCGTCGTCACGAGCAGCGTGGGATCTTACTGCGCTGAAAGCGGACTCGGAGGCCAAAGCAGAAGAAATCAAATTGAAGGAAGGACCAAACTGTAAACCCTAGATCTTTTAAGGGCTAAATCGCAAAAATGCAAAAAATCCCTAACCCCTCAAGATGCCGCCGCCGCCAGGGAGAGGGTTAGAGCCGGCCATTTCATTGTCTTCTTCTCCCCTTTGCTCTCTCCTCCCCCTTCCTCTTCTCCGGCGCCGGCGAGGGCCGCGCCATACTCGCCGGTGGCCACCTGCACCATCCCCTCACCGCACCGCGCCGCCTCATTTCTCCACCTCACCACTCCACTGCATCTCCTCCCTCCTCTACATATCCTCTGCGCCACCGAGACCAGACACCTGCACTCCCTTCTTGCCGCCACCGCCTTGCTCCCTACCGCGCCGCCTTCTGCTCCCCAGCGCCCTCCTTGCCTCTCTCTCCCCTTCTTCTCCGGCGCGTCGCCCTCACTTCTCCTCACCACCGCGCCACCCTTGCTCCCTTCTCCACCTCGCCGTCTCCCTCCGTGTGCGCCGCCACCGCCGCATCTCCTCTTCTCCGGCCGCCCTTCCCATCTTCCCTCAACCGCAGCACCTTCTCCTCCCACTTCTCCTCCTCCCTTCCAACCAGATCTCACTGCTCCTCCCCACTTCTTCCACTGAGTCCGCCGCCCACCTCGGCCACCACCGGCGTCGGCATCCTCTGCGCCACCATAACCTCCGCCGCCGAGCTCCTCTGCCGACTTTCTTCGCCACCACAGCAGCGCCGCCACTCCACCGACATCGACGACGGCAACGACTACTTCCTCTACACCGACGGCATCAACATCACTGGCGAGCTCCGACTCTTCTTCACCGCCCCCTGTCTCGCCACTACTTCATCGACATCACCGCCGACAACTCACCTCTGCTGCCCTCGGCTTCTCCTTCTTCGGTCCATCTCCAGATCCTCCCTCTCTCCTTTATTTTTCTTGTTTAGTTTTCTTGATTACTATTACTGCACTGTGACTGTGAATGTTAATGCCTTGTTAATTGATGCTTTATGATCTGTGCTTGTTATTCTGAGATTGTGCTATGTGGGTGTGACAGTGAATTGTGGATGTTGATCTATTGCACTGTGGATGTTAATCTTCGATTATGAGTTGTAGTCATGCTGTGAAACAGTGCAATCTTAATGTGATGTTAGGTCAGTGACTTGGATGTGTGTATTTGTGATCAGTGCTAGTGTAGGCTCTGTCATGTGTGTGTTCGGTGTATTTGTCAATTATTAATTAGCATCTGTGTTTGACTTTGTGTTGTCTGCGCGTATTAGCTAGCGGCGACCTCTCCTCTTCTTTGTCTTGTCGCCCCTTGCTTCTAGGCTCCCTCGTTTCCTCTTCTTGTCTTGTCTCGACTCTCCCTTGCTTCTCGACCTTCCTCTTATCTTCTATCTCGCGGTCGGTGGGTAGTTAAATCGTGCGTGCGTTCGTTGTTTTGTGTTGTCCTGCCGCCGTCGTCTAGTTAGTCATCGATCGTCTTCCCCCTCGTTCTCTCTCGACTCTTCCCCTGCTTCTAGACTCCCTCCGTGCTTCTCGACTACCTCTTTCTGTCTCACGATCGGTAGTTAGTTAGGTCGTCGGTCGGTAGTTGTGTTATCGTTCTTGTCGTCAGTTTTGTTTGTGCGTCATTCGTGTAGTCAGTCGTCGTGTCGTTCGTTCGGTCGTACGACGTCCATTCGTACGGTCGTTCGTCCCGTCGTCGTTTAGTTCGTGCTTTTGTTTAGTTCTTTCGTTGTTTAGTCCGTGCGAGCTAGCGTTCGTTCGGCAGTTCGTTCGTTTGGCTGCTTTAGTAGTCGTTGTAGGTTTAGTTTTCTCTCCCGTTTCGTTTGACCTAGCTTTAGCGAGCACCGTAGCCTCGGTCTAGTCCTGTGGAGAACACGACACTCGCCGCTATTTCGGTGGCAACCGTGCACTTGCGGGTGTGCTATTTTTGCACGATCAAGCAAGTTTGGCGCCGTTGCGGGGACTAGCTTAGAGCGGCAGTGTTAGGCTATAGACTAGGTCATTTTTGTTTTCTTTTGTTTGTTTTGTATTTGTGCTGACTTGTCTTCCTTTTCGTCATTGTTTATATTTGTGATATATTGCTAACCCCTAACCCTTTCCGTAGTTACTTCTCTCTTTGCGATTTTCGTATCCATTCTCATGAGTTGATTGATATTGGTACTTATTGAGGCTATGGCTTACTATTCGATTCTTGTGGTTATAGAGCACCTAGTACTTATGATACTCTTCAAGAACAAGTAAATCTATTGTCTCGTCGGTTAGAGCGCTATGCTTTAGAGCGAGGAGTTGTGTTAGAGAGCGGGCATGATCATTCTGATTCTTTATTAGGCGCCCACTCTCAGTTGTTCCTATATGCCGGACTTGTGGTTTTGGGGCCATTCACCCGCTGAGTGCCGGCGTGGTTATTTGTCCACTCCAGTGTTACGGGATGGGCTTTGCTCGGCCGAGTGGGCCATACCTACGACACTATTCACCCTGGATGGCTTTGAGCACTCTAGCTTTGTCATATGGAAACAACAACCACGATATCTCATCATTTTCTTCTAGTACACCATTGCGGGGTTTTAGTTATGGAGATCGAATATTTCTCATTGGTCACATCGGCACTATCATGTACCTCAAACACACAGACTCCTACTCACGAGCTTGATGAGATGTCCAGATTTGAGGAGAAGATTTCTAGGATTATAGGAGATCATGAGAGTAGAATAAGTAGTTGCTTCGCATTGGATCCGACACCTCCTGCCTGTAGTTTACCTATGCCTTCACCGAGCCAGTTTGTAGTTCCTATGCCTGAGTTAGAGCAGTCTCATGAGCCACCTCCTTCACATGTAGATCAGGCTGCCAGACTTGATGCATTATGCAAGGAACTGATGACTGTGCCTCCTGGTGGTGATCGTGCGATGGCGATTCAGGACGAGATTGAGACGATCATGAGCACCAGTTCTACTTGTGTGGATAGTTTTATCATTTCGCAGCCTTCCATTAGCACCACAGAGATAGTTCTGGATAGAGATGAGTGTCAGCCTACTATTCTTACACCTGATCTTGCTAGCGAGGGCTGTTGTTGGAGACACTCTGAGATACACTTAGAGGCACCTCAGTCAGATCATTCGCCTATTGACTCTGAGAGAGAGATTATTGTGCCAGATGATGACGAGTTCATTATGGATATGCCTTTGAGTTCTGAGGTTCCGCATCTTGATGAGGGGGCTGCTTCCGATGTCGAGGAGGAGCACATTTCTATTGATCCACCATCGGCTACTTCTTTCGTCGACATCGCCCCTTTGGAGGTTTCTACTACCATATATTCTCTTTCGCCTACACTTGGTAGTATGGAAACTCTTCCACGACCACCTCGAGTTTGATTTCCTTGGATCGGCGAGACATATTCTATTCTGATTGTGCTCATCTCACCTATAGTCCTCATTATGTGCTTTATCGATATACCTACATGATTGGATATTCTATTGATGACTTAGAGGCGTCAACCTATCACACATACTTGCTATGTTTTTGAGTCTATTTGCAGGGTTTCACTTGTGTACCATCGACTGCGAGTGGATTTGACTCGAGTCGACATCCCTTGGGATCCTGGTGGATTTCGAGGCCTGCTGTTTCATGAGGAGGGCGGACATGTGCCTTTTCCATGTCCCGTCCTTGGCCTTCCTCCCGCTACATCCAAATGAGCATCTCTTTTTCTTTTTATTTCCATACCTTTTGTTAGTTTTTGTTGGCTTCTTTTCTTTTCTTTCTTTTTATTTCAGGTCCCGTGCTAGATCTTCATCCTTGTACGTGCGAGATGCCATGGGATGATTTGTTCACTTCCATTACATCATATACACCCGGTGAGCTGTTTCTTACCCCTTTAAGCACATTCTTGATTCATTGCTCAATTTAAGCTTGGGGGAGGACTTGTATGTGTATGGATGATGTTCTAGCATGTTTATATTATATTTGTGAGCATGTGAGCTTATTGTCGTGTAGATGATGATATATGGTCATTCTTATGCTTCATATTGTGCTTGTGTGATGACGTATGGTCTTTACTATTGCTCTCATGTTATGCTTGATTGTATATATTTGCCATGTGAGCCCATGCCTTATTGATCTAGAAAGGTCATGCCAAAATTTTCATTGAGCTATATTGTCACTAGTTCATTGTATATCTTAAGTCACTTGGCATCATTTTATAGAGCTTGAGCTTTGGTTATTATCCTTGATGTGCTTAGAAACCTTGTGATCCTATAGCATTTGATTCATTGCGAGTTACGCATGTGTCTTGACCATTTGCGGATTGAATTGGTTCTAGTCATCGCCTCTTGAATGATCATATCTTAGTTTCATTGCTTTGGCATATGTTATTTTAGATATTGATACTTTGCTTGAATGAAAATTTTGTGAAAGGGGTAGTCCTATCTTGAGCCAATAACTTGGTTGATTTATCTAGGTATCCATGTCTCGAGACACGTGTTACTTAGCATTAATGAAAACCGGTTAAAGATGCTTAATCTTTAAAAGAAAAGAAAAGAGAAAAAATTGTTTTGCAAGGGTGAGTGAGTTGAATAAGTGACTTTGTCACATTGGTTTACAAACGTCTAAATAAGTGGCATTTTGCCCAATTGAAGTTTGAATGTGTGAATAAGTGGCAAGCTTGCCCAAGGACTGAAATAAGTGGCACTTGTGCCCAATGTGTTTTAAATTTGCTAAAAATCAACAAAAAATAGGTATCATGGCTCAAGTGTGGACTTTTCATAAATATCATGCGAGTATTAGTCTCTTTGTCTCAAATAGTATATGTCTTAGCATGACTCTTTGCTATGCCCATTCTTGATGTTATACCTAGTTTCAATGCTTTACAATTTTGGTTGGATTCATGTGATCACTTGAGTGTATTTGACACTTTTGTGTGTAACTTGATTTGGTCAAATGTTGTAGTTATCATTTGAGATCTTTGTTTGCATATTGCATTCTCATCTTGGATGGTCCTCAAAACTCAAGTTAGATGATTTCATTTTACATTCTGTATGTCTCTTGACTTATTCATGCATTTAACTAGTCTTTTACCATCATGACTTGTTGTCCGGGTTCGATAATTCATGCCATTTACTTGAGGACAAGTAAAAGTTTAAGCTTGGGGGTATGACATGCGTCATTTTTATATACATTTATCCATCATTTTGCCCCATTATTTTTCGCATTTTAGGACCATTTATCATTATTTGCACTATTTCCTATATTTAATCGCTCGAAATGGACAATTTTACATTTTTTGCACTTTTCCGCAGGCCGGCGCGATCTAGGCGCATAAGCGACAAATCTGGACTGCTCAGATACGGTTATGCGCGTCGTCACGACAGCGTGGGATCTTACGCGCTGAAAGCGGACTCGGAGGGGCCAAAACAGAAGAAATCAAATTGAAGGAAGGACCAAACTGTAAACCCTAGATCTTTTAAGGGCTAAATCGCAAAAATGCAAAAAATTCCTAACCCCTCAAGATGCCGCCGCCAGGGAGAGGGTTAGAGCCGGCCATTTCATTGTCTTCTTCTCCCCTTTGCTCTCTCCTCCCCCTTCCTCTTCTCCGGCGCCGGCGAGGGCCGCGCCATACTCGCCGGTGGCCACCTGCACCATCCCCTCACCGCACCGCGCCGCCTCATTTCTCCACCTCACCACTCCACTGCATCTCCTCCCTCCTCTACATATCCTCTGCGCCACCGAGACCGGGCCACCGCACTCCCTTCTTGCCGCCACCGCCTTGCTCCCTACCGCGCCGCCTTCTGCTCCCCAGCGCCCTCCTTGCCTCTCTCTCCCCTTCTTCTCCGGCGCGTCGCCCTCACTTCTCCTCACCACCGCGCCACCCTTGCTCCCTTCTCCACCTCGCCGTCTCCCTCCGTGTGCGCCGCCACCGCCGCATCTCCTCTTCTCCGGCCGCCCTTCCCATCTTCCCTCAACCGCAGCACCTTCTCCTCCCACTTCTCCTCCTCCCTTCCAACCAGATCGCACTGCTCCTCCCCACTTCTTCCACTGAGTCCGCCGCCCACCTCGGCCACCACCGGCGTCGGCATCCTCTGCGCCACCATAACCTCCGCCGCCGAGCTCCTCTGCCGACTTTCTTCGCCACCACAGCAGCGCCGCCACTCCACCGACATCGACGACGGCAACGACTACTTCCTCTACACCGACGGCATCAACATCACTGGCGAGCTCCGACTCTTCTTCACCGCCCCCTGTCTCCGCCACTACTTCATCGACATCACCGCCGACAACTCACCTCTGCGCCTCGGCTTCTCCTTCTTGGTCCATCTCGGATCCTCCCTCTCTCCTTTATTTTTCTTGTTTAGTTTTCTTGATTACTATTCTTTGCTTGTATTTGTGAATGTTAATGCCTTGTTAATTGATGCTTTATGATCTGTGCTTGTTATTCTGAGATTGTGCTATGTGGGTGTGACAGTGAATTGTGGATGTTGATCTATTGCACTGTGGATGTTAATCTTCGATTATGAGTTGTAGTCATGCTGTGAAACAGTGCAATCTTAATGTGATGTTAGGTCAGTGACTTGGATGTGTGTATTTGTGATCAGTGCTAGTGTAGGCTCTGTCATGTGTGTGTTCGGTGTATTTGTCAATTATTAATTAGCATCTGTGTTTGACTTTGTGTTGTCCTGCGCGTATTAGCTAGCCGGCGACCTCTCCTCTTGCTGTCTTGTCGCCCCCTTGCTTCTAGGCTCCCTCGTTTCCTCTTCTTGTGCTGTCTCGACTCTCCCTTGCTTCTCGACCTTCCTCTTATCTTCTATCTCGCGGTCGGTGGGTAGTTAAATCGTGCGTGCGTTCGTTGTTTTGTGTTGTCCTGCCGCCGTCGTCTAGTTAGTCATCGATCGTCTTCCCCCTCGTTCTCTCTCGACTCTTCCCCTGCTTCTAGACTCCCTCCGTGCTTCTCGACTACCTCTTTCTGTCTCACGATCGGTAGTTAGTTAGGTCGTCGGTCGGTAGTTGTGTTATCGTTCTTGTCGTCAGTTTTGTTTGTGCGTCATTCGTGTAGTCAGTCGTCGTGTCGTTCGTTCGGTCGTACGACGTCCATTCGTACGGTCGTTCGTCCCGTCGTCGTTTAGTTCGTGCTTTTGTTTAGTTCTTTCGTTGTTTAGTCCGTGCGAGCTAGCGTTCGTTCGGCAGTTCGTTCGTTTGGCTGCTTTAGTAGTCGTTGTAGGTTTAGTTTTCTCTCCCGTTTCGTTTGACCTAGCTTTAGCCGAGCACCGGTAGCCTCAGTCTAGTCCCTGTGGAGAACACGACACTCGCCGCTATTTCAGTGGCAACCCGTGCACTTGCGGGTGTGCTATTTTTGCACGATCAAGCAAGTTTGGCGCCGTTGCCGGGGACTAGCTTAGAGCGACAGTGTTAGGCTATAGACTAGGTCATTTTTTGTTTTCTTTTGTTTGTTTTGTATTTGTGCTGACTTGTCTTCCTTTTCGTCATTGTTTATATTTGTGATATATTGCTAACCCCTAACCCTTTCCGTAGTTACTTCTCTCTTTTGCGATTTTCGTATCCATTCTCGCAGGTTGATTGATATTGGTACTTATTGAGGCTATGGCTTACTATTCTGATTCTTGTGGTTATATGAGCACCCCTAGTACTTATGATACTCTTCAAGAACAGGTAAATCTATTGTCTCGTCAGTTAGAGCGCTATGCTTTAGAGCGAGGAGTTGTGTTAGAGAGCGGGCATGATCATTCTGATTCTTTATTAGCGCCCACTCTCCAGTTGTTCCTATATGCCGGACTTGTGGTTTTCAGGGCCATTCACCCGCTGAGTGCCAGCGTGGTTATTTGTCCACTCCAGTGTTACGGGATGGGCTTTGCTCAGCCAGAGTGGGCCATACTACGACACTATTCACCTGGATGGCTTTGAGCACTCTAACTTTGTCATATGGAAACAACAACCCTGATATCTCATCATTTTCTTCTAGTACACCATTGCAGGGTTTTAGTTATGGAGATCAGAATATTTCTCATTGGTCACATCAGCACTATCATGTACCTCAGCACCAGACTCCTACTCCTGAGCTTGATGAGATGTCCAGATTTGAGGAGAAGATTTCTAGGATTATAGGAGATCATGAGAGTAGAATAAGTAGTTGCTTCGCATTGGATCCGACACCTCCTGCCTGTAGTTTACCTATGCCTTCACCGAGCCAGTTTGTAGTTCCTATGCCTGAGTTAGAGCAGTCTCATGAGCCACCTCCTTCACATGTAGATCAGGCTGCGGACTTGATGCATTATGCAGGAGGCGATGTTGTGCCTCTGGTGGTGATCGTGCGATGGCGATTCAGGGCGAGATTGAGACGATCATGAGCACCAGTTCTACTTGTGTGGATAGTTTTATCATTTCGCAGCCTTCCATTAGCACCACAGAGATAGTTCTGGATAGAGATGAGTGTCAGCCTACTATTCTTACACCTGATCTTGCTAGCGAGGGCCTGTTGTTGGAGACACTACAGATACACTTAGAGGCACCTCAGTCAGATCATTCGCCTATTGACTCTGAGAGAGAGATTATTGTGCCAGATGATGACGAGTTCATTATGGATATGCCTTTGAGTTCTGAGGTTCCGCATCTTGATGAGGGGGCTGCTTCCGATGTCGAGGAGGAGCACATTTCTATTGATCCACCATCGGCTACTTCTTTCGTCGACATCGCCCCTTTGGAGGTTTCTACTACCATATATTCTCTTTCGCCTACACTTGGTAGTATGGAAACTCTTCCACGACCACCTCAGGTTTGATTTCCTTGGATCTGACGAGACATATTCTATTACTGATTGTGCTCATCTCACCTATAGTCCTCATTATGTGCTTTATCGATATACCTACATGATTGGATATTCTATTGATGACTTAGAGGGCGTCAACCCTATCACACATACTTGCTATGTTTTTGAGTCTATTTGCAGGGTTTCACTTGTGTACCATCGACTGCGAGTGGATTTGACTCGAGTCGACATCCCTTGGGATCCTGGTGGATTTCGAGGCCTGCTGTTTCATGAGGAGGGCGGACATGTGCCTTTTCCATGTCCCGTCCTTGGCCTTCCTCCCGCTACATCCAAATGAGCATCTCTTTTTCTTTTTATTTCCATACCTTTTGTTAGTTTTTGTTGGCTTCTTTTCTTTTCTTTCTTTTTATTTCAGGTCCCGTGCTAGATCTTCATCCTTGTACGTGCGAGATGCCATGGGATGATTTGTTCACTTCCATTACATCATATACACCCGGTGAGCTGTTTCTTACCCCTTTAAGCACATTCTTGATTCATTGCTCAATTTAAGCTTGGGGGAGGACTTGTATGTGTATGGATGATGTTCTAGCATGTTTATATTATATTTGTGAGCATGTGAGCTTATTGTCGTGTAGATGATGATATATGGTCATTCTTATGCTTCATATTGTGCTTGTGTGATGACGTATGGTCTTTACTATTGCTCTCATGTTATGCTTGATTGTATATATTTGCCATGTGAGCCCATGCCTTATTGATCTAGAAAGGTCATGCCAAAATTTTCATTGAGCTATATTGTCACTAGTTCATTGTATATCTTAAGTCACTTGGCATCATTTTATAGAGCTTGAGCTTTGGTTATTATCCTTGATGTGCTTAGAAACCTTGTGATCCTATAGCATTTGATTCATTGCGAGTTACGCATGTGTCTTGACCATTTGCGGATTGAATTGGTTCTAGTCATCGCCTCTTGAATGATCATATATTAGTTTCATTGCTTTGGCATATGTTATTTTAGATATTGATACTTTGCTTGAATGAAAATTTTGTGAAAGGGGTAGTCCTATCTTGAGCCAATAACTTGGTTGATTTATCTAGGTATCCATGTCTCGAGACACGTGTTACTTAGCATTAATGAAAACCGGTTAAAGATGCTTAATCTTTAAAAGAAAAGAAAAGAGAAAAAATTGTTTTGCAAGGAGTGAGTGAGTTGAATAAGTGACTTTGTCACATTGGTTTGCAAACGTCTAAATAAGTGGCATTTTGCCCAATTGAAGTTTGAATGTGTGAATAAGTGGCAAGCTTGCCCAAGGACTGAAATAAGTGGCACTTGTGCCCAATGTGTTTTAAATTTGCTAAAATCAACAAAAATAGGTATCATGGCTCAAGTGTGGACTTTTTCATAAATATCATGCGAGTATTAGTCTCTTTGTCTCAAATAGTATATGTCTTAGCATGACTCTTTGCTATGCCCATTCTTGATGTTATACCTAGTTTCAATGCTTTACAATTTTGGTTGGATTCATGTGATCACTTGAGTGTATTTCGACACTTTTGTGTGTAACTTGATTTGGTCAAATGTTGTAGTTATCATTTGAGATCTTTGTTTGCATATTGCATTCTCATCTTGGATGGTCCTCAAAACTCAAGTTAGATGATTTCATTTTACATTCTGTATGTCTCTTGACTTATTCATGCATTTAACTAGTCCTTTACCATCATGACTTGTTGTCCGGGTTCGATAATTCATGCCATTTACTTGAGGACAAGTAAAAGTTTAAGCTTGGGGGTATGACATGCGTCATTTTTATATACATTTATCCATCATTTTGCCCCATTATTTTTCGCATTTTAGGACTACCTCTTTCTGTCTCACGATCGGTAGTTAGTTAGGTCGTCGGTCGGTAGTTGTGTTATCGTTCTTGTCGTCAGTTTTGTTTGTGCGTCATTCGTGTAGTCAGTCGTCGTGTCGTTCGTTCGGTCGTACGACGTCCATTCGTACGGTCGTTCTTCCCGTCGTCGTTTAGTTCGTGCTTTTGTTTAGTTCTTTCGTTGTTTAGTCCGTGCGAGCTAGCGTTCATTCGGCAGTTCGTTCGTTTGGCTGCTTTAGTAGTCGTTGTAGGTTTAGTTTTCTCCCCCGTTTCGTTTGACCTAGCTTTAGCCGAGCACCGGTAGCCTCAGTCTAGTCCCTGTGGAGAACACGACACTCGCCGCTATTTCAGTGGCAACCCGTGCACTTGCGGGTGTGCTATTTTTGCACGATCAACTTTTAGGATAATTTATCTCTTGTGGGTAAAGTTGTACAACCTCTGCAGAGTGTAAAACTATTCGAATAGTCGTGCCCACGGTCAAGGGCGGGCAAGGAATGCATTCACATGGTAGATTTCTGGTTTTGGTTTTAAAAACAAAAGATTTGTATTCGAGAGTGGAGGAACTCTCGGAAGGGTATCTGGCGGATGGAGCAGAGAGGGTGGATGTAACCCGCAGATATTAAGCTTGTTCAAGATGTTAGCTAGTGTTGGTAGACGGAACCTTCACTGTAGAAATAATGATAGTTTTGTTAAAACAATTAATTGGTTAAAATGTTGCCTTCGAAAATAATTAGTAGTAATTAAATTTTAAAATGTTGCTTTGTGCAAAAGAACCATATAGCCTTCCTTTGTTAAGCCTTGCATCTATGCATTTTTCCCAAGACTTGCGGAGTACTTTATGTACTCACATGCTACACTTAAAAATCAAATCTCAGAGGAAGTTGAAGCTCAGGAAGGTGACTACGACTACTGCTTCGCTTGTGGCTGCGATGGATTCTTCCCGGAGGACTAGGTCGCGCTTCCCCAGTCAATTGCCTGTGGCGGATTGATGGGTCGTCCTCGAGTTTTATTTGCTTCCGCTTTATTTCTTGTGTGCGAGGTCTTAAACCTCCATTGTAATAATGAGACCCTGTGGTCAGTACTCTTATTTACTGTAATAAATCGTTGATGGTGATGTTTTCCATTCTGTTTGACTGTGTGCACTAGCTTTGATGCGGGACTAGTTTGTAATACACAGAGGGTCGGGTTTGATAATCCGGGGCCCGGCAGAGATGGTATCGAGCCAATTTGGTATGAGGGCGTGACCTAGATTAGGAATGGCAAACCATAAGGACTTATATTTATAAAAAGAGTATATTAAAAATGTGTAAGCTTCTTTGCTTCTACTCTCTTCCTACTTAGAATCTCGTTCTTGTCTCCAACTCCATTTGTTAAAACTTTTACTAATCTTTTCTTTCACTCAACTTTGTAGATGGTGGTTCATCCTCCGCTGCCCGTGGGACTACTACTCACATGGAGAGGATCTTTGGAGCATTCGCTAGCCTTCTCCGGCGGTGATGCGATGTCCGAGTACCGTCGGCCGCCCATCTTGTGGGTCGGAAGACGCGGATCTGGATCGAGACTCTTGGGCGTGGAGGTATTCCTGTATGCACGGAAGAGAATTCAAGTCCCACACCTACCCCATCAAGCACCCTCGGTCCCATTGTTTGACGCTGCCCGGGGCGCAGCACGCCTCGCCATTGACGAGTGTGCCATCTGCACAAGGATCTGTACATCGTCCCCTTTTGCTTCTTCATCAACCTCGCCCAGGCGAGATATCAGATCCCTTTGATATTCCGGTGACGATCCTCGACTGTCACATCAGGTGCAGCTCACCCAGGCGATGGCAGTCACTTATGCTAGAGCTCAGGAGGAGATTGGACAACTTCGGATGCTTCTCACGTCCGGCTACCAGCATTCCGACACGCCGCACACAGCTTCTCGAGCGAGCGGTGAGTTTGGTGGGGCGACTCGGGCGCGCGGTGACTACGCCGTCTTCCCCAGTACCAGCCGTCATCCCCAACAACCCGGCACCAGCTCGACTCTCGGGACTCCGCATCAGGATGACAGCACGCAAGAAGGTGCGACGCCCCAGTCCGCCACCAGTCATCACCCTCAAGAAGCGCAGACCTTCTCCTTCTCGATCGCGGTCGACTGCCTCCAGTCGTAACCGTCCTCGTGCCTCGGCTGAGTGTGATTGTTCGAGGCACCACGTGAGAGAGCGCCAGGAAGACCCGGAGGAGGATCCAGAAGAAGAACCAGAGGAGGAGCCAGAAGAAGAAGAACCTGAGGAGGATCCTGAGGAGCGCGTCTTTGGAGAGGATTAGTAGTCTTTTGAGTCCGTAGTACCCAAATAAAATGTCCGCGTCCTTAGAACGCTTATTGTTATGTTTTGGTGTGCTAGATGGACTGTACCAGGCCTATGTGCACTTGTGGTACAGCCATCCTTGGAGTTATCTTGATTTTAATAAAAGTTTTCCCCTAAGTGGTTGCTAGTTCTTTCTTGTGTGTTGGCTTGGGATGTGATTTAGTTTCCCCTAACTTCTTATCTATTCTAGTTCCCTCTTACCTTTTGCTAACCCTGGAAACCGCTTCAGATGGTGAACACAAGGAGCAACCCGGGCAGTAGCCGTAACCCCAATGCTCAACCAGAAGAGCTATGCGGACAATCACCGCAGAAGCTTAGAATTCGTACCTGGGGATCATGTTTATTTGAAGGTGTCACCTCTCAAAGGAATGAGACGTTTTGGAGTCAGTGGAAAGCTAGCTCCCAGATTCATTGGACCTTTTCTGTTGTGGCGAAGCGAGGAGAAGTTGCTTACAGTTGGAGCTTCCACCTCGGTGTCAAAGGTGCATGACGTCTTCCATGTGTCTCAGCTAAGAAAGTGTCTTAGAGTTCCAGAAGAGCAGATGCCTCTAGATGAAATAAATGTAAAGGAGGACCTCACCTATCCAGAATATCCAGTCAAGATATTGGAGGAAGCAGAGCGCCGTACGCGCAGCAAGGTTATCAAGTTCTGTAAAGTGCAGTGGAGCAACCATTCAGAATCGGAAGCAACTTGGGAGCGTGAAGAGGATCTAAGAGAAGAGTTTCCCGATCTTTTTCCCAGTCCATCCGAATCTCGGGGTCGAGATTCTTTCTAAGGGGGGTAGGTTTGTCACATCCCAAAATTTGGCTTTTTGAAAAATTTAAATTCAAATAAATTATTTTAAGGTAATTGGATTTTGCTTGGCTTTTATTTGCCTTTCTGGATTTTCGGAATTTAAAAACTATTTTAGAGCTTAAAAGTAATTCAAAATATGAAAATTAAATATCAACAGTAGTTGGAAATAATTTTATTTAGTCCAAAATATGTCCAGGAGCTTCTGTGAATTTTTCTGGAATTTTTGGAGGTATTTTCATATTTTTCTGAGGCCTAAATAATTTTCTAGCCTTTTCTGAAAATCTAAATCAAATTCTGAAAATAAAATCCCTCCTTTTTCCTCCGGCCGACGCGTGGGCGGCCCAGATCCATACGTTGCCGCTCGGCGATCCGGCCGCGCTTCCCTCTCCCTCGCTATCCAATGGCCGGCCCGTCGGCCGGCGGCCCCGCCTTCCTCCTCCGCGCGCCGACGTGCGTGGACGGCTTCGGATGAGCGAGTCCCCTGCAGGCCATCCAGCCGCCGCTCGCATTTCCTCTCTCCCATCGACCCGCGGGCCCCGCCGTCGGCGCGCGCGCCTCTCTTCAGCGCCGCCCGGCCCGCCTCTCGACCGTCGTCGCGGAGCCGGCGCCTTCCTTTCCTTCCCCTCTTTCCTTTCGCGGCCGGCCAATCCTCGGCGGACCGGCCTTTCCTTCCCGTTCCTCTCCGGTTTGGAATCCCAGAGCTCCCCGCGACCAAATCCCGAACGCCGCGCCTCCCTTCCCTCTCGGCCCCTATTTCCTTTTTCCCCGAACTTTCCCCCGGCTACCGAGATCTCCGGCGAGGAATTAAGTGCCGTGTTCCTCCCCGCCCTATAAATACCCCCATCGCCTCATCTCCCCCACCACCTCGCGGCGCTCTCGCCTCCTTCCCGAGACCGTAGAGAGCCGCCACCGTGCCACCTTCCTCCGAGCTCCGCCCAACTCCGGCGAGCCTTCCCGCCGCCTCGGACCCTTCAGAGCCCGCCGCCGCCCAGAGCTTCCTCACGCCCAGGCGAACCTCCCGTCACCTCGGCTGCCTCGCCTCTCCGGCCGCCGGAGGACGGAGGAGCGAGCTCCGCCACCTCCTCGTCGCCGGCCTTCTTCGCTCGTCGCCGCGCCGTTGACCCCTCAACCGGACCCCCTCCGCACTGGGATTACATATCACGCACCGCCAGAACCTCTCGGCCTCCCCCGCGCGGCGACCTTGCCTCGTCCACGGCCGCCGGACCACCCGAAAGTACCCCTCAAGAGGTTACCTACCCTTATTGGGTAGGCAACGCCTCGCCGCTCACTTAGCAGCGCTCACTCGTAACTCCTCGCGCGTGTTCGAGCCTCCGGCTCCGCGCGCGGAGGTTGAGTTTTTCGTTTATTTTCCGGGCTGACAAGTGGGTCCCACCCGTCGGCCGCCGGGCCGATGCTGTCTTGCACGCCGCTGGGCCCCACCTCTCTGTGCTATCTCTGACAAGTGGGCCCGAGTCCAGTGGGTCCCACCTGTCAGTGACCGCCAGTGGTTACTATTCCAGTGGGCCCCACCTGTCAGAAATTTGGGAATTTCTAGATTTATTCAAATCTGAGATTTTCAAATGAGCATAACTTTCTCATTTTAACTCCAATTCCAGCCATTCAAATTTCTAAATTCATCTAAAATCATAATCTATCCAACTATGGCCTCTGTTGAATTTTTGGATTTTATTTGAATTTTCGTTTGTATTTATTTGTTTTGTTGCTTCGTCTTTCCTCGCGTAGATTCCAACGTTGTCGACGATCCCTCTTCACAGCAGCAAGAAGACCCAGAAACCCTGCAAGAAGGCAAGTCTCCTTTGATCATTTTGAGCCTAAGCTTTTGAAATGTTTTTAAAATATTTTTAAATTATGTGCATTGCTATTTACATAAAGTCACTTGTTCAAGTCTTTAGGAATTAGTTATTCCAACTTTGTTATGCCCTCATTTGACATTGATTGCCATGTACCTTGTCACCCTAGAACTTCCTTTGTCTCAATAATGAGATTACTATTAACCTTTGTGAATAGTAGATGGGTAGCTTAATGCTTAGTCTTGCTATCTAATAACTTTGGAAAATCTTGAAAATGGGAAATTATGATTTATTATTGAACCCTTGTGTTTGAAAATGAAGTGGCAATTGGAGTTGTCACTGTGATTTTAAAATAAAATAAAATTGTGAAAGTTGGTTTAGATTACGGTGGATGGTTGTTTGGGTTGGTGCAGTAAGCACGAGAACTTGTTAAGTGTATGTTCCACCCTAGTCAATTAAGGACCGACGCTTGTGTTTGTCCAAGCGAGCATTAACCGTACAACCACAAGTCTATATGGGTGCGACCTAGCTAACTAACTTATGATAGTCTAGTTTAGGTGCCACCGAGTGGAAAGTGGGTGCGGGGATGGGTGGTTATTCACGAGTGAGGACAGGATTTCTTGTACTCATATGGCGCAGAGGGACTTGATTGGCGGATTTAACCCTCTGCGGTGAAACCTCGGCGGGTGGTATCTAGCTAGATTAGAGTAAGGTAAAGGCTTTGTGATATTTTATCTGGGTCTCATGCCAAAGGAAGCGTGTTGACTTTTAGGATAATTTATCTCTTGTGGGTAAAGTTGTACAACCTCTGCAGAGTGTAAAACTATTCGAATAGCCGTGCCCATGGTCAAGGGCGGGCAAGGAATGCATTCACATGGTAGATTTCTGGTTTTGGTTTTAAAAACAAAAGATTTGTATTCCGAGAGTGGAGGGAACTCTCGGAAGGGTATCCTGGCGGATGGAGCCAGAGAGGGTGGATGTAACCCGCAGTATTAAGCTTGTTCAAGATGTTAGCTAGTGTTGGTAGACGGAACCTTCACTGTAGAAATAATGATAGTTTTGTTAAAACAATTAATTGGTTAAAATGTTGCCTTCGAAAATAATTAGTAGTAATTAAATTTTAAAATGTTGCTTTGTGCAAAAGAACCATATAGCCTTCCTTTGTTAAGCCTTGCATCTATGCATTTTTCCCAAGACTTGCGGAGTACTTTATGTACTCACATGCTACACTTAAAAATCAAATCTCAGAGGAAGTTGAAGCTCAGGAAGGTGACTACGACTACTGCTTCGCTTGTGGCTGCGATGGATTCTTCCCGGAGGACTAGGTCGCGCTTCCCCAGTCAATTGCCTGTGGCGGATTGATGGATCGTCCTCGAGTTTTATTTGCTTCCGCTTTATTTCTTGTGTGCGAGGTCTTAAACCTCCATTGTAATAATGAGACCCTGTGGTTAGTACTCTTATTTACTGTAATAAATCGTTGATGGTGATATTTTCCATTCTGTTTATTTGTGTGCACTAGCTTTGATCCGGGACTAGTGCTGTAATACACGAGGGTCGGGTTTGATAATCCGGGGCCCGACACCTCGCGCCACCCGTTCGAAGGTAGGGGCGGGCGCGCGCGTGTCTGCCGACATAGGCGCCAGCCTCCGCTGCCACCCGTTCGAAGGGTAGGGGACGGAGCGCGCGCGCGTCTACTTCGACTTAGCGCCAGCCTCCGCTGCCACCCGTTCCAAGGGTGAAGGACGGAGCGCGCGCGTCTACTTCGACTTAGGCGCCAGCCTCCGCTGCCACCCGTTCAAAGGGTGAAGGACGGAGCGCGCGCGTCTACTTCGACTTAGGCGCCAGCCTCCGCTGCCACCCGTTTGAAGGGTAGGGGACGGAGCGCGCGCGCGTCTACTTCGACTTAGGCGCCAGCCTCCGCTGCCACCCGTTTGAAGGGTAGGGGACGGAGTGCGCGCGCGTCTACTTCGACAGCCGGCCCTGCGCGTACGAACTCGCCCGGCGGAGCGAGGGTCATGTCCCGCAAAGTTTGCCTCAGTCTTCCTTAATAGACCACCTACAGTGCATCAGCATTTCTTCAAAGCGATGCGGACGGGCTCTATCAGGAACACCGACTGTAGGTGCGTCTGTTAAGAAGAACAAGGCAAACCTTGCCGTCGTATACATGAACGCAGCACGGGGGCAGGAAGCGCGATTGGTCACCTATAGCAGATGCTAACCAAGCTCCCAGTAAAAATGGACCACCGTCTGTACATCAACATTCTGCCCAGCATCGCTACGGAATGTTGATGCGCAGAAGGGGCCCATTTAGGGGAGCAGTTGCTATCTAAGGATGCGATGCAGAAACAAAGCCGCACCGGCGTTGTATATATACCCCATCGGCAGGAGTCCAACCGGCGGAAGCCCGTCGCCATGTTAAATGGCCACGGCGCCTCAAGGCCTGCACCGCGCCAAGCACGCTTCGCCACGTGGACGGCCAGAAGGAGGAGCGTCGCGGCGCGCCCGCTACCACTTAATGCGTACGCGGCGACTCAGACCCCGCTCTACATCAAAGCTCCGCAAGTTTGGAGAAATTCACATGCCGCAGGGGACGGAGGGGGCCAAAGGACTCGGCGACATGGCTTCGGCCCTGTGAAGCCCTTCACCATGAGAGGCTCCTGTTGTAGGGGTGGCCCCCACCTAAGCCCAGCAGGCCTGTTAGGAGGTTATAGGAACCAGAGTAACATGTGTAATGACTCAAATGCCCCTAATGGGGATGTACGGATGTAAGGGCATAATTATAAAAGTATACTCCATATGAATATATATATATATATCAGGATGAAGGGGAGGGTGAGGCAGAAGACTTCCACCTCTCCACTACCACCTCTCTCTCTCTCTCTGTTTGGTCTGTAACCACAACAGCTACCTTCTTCAACCAGAACTCACACTTGCTAAACTTGGCATACAACCAGTGTTCTCTGAGCTTTTTCAAAACTATCCTCAAATGTTCTACATGCTCTTCCTCCTTCCGAGCGTATATCAAAATATCGTCAATAAATACGACTACAAACTTATCCAAGTATTCCATGAACACCTTATTCATCAGATTCACGAAATATGCGGGTGCATTTGTCAGGCCAAAAGACATCATTGTAAACTCATACAGTCCATAACGAGTAGCAAACGCCGTTTTTGGTATATCTTCTGGTCTTATCTTCAATTGATGATAACCTGATCGAAGATCAATCTTGGAGAAGACACATGAACCTTTCAACAGATCAAATAAATCATCTATTCGGGGCAAAGGGTACTTGTTCTTAATTGTCACATCATTCAAGCATCTATAGTCCACACACATGTGAAGACTGCCATCTTTCTTCTTCACTAGAAGTACTGGTGCTCCCCAAGGCAAGGAACTTGGTCTTACAAAACCTTTGTCTTGCAACTCCTGAATTTGCTTCTTAACTTCGGCAGGTCATTTGCGGACATACGATAAGGTCTCTTGGAAATTGGAGCTGTACCAGGTACCAGGTTGATAACAAATTCAATTTCTCTGTCTGGCGGCATTCCGGGCAAATCTTCAGGGAATACATCTGGGTACTCACTTACTATAGGTACTTTTTCGAGGGTTACTCCTTTCAACCTGTTCAACCCACACCTATTCTGAGAAGATGTGTCTGACGTATACCTTACTTGGATTCCATCAGAGTTGGTAATAGTAATGGCACGATCGGCACAATCTATCTGCCCTTTATACTTGGTTAACCAATCCATACCAAGTATTACATCTAAGCTCTTGGAGACTATAATAATAAGATTCGCTAGGAATTTTACTCCATTTATATCTACGGTTGCTCTAGGGCAAACTGTGTTAGTCCGCATTTCCTTTCCAGGTGATTGGACTAGCATAGGGTTCTTTAGCAAACGCACATCCCAATTATATCTTTCAACAAAATCTTTTGACACAAAACAATGCAAAGCTCCAGAATCAAATAATGCTGATGCAGGAACTGAGTTGACAAGAAACTTACCCAGAACTACGTCGGGTGCATCCGGAGCAGCTTCTGCGGTAACATGATTTAGATGTCCTCTGCTCATTGCATGCGAAGTCCTTGGAGTTTGAGTTGTCCCACGGCCTTGACCTGCAGTTGGAGCTCGTGCTGGCGTAGTCCCCAGGTTGAAATGAACAGGGGTCACAGCTGGGCGCTTCTGAGGATAGTTGTTGGCATAATGTCCCATGTTCTTGCAGTTGAAACATTGCACTCCTGCCGCTGAAGTCCTATTCTGTTGTAGTTGGCCACCATTGTTTGTTCGAGGAGCTTGCTGATTTGGGCGGGGTCCTGCAAATGGCGTCCGTGGCACACTTGGTTCTGAGGGCTTGTTGAACTAGGGTGGATTAGGACGAAAACGAGAACTGCTTGCTCCCTGCTGAGCTTGAAACTTCCTCTTCCGAGTCTCATACAGTTGACGTTGAGCATCTTCTTGAATAAGGGCCTTGTTTACCATGTGTTGGAATGTTGGGTAATCATTGGACACCAACTGCACCTTGAGGTTGGGATCAAGTCCCTGCATGAACCTCCAAATTTTTGTTGACTCCCATGCAACATCCTCTGGGGCATACCTGGATAGTTGGGTGAACCTATTCAGGTACTCCGAAATGCTAAGGTTTCCTTGCTATAGTTTGTGAAACTCCCTCTTCTTCATTTCCATTATACCCATAGGAATATGGGCAGTGCGGAAAGCTTCAACAAATTCAGCCCATGTGATGGCTTGCACATCTTGATGGGCAGCACAAAAATTTTCCCACCAATTAGCAGCAATTCCTTTAAGCTGATGAGCTGCATACAACACTTTTTCATGATCACTGCATTGAACTAAGATCAACTTCTTCTCCACATCCTTAATCCAATCGTCCACCTCCAACGGATCCACCGAACTGGCGAAAGTAGGAGGTCTTGTTCTCATAAACTCCCCCAACTTAGACTGCGGTGCTTGGTTTGGTGCCTGCGGAGCTTGTTGCACTTGATTCTGAGCAAGGGCTTGAAGTAGTTGCAGTTGCATAGCCATCATCTGCTCCAAGTTAGGGGCTTGAGCAGGAGGTGGAATGTTGTTGTCTGGCTGGGCATTGGCATCACGGCTGCTGCCAGGGTTGCTCCTTGTGTTCACCATCTGAAGCGATTTCCGGGGACAGCAAAAGATAAGAGGGAACTAGCACAGGTAAGAGATTTAGGGGGAAACTAAGCAACATCCCAACCCAACACACAAGAAAGAAGCAAGCAATAACTCAGAAGGAAGTTTTATTGAAATCAAAATAGTTTTAAGAATGGCTGTACCACAAGTGCACAAAGGCTTGGTACAGTCCATCTAGCACACCAAAACATAATATAAAATGTTCTAAAGGCGTAGACATTTATTTGGATACTACTGACTCAACCGACTACTAATCCTCCAAAATGATGCGCTCCTCGGGATCCTCCTCCGGGTCCTCCTCACGCTCATTCACGTGGTGCCTCGAACAATCACACACCGCTGAAGCGCGAGAATGGGAACGGTTGCGACTGGAGGCAGTCGACCGGGAACAAGAGCGGGAAAGTCTGCGTCTTCTGCTGGGATCGCCGATGTCGATGTCCGGTAGTGGACTAGGGCGGCGCACACTCTTGCGCGTGGTGAGCCTGATGCAGGGTCCCAAACGTCGAGTTGGCGCCTGGTTGTTGGGGACGACGGCTGGTACGGGCGAAGACGGCGTGTAGTTAGCTGCAGCTTTGAGACGCCCCAGCTCAAACTCGGCTGCCTGGCTCTGAAGAAGCTGTGCACGAAGGGTGTCGGAGTGCTGGTAGCTAAAAGTGAGAAGCATCCGAAGCTACCCAATCTCCTCCAAAGCTCTAGCGTAGGTGACTGCCATCGCCTGCATGAGCTGCACCTGATGTGACAGTCGGGGGTCGTCTGCAGGGATGTCGAAGGGCTCCGGGTAACTCTGTCCTGCTCGAGGAGTGATGAAGAAACAAAAGGGTGACTGATGCACAACATCCTTGTGCATGTGGCACAAATCAGCTATGGCAAGGTGAGTTGCGTCCTGGATAGCATCGAAACAGCGGGTCTGGGGATGCTTGATGGTAGGGTTGTGCACATTTCAACTGAACCGAAAAAACCAGACTGAAAAAACCGAACCGAACTGGTCAACTCGGTTTGACCGGTTTTCGGTATTCGGTTCGGTTTTTATATTTTAGGTTTTTTTGTTGTCCGTTTTTTCGGGAAAAACCGATTAAAAACCGAAAAAACCGAAAAAAAAACCCAACGGCGCGGAGGCGTGCGCGATGGCGCGGCTGGCGCGCGCGTCTCAGGCGGGTGTGCCCATCGCGCGTGGTTCACGGGTCCGCATCGGCGGCACAGTGCGCTTCGCGTGCATGCGGTGTTGCGAAACAAATATTCAAGCGGCCGCCCTTTATTGTCGGCGGGCATAAAATATGTATCATGTATGCACAGTACACCATCATCCATGCCAATGACTGATGGCTGACGATCATCAAATATTCAAATGGCTACCATCTGCTGCTGCGCTGCAAAAACAAATATGTATCATGTATGCATAGTACACCATCATCCATGCCATCCTTCTTCACTCTTTAAAAAAAGAGAGAAGCCACTCTACTCTCTACATGACCAACTCTGCTCTTCTGGTTGCTTTTTCTTTTTGATTACTTGTACTACTCGTTAATTCTACACCACCTTCCTCTGAATATGAGCCACACCCCGTTTCTATCTAATTAACCCGGTCAGTAGCAAAACCAGATTGCAGCTACGTGAACAAATGCACATATGCACTTCGCCTACTCATCTCGCTAGTCACTATATCATTTGCAATTTGTGTCAACTTTGGTAAATATGGTATTTACCGATACCGCACCGAAATAAATTGGGATTTACCGATACCGAACCGTATTTTCAAAAATACCGTATACTACCGAACTAATAATACCGTATATACCGAACCGATTTTACCGAACTAACCGAACGCACAGTCCTACTCAGTGGCGGACCCAGGAAAAAATTGTAGGTAGGGCGAAGTCTAATGATGAACTCAGGAAAAAACTAGGTAGGCTGATGTCGGAAGCGTGAAATAAATAGTAGTACCCAAAAGCACAACAATCCATGATCAAACTATGTTGTAATCACACTAATAAAAGTATGTGATACGAAATAAAAACAACAACTACAATTCACATGTTAACATATGTAGATGACGGAAGGACAATGAAAAATACCTCACTAATGAAGCTTAATCCACAATTGTAGATGAACTGTAAAAAAACAACCTGTCAATTATGAAAGATAGATAAATCAGTACTGTAAAAGATATTCTACATAAAATTTTGACAAGCTAGTATACATATACAAATCTAGTCTCTACAATAAACAGAATTTATTATACCTTTATAAAATGGAACTATAAAAATACAATATATAAAATTGTAAAAGACTAAAAGTCTAAAAGTAATTACCAAATACCAAATACCAATCCAGCAATTCTCAAACGCTCAAACCACTTCTCGGCTTTAGACTCTACTGTCGGTCACTCAGTCCTTGTCGCCTCCTCAGTCCTCAAAATATCCGCCGACGGAACGCCGACCGCGCTCTGCCTCTCTCATCCTCAAACAAATCCGCCGAGTCGCCGACACCCCATTGCTCGCGCTCCCTCTCCTCGAGGCTCAGATCCGCGGCGCGCCGCGCTCCGCCGCTCTCTCGCCTCCTCAAACTCGGCGCTCCGCTCTCCGTCTCCTCGAGATCCGCCCGGCGCGGCAGCTCCGGCCGCTCTCTCGCCTCCTCAAACTCGGCGCTCCGCTGTCCCTCTCCTCAAATCCGCGGCGCCAGCGCTCCGGCCGCTCTCTCGCCGCTCCGAGTCCCGCCCCTCCCCTAGCCGCTGGCGCCGCTGCACCTCCGCCCTCCGACTCCTCTGCCTGGGCGCTGTCGCGCCTCCCGCCCTCCGACTCTTCCGCCTAGGCACCGCGCCGTCCTCCGACTCCTCCGCCTGGGCGCCGCCGCCGCGCCGTCCTCCGCCTCTGCCGCCCGGGAGGCCGGATCTAGGTTAACGCCGCCGGCGGCTCTCTTTTCTTGACTAGTTGACTTGTGGACTGTTGTCTGTTGGCCTGGGCCGTGTTTCTCCGTAGTATATCTCATTGTTGCTTTGTTGGGCGGTTGGGCTTGGGCCGTGTATTTATTGGGTTGCTTGGACAGTTGGACTTGGGCCTTGCCCGGGGGTGGTGGTGTGCTTCCGGTTGGCGGCGCCGGGGGGTCCGCCGGCGAGGGGGGTCCACCGGCGAGGGGAGCTCGGGCGGCCGCCCGGGCTCGCCCGAAGGGTGGGTCCTCCCCTGGTCCTACTTGATGGGGTATGTGTGGGAATCGAATTCCTCATCCCGTGCATACAGGAATACCTCCATCGACCAAGAGTCCCGATCCAGGATCCGTACATTCCGCCCCCTGAAGATAGGTGGCTGGCGATACTGCAGGTAGTGCATAAGCTGTCGAAGAAGACTAGCAAATGCTCCAACACTCTCGCCATGGGAGTAATAGTCCCACGAGGCAGCGGAGGATGAACCGGCCGTCTACAATGTTGAAATAATAGAAAATATTAGTAAAAAGATTTAACAAGTGAATATAAAGACAAGAACGAGACACTAAGTAAGAAAAGAGTAGAAGCAAAGAAGCTTATATATTTTTAATATACTCTTTTTAATAAAATATGAGTCCTTAAGGTTGTACCATTTCTAACCTAGGTCACGTCCTACAGTCAAGTTGGCTCTAATACCATCTCTGTCGGGACCCTGGATTTCCGAACCCGGACCCTCTGTGTATTACAACACTAGTCCCAGATCAAAGCTAGTGCACACAGTTAAACAGAAATGATTACATAACCAACATCGATTTATTACAATAATTGAGAGTACTGACTGAAAGGTCTTATTATTACAAATGAGGTTTCATGACCTCACACAATCGCAAAACACAGCAGAAGCAAAAGATAAATCCAGCGAAGACCCATCAATACGCCACAGGCAATTGACTGGGGAAGCGCGACCTAGTACTCCGGGAATCCTTCGTTAAATCCACAAGCGAAGTAGTCGTAGTCTCCATCTTGAGCTTCATATTCCTCTGAATTTTATTTTGAGTGCAGCATGTGAGTACATAAAGTACTCCGCAAGTCTTGGGAAAAATGCAGTAGACGCAAGGCTTAACAAAGGAAGGCTATATGGTTCTTTTGCACAAAGCAATGTTTTATTTCAAATACTACTAAATATTTTCGAAGGCATTGTTTTAACAAAGTAATTGCTTTCACTGAAACTAATAAGCATTTTATAGTGAAGGTTCTATCCACCAACACTAGTTAACCAACTCTAACTGTTAAGTTTCAAAACATCGGGTTCCATCCACCCGCACTAGCTCCATCCGCCAGGATTCCCTTCCGAGAGTTCCCTCCACTCTCGAAATACCAAAATTTTATTTTTAAAGCCAAAACCAAAGTTCTATCATGTGAATGCATTCCTTGCCCGCCCTTGACCGTGGGCACGGCTATTCGAATAGTTTGACACTCTGCAGAGGTTGTACAACTTTACCCCCAAGAGATAAATTATCCCTGTCCCACACGGTGAAATACCAGTAAATCCCTGGCACCCACTTTCCACTGGTGGCACCTAAACTAGACTATCATAAGTTAGTCAGCTAGGTCGTACCCATATAGAGTCAGTTAGTGAGCCCACTGCGCTCAGTCTTCTGACATGTGGGACCCCTCTGTCAGTAACCATACAAGCTGTTGGTCACTGACAGGTGGGACCCATCAGGCTCTGGGCCCATATGTCAGTAGCCAGCGCAGACGGGTGGGGCCTAGACGCCCGATGGCGATCTGCGGGCGGCGGCGACGGGTGGGGCCGGTGTCGATGCGGAATTAAAAAAATGGCTCAACCTCGCGTGCGAGCCCAGGGGCTCGAGCGCGCACCGAGGAGCCAGGGGAAAGAGTAACGGTGCTAGCCAGTCGGTCGCTCGGGTATTGCTTACCCATATAGGGTAAGTATACCTTTTGAGGTATCTGCTGGAGGGGTTCGGGCAGAGGTGGACGGAGGCGACGGTGCCGGCGGCGAGGGGTGGCCGGAGAGGTTTGGAGAGTTCGGAAAAGGGATCCCAGTGCGGAGTAGATGCCGACGGTGGGGTCAATGGGGGTCGGTGACAAGCGGAGGCGGCCGGCGACGAGGAAGCGGCGGAGGCGGCCGGCGACGAGGAAGCGGCGGAGACGGCTCGGGCGTTCCAGCGGCAGGGAGGCTCGGCCGAGGGGTCGGGGAGCTGTGCACAGGCGTGGGGATGCTGAGGGTGGCGACAGCGGGCTCCGGGGAGGTCCGAGGTGGCGGCGATTGCTCACCGGAGTGCGGCGGAGCTCGGAGAGAGAGAGGGCATAGTGGCGGAGCGCTACGGTGCTCGGGAAGGAAGGGGGAGAGCGGAGGGAGGTTGTGTGGAAGGAGGCGGAGTTGAGGGGGGTTTTATAGGGGCGGAGAGGGGGCACGGGCGCGTAATCCCTCGCCAGAGATGGCGGCCGGAAAAAGGAAGGGAAGGGGGAAGGAAGGAAAGAGGGGTGCACGAAAGGAAGAAGGGGCGCGAGAGTTCGGGGACTCGGTCGCGGGTTTCTAAACAGGAGAGGAGGCGGCGGGAAAGGCCGGATTCGACATGGCTTCGGTCGGCTGGAGCAAAGAAGGAAAGAGGGGGAGAAAAGAAGGAAGGAGGCGCGCGGTGGGGAAGATGCATCTAACAGGCGGGGCCCGCGTGCAGTGGGAGAAGGGGAGGGAGAGAGCGGGCGGCGCGGATGAAGCCACACGGCTCGAAGGGAAGATCGGGCGGCGGGTGCGGTTAAGTGGGAGGGGACGGCGAGATGGGGCGAGCGGGATGGCGTGGCGCGCATCGAGCCGGCCACGTGTCGGCCCTAGGGGATGGGAAGGTGGGGCTGGCTGACGGGCTGGGCCCGCTTGGCGGAGGGAGAGGGGAAGCGGCCGAGATTGGGCCGGGCGGCCACGTGGGCGGTTCTGGGCCATCCACGCATCGGCCAGAGGGAGGGTTTTGGATTTCTAATTTTAGAATTTGATTTTGATTTTCAGAAAAGGCTAGGAAATTAATTAAACCTCAGAAAAATATGAAAATACTTCCAAAAATTCCAAGAAAATTCACAGAAGCTCCTGGTGACATTTTGGACTTAATAAAAATATTTCCAACTAAAGTTGGTATTTTAATTTTCATACTTGAAATACTTTTTACTTTCAAAAATAGACTTTAAACTCCAGAAACTCAGAAAACCAAATAAAAGCCAAATAAAATTCACATAAGATTCAAATACTTTAAAATAATTAATTTGAAATTAAATTTTACAGAAAGCAAATTTTTGGGATGTTACACTTTTCCACCCCTATTTAAGGAGGCTGCACCCTTCTAGTTTGCTTGGATTTCATTTGCTTAGTTTTTGCATTGTGAAAACTCTTATTCTTCGCTTGTGTCGACTAGACCAACCGTAAAGAACCTTAGCGGAATCCCACCTTTGTGAACTCAATTTATATATCTGCAATTTCAGATTGCTTTTGATCTTGTTCTTGCGTGTTCTTCGGTTGCATGCAGGAATAGACCTTCGTGGTTAGGTCAACCGCGCTTTTGGCACGGTTGATAATGACTTGGTGATTAGTTCAACGATTGCTTGGTTCGTACGTAATGCATTCGTAGCCTGGATCGTGAGAGTTGATCATCGCTAATCGAAATTATCCTTCTCATCGAAAGATCGGGACCCCATCGCCTCATCATTAGGAGACTAGTACAGATTACATACGAGGATTTTGGGTATTCAATGCCTGGGATCCCCACAAAAACCTTCATCACCAAGTAACATAGCAATTGATCTATTTTGTTCTTCACTCGTGGAGTCTTCTTAATTTAGTTGAGTTGCTTTTGTTTTTATTGGTTTTGATGTCTTCTCCCTTCTTCTTGATCTTGTTGTGTGCTAAGGACATGTAAGTGATGGAGATAATTCATGGAGATCAATCCCTATCTATTTAGGTATCAGGTCTTGCTACATTTCAGTGTTGCCCGATTTTGCTTGGATTTGATCTCATCTTGAGATTTCTTGATCCCAAAGTTTTTGCTTCAAATCTTTGTGATGAATAGCTTGCTGTGATTTGTGGGAACATATTTAGAGCCATCTTGGTCATACGCTACCTACGAGCAAATCATATTATAAGATTTTGATGTTTGTCTGATTTTGGAGTAATCTTACTTGTTCTAGGAAAATGTTAGAACTTTGACCAATATTCTTGTGATCTTTGGATGGAATAGATTCATGAAACCCTTAGCAAGGTGCATACAAAGTTTCATCTCTTTTGATTGAGGATTTTGAGAGTTGCACAGTTCTTGGTTTGGACTCGGGCTAATTTACTATTCTGGAAATTGGGGAGCGGTTAGACCGCACCTAACCCTAATTCAATCGACCACCAGTCAACCTCTGTTATCTTACCGGTCAGATCATCGGTGCTTCACCGGTGACCAACCTCCCTGTGGCTATCAGACCAGTGAGAAGCAGATTTCTCCCTCTCTTGGGTTTTTCGGTTTATTACATTGGTTTTGGATTCCAATTCTAATCTTCATAGTTCGGTAGCTACTAGAGTGAAGAATCGGTGAATACTTGGAGAAAAATTTTAAAGACATTATTCACCCCTCTGTTGCCATACTTGTAATACAAAGTGTTTTCTCTCGTATTCTTTTTTCCAGCATACAATACTACTACAGAAAACCGTATTACAGATGGTTCAGAAACGTCATCACAGATGGTTTTGTGAGCCATCTGAATTTATGGGTCAGTAATGATACGAGGTCATCACAAACGGCTTTCAAACCGTCTGTGGAGTAAATATCACAGACAGTTTTTAACTAAAAACCGTCTGTGATTATCAACTAGCATAGACGGTTTTTAGTTAAAAACCATCTGTGCTATTCTCTTCTACCCCTAAATCTATTTCTGCTTATTGGCTAGCCTCAAGAAATGCTAGCCATGCCCTCTGAAACAAGCAGATCAACATGTACATGTATACATCCAATTCACATCTCAATTCATTTCACAAACATAAAACATCCATTTTGCAAATCAATTAATTGAAATGAAATAAAATAAAATATCTATTAACAAATACATAATTACAATCAATGTCAATCTTATCCCAAACAAAAAAGCAAAGATTCTCTATGCCTAGGCCTTCTCGCCCCTGATGCAGCGCACGAGCTGGATGTCTTTGATGCCCACCATCGTCGGCGTTGATTGAGCGTTGCCTTACTAGCTAGTTGCTTCTATGGTGTCTTGCCTCCCGTAGACTTGTGCATCGTCTGCTTCGTGCGGGCTATTATGGCAAGGGTCAAGGAGGAGGAGAACAGCAAGGAGGAGGAGAACAACAAGGAGGAGGAGAACAGCAAGGAGGAGAGCAACAAGGAGGAGGATAACAGCAAGGAGGCTGGGTTCTGGTGATTATTTATAGGGGAGAGAGAGGTGGAAGTGTGAAAATTTTTGGTGCGGGGATGGAGAGGTGGAAATATGATCCGTGGGATGAGAGTTGGTGGATTTCTATTTGCTAGGAATGGGTTGAGGAGGATCGACGGGCCCAGCGGTCAGATTATCACAGACGGTTCTACATACAAACCATCTGTGATACTTTCTATCACAGACGGTTGCTAGCTAGAACTGTCTATGATGAATGAATATCACAGACGGTTCTATATACCAACCGTCTATGAATTAGAGCATAAAATTTTATATACTGATACAATATAAACAACTAGTCTGAAAAGATAAAATAGCAAAGTTTAATATGGCTTATATACACTCATTTGAAGGTTTCGATGAGACCTACAACTTTTCAGTTGAAGCAAAATCCAAATTCCAAAGGGAAGATCAAGAAAAAGAGCAAAAACCAAAACCAAAAACTTGTAACGCAGGTTTAGGTCCAAAGATGGCCAATTTTCGGTGTCTTGGAGTGAGACTAGCGCAAGCAGGACACTTGTTTTGGATCGGACTCGTCGTTAGCTTTCCAACGAGTACAAGAACGTGGAAAACGGACACCGTATGCAAAAGTTATGCCCATTTTACTGAAAATGTCTCAAAACTGAATCACTACTCGGACTCAGGCAGGAAATTATAAAATTTTGAGGGATTGCAAGGCGGAAAACATATCACAGACGATTTTTAATACAAACCGTCTGTGATAACTTCATTATCATAGACGGTTCTTATCTAGAACCGTTTGTGATAAGAACCGTCTATGATAATGAAGTTATCACAGACAGTTTGTATTAAAAACCGTCTGTGATGTCTAACATTATCACAGACGGTTCTTATCTAGAACCTCATAGACGGTTCTAGATAAGAACCGTATGTGATAATGAAGTTATCATAGACAGTTCGTATTAAAAACCGTCTGTAAAAATATCACAGACGGTTATTCGTATGAACCGTCTGTGATTCTTGCAGTACAGATGGCTCCTAGGAACCGTCTATGATGTAAGCGTCCAGTTTAACCTCTTTTGTAGTAGTGCAAGTGTTCGTCATATTATATCTGAAGGTAATCGTCCGAGCAAAAGTAATTGACTACAATTGAACTGATCTCTTTGAAATAATCAACACAAAGTTCAATTCGATGTTTATTAATAAGCTCACATACACCCTTTCATTCTAAAAAAAATCAGCTCACATACACGTACCCTATTCGTTCTAAATAACAATAATCAGCTCACATTTTCCAATCATGTTATGTTCGTAAAATTATGAACTTTTGTATACGTTTTCCTATATATAGCGTGTGCGTGGAAATTCTTCTCATCTTTAGATTAATCAACTCTAGAAGGTTAACCAGGCATCGCCATCAGCTTAGGTAACATTGTTTGGACATTTTGGTCATATACTTTCTTCTATGGAGAAACTCATGTACATTATTCTCAGGTGATAACGGCACATGTGCCATTGTGTGAACCGACCTAGCTAGCTAATCACCCACCTAAGCACATACCTGGAATCATCTTTAACTCGACCGCGTAAACCTGACCGGCTAGCTAGACAATGTTTCAGCACACTTTAAGAAAATCTTTCACCGCAGGTAATTAACGACCACTTCCAAACTTACCAATCCCGTGAAACCATGCACCAAGCCACCAAACAACGTGTAGATGCGCGTCACGAGCAGGGTTCACTATTTTGGCGAATTTGTACGATGCTTTCGCTACCCAACGAAACAAAGTTATTACGGTCAAACATTTTTTATTTTGTTTGAATTATGAAGGGTGAAAAGGCCTTCAAATCCTGTATTGACCTAAAGTCTCCTCCTAGCCTACACTACTACAAAAAACCGTATTACAGATGGTTTAGAAATATCATCACAGACGGTTTTGTGAGCCATCTGAATTTATGGGTCAGTAATGATACGAGGTCATTACAGACGACTTTCGAACCGTTTATGGTGTAGATATCACAAACGGTTTTTAGTTAAAAACCGTCTATGCTATTCTCTTCTACCCCTAAATCTATTTCTGTTTATTAGGTAGCCTCAGGAAATGCTAGCCACATGCTCTCTGAAACAAGCAGATTAATATGTACATGTATACATCCAATTCATATCTCAATTCATTTCACAAACATAAAACATCGGGTAGGTTAATCATAGCACTGCATACATAAGAGGACACTTACAATTTTACAAAGATAAACTTCACGGCTACAAATTCAGAAAAATGCTTACACTACATTAAACTACAATCCAAAATAAGTGGTGCAGAAAAACTACATTGCCTTCTTCCTTTCCATTTTCCTCGCCATTGCCTTCTTCCTTGCCAGTCACCCTTGCCATTGCCTTCTTCCTTGCCAGTCGCCCTTGCCGAACCCCTTCCTACCCTTGCCGCAAATGAGTTGTAGTACTGGTGGTATTGGTTCAGGGTGTAGGGAGAGGGGGTTAATAAGGAGAACGATGCCTACCATTCGATGCAGAGGGAATGGACGGGTGAGATCAGGATCCTGGGGGGATATGCTACGGATCGATGATGTGGTGGGACATCATAGACAGTTCAGAACAAAAACCGTCTATGATAACAGGAGATATCACCAAGACAATATACCGATACAATATAAATAGCTAGTCTCAAAAGGTAAAATAGCAAAATTTTATATGGCTCCGACGAGATCTACAACTTTGCAGTCGAGGCAAAACTCAAATTCCGAAGGGAAGATCAAAAATTTTGGCAAAAACATAAACTAGAAACTTAAAACACAAATTTGAGGCTAAAGATAGCCGATTTTGAGGGTCTTAGAGGGCAACTGGTGCATGATCATTTTTTGTTTGGATCGGGCTCGTCGTTAACTTTCCAACGAGTATAAGAACATCGAAAACGGATACCGTACGCAAAAGGTATGCCCGTTTTACTGAAAGTGTCTCAAAACTGAATCCTACTTGGACTCAGACGGAAAATTATAAAATTTTTCGGGATTGCAAGGCGCGAAACATATCACAGACGGTTTTTAATACAAACCATCTGTGATAACATCATTATCATAGATTGTTTTTAATAAGAACCGTCTGTGATACTTCACAAACGATTTTCATTAAAAATCGTCTATGATACTTGCAGCACAGACGGTTCTTAGGAACTGTCTATAATGTAAGTGTCTAGTTTAGCCTCTTTTGTAATAGTGCCAATAGCCTCTCTGCTGCACGCCGTGTCAACTCGGATCCAATCTCACCTCATACACTCGTTTTTCCCTGATTTTACTGCGTTTTCTTATCTGACATTTGGGTCCCACGTAAAGTTGAAACGAAAAACTAATGCGAAAAGAACAGACTCGTAATAGCGACCTGCCACTCATGAAGGGCGCTCCCCTGCCTCTAGACCAGAGCACACTTAGAGGTTACGTTCTCATTTTACTTCATTTTATCCTTAATTTTAAAGTTTAAAATTCAAATTTGATTTGAACAGTTTGACCAAAAGTTTCACCGAAATGCCGAAATTTTGGTCAATTCGTCTCTTTCGTCACCATCGATCCGAAATAAATTGTAAAACGAAGTCCCTGGTCACGAGCCATTGTTTCCTTTTCACAAGTTTCCACGCGCAAGTGCATGCGTACGCATGACTGTCTCTACGCCTTCTCCCTATAAATACGCACCATGCGCTTTCTCTTCTTCATTGCAAGCCACAACTAGCTAGCTCTAGCTCTAGCTGTAGCTCCAACGTACATAAGAAGCAGAGCGCTCTAGAGACTAATTAACAATGGCTTCTCGTTGTTGTAAATAATCTTGTTTTAGAGTCATGTGCAAAATTTGGGTGTAATCGAAGTCGAATTGCAGCCGCAATTCAAAGTCGTAGGTGGAAACCTAGTCAAAGTCGTATTAGAATCAGAGTCGGAGTAGATATTGAGAACCCGTGTTGAAGTAGGACAGCCGGGTATAAAAAGAGGTTTAGAGCCATGTAATCTATGTACCAAGCAATTGAGAAAAGACCAAAAGAGGAGAACACGAGCATTGTTTTGTCGTGTGTTTGCATAAGGCGTGGTCGAAAGGACTCACGATCACCGCAAGCGTGATCGGGAGGAGTTACGACTACGGCGTAGTGAGTCGAAGGTGGTCGTAACGAGCTACGACTACACGAGAAGGCGAGCGTGGTCGGAAGCAACTCGACCACGTTGAAGAAATGAAGCGTGGTCGTGCGGTGTTCGACCACGGTGAGCGATGATCACCGGCATCACTGCGTGATCGTAGAAGGCCGATCACGGTATCTTGGCGGCTGAAGGAAGGCAGGCAGCGAGATCGCGGAGCGGTTGTAAATTGCTACGATAAATTTACGACCACGTTGGAAAAGCGATCGGAGGAGATTGAAGCGTTCGAATTGGTCGTAAGTACTGCGAACCGATCGTATTTGATTCTCACGGTCGAAACGACTCTAACCGGTCGTAAAGGTCACGGGAGGTCGTAAGACCTTACGACATTTGGTATCGAGCGGTGGTTAAACATGGTGACACGGCAAGCGAGGCGTGTCGCTGCGATACCGATCCTCGGTTCGGACAACTATCCGTGCAGGCGATGAAGATGAAGGTCAACATGATCGCGCAAGGCGTGCAAAGTGCGGTCGAACCAAAGGAGAAGGACAAGGTCCTCGATGATCGTCTCGACAAAATGGCGATGGCAGCGATCTATCAGGCGTGCCCGACTCAATGATGCGACAGTCGGCAAGGAGACAGCGAAGGAAGTGCGGACTACTCTGCGAACCATGCATGAAGGAGTAGATCGAGTGAAGGAAGTTCGACTTCAAACCTTAAGAAGTGAGTTTGAAGCCATGAAGATGGGAAGAGTCGCATCGTGGAAGAATTCTCAGTCGATTCAATGAAGTCGTAAATGAGATCAAATCTCTCGCGACGATCTAAAAGATGAAGTGGCGGTGAAGAAGTACTTACGAGTATCGCGGAGAAGTTTCTCCCGGTTGTGACTACACTTATGTACTCACGGGACCTCTCGAAGATGAAGATTGAAGAGGTGACCGGAGCGCTCAAAGCACACGAGCGGCTAGAAGAGTTATCAAGCCGACAATGAAGGACAAGGGCCTTACAACCAACAAGCATTGTTTGTAAAGGAAGACACGAAGAACCGAGGAGAATCATCATCAAGGGCGGTCGTGGGCGTGGTCGTGGCGCGCGCGTCTCATGGGCAAGGACAAGGGCGAGGCTATGGCGAGTGGCCGTGGAAGAGGTGGTCGAGGAGGTCGTGGTGGCCGTGGAGATAGCAATCACCGATGCAGACAAGTCTGATATCGATGCTACACGTGCGAAATTCGGACATTACGCTGCCGAATGTCGGAGCCACATCCAGTGCCACAACTGCAAGAAGTATGGTCACTATGCTGCAAATTGCCGGAGTAAGAAGAGAGTAGAAGAAGCAAACCTGGCTCAAACGGATGAGCACAAAGAGCCGACATTGCTGTTGTCGCTCTGCACTGCAGACGAACCGACAATGGTTCTATTAAACGAGGAGAAAGTGTTTCCGAGTCTGTTGGAGAAAGGAGAGCAGACTCAAGAGCGGATGGCAGACTGGTATCTCGACAACGGAGCCAGCAACCACATGACGGGTACGTACTCGATGTTTTATGAATTAAATAAGAATGTGCTTGGAAGAGTACAGTTCGAGCGGCTCGACCATTCAGATAAAGGAGAGGCACGATCCGATGCGATGCAAGGATGGAAGCGAGGAGATTGTCGAATATATACTACATTCCAAGTCTACGAAGCAACATTATAAGCCTTGGACAATTGATCAAGAAGGTTGTCGGATTGAACTCAAAGACACCTACCGAAGATGTACGACCACACCGAACGACTACTAATGAAAGTAGAGAACGGTAAATCGTGCGTACAAAATTCAAATTGAAGCATGCAGGCGAAGTGTATGAAGACTACAACCGATGATGCGGCCTGGCTATGGCACGCAAGATTCGGACATCTGAATTTCCGAGTCTCAACACGATGGCGGGAAAGAGATGGTGGTCGGATTACGACAATCGACCACCCGAGCAAGTCTGCGAAGGTATGCGTGGCGAAACAAACTCGTAGCGGTTTTCCACAGCAGACGAGTTTGAGCTTCGCAACCACTCGAACTGGTTCACGTGGATGCATGCGGACCAATCACACCTCGCATGCATGCCGGGAATCAATACTTCATGTTGATCGTGGATGACTATTCAAGAGCCATGTGGGTGTACATGCGAAGAGCAAAGATGAGGCAAAGACGAACTTTGAAGTTCGTAACTCTTGTCACGAAGTCGACAAAAGGTGAAGTCGGTCGGTCGATCGAGGAGGAGAATTCCTCGCGAAAGAGTTCGACTCGATTTGTGAAGAGAAGGGTATTACAAGACTCTTCACGGCCCGTATTCACCTCAACAAAACGGAGTCGTAGAAAGAAGAAACCGACCGTGGTCGAAATGGCACGAAGTCCGTTGAAGAGCCGATTCTGCCGGAGACTTTGGGCGAAGCGATGCGACATCTTGTCTATCCGCTAAATCGTGCGACCACGCGATCACCGGATGGAGTCACTCCATATGAGCAGTGGTCGGAAGAAAACCCAATGTCGAGCATCTAAGGGTCTTGGATGCTTAGCCCATGTGAAGCCATCCACTTATCTCAAGAAGCTAGACGACCGGAGCGAGCGGATGATTTATCTTGGCTCGGAACCGGGCACCAAGGCGTCACGGTGCTATGATCCGGTCGAAAAGAAGATTCATGTGAGCGAGACGTGGTCTTGAAGAGAACAAACATTGGGAGTGGGAAGAACACGAGGACATTGAGAAAGACATGTCGAAGTGGGTAACCTTCAAGTCGAAGCGATCGATGCCGACAATACGAAGAAGCTACGACCACATCTCAAAGCCAAAATTCGGACCGGTCTTGATGATCGTGAAGTCTCACCTAATGAAGAAGATTCCAGTGATAGAATACCGAAGATGAGAAGCATAAGTGAGATTTATGCACAAACTGAACCAAAGCGATCAAGAGTTACTATACACAATAAAGTGAAGAACCCAAAGCTATGAAGAAGCGACGGAGAGGAACATTGAGAAGCGCTATGCGGGAAGAGCTGAAATCCATTGAAGACAACAACACTTGGGAACTCACCGATTTGCCAAAGGGTCATCGAGCGATCGGTTTAAAGTGGATCTTCAAGGTAAAAAGGATTCCAAGGAGAAGTCGAAACACAAAGCACGACTTGTGGCGAAAGGGTATGTTCAAAAACAAGGCATCGACTACGAAGAAGTCTTTGCCCCAGTAGCTCGTATGGAGACTATACGACTACTTCTTGCGTTGGCAGCAAACGGTGGATGGGAAATTCATCACATGGACGTGAAAACGGCGTTCTTGAACGGAGACATTAAGGAGGAAGTTTATGTCTCTCAACCGCCGGGTTTTCAATCCAAGGAGCAAGCCGAGAAAGTCTTGAAGCTGAACAAAGCTCTCTACGGACTTAAGCAAGCACCACGAGCATGGAATTTGAAGCTTGACAAAAGTCTAACGGCACTCGGGTTCAGAAGAAGCAACTCGAACATGCGGTATACTCAAGGGAGATATGAAGAACGATGATCGTGGCGCACGTGGACGACTTGGTCATTCTTGGATCGAGTTGAAGGAGATTATGAGGTTTAAAGAAGAGATGAAGAGGCTGTTCAAAATGACCGATTTGGGACTTCTGTGCTACTACCTCGGCATTGAAGTAAATCAAACCGACAACGGCATAACACTTTGTCGATCGGGATATGCTCGAAAGATTCGGAGAAGTCGGTATGGAAGAGTGCAATCCATGTCAAACCCCAATGGAGAATCATCCGAAGTTGAGCAAGACAGGCCAGGATCACCGCTGATGCCACGACTTATAGGAGCATTGTCGGAAGTCTACGGTATTCGGTGCACACCCACCGGACATCTCGTTTGCGGTCGGATACGTAAGTCGTTTCATGGAGAAACCGACTCAGAGCATATGAATGCCGTGAAGCACATCACGAGATACATCAAAGGTACTTTGAATCTCGGATTGAGACAGAAAGGAGGTGGAAAGTCGTTGCGGTGACGGGCTCTGATGATAGCGACATGGCGGAGATGTCGACGATCGAAAGAGCACGACAGCATAATGTTTGTGCTCGGGAGAGTCCGATCAGTGGCAAACCGAAGCAAAAGGTGGTTGCATTATCTTCGTGTGAAGCCGAGTACATCGCAGCGAGCGCAGCATCGTGTCGGGAGTTTGGCTCGCTCGACTATTAAGCGAGTTGTCAAACGGCGATTCAAAAGGTAACGCTCAGGTTGATAACAAATCTGCAATATCACCGAGCAAGAATCCGGTTCTACATGATAGAAGCAAACACATAGACACAAGATATCACTATATCGAGATTGTGTCGAAGAGGGAAGATCGATATCAACTATATCGAACCAAGAAACGTAAAGCGGATATATTGACAAAGTCATTTGGGCGGATAAAGTTTTCAGAGATGAAGAAGAAGATTGGCATGATCGAAGTTGAAAAACAAGATTAGGAGAGAATGTTGTAAATAATCTTGTTTTAGAGTCATGTGCAAAATTTGGGTGTATCGAAGTCGAATTGCAGCCGCAATTCAAAGTCGAGGTGGAAACCTAGTCAAAGTCGTATTAGAATCGAGTCGGAGTAGATATTGAGAACCCGTGTTGAAGTAGGACAGCCGGGTATAAAAGAGGCTTAGAGCCATGTAATCTATGTACCAAGCAATTGAGAAAAGACCAAAGAGGAGAAACACAGAGCATTGTTTTGTCGTGTGTTTGCATAAGACGTGGTCGAAAGGACTCACGATCACCGCAAGCGTGATCGGGAGGAGTTACGACTACGGCGTAGGAGTCGAAGGTGGTCGTAACGAGCTACGACTACACCGAGAAGGCGAGAACGTGGTCGGAAGCAACTCCGACCACGTTGAAGAAAGTGAACGTGGTCGCATGCGGTGTTCGACCACGGTGAGCGATGATCACCAAGATCACTGCGTGATCGAGAAGGCTTCGATCACGGTATCTTGAGCGGTGAAGGAAGGCATGGCGCGAGATCGCGGAGCGGTTGTAAATTGCTACAGAAATTTACGACCACGTTGAAAAAGCGATCGGAGGAGATTGAAGCGTTCGAATTGGTCGTAAGTACTCTGAACCGATCGTATTTGATTCTCACCGGTCGTAAACGACTCTAACCGGTCGTAAAAGGTCCTGGGAGGTCGTAAGACCTTACGACACTCGTAGCAGCCTTCTCCTCTACACAGCTCTCCTCGCCATGGCTGCCTCGCAAGCCCAGGCATACGATCCTGATCCCCTCCAGGACTTCTGTGTCGCGGACAACGAGTCCCATGGTAATCTTTCAACTGATCGTATTCATGAGCACATGTATATGTGTGGATTATCTAGCTAGCTCTTGACTTATATCAATATGTATGGTCATAATCTTCATTTACAATAAGAGCTAGCTTCATAGATAGCTTTTGAACCAAGAAGTGAAACTAAGAGAGTCTAAGTGGAAAACAAGTCAAGCTGACAATATCAGAGAGAAATCTTGCACTCACCATCCTTTTTCTCCCCTCTCTGTAGTGTTGGTCAATGGCTTTGTCTGCAAGAATCCAATGGACGCCAAGCCGGAGGAATTCTTCAAGGACGGCTTTGACAAGCCTGGAGACACGGACAACCCCGTTGGCTCCGCCGTGACCACGGGCCACGGCCACCGTCGCCGAAATCCCTGGTCTCAATACGCTCGGCATCTCCCTAGCAAGGCTGGACTTTGCAGCGAAGGGGCTGATTGCGCCACACTATCACCCACGCGCCACCGAGATCCTCACCGTGATTGAGGGAACCCTGTATGTCGGTTTCGTAACCTCAAACCCCAACATGCTCTTTCCCAAGGTGCTCAACAAGGGTGATGTGTTCGTGTTCCCCAAGGCGCTGATCCCCTTCCAGTTCAACCCTAGCCACCATGCACCCGCTTTGCGATCTCCGGGCTGGGCAGCCAGAACCCAGGTGTGGTCACTATTGCCAACGCAGTCTTTGGTGCGAACCCACCCATCTCAGATGAAGCTCTCGCCAAGGCATTCCAACTGGACACGAAGACGGTGGACTGGCTCCAAGCTCAATTCTCCAATTCTCTGTCATGTCGAAACTATAATAAACATGGCCATGGATGTCTATCAATTAGCTAGCTACCATATATATAGTATACTTGTGTTGTATATTTCTTATGGTTGTTTAGTTTTATTGTATGAATGGTAATGGGATAAAACATACGGTGTACTACCACACCTGTTTGCATATAAGCTGGTAATCAGATCTCTCCCACACGATCAATTTTGTGGAAACTCCCTGGATACCTGTCGGACCCCAAGTTTAATACCTGGAACCCTCTGTGATAACACTGCATTATTCCCTAGATCAGTAGATAATGCTCACAGATACATCGCTGCATCATTTCATACACGCTAAATTCATACATTACAATACCAGAGTTCCATTAGACCACGTCGGGCCATATTACAATAGGGCCGTCAGGCCGAATGTCTTACAATACATAAAAGCGGAAGTGTACATAGCGTAGGGGCACAACTCACCACAGGCAAGCGACTGGGATAACCCTAGTACCAATGCTATTAACCAAGGACCTGGCTAATAATGAAGGCAACCGCCAAAACTAGCCTGGTCAACTTTACTGAGGCGAGAGGCAAGACTACCGAAGCCTATTCTAATAATCACCATCTTCATTTCCTTCGGCATCCTGATCCTCATGATATGCGTAGTGCTCGCGATTATCAGTTTCTGAATGGGGGGTTAAGAGCGAGGTGAGCACAAACAACCGTGCTCCGCGAGCCAACACACAGAATGCATGTAATAATAGATGCAAGGCTAATCAAGGGTGGCTCGGGTTCTTTTATAATTTGCGTAAAGTAACATTTGAAGTTACCATAACATAAAATTTCTAGGACCTAGCATTTTTCAAGAATTTATGATTTAATTGCTGGAAGTGTATAATAAATGTATAACAGGGTAGTTTCCATTTCCAAATTTTATGGCTACATCCACCATATTTTATGGTTACATCCACCAATTACTAACATTTTTGCATAGCAGGTTACATCCACCTTAATTCCAACACTGGAGTACATCCCTAAAGTATAATTTTTCCAAAGTTTAGGCTACATCCACCTAGCAAATTTTTAAACCCAACCTTCAAATATTTTGAAATAGAACTAACTCGAGGAAGATTTCCATGTCTGCCCTTGACCGTGGGCACGGCTATTCGAATAGTTTGTGTATGTACTCTGCAGAGACTGTACATCTTTACCCACAAGAGATAATCGTCTCGATGGTTCTACATGATTCCTTAGACATGCAGATCGAGAGAATATCACGAGGCCTTTACAATACCTCGCTCTCTAGCATATCACTCCTGTGGGGTTACGTCCATAGGTTGTACGGGATGTCTACCATAGGTTAGCGCAGTCGGACTCCGCTCTCCACATACGCTATCCTAGGCGACGTCACCTACATCCGGTGTCCCATTCCAAGTGGGGCTTTCATTACCCACCTACACACGTTCTCCGTGATATGAATAGAGAGTTCAGTAAATTATTTAGCCCAGCCTACAATATGCCAGCTTGTGGTTGTACTGTTATACACGGAGGGTCCACACAGGATTAAGTCCTTAAATTGTTCGGGCGGTTCATTCCACATTCCTTGTGTTACATCCACACCCACCATTCTTACCATCCGCCCAAACAGGTTTAGCAGATTTTAGGGTTTTGAGAAGCATAACATAAATCAACATAATTGTTTAGCCATGTACATCTCATGACTATCCCAAATCTAGTGTTCATGATTAAAGAGTGAATAACAGGGTTACTAGAACCCTGGACTTGACAAATTTAGCATAGCAATATTAAGTCATGTAACTACCATACTAGTGTTTATACCTAGGGCGACAAATGATCGTGGGAGTTCAAATGTACTTGTGGTGTTTATATTATTAGGTGGACATAAGGTTGTTATCTACCTTAAGACTTACATACTTTTAGCACATAAAATATCACATGCAATTTTCATAGTTTAAACGAACATAGTTTCACATAAATGTAGGCGCAAAATGATCAAAGTATTGACTCGCCTGGATCGAAAGCTTGAGGGTCTTGCGCTGC